>OX422220.1:112831665-113574165 GCA_949130495.1 Sambucus nigra | reverse complement strand
AGCTGGCATGAGTTGCCGTTGGTACGGACCTTTACAAATAAGAGAATATTGAATAAATTGAGTTTGGATCCATGAGATCTTCAGTTTGGGTGAGTAGGGGTGACATTTGCCATTGGCGACCTTTTTTAGTATATATATATATATATATATATATATATATATATATATATATATATATATATATATATATATATATATATATATATATATATATATATATATATATATATATATATTCAATTATTTACATGTCTTTTTTTCAATATATATGTAAATAATATATGCTTTATATATTATAAGTTTTCAAAGCATTTAATCGTGCAAATCGAAGTTATAAAGTTTTTTCACAATACATGTAAATAATTGAGAAAATTTGGATAAAATGTCTTTTATTTGTAAGACTATCCACCCTATTTGAGAAATAAAAAATTCCCGACAAAACTAATAATCCGTAACAATAATGATGATAGTCCATCCAAAGCCTCGCATAAGGATTAGAGTTATTTCATAAATGTATTTAATCAACCAACTTAATTACAAACATAAATGGCATAACCATATCCGTTCATAAAATGTGTGCTCTATAGAGTGTTGTCATATAAAAAAATATTACAAATACCGAGTAGGTCACTTTATAAGTAGTCAAAACTGTGTAAAGTAAGTAAGTATAAATTTAAATCCTTATTTACCATTTATAAAAGGATGAAAAAAATAGAAAAAAGAGTTCATAATAATATAAATGAATCAATTTGAAGTGTACACACCTAAGTATGGTGGTCAATACATGGAAATCAAGATATACACTTAGTAATAAAGAGAAATATGCAAGAATATATTTATTGCATTATAATCATGTCAAGAAGGGAAAAAATTATAAATCTGAATAATTTATCAAATAATTTCTACAATATCCTATAACTTCACTCCCCATAATCCCTACAACATTGCCATTAAACCATAACCTCAAATGTCATAAAAAAACCATACCACCATAATCAATAAAGTGATGAAAACACCATTACAGATATCATGTTCAGAGAATCGAAATGGAAAAGAGCCTCACTAAACAAAAAAAAGGAAAAAAGACACTTTAAAACATATTTTGGGCAGGTACCATTGTTTACCTAAATAGTTGAAGAAACTCAAATCAATAAACAAAGTTAATTTACCAATAATAAAGGGTTTATAACTATGCAAACATGAAAAATAAAATTCGTACATCCTTATATTTAGGTAATAGACCATAAAACAAACACATTCAGTGTCTTCACTTGTAGTTTCTCTCTGTGAGATTCCTCTTTGTAGGAAATCATTTTCAGAGTCATTTTGTTGGTGGCTCGGTCTCTCTTGACGGAGGGGTTGACTTAGCTTTCCCACTGATTCTTACTGACCTCCTAGTATTCTCACCATTTCCCCAATCAAACTCCGATATAGCAGGGTTTCCAGGGTGTGATTTTACATACTTCTATACTGTTTTATGTTATTAATTTCATCCCCCGATGGAGACACAAATATGATCTCGTTCTTCCTTGGAGTACCTAAATTTTTGGGCATAAACATTTTTTTCCAAGAGGGAGGAGTAGGGAGCTCTACCGAGACAACATTGTCCCTAACTCCAGGCCTAGAACTCTCCATTTTAAACCTGATCAACAAAGTTGGAGATTTACTTTTTTTTGCTCTCTCTCCCCAAACCAAGAAACCGACGCAACTGAGTTACCTCGACTTTATAGAGTAGTTTAACTAAGCTAACCTCTCTTCTTTAATGCAATTGGATCCTCGAAACAATAAGTATTTGATAAACACCAACAAAATATCATCAACCACTTTGAACTATAAAAGTTCGCAAAAACCTACAAAACAGTTCAATAATTTAGTAATGTGTGTGGATTTTAATACAACTGAAGATTGAAAATTTACTAAGTTGTAAAGAGAATGTCGAACCCTATATGGTTAACTACCAACCGAAACCACTTCCTATCTATATAGTCTGTATATTATTTATAATGTACATGTCTTAATCTAGCATTGGAATAAGATTTGATTCTTAAATTACATTCGTTGTTCTTTATTTGCGGGAGAATAGAAAAAATAAGTAGACATCTTTCTTGACCTTACCTTACCTTCTCGTGAAGTTCGGCTAGTGAGGGAATGTCTCATTGTAACTATAGCAGACTCATTTCTCCAACTCTCAAAGTAGACCTCCCTGCTTACAAAAACTTTTCAACTGCATCCTCTGTGTATCGGCTGGCCTTACTAACTATTTTTGGGCAATTAGCACATGAAGTGTAAAACGGTGGAAGTAATTCTCAAAGGCACCGGCCCATGCACCCCTTCTGGTTAATTGTCACTAAAATCTCCCCAACGCTTTGGTGGAACCCCCTCAACAACAGTATCGCCACAACTTTCTTTTGTACCAACGATTTCATTAACTGCTGCAACTGTATCTGTTTGTGTTTCCTCAACAGCAAGGCTTATAATTATGACTGTTGGTTGTCTAATACATTGCCCTGTGCAATTAACACTAACAACGATATGTTAGTGTGTATGTATAATATGACAAAATCCATGTTAGCTAGTTGTCTAATACGATAGGTCAACGATATGTTAGCTGGTTATCTAATACGATATGTTAGCGGGCTGTCTAATATGATATGTTAGCGTGTATGTCTAATACGATGCTATATATAATTAAATTTGATTAAATCAAAATGAATAACAAATCCAATTAATTTCCTATTTGATAAGATTATAAATCAAAGGTTATATCACCAAAGACAAATCCAAATTTAAATACATGCACAGTGACTGAAACAATTAAAACAGTGAAAACACTTTGCATAGGCAATCCACATGATTTTGCATTTAGCGTGTATTTAGGCGGCTAGCGCCAATAGCGTGCCACATCACCCTTTTTCTTACGCAATAGGTTCCTCACAAAATCCTGTGCGCAACATCAAGAACTGAGACAAAGACGTTATTGCACAAATAATTGTGCGCAATCCAATTTAAAACACTGATTAAATCTAGGCCATGCGACCCCTTAGCGAATCTGAAAATGAGTGGTGACGTTATTTTCCAAAGTACACAAAACCCCACCTATTTTAGTCTCGACTCCTAAACCCTTCAAGATCACCCAAAATAATTGTTGAATTGTACTTCTCGGGTCCCATTTGAGTCTGCAGAACATCAATAAATGTGGACACATTGGTTTGTATCAAGAATCAATTGAATGTGGGGTGTAAATGACTCAAAATGGGTTGAAAATTTCACTCGGGTATTTTGTCGAACAGTATGTGTGCTCACTATGAAGATGGTCATGGTGGTTGCGTTTCTTTGTTGTTCTTGCCCAAATTAGATTCGTAAATCAGCACACATTGATGGAAATGTGTGTGTACAACAACAATAATGTAACACTATCAATCTTTTGTTGCTCAGTCTTTTTCCCAGTCCATCGAGAACCAACAAAACGACCTAACATGAGTAAAGTTTCAAATTGTAGTATTACATAATTAAGCAAACTAAAATAGTGTTGGAAAACCCTATCAATCATGAATTTTCAGAAGCAGAACTGGCTTTAAGTTGTATTTGGTGTGAATAAATAGAAATGTGTATTTGGTGTGAATAAATAGAAATAGTATTGTAGGCTCAAATAAACAATGTGTCATTGGATATATTTCGTCGCACAAATGTGATATTGATTATAAGCTTATACTTTGTGATACTGTCTGTAGAAAATTGTGATTATAATCTTTGTCAGTATTTGAAGTATAAGATTATAATCACAACTGCTTATAATGATGCTTATAATTAGTATATAATCAGTATTTGAAGCTTATAATCAGTATAAGTGTATAATCCTTGGTCCCCTGATTATAAGCTTTGTCAGGTTGGGCAAGCTTTGCCAGTATATAATTAGTTGTGATACTGATTATAAGTTTATAATCAGTATTTAAAGTACAAGAAAGTAACCTATAAAAAGGGGCGAAGATATTTTTATTTCTATTTGGAACAAACATCGTTGTCCTCAACGTTAGGAAGATGCAGATAAATTTAATCCTAAAAGATGGCCTCTGGGTGGACCCAATCCAAATGAGACAAACCAAAATTTTAGTTACTTTACCTTTTGGTGGTGGACTAAGGAGTAGTAGAATGCCAAATGAAAAAGCATAAGGCTCAATGCAATTGATACCTAAAATGGAGTAGTAGAACGCCAAAATTAACAACCTGCAACAAAGAAAAAAATGAACTAAAATGGAAGTCTAATGGAACCAAACCACCTAACAAACAAAAATGGAACCCAAGCCCTAAATTTTGATGAATTTCGACTTTGGCAGAATTGATATTCTAAGTTGATGTCGGACACCGTAAAGGACAATCAAATACTATTTACTAATTTGATATTCAAAGATAATGTCGGATATAAGAATTTTTAATTGATTAGACCACAAATGAGGCTTGAACTTAATTGTACCCAAAATCGGATCCATCACCATGAAGCAGCACATCAGCTAATCTAATGAAGACCTCCTTATGCAGGGCTATAATCCCCAATTCACACTTCACATCATAACATAAACCTGTGAATAGATTATTCCACTGGTATTGATCGATAATGGGCCCACCATCAACATATTCCCCCTCCGCACCCGCACCTATCTAGAATACATTGCCTCAGAATTAAGAAAGTCCTCCATGCCTATTAAGGATAATGACAACACCCACCTAGAGGTCCTAGGGGCTATTGTCCCTACCTTCATAACAGGGCACTATGGAGTGGAAATTAATGTAGAAGACAAAAAAGAAAAGAAGTATGTTAAAAATGCGAGGCAAGAACATATCATTGATATCATTGAGGTCATGGTCTCCGCAGCCATTTTCCAACGAAAATTTCATGTTAAATTCAAACAAAAAATAGTCTGCCTTAAATTTCAAGATGAACAAAAAAAAAAGAATATCATTTTAATAGGATCAAATAAAAGAATGAGCAGAACAATGGTAGCATAATATAACACTGCCTCAAATTTTTATCGTTCTAACATAATGTTTTACATCCAGTACACTAACATAATGTTTTATCCAATACACTAACATGATGCAAAACTAACATAATTGATTCAAACTAACATAATGCAAGTATAAGCATGTACATGCAACATAGAACAATAAAGAACACTAAAACATTGGGGTAGTTTCAGTAAAATTGAGAGTGCATGACAATTGATCACTTCCGTTTCTATTATAACTTGTCAAGGAATTGGGGTAGTTTCCGTAAAATAAAAACAATTTATAATCACTCATTGTCAATATACACAAAAACATCAATTATTTCTTACAAAAATGACTTGTGACTTTGCCTACAGCCAAGTATTTTTATTCCCAAATCCAAAAAAAAGTATTTCTCAATAGCCAATACATTAATTACCAACCTTCAAAAAGTCAAATGCACTAATTACCACCAAGGCAAAAGCCAAACAAAAATCAATACAATTCTAAAACCCCAACATGGCAGCAAAGTAAATCATCTTAAACCAAAAGCATACAAACTCAAATCCAAAGCCCAAATAGTTCATTTATTGATCTGAGATCCTTACACAGATACCTATGGATGATGTAAGGTTAAAGATAACTTTATCAAACTATATAATAAAAGCCTTAGCAGACTATACAAAAAAGCCTTAGCAGACTATACAAAACAAGCCTTAGTAATCATCCAATAGCGTATAGTAACTCTAAGCCTAAGCTTTACAAAACGTCGAAACGATCGACATCCCAAAAAATTATCCTCTAATAGTCAATCATGGATTCGAAGGAAACATCCTCGTAATAACTCTACGGAATGTCCACGTAGCCAGCTCGACGTACTTGATATGAAGACTGGAACAATTTACAGCCACCTATAAGAAATATTAATAGTTAAGACTAATTTTTAAAAATGAATAAAAAGAAGAAACATTTTAAAGACGAAGTACCTTGTTGTGGGAACCCCATGTAAGCAACCTACGTGTATTTATCCGCTCTTGATGCCTTACCATTGGCTCCCAATCCTAAGAATAATTAAAAAAATTATCAAAAGATGATATAAAGGGGTCAAATGCGTAGTTTATTGGAAAAATAACACTACTTACTTTATAGTAGGACTTTCGAATACACGATATTTGTTGTCGAAAGCGAACAATCATCAGAAAGAAGGGTAATGCGATTTGCACTTGTGTATCGAGATAACACTACATATAACTGGCCATGACTAAAAACTAATGTGCGCAAGTCAATTCCCATAAACTTTACAAATTGACCCTGTGATTTATCGATGGTTATTGCATATGCTAGTCAAATTGGGAATTGGCGTCTCATCATTTTTATAGGGATCTTCATAGATGAAGGAGATAGTGAGACTCTGGGCCTCAATAACATGCTCTCCACATTTTGTAACTACTAATCGGGTGCCATTGCAAAGACCATCCTTCGGAGCAATGTTTCTCAAAAGATAATCGGAGAACCCACCTTTAACTCCAACTTAAAAAGGGGTAAACTAGAAGGAATGAGAGAATTCAAAAACTCATTTGGGTACTGACTGTGTACGTCTCTACCAGACTCGTCATCACACATTTTATCGGCACCAAAATAAGGTTTTGTATCACTCGAAAAGATATTCAATGCCAAATTATTTATAGTAGTCACATCGTCATTCCGTGCTGAAAGAATTGATTGTTAGGTGAGGAAGGTTGGTGTAACAGTACCAACCACATTCAATAATGGATACACCTTTATAATTAGATCATGGACATCATTACACTTTTGTATTGAGGAAGGCAATGATAAAATTTCAATAGGATTGGACCCAATCTACAAAAAAAAGTCAAATGCATGTACATTGAACGAAGATTGTTAAAAAATAGAAAAGAGTAAATAGAGGTACCTAATCCAAGAACGTAGAGAATTGAGTTATCTTAGACTCCAATGGGTTTAGTCGCATGATGTAAGGTCAAAACATGGATGTGCCTCTAAAGCATAGACCGCCTTAATGAAGCGAAAATAATTTCTTCTCTCACTCCTCTAGGGACAATTGTTAAGATTTGTCAAAAATCACTGCCAAGAACTACTGTAATTCCTCCAAATGGCTTTTTAACATCACAAATATCTTACAGTGTCCTATCTACAGCCTCAACACAATGCCTATGTTGCATAGGAACTTCATACTATATTATAAGTTTAGCTGATTTAAATAGTTCTGCATGTATCGACTGCTTTGTAAATCAACAATTTGAGTTTTGAAGAATGTCCAAAGGTATGAAAAATGTTGAATGTGCAGTCCGACCACCAACTAACAACAAAGAAGCAATGCCAGACGAAGTGAATGTAAAAGATGTATGACCCACACTACAACAGAAGGTTGCAATTATATTGTACAAAAATGTCTTTCCAGTGCCAGCACCTCCTTTCAAAATATATGTAGTCCCATATTCTAAAAAACAGATGATGTTATCGTTGAGTAATCTATACGTTGTCCCTCATTAAGGCGATCAACATCTAATTATGCATCATCTTGCATTGCTAACGATTGTAACTGATGATGTTTTGATAGTAATCTATTCCCACCCATAATTGTCCAATTAAAAGTTGGCAGAGGCATTGGAGGGAAGTCACTTGAAATCTTACCAGACTCTTGAAGAACCTCATTTAGAAAATACAAACCATAATCCTCAATTTCGATGTCAGTTGGATTTGGGATATAAAATAATGTGCGTAACTTATGAATTAGATCATCATATATATGAACGGAAAATTGATTCCACAATAACTCCGGATGCAAAGGAAAACATTGTGTAAGTATAACACCAAACAAACTCCGAAGTTAATATTCAGTGCGCATGATGGATGCCTCCTGTAAACATAGAACCCACTCATTATCGTCTTCAAGCAATCCCCTCGCTATACACGCCAATTTAAAAGTCTCGTGTAATACACAGTTCACTATGCGTAAGTACTCAAATGATGTGGGCCCTTTAACAATGGTCAAAAGCAATCGAAAATAAAACCTTTCTTTAAAATTCGAGTTAGCATCGTATATTCGCCCAATAACAAACTCGGATGATTTTCGTGCAGTCCAGAGTTTCGTTAAGAGCTCCAAACATAATGTTGGGGAAACTCTTGGTAGGTATACTATCGTGCAGAAGGATTCAATGCGTAAAAAGCAAAAAGCTCGATTAACGAACTCATTTGACCACTGGGTCTTTGAGCAATCGTAGCTGATGAATGTGAAGGATCAAACACAACATGATGCATGCCAGGTAAATGTAAATCTAATCGTGTAACAAACGGTTTCTCCTGATGCATGTGATTACCATAAATTCGCTAAGCTGCTTCATGAGGTCCAATGTACCTTGCATCCAAATATTATTGGATTTCATCAACACCTCCCAAAACCATAGTTGTGCGATCATAACCCTTATATATGTACTTATTTATATATTTAACGCATCGTAACCCAACACAAACCTCGTCATTAATGTGACAATTGAAAAGTCTAGACAAATATTGATCATAGAGGACAACATCTTTGTTTGATACCTTTTTTTCACTGCCAGTTGTATATTCCTTACCATCATGATGATGATGATAAATTGGATATCCATTATTATCCATTGTTGTGGCTTCTATAAATGCTCTAGGGTATTTCTTCGTGCATATACTGTTCTCCATGCAAGGGGAATTCAAATTCTGGGAGACGCATGGGCCGTGTAACATGCAACTCAATATAGTTTGGAAGAGTGTACGATCATAAGTGGGATCTGGAAACTTAGGAGAGACAAAATTATCTACTTGGGTGCATATTTGAATCTTTCTTTGACAATCGAGGAAAAGAAGAGCGTGCATATGGGGCAACCCCTATTTTTGAAAATCGATTGTAAACACACGGGCCACTTTCTTGCCAAAAATATGTTTATCCTTAGTCTCCTTCATTAGGGCTTTTCCCTTTAGTTCAAAAACACGTGCAACCAAATCTGGATGATCGAGAGAATTTTGACGCGATAAAAGTTCCTTACTGATTTCAGGCCATTTAGGATATGCGGTCATTATGAGAAAAATATCAAGGTCTTGATTGTACCGACTGATGGCCATCGAATCTTGATAAATCTCAAACATATTTCGTCACTACTAGTAAAAGAAGATGGAAAAATCATTCACCTACCAATTTGCAATGGTTCAACACCCTCAGACATATAATCGCTAAGATCTTTGTATAATTCTACCCTAAGTTTGCTTTGATTAAGTCTGAAATAAGTCAAGAAATTTTGTTTCGTTGAAGCCCATGAATCCACAATGAACTCCTTCATAAGTTTACCTCCTCTCAAAATTGTAGAGTAATCAGTTCCATGTTGAAACAAACAATAACTATAATAATCTAGTTTAGTTAGTCGATGATCCTGATCAACACTGTTTGCCACATCCCATAGCTTCATGTCGGGCTCCTAACCAAGTTGACCGTGAGGGTATAAAAGAACATAGTGCAGAGGTAGGTAAGCTGGGTGACATTCATTAACTCACATCAATTGACCCCCCTCGAAGGCGAACAATAATGTCTCTCATTGCAGACGAATTATGGCCATCGCCGGGCAAAATAATAGCAATCTCATCGGTCGAAGAAAAATTATACCATCTACGATCTGCTGCAGCATTGTAATGTAAGTATGCTGGCAAGTTTAGGTCGGATCCATAGGATTCATTTAAAATAGAAAACACGTGACGATATTTGTGGATAAACGAATTGTTCACCTCCAAGCAACCTTGAATTATTTGCAGTACATCATTTCATAATTGTGGATTCTTATGTTACCTAACACTCAGAGCCATACTGGGATCATAAATGTATAACTTGTCATATGAAGCTTCTTCCCCATGTACCGATTCCGATAATAAGGATCCAGTACGATGAGGTAGTTCTCCATGAATGGTGAAAGATGATGGACCCCTACCTCTGAGGACCCTATCATCTATTTGAACTCGAAGACTTGTAAAGACATTTGCAGCATTATACTCTCTAATATGACTCTGTAAAGACTTGCATTGAACATCATTACCATCGAACAAATGTTTAATTTTCGGTGGGGGTTCAAGTAGATGTGGTAACCGAGCTTGTCCTTGTCTACAACACTTCCCAAATAGTGGGTTAATCTTTGACGAGGTCGATAATCTTTCATCCATCCAATGTAACATTGAACAATAACGACAAGGAACATCCATGGTCCCAAGAAAAAGTCTTTCTAAATGGACATGCGGTTCTTGAGGTGTACTCGTGCTCGCAATATTTCCACTACTTTGTACATTGGATCTATATATGAAATAAAAAGTTGTGAAAAATAAAATGAAGGATAGTTCACAATGTAAAACAATATTAGAAAATAGATAAAAGGAAATTATACCTATGACTATGTGCATTAGATGAATGGCAATTTTGAACTTCTTGATTATTCTCTGTTACAAGGTGGGGTATAACTTCTAACGTATTGGGGACCAATAGATTTTGAGGAGAATTTGATGTTGGAGAGTGTTATTGGAGGACCCCGACACACTGTTCTTAAGAATCAATTAGGTCAAAATCATGGCAAAGGTTTCGAGGTGACATAGATGGGGGTATATTTGTCTCCACAACTGGTATTGGGAAACTATTCGTCAAAGGACTAATTCTTCGAAGAGAAATGTGTGAAGGATTTGGGGTACTAACTTCTATAAATTGGTTAGTTATTGATGATGGGACTTGAGACACATCATTATCTGAAGGTAAATGTGAAACCCTTGATCGCTTAGGAGAACCTTCAGTTCAAGCAAAAGCAGGTGTCCTCATATAATTGTTAACACGAGTAAAATGACCAGAAATAGGTTGATGTAGCTGAAATGCTCTTTCTTGATGACGTCTTTGTCGTTGGGCAAGTGCGCGTTTTGAGATGAAGTTATGTTGTGGTTCTCTAATTTCAACACTTACGGGCGATTGTGGTGCAAGGGGGGAAGAAATGATAGATGTAGCTTGTGGAGGATTGCATCTTTCTCGTTCTCGGCATAATCATTGTGCAACGGCACTTTTGGAGACAAAAGTTTTATCAATTGACTAAAAAAAACAAAAACATTATCTGCATTACGTGATATTGGAAAGGGGTATGTGATCATAGTCTTAATAATATACTGAAATTAAGTTTTCAAGTATTGGTGTAAACTTTAGAGATTGTATAAAGCTTAATGGTACACATTAATCACTTAATTTTTTAATTACTGTGGGTAAAATAACACCACCAATAATATAATAGGGTAATAATAAAAATAAATCGCTTCTGGACAAACATTATACTTCCCCATCCTTGCCGCCTACAAAAGAAATATAAGAATATAAAAAGAATATTACATAATGCCATAAAGAATATTATCATAAAAGTTCTTGAGATGTGTTTACCCTTTTACGTGTGGGAAATTCTTTCTCCTTTCCTTTGCCTTTCTCATTTGCATTATTGAGTATAGTTTGAGTTTGTTAATTGTAAGATTAATACTATAAATGGGGAGTGAAGAAGTTGTAAATATTATGTTCAAAAGATAAAAGCATTTACTAGATAATATTTACCCTAATATGCATAACATTTGGTGGAACATCATCACGTATAACAATACCAATGTTATTTCCATGCGTCCTTTGAATCTATGAACAAAGAAATAAATGTTGAAAAAAATCAAAATAAATTGGGTAGATTATAGAGAAATGAAGAACACTAAGTAAAAAAATGAGAAAATAGTAGATATAATCATAGTAAACCTATAATTAGTTAAACATACCACACTTAAAGTGGCAGTTTCTTTCCCTTTCCCTTTTCGTATGTCCTATATTAAAAGGTTAAGTGTATATAAATAGATAAAGAAATATGTTATATTTATATTAGAATAGATGAGAATAGAAAAAAATTCAACCTTGGTGGGTGCCAAGTTCCCTTTTTCCTTCCCATGTCGTATTGAAGATGTGCAAATATTAACAGGCTGTAGCGGAGATAAGAAAAGAGGATATTGATTAATAATGGAGAAACTTCTTATAAGTATTATTAGAAAACAAAAGTGCATTTTCTTACCACGGAACGAACACTATTTAGATGAGATTCATCGAGGACATCAACATTGATATTATTTTGACGCAACCTCTAAATCTGTAATTAAAAAGGCAATGGATGGAATCAATATATCTATATAATATGAGAGGAGGGTGTTTTACTGTTCCAAAATATCAACGGTTGGAAGAAATTTTTTTTGAGCGATCTAAGGGTCTCAGATTGTGCCATGTCATTACTTAATCATTGTGACATGGCAAAATCAAATGGAAACTTTGCATCTAATGGTTCAAAGTGGTGCCACGTGCGGTTTGTAAGGAAAAAGCAACAAACACGGGCACTTTTTTTAAATATTCATATCCCGCTAACATCCTACTTTAATTTGAAACTTATCACGGTCTCCTATGCACAATTTCTAACCTAATCTTACATGCAAAAACCTATTTCTGCTATGGACACTTCCCAAATCAAAACCCTCAATAATCTCTCTCCCCCCACCCTTTTCTAAACCTTTTCTTTCCATTTGAGAGAAAGAAAATCATAAAGTTAAACTTAGTCCTCTCTCTCTACGCCGTTCAGGTAAAACCTCCGTCGCCGTTCAGATCAGAGCTCCATTGCCGTTCAAGTAAGCTGAGTTTTGTTTTACACCTGAGTTTTGTTTGGTGTAACGAAAAACTGAGACATCAAAACTATTTTCTTTTTGTAACTCCGAACCATTACAAACCCTTATAAATCTCTTCGATCAAAACTGAGACATCAAAATCCAAGAGTCTTAGTCATTTTTTTAGTGCAACACCTAGCATAATATTTGTTTGTAATGATTTTTTTTACATCGGGAATGATCCGTTCAGTTTAGTTTTTTTTTTTTGGTTTTGTTTACCCTAACACTGAAATGGTTCAGTTTTTTAATTTTTTTTTTTTTTTACATATGTGTTATTTACTCGAAGTATTGTATATATTTCAGGCATGGATCATGAATCAAAAGAAAAAAAAGGAAGATTTTAGAGATTATTCAAGTGCCAACATGTTTGGCTTGATGTGTTTGTTGAGGAAATCTTCACATGTTTGTTGGATATGATATATACTGTGTTTGAGAAAATTTTGATTCAGAATTGTTATGTGTTTGTTGGATCTGTTAGTTGAGGAAATCTTCAATGTTTATAGAGGTTTTTTTCTGTCATTGTGAATTTATGCTTATGAGTTAGATTTGTTAGTAAATGATTTTTTTTCCAATTACATCTGTTAGTTAGAGCTATCTTTAGTTACAATATGTAAATTCCTTTTTTTTCAATTACATCTATTAGTTAGTGTTATTTTTTCAGTTAGAGCTATCTTTGAGTTATCTTTTATGTGCATCACCTTCAAATCAAGGCAATGCACATAAAAAAATCTGAGCCCTGTTACGGCCACATCTCTGCAATCTGTTTACCAAATTCTTGATTGTCGGTTAACAAAAGTCCATTCAAAACCCTGTTCAAGGTAAATTTCCTAGGCATAAATCGTCCCTCTGGGAGCAAATATAATGATATTATTTTATCATCTCTGCTTGGATTTTTTATGAAATTTTTTGTCATCTCCACTTGGAGTTTGTCTGAAATTTTCCAGTTGTGGCTTTTTAGGTGGCCAATGGGGGGAGCGGGTTTTGAGTTCTGAAATTGGGATCTTGCCGAAGATGGATCCAACGGCAATGGGGCGACCGTCAGAGTGTAGGTGTTTGCGGTGGTTGTATTTTGTGTTCTAAATGTTCACAACCAGCGTGTGTGCGTGGTGTGTTAAGTTTGAGATAATATCTTTTGGAGATTTCTGAATTGGAAACATTGGTAAAAAATATGATTAATAAAATATTTTCTTATTTGGAGAGATTTCAGATGTTAAGTTTGTGTTTTTTATCTCATTTTTCTGGCACTTAGATTTATTTATAGAAGAAACACATTTCTTCCTCAAACAACTATCTTACTTTTACTAAGTATGACAGTTTTATCATTTTTTGTTTTATTTTCTTTTAGTTCATCCGAGTGAATTCATACTCATTTATTGATGCTAATATAATTTACAAATATTAAAATGATGAATTTATAATTTTGTAAATTTATATTTTTTATACAAAGTCACGGAGAATGTATATAAATTATATTTTTGGTTATGGTTTCTAACAGTCACATAATTATTTTGTAAGAGCAAATCAAAAGTATGGTTAGTTTTCTATTCCATGTGTACTATGTTTTGAGAGAAACCAACTTTAGTTGAGTTTTGAGATGAAGGGGATATTTCACTTTTTTTTTTTGTTAGGAAACAGCAAACACGTGAAAACTTCTAAGTCGGCTTTCCATTTCTTAGTGGAGAATGACTGTTTTATGTTAATAGACTCTAATGAGTAATTTACAATTTTTATTCACTATTTTATTTTATTTAATCATTTTAAAAGTTGGTATGAACCTACTATAATTATGCCTTATTTATGAACATATTATACTTAGGTGGTGTCATTAAGTACCTAAAGGTAGTAAAGTTAATTACATTTTTGTAGTAAAGACAATTTTAAAGCTACGTTTACTAATTTATAAAAACTGATTAATTCTATATTTCAGTTTTACGTATTTAAATCATTATATACTGGGGGCAATCTGTGCCTGAAGTCATGATTTAGAAAATCTCAAATGGTATAAAGTGTGTTTACAATGTATCGAATGCATCTAAGTGAAAATACATGGGGTTGTAAATGTTAATAGAATCATGTGTTAATATATTAAAATGACAAAAATATTTATGAAACTATTTGTTTTGATTGGAGCCCAATTAAAAATTGGAACAAATTTATCTCGGGAACAAATTAATGGGAACAAAATTATCGCCGTGTCATTGGCACGGGTACAAAATATCACGGGAACAATTTTATCACCGCACGGGTACACATTTGTGGTAATAAATCTCGATTAAAATTGTTTATACATTTCGGTCTTTGGAAAATTTTCACCGTGCCTTCAGGAACGGGCATTCTGCTAGTAAACATATAAGTGAGGAGAATAAATATTGATGAGAGGAGTTCGGTTGTTACTGCAATCACTGCATCTTCATTCACCTGTAAGTAAAGAATGAAAATGTATAAGAAAATTATTAGGAAGTAGGCATTGATCTCATTTAAATGAAAGATAGTATAATTAAAAGTAACATACATTGCCAAATACGGTAACGTTCTCCATGTGAACAAATAAGTCAACTACAAAATGAAAAAATGAGAAGTAATTATTAAATGTGACTAAAACACAACATCAACTATACCAAATGAAAAATTTGTTAATAAAAACTACTAATTAATCGTCATACATTCTTTGCTTAAATCCCACTTTGAATATATATCCCAAAATACAATAAAAACGATACAAACACAAATTGGCATAAATTTGTAAAGATTCAAAACCTAAATATTATACCACGTTATTAAAACACAATTAAATAATATATGCAATCAAATAAGAAATCTAAACGTTATACGAATCGGCAATATAGATTTTTTACATAAGATATTCAAACTCTCAGAAATGCAACCATTGAAACTCTCATAAATTGATAAGAAATCAAGACCGAATGCAACAAAAATGTTTATAGAGCTTGCAAACTGAGTGTTTGTTGTACTGAATGCAACACAAATGAATACTAACATTCCAAAGAGTAATAAACCCATAAAACATTAGAGGAACATTAGAGTAATGCTCAAAAGAGTAATAAACCCATAAAACACTAGAGGAACATTAGAGTAATATTAACATTCTGAATGTAATAAACCCATTCAAACCCCAGTTTAAAAATTATAGAAAAAAATCTAGAAATGCAACCATTGAAATACAGTATTTGCAAACAGAGTATTTGCTGTATACTAAAGAGTGTAAACCCGTTGAGACATTCTGAACAATGTTTGCTGTAACATTCCAAAGAGTAACATTGATAAACCCATTATAACATTCCGAAGAGTAACAGAGTATTACCAAATTAAAAATTCCAGAAATTCAACCATTGAAAAAGAGTATTTGCTGTGTATAAAAGAGTGTAAACCCATTTAAAGTATTTCTTGTATACTAAAGAGTGTAAACCCATTATAACAAAGTATTTTTTTGTGCACTTTCAAAACATTCCGCCCAATAAAATTGATACCCATAAAACTATTGATAAACCCCATTGATAAAACTTTGATAAACCTATTAGAAAAATGTGACACCCCGACTAATTAAATACCGGGTAGATACTCCTTTATTAAATTAATTCAAAATGCCAAGTTGGTCCAGTTAATAGCATCACTGTCGAAAACATTTTAATGATTACTAACCACCTAGTATTTAAAAAGTAAGTGCCAAATTTTAATTAAAGTCTGATTAACATGCAACAAGTGTAATAAAGGATAATAACACCATTCACCATAATGAAGTAAATAGAAAGACCATCACATAACGTAAATAAAGTCTGGAGGAGAAACTCCTCACTACAATCCCATAACTGAAATAAGTAAGACGAAAACTAAAACAGTACATGCCAAAGTCTGAAAACTGTAATGGAAATGTAACTCTAATAGAAATGGGCAACATGCCCTACAACTGATAGATAATGAATCTGGAGTCCAAGCGATAGAAGCGTCTATAAGCAAATCCCTGTAGCTTCCACAAACAGCTACAGCTCGTCACCTGAATGAGTATCCTATGCATGGTGTCCTTGTGGCTGGGCACCTAAAATGGTTTTACAAAGAAAAATAGATTTGAAAAGCAAACGGGTCAGAGCCCGAATGTGGAGATATTTTAAAAACCTGCAAGTGCTTTAGAAACATTTAAAACATTAAATGCAAAGTACATGTTAGGACGTGCACTCACATGATATTCTCACCTCTCGTCTAACTGTGCACTCCTAACGTAAGTACCCATCTATAACGACGCAAACCACTAGCTAAGTGACATCATCTCTAGCTAGACTATCATGGGTCCGACCCATATTACTCGGTTCTATTAACATTATAACGCTCGTAATTAAGTAGGGGTTTAACGTAAACTCAGAAGCTCAATATGCAATATATATCACTGTAAGTTAACTCGTTATATTTCTCGAAACAATATCGTAATTATATTCACAATATTAACATGAAGGTTCCCATTAATTAAGTGTATATTATCCGCATCATAAATATACAATATAAGCACCCCGAGAACTAAGCTGTGGTGCACACATACTCTGCTATCCATCCCGGTACATCACGTACATAAGGATTACATATTCCGAATCTCTCATGAATAGTTCACAGATAACAACATCACAAACAATGGAGGCGAACACAGTCACATCACATAGGTCAAGCACATACCTACGCTCCTACGATCAGCGGACTTATTAATATCCCAATAAGTCTTTCTATGACCTATGTTCATCAAGGTAACCAGTCTAAATCCGGGCAACACAAGGATTAGAGGGCCCTAAGCGAACGCAAACCTCCCGTGATAGCAAGTATGGTAGGTATGTCATACACACAATTCATATACCAATACTAAGTAAACACACGTCTTAGTAATACCGTAGTTTAATCGTAGTACATATCGCATTCTCGTACTAACTATAATTATCACAATTTATACTATTCCGGTTTATAATCATACGCGCCATAATTTTCTCACGTCGTAGTAGACACTTGTAACACCCCGCCCGCCCGGGGAGAGCGAACGGAGCGCTAATGCGATAAAATAAATCTAAATCCACAATAACAAGGTATAGGGCATCTAAAAACCCATAATAATATAAATCCACTAATATCAATCTTCAAATACAACAAGTCTCTCGAATAAATACAACATCTAACTCGGAAAATAAATACAAATCTTTAATGCTCTATACATCAAAATAATACAATTCTTTCCCAAACAATCCTCTCTAAAATCAATCTCCATAGCGCCCCAAAATTCGCGCTAACCTTCCACTAAAAGAAAATATGGGGAAGTACACAATACGACAGGAAAGATGCTCAACAAATATATGTTAGCGATGAATAAAACGTAACAACACGAGTACGAATATTCAAATCAAAATGCCAATCTCAATAGCATTTCATCATTATAATTTCTCAACAACACTTTAACCGGGTCACCAGGTCTCACCACATCCGTATATGCTTTATCAAGCCATAGCCCGGGAAACAGGAATTTTGGCGGGTGCCCAACATCCGTGCCATATTAAAATCTCATGACAACGTGCTCATCAACAATATAATGATACCACATGAATCAAAATAATTTCAACAATTATTTTCCAGATTTCAATGAATTTATCAATTCAAATATGAGTTCAATTAACAAGAATTCAAAGAGAATGACACTCGCTAGATTTAAGGAGCATATTGTGTAAAATCCCATACCTCAAACCATGATGAGAAACCAATTATCACATCCTCAAGATCAACACAAAAGATCTACAGAAGCTCCTCCAAGAACCTCCACAAAAATAGCCCCAAGAACACCACTAATCTAAGATTGGAACTCACAAATCTCAAGGGACAAAGTATAATTAAAAATAAGAGGAATATAAAATATATTTGATGCCAAAATTTGTGCCAAAAGTATGTAAAAAGGGTTGCTCGCGACTTCCTTTTATAATGCAAAGAAATGAAGAGTTGGAATCCAAAAGACTCCTTTAAATAAGGGAAAGAAATGAAGAGTTGGAAGTCAAAACAACTCCAAGAGTTAAAAACATTTAAAAACCATTTTAAAATCCGTTTTAACTCCGTTTTCGAAACCGTTTGAAATTCTCGCCTTTAAAAATAATAACCAACATATTTGAGCAATAAAAATAATTTTATCTAAAACTTTATTTTCCTCCAATTTTCAGAAATTAATTAAAATAGTCAAAAATTAAGTGGGTTGTTACACTTCCCCACTAACAATGGAATTTCGCCCTCGAAATTCACCGAATGCCTAACTCTGAAAAATCAGGCTAACAATCTCCAAAATAAATTTCATCTCCAAAAATAATTCCTCACCTCTAATCTCTAAACCTAACACGAATATCACCTAAAATTTTTTATCTCCAAAAATTGCTAACCACACAATGAACCTAAAACCCAAGCCCCGAGGGTTGCCGTATACCTAAGCTCTGATACCATTTGTAACACCCCGCCCGCCCGGGGAGAGCGAACGGAGCGCTAATGCGATAAAATAAATCCAAATCCACAATAACAAGGTATAGAGCATCTAAAAACCCATAATAATATAAATCCACTAATTTCAATCTTCAAATACAACAAGTCTCTCGAATAAATACAACATCTAACTCGAAAAATAAATACAAATCTTCAATGCTCTATACATCAAAATAATATAATTCTTTCCCAAATAATCCTCTCAAAAATTAATCTCCATAGCGCCCCAAAATTTACGCTAACCTGCCACTAAAAGAAAATATGGGGAAGTACACAATACGACAGGAAAGATGCTCAACAAATACGGATTAGCAACGAATAAAACGTAACAACACGAGTATGAATATTCAAATCAAAATGCAAATCTCAAAGAATTTATCAATATAATTTCTCAACAACACTTTAACTGGGTCACCAGGCCTCACCCCATCCGCATATGCTTTATCAAGCCATAATTCGGGAAGCAGGAATTTTGGCGGGTGCCCAACGTCCGTGCCATATTAAAATCTCATGACAACGTGCTCAACAATAATATAGTGATACCACATGAATCAAAATAATTTCAATAATTATTTTCCAGATTTCAATGAATTTATCAATTCAAATATGAGTTCAATTAACAAGAATTCAAAGAGAATGACACTCGCGAGATTTAAGGAGCATATTGTGTAAAATCCCATACCTCAAACCATGATGAGAAACCAATGATCACATCCTCAAGATCAACACAAAAGATCTATAAAATCTTCTCCAAGAACCTCCATCAAAATAGCCCCAAGAACACCTCTAACCTAAGGTTGGAACTCACAAATCTCAAGGTCCAATGTGTATATAAAAAGAAGAGGAATATAAAATATATTTGCTGCCAAAATTCGTGCCAGAAGTAGGTTAAAAGGCTTGCCCACGACTTCCTTTTATAATGCAAAGAAATGAAGAGTTGGAATCCAAAGACTCCTTTAAATAAGGGAAAGAAATGAAGAGTTGGAAGTCAAAACAACTCCAAGAGTTAAAAACATTTAAAAATCATTTTAAAATCCATTTTAACTCCGATTTCAAAACCGTTTGAAATTCTCGCCTTTAAAAATAATAACCAACATATTTGAGCAATAAAAATAATTTTATCAAAAACTTTATTTTTCCTCTTTATTTTGAAAATACCCCAAAAATTATGCGGGTTATTACAACACTCACGTCTCAACCCAAACGGTTCTTTGAATATAACTCTCGTATATAAATTTACTTCTCGTAATAACCCAAAAGTCCCAAATCTATCCTTACATCATCAAAGGAAGGTTATCTATATCCTCGAACAAGTTTACGGGACTCCAAAAATCAAAACAGTCCAAAAAGGACCAAACTGTCAACTCGTTAGAAGTCTCGTTCGAACGAGACTGTTCGAACGAGATCCCTCTGTCAACTCGTTAGAAGTCTCGTTCGAACGAGGCTGTTCGAACGAGATTCCAGTTCGTTCGAACGAACTGTACCTTCTAACGATATTTCGTTCGAACGAGATATCGAACGAAATCCCTTTTCGTTAGCAGCGACTGGTCAACTCGTTAGAAGCTCGTTCGAACGAGTTCGTTCGAACGACCTGGGTAGGGGCTTCTAACGACTTGCCAGTTTCGTCCCACATTTTTCCCCATCTCGTTTTTACTCCATTTTATCACTCCTAATCTCTTCCAAAGTTCATCCCAACAACGTTTTAGGGTCTCTAATTCATCCTAAACATATTCAAATCAACTCCTAACATGTTTTCAAGGATTAAATCTCTTTAACATCAATCAAAATATAAACCTCTACACTTTTTCCCAATTATTTCAAGAACATGAACCCTAACTTTTGAATCATGAATTAACTCACTATAAATCCGTTTTAATTCCTTCCTATCACAGATATCATGAGAATAATTATCTACCTATCATTCTACATGCAATTATCCTCAATATTTTCAAGTTCTAAGCTCCAAACTACATGGGTTTTCATTATCTCTCAAGAACAGTTATAATTCATCAATTTTCTAACATGGAAGAAACATTCTACGAATTTAAATATGATTAAAACACTTGCCTTAATTGGATTTCTGATTTTGGTGTAGGTTTGATGAAGCTTTCTGCAAATTTTCCTCTCTCCAAGCTTCTCCTCCAATGGTGGCTTAAGGTGGCTAGGGTTTTCTTTGGGAAAATTAGAAAACTCTTCTAATAACCTACGTAGCCTTCTAGGTTAATATGGTTTGGTTAATGGGCTTAGTGGGTTAAATCCACATCAGATTAAAACTCCCAATTTTCGTCACTTTTAATTCCTCAAAATGTAAAATTACCAAAATACCCTTTAAGTTGCCGGTATGGCCTAAAAATACCCCGAGACCCAAACTACACCCCCGGCTAGTGTTTTCTGACTATCTCGACCCTTCCAGACGCGTTGGCGCACTCAAAACGACCATTCGGATAATAGAAATAAAATTACTTTTATAATTAAAATAATATACCATGACGCGGCGGTCACACGCGTCTCAACTAAATTTCTAAAATGCCGTATATCAATCTCACGACAAATTTTATAATACCAAATACATATATCAAAACATGTATGCACATAATCAAATACCAACTCGCATCTCGTTAGTATTTATAACCCGGATTAATTTCCAATTAATACGCATTTAATTAATTAATCCCAAAATAAATATAGCCAAAAGTACGGGGTATTACAAAAAACACAAATGTAAACCTATTGATAAACCCCATTGATAAAACTTTGATAAACCAATTAAAACAACACAAATGTAAACCCATTGGTAAACCTAAATTCGTTACCTGTTGAACAAAAGAAAGTAATTGGAAAGCTGTTCTGATCGAGATATATAGAGAGAGGAGTGTACTCGATGAAGAACAAATGGAGAGAGATTGAGGTTGATTTGTTATTCCCGTGATTGATAAACATGGTGAAGTGTACTCGGTAGTGTGTAAAAGCTTCCATAGTGTTAATTTCCTATCTTATTCATGTATTTGAATTTTGAGTAAGAGGAGAAAAGGAAATGAAGGGTTAAAAAAGAGGGGGAACTCAAATATTTAAGGGGTAAAAAAAGTAAGATGGATATTTTAATCTCAACCAATATATCGCTGCCTTGTTGGCTTCGATTTGACCCGCGAAGTGTCTCCCCATCTTATGAATAGTGAAAACACCATTGTAACTTATATATATATATATATATATATATATATATATATATATATATATATATATGAGTTTACAGAGTATTTGACCCATTTATTTAATTAGTAAATTTTACTGTCTATGTAATATTAATACAAAAAATGTCATTACTTGTGAAAATGTCATAGATATAAAAGTATTTAATATTTTAGTGCATACAGTAAGGTTTATTGTCCGTGTAATTTTTTTTCTTCGAAATTTTATAGGCTTCATGGATCGTGTTTGATAGATCTCGGCGAGATTTCAAAAGTAGTAATTTGCAAAAAACGAATTTGTCAATCAAAAGTTATGATCATTTAAAATTAAAAAAAAAAGTTCAACCACTTATGTAACTTCCCCAAAAAGTTACGAATGGTTGGTTTTAAAAGGGTATAATTGTAAACATAAGTCCCCAAAAAATAGGAATAGGACTTATATGTAGGGGAAAAATATGGTGGGACTAGAATGAGTAAAAAAAAGTCTAATAGGACTTATATGCGAAAACCCCTTATATCTATATAGACATAAACACCCCCCACTCTTAAAAAAAATTAACATACCCCTGGGTCTTGACACTTTACCGTCCCCCCCAAAAATACTCAAATGGATGTTTGGACCCCTCATTATTTATGTACTGAATCACCCAAAATCCTTCCTTTCTTCTCCAAAAATCTTAAAATTTATTCTTGCCCATTTCAAGAAATTCGTAAAGGCTTTGATCATGAGATATATGATTTTTTTCAAGAACCATTTAACTTTATGACGCAACATCGAAGAGATCTTCTAGAGACGATTGGTCATGGGATTTGATTGCAAGTCCAACAAGGATTTTTTAATTCTCATTTTTTTCTCAAATTTGTATGATTCTTAAATGATTGCCAATTACGACACTGTTGAATTAAGGAGTAGCCCTGATTTCATTCAATTCAAAATTGGCCAAACACTCGAGTCAGTTCAAGTACTACACAATTTTCTTGGGATAATGAATTCTTTAGGCCCCGTTTGGTTGTCCCAAAATTGTAAATTGGATCATTAATAAATTGCTCCATTTACAAATTGACTCATTAATTGTGTTTGGTTTCATTAATGAAAGGATTCATTAATTGCCCCATTTTAGCTCATATACAAAATCTGAAATTGAATCATTTCACAAAAAATGTGAAATGAATCCATTTGAAATAGGAGTCACATTAAGTGCATGTCCCCTCTCTCTCTTCTCCTCCCCCTCTCCCTCTCTCTTTCCCTCCCCCTCCCCCTCCCCCTCCCCCTCTCTCTCTTAATTTGTTTTTATCTTTTTTTCATAGAATCTTAACATCAATTTCAAATTACCAAACATTGTGTAAAATTGAATTTAACTCATTTCAAATTCACTAATTCACAATGAATCAATTTACACAATCAAATAATTTGCGCAACCAAACTGGGCCTTAGGCAATTGGAAATAGGAAATTTCATAATTTGAATTGAATAATAGGAAATGGGAGAGGTCATATACTTAAAATTCAAAAGAACATGTAGAATGAAACCAAGACGAGTTTGTAACATATGGGGGAATTTATTTTACAAAGAAAATATCAATATGGCTTTAAGAGAATTTTTTAAAATAATTATAAAGGATTTAAAAGAAATTATAAGTGTTGGAGGAAATAAAAAATTTAGTGTTACCTTTAGTGACAAGTAAAAGCATAAGAAAAATGGTGAAATCCCAAGTGATATTTTAAGGATGAATTTGCAAAAAATTATAGAGAACAAGTATCTATTCACACATTTGCTATTAGGTGAACATGAGGAAGATTTAGGTGGCAATAATGACTTATATTGGTCACGGTTTCAGTCCAACAAGATTGTGCTTCATCTCTAGAGTGCTCAATGTTAAGGTAGCAGGAGGTAGCTTGGGTTGATCGCGGTTATGGTGAGTTGAGTAGTGTGTTTGGTGCATGGTTGATATTGTTTGAGAATGTTGGGAGTCCTTTTATTATAAATGTGTTACAAATTCCTAAAATTGAAGTACAAATTTTGAGACATCTTTTGAGGAACTCTTGTGAGCAGTTTGAAAAACCCAAAAACCTAATAAAACCTTCTAAGTTATATTTTCTCATTTTTATTAGAGAAACCCTTTTTGAAGAAATAAAAATCTGATGGGGTTTTGATAAATTAAAATCCCATTCTTATTCTTCATATATAGTGGGAAGACTTAAATGGATTCCGAAGTGGTTTGTTAAAGACTAGTGTGTTAGATGATCAAAGTTGCGATTCAGATTTATGCAATTCCTACTCATAGATCCATGGATATTGAGGCCACCTTGTTCAGTTAATTATTCCAAAACTATGATGGAGTGAAACAAATCAAGTTTTGGATAGGTTCAAGGTCCGACTATTAAAGATTTAAGTTGCGATCTATTTCTATGGTGCAAGTTATGTATGTCTTTTGTAAATCATATACTAAATTTTTTGCAATGGTGGGCTTGTGATTGGGTTGAAGCAATTGTGATTTTCCTCGTGAGTGTTTTTACTTAAAAATATTGATGTTCATGTGTGCTATCTTTGTATTTATTTTTGTTTAATTTGCAATCACTGTGTCTAAACTTGGATCTAAATAATTTTATTTGTTAAATTTAAATTTTTTATTCAATTGAATTGATTTTATGTCATAAATATCTGATATGCAAACATAATTTAATTACCATTTTTTTAAATACAAAGACAATCTTTGTAGGATATTTTTTAAATTCATTTCAAAGCGGGTGTTTAAAGCTTTTTCACATGAATATGAGGGTTTTTTGTACAAAGGGTGGTCAATCTGTGTTATGACCTCATTTCCTTTAAGGGAGAAAATATCCGTATTAGAAGGCATGTATGATATTTTTTTTTTGAAAATCCTAAGATGAGTGGGTGTGGGTAGACGTAGAAGGAATGGAAACATCCCATGACAAATGTAAGTGACAAAGTTGTCCCTAACACTACACCAAATCTGCACTATTGTCAAGGTCATTGACCCTGACAAATCCAACTTGTCAAGGTCAATGACCGTGAAATTTCGAGACGAGACAACTTTTTTGTCACGGTCGTGTCACGGTCATTGACCTTGAGACAAAACTCACGTTTTGTGTCACGGTCGTGTCGCGGTCAATGACCGTGACACGCTTGTCACGGTTTATAACCGTGACAAAGTCGTGACCCTTTTTAAAAAATTGTCACGGTCATTGACCGTACACGTCCGTGACAACCTTTTGTCACGGGCTTGTCACGGTCATTGACCGTGACAATTCTGGGCAGAATTTAAAAAAAATCTGCTGGGCAGTATAGCCACTGCCACTGCCCAGCAGTATATTTGTACATGTTATAGCAACGTTGTACCTGTTCCAAACATCATATATCCAAACAAACTAAAGATAATGCAAATATATATTCATGACGATATAATCCAAATATTCAAAATAGAAATAATATACATGACGATATAATCCAAATATAATTAAAATGGACAAACTTAAAAATAATGTTACTACATGTCTTGGGTAAAACTGAGGAGGTGAGTAGGACACACGACATACGAATTGACGCACCCACTAATATATGTCGTGCCGCATTGTTCGCGCAACCACAATAGGGAGTTCTCCTTCCCGGGTATGACATGCGTGATGAGCACCCTGGACTCCATCTCTTGAAGCGCACATCCATGAACTATTCCACCATCGACGATATTCGGGTCCCTCAACCCCCGCCCTATCTGCTGGCCATCAAATACGTCCAATATGAACACGCTCGGCCAACCAAGTGTCGACATTGGTCTGTTGAAGGGCGCCAAATAGGGAAGTGGATCATCGAAGTACGAACGTGTCGGTGATGAAGCAGCGAGGTCCACATCCTCGTCATCATGCGCCTCGTCCTCCCGCACCTCTTCCTCCACCGCCTTCTCCTTCCCTTTCCCTTTCCCTTTACGGTCTCCGCCCAACGTACGCTTCATGAATGCGTACATATCTTGGACCGTCGCCTCCAAACGGGACAGCTTCACGTCGTGTGAATCCACCGTTCGAGCCAACTCGGTGTCGCTCGTCTCCAATCCGATGATCCTAGATTTGGCCACCCGCGAGCTCACCCCCTTGTCCTCCTCTTGCGATCAGAGCCAAGCACTTGGCTGAGTGCATCTGTGGACAAAGATGCCTTGTCGGAATCAGACTGCGACTCATGCACTTCCTTAAGCTTTGCCTGAAACGACAAAAAGCACATGATTAGTAAAATAAGTAAACTAAAAAATTATAACGTAATTAACAAAAATTAAATTGTCGGATTACTTACAATCGTGGCCACGACGCTCGGGGACACCTCCTTGTCCTTCCCCTTCTTCGTCCGAAGAGCCACATAAGTATCGAGCCTATGTGGCTTACCCCCTGGCCCACTCCCTACCCCCTGAAATAAAATAAAGTAAAGTAAAATTAGTATCGGCCCCGCAAAGTAAAATAATGAAGAATAATATATTTTTGTAGTTATAGAAAAATTAAATCTTACCTGCATCCTATGCTCCACCTCGGCGTAAGAGGTCCGGCCGGAGTAGTGCACGTCCGTCTTTTTTGCCCGATTTTCCCTCCCCGATTGGCGAGATGCCAATTGTCGATCCTCGATCTCATTGTCAATGAACTTCTGCCATTGTGCCAATGAGATCGGCTCCTTGGGGGGGACAGATTCACGCCATTGGATAATCGACATTCGTGTTTTTCCAAAGTACCGTGCCCGCATATTTTTTTTCCACGACTTGAGTTGCTCCCTAATCTGCTCCAACACGGGATCGCGTAGCTTTGGATCCAAGTTGAATTGTTCCTGTCCAACAAATACAATGTTAGTTGCGAATAAATATAAATATAAATATAAATATAAATATAAATATAAATATAAATATAAATATAAATATGAAATCGAAATTGAAATTGAAATTGAAATTGAAATATAAATATTCATATAAATATAAATATAAATATATTACCTGTAGTGCTGCCCAAACAGCTAACTTGAGCTCATATGGCACCTCCTTCCAACTCATAAACCCCGGGCCAATGACCGTCTTTAGCAGCTCGACGGATCTTGCTAATAGCTCCAATTTGTTCTTGACGGTAATCCCAAATTTTTCATATTTGGGGAGCCTAGGGGCGGAGGAGCCCTCGTCGCCTCCGCTACCACCGAGCCCAGACGACATCATCATAAACAGCATCATCATCTTTGCCTTAATATCTGAAGGAGACATTTTTGCTGTAAAAAAATATTATTAGTACAGATAAAAAAAAATGTTAATAGTACACATACACCCCCCCTACCCCCACCCCCACCACACACACGCACACGTCATGCCACTTTTAAAACTAACCAACCCAACATTTCATCAATTAAACTAACTATTAATTTACTTTCATCTAAAACTATACAATTAAAATTACAATTAAAGCTATACAATTTCTTAATTAAAGATATACAATTGTTAAAATTGCCCCTCCACACCCCCCCACACCCCACCCCCACCCCCACCACACCCCTTGCCCCCCTCCACGCACACACGCACACACCTACGCACACACACACACACCCCACCCCCACCACCCCACCCCCACCCCCTCCCCCCACCACGACCGTGAGAACTACATTTATTGTTTATCAATAAAATTATGACATGAGATAATTATAATTGGAGCATAAATTTCATTATCATAAAGGGATATATCCAACCAAGCACAGAGATTCTACAAATTAAAGTGATAATTAAATTTAAGACTTTCTAATAACATGCATGTGTATGGATTCTACATAGTTGGGCACGAAAGTAACTAATGATATTCCTAAAAACATACAATTGGCAACATTTTGTGAATTCACTAAACTTTATATAATATTATCAAATTCTGTTAAAAAATTATCTAGGGTTTTACCTAATTGAATTTATTTCATGAATAAAATTATTATCAATTTAAATATTTATATAATTAAATTTAACATATGAATTATAGAACTTTTCTAACATTTACACAATTCTAACTATCACTAACCTTGAATTCATACTAAGGTTTACATAGTTTTAACAAATTATAACAAAATATTATCATATTTTTAGTTAGAAAATTCCACTCCCACCCCCACCCTCACCCCCTCCCCCCACCACATTTTTGGATATTATTTACATTTACATTTTTGGATATTATTTTTGGAAATTTATAGAAAATTACTTATTTATTTACATTTTTAACCTCCTACCCCCACCCTGCCCCACCCCCTACCCCCACCCTACCCCCACCCTGCCCCACCCCTACCCCCACCCTGTCCCACCCCCCATACACGCACACACACACACGCACATATATACACACATACACACATATATATACACACAAACATATATATAAATGGAAGAGAGAGAGAGAGAGATTGAGTGAGAGAGAGAGAGAGAGAGAATTAAACCTGAAAGTAGAGAGAGAGAGGGAGAGCAGCGTCGAGAGAGAGAGAGAGAGGGAGGGAACGGCGGTAAGGGAAAAAAGAAGGGGGAAAGGGTTTTTGCTGCAAACATTGTCACGGTCGTGTCAAGGTCATTGACCGTGACAAGTAAATTTGTCACGGCCTTGTCACGGTTAATGACCGTGACAATTCTTTGTCACGGTCGTGTCAAGGTCAATGACCGTGACATAAAACGCGTGTTTTTTGTCACGGTCAATGACCTTGATAAGGGTGACCGGCTGAAAGGTGACAATTTGGCCATTTTGGTGTAGTGTAAATTCGTTGATAGGTGGAGTCATGATGATCATAGGATTTCTAACTACAAATCTATGGGGGTAAATGTTCTTCTTAATGTTGTCACAATAAAGGAGTTCCTTCAGATTATCACACATGGAATGGCTAAGGAGGGCTGGGAGATAATCCAAGTTAACCATAAAGAAACTAATATTGTACAAGTCTTAAAGCTAAAAAACACACCACTCTGTTTGACATGTTGTTCAGGGAAGAAAATGAGACCTTTTATAAGTTTTATAATAAACTCTCTAATATCGCAAATTCATCATTTAATTTGGATGAGAAGATGGAGGAATCAAAGTTCCTTCAGAAGATTCTTCGATCCTTTCCTCATAGGTTTCTTTCTTTAGTCACCACTTTAAAGATTGTAGGAAAGAATGATTCTATATAGATAGAAGAACTTGTAGGTCCACTATAAAATTTTGATCTTAAAATTGTTGTCCACCTAAGAAGTACAATGGTATATCTTTAAAGGCTTATGAGAGTGCGCTTTCTTTCAATGAATAAACTTATATAATTAAATTATAACTTTATGCCCAAATTTTAATTTAAATCCTAAAACATGCATCTAATTGTGATTGACAATAATACGAATTATATAGCATGCACATCCAAACAATCACAACACAGATTTGAGGAAAAAATCACAACAGGGGAAAAACCTTTTATTTATCCAATAAACTCTAAATATCCAACTTACAATTACATAGTAGAAATACAACATTTTTTTGATGAAGAAATACCCTCAGGTGTCAGTTCTAAGTCTTTAGCAAGAATTCCCGCAAGAGCTCCAATTGGTCAGTAATGGAGACGACCTTCTTGTCCATAAGTGTTACTTTAGAATGTGTAGTATGAGTAATAAAGTCAAGAATGATTCACATAAATGATTTGGGACTTTGGAGTGAATAAAAAGTGTTTTAAGGCCTAAAACTTAAAGTCTAAAAGTGGATCAGATATGAAGAAGCGGAGTTTTTAAAGACTTAAAAAACCTAACTTCGTACTAGGTATTTGTGGGATAAATATAAAATTGAGGCGACGCATTCGAACGACATCTGCATGTCATTTGAACAACATCCAATGTCGTTACTAATGACCATAAAAACAACCCTAAAAATATAAAACAATATGGGTTCGTTTGAAGCAGAAAAGAAACGACCCTTTGAGCGACGCTTCAAACGACATTACATGTCGTTAGAAGCTGTCGTTTGAATGACTTATTAATGTCGTTTGAACGAGAGAAGCGGAAATATTATTTTATAAAAGCTCGCCTTCAGGTCTTAAAAAATTATTTTTGAGTTAGAAAAAGTCCTCATTTTGATAAAAACATTTTATAAATTATATCCCAAATAAATACATGAACATTAATAACTCCAATTAAACATTTTACCTTATATCGTAATGGAGTTAGTGGGATAGTGGAGACCGACTGAAGATGCACAACGTATGATGCCAATTATGGGTTCGTGTTGATGATGTGTGATGCTAAGGATACAAATGATGGACGTCAAGGTTGAATGTGTGAAGACGCGTCGAAATGTAACAGTACACGACATACTTATTATGATCTAGGACAACACATAAATTCCTACATTCTAGACGGACATTTACAAAACATGTCTTTACAGCTCACGAGACATATGTAATACCCCATATTTGTACGCATATTTATTCTATTATGAAATTTTGGAAATTGGGATTAACTAATTTAAAGGGAGAAAATTTAATTTATAATTAATCTGATTTTAAGGGTAATAATTAGTAGCGTGACAAGAGTTGGTAGTTATAGAAAATAATTATGTTGAAATCATGTTGAGTAATAACTATGTTGAACATTACGTAGTGAGTAACGTAATATCGTTTCGAAAATAATAATATGGCCGGGGAAGAGATACACTATAGTTAAGATATAATTATTTGGGACGCGCGTATGAGTCGCGTCACTATTATATATTTGGGAGTTAAAAAGTTAAATTATTTTTATATAACTCGAATGACTATTTTGAGTTCGCCAATGTTTCCGGAAGAGTCGAAGTCGTCAGAAAACATTACTCGGGTGTTGTATTTGGAGTTCGGGACATTTTAGCCCAAAATGACACCTTGGAGGGGTATTTTAGTCTTTTGGGATTTTTGAGTAATTAAATGGACAAAAAAAGGATTAAAATAGGAACATGGAGGGTTAGTGTTCTGTCAGTTTCAACCTATGTGAGAAAGAGATAGAAACAGAGGGAGAACCAATGAGGAAGGACACCTATTGGAGAACAGAGCCAAAAGTTGGAGATTTCTCACAAATAGTTACACCAAGTGTAGATCGCGATGAGAGAATCAACCACATACCAAATTCAATCAGAGAATAAAAAATCCATCCCAAGGCAAGTGTTTATATTGCTCCTTATTTAGCATATATTGTTCCTATTAATTTAGGTTGTTGCAATAAACTTGGTGCAATGAAAACTTAGGTTTAATTAGAATAAATTGTAAAGAAACCTTATGAATTGGAGATGGGTATGCATGTAGATATTTTGCCCTTTGTTAGACTATTAAAATTTGGGAATTTTATGCCTTAATCACAAATTATGATAAGAGTTTTGGACAATTAAAATTCTAGGTTCATTATAAAAGAAATTTATGAGATTTGAGTAATTATTGATTTTCCTTTGAAACTATGAGGATTTAAGCCCTAAATTGTGTTTGAGAATGCCCCACAATGATAACAAAAATAGTTTAACATTATATTACTTGAGGTTAGACATGATTAGGGTTGGATTTGAGATTTAAAATGTTAGAAAAATCAAAATTGGGGAAGAATAGGGACTGTCCGAAATTCTTGTTCGAAGACCTGCCCAGGTCGAACGAAATTTCAAACGACCCTTCTAACGAAATTTTTTGAGTTCGTTCGAAGTAAGAAACTCGTTCAAACGACCTCGTTCGAACGAGAATCATCTAACTTCTAACAAGATTCCGGAATACACTTTTAAGGCCCGGTCAATTTAAGAATCATTCTAGGTTCATCCAAGTGAAAGAAATAACCTACGTGAATGACGAGTGACCTAAATTCCGAATTAATAGTGAGATGAGATTGTGATTATTCTCAGGATATAGAAAGTTATAGAACCTATGAGGGGATGTAGGTTCGAGAGAGGAAATATACGAATGAGTTTTGGTGAGTGGTAGAAATAGTAATACTAGTTATGTATTATGGAAATCGAGTTGTGTGAACGCCTATTAAATTATAGAAGTCGTGTGTATACTTATTGCTTGAAATATTATGTGTATGACATACCTAGCTACTGACTATCGAACGAAGGTTAGCGCGTTATGGACGACCATATGTTGTGTGCCTTCGGAGGATTTTGAGTCGCACCACTAGAGCATGGAACCTAGTTATGGGCTATCTGTGAGAACGATAGTGATGACGGTCGTATGGGTGTGTAGGTATGTGCATAGCCCATCGTCTTGGGACTACGTTCACCTTCAATATGTGTATATGTTTTATTGATTTCTGAGAGATTGAACCTGTTGTCCTTCATACGTTAGAGTTGCAATGGGACTAGATAGCTGAGTATTCCAAGAACCAGGGGTTTCTTAACCATGGGTGCAGTATTAATATATATATATATATATATATATATATATATATATGTATACATATTGAGATTTTACGTATGTATACGGAGCTTCTATTTTGTGTTTCATATTGGCCGCTTTACTATAGCATATACTTATTGGGTCACCAGTTGAGAATTAATAATGTTATGAGAATGAGTTAAAGCATCCTTAAACCTATTTCTCCACAATATCAATATATTGTCCTCGGGTTATTTAGATATTTTATCCGGCATAGTGATTATACTACGTATTATCAGGCAGAGTATCATGACTAGTATGTGTAGTTTAGGCTCGTTCGACGTTCACATTAGATGAGAGGTGAGCATCTCATGGGAGTACGCTAAGTTAACATGAATAATATTTGTGCTAATTAACCAATTTAAGAACTTGCTATATTTAAATTGTTTTCTACTCGGGCTCTGATGCTTTTTTCTGCAAAACTCTTTTCTTGTTCCTTTATTTTAGGTGCTCATCCACAGGGACACTAAGCTTAGGAGATTCCATTCATTTGACGAGTTGTAGCTATTGTGGAAGCTACATGGCATTGCTAGTAGATGTTTCATAGTCTATCCTTCTTTATCTATCAGTTATTTACTTCAGTTGGACATGTCGTCCCTTTCTATTTTACATTTAGAGATTTAGACGTTTTATTTTGATAGTATACTTTTACATCATGGCTTTAGATTATTGTATGGAATTTTGTGCGGATGTGTTTACTCTAGTTCTTTATTTTAATTCAACTAGTTCTTTCCTTATGTTTTTGGGAAGAATAGTATTAGTTAATTATTTCTTTACTTGACGATGGTTAATAACAAGATAAAATTTTGACATCAACCTTTTTGAATATTAGGTGGTTAGTTTCAATTACATAAAATTGATGATTTTTGACAGTGCTGCATTATCTAAACCAAATGGATATTCTGAATTTAATTAATAAAGGACTGATCACCTGGTATTTAATTAGGCGGGGTGTCATAACTGGTATCATAGCATCAGGTTCTAGTGCCCTATGGATCTATACGGCTTGTTATGTTTCCGCGTAGCGTTCTTTGATATAGAGCCCTATTGTTAGGTGATTCGTATCGAATATTGTATATTTCCACCTGTTATCCTTATGCATTCTAGCGCTTTTACGGTCCTAAATGCCTATAATTATGCTCATTAACCAGACAACCTTGGAGTTGGATAGATACATGTTTTGCAGGGGTTATTTGTGCTTTTGTAGGTATTGGAACGCTAAAAGTGAGGATCCGTTGCATTTCGGAGAAGTTTCGTCAATGGACGCTACTTCAAGGGATTTTTAGTCAATTCACATTCCTTATTCGGCTCTTGGAAATTCCACGGATGCGTAGTTCATTGAGTTAGCATCGCGTGGCCGCAAACGGTGTGTCGTTTGGAGTTCGGACGAAGAAGCTAGGCTCGTTTCCGTAATGGACCTTTTCCCCCTCATCATGGACTAAATGCAGCCTGAAAACAGAGTACCGGTCGACCGCGTACAAGGGACCGGTCGACCGCGATTTCAACTTTTGCCGTAGGAAGGAGACAGTATGCTTTGGCTTAAGGGACCGGTCGACCGCGCCCCTGCGACCGGTCGACCGGTAGTGCCAGATATTTTGGGCTCTTTCCTCTTTCTTTCCTTTTTCCCTTATCTTTTCCCACTTACTATATAAACCCATTTTTGGTTTTAATATCAGATATACACGATTTTAGGTTAGTTTAGCTTAGGGTTTGGGGTTTTTGCTTGGTTCTTCTTCATTTCTCTTTGGTTTGACACCCCATTTGGATTGTAAGTTGACTATTCATCTCCCCTACCATTTTAATATAGTTTGTATTTCTTCATTTCTTGCTTTCTAGTTAATTTACAAGCTTTCTAATTTAGGTTTTCTTGCTTTATTTACACGCTTTGATTTACACGCTTTCTAGTATAGATTTACTGCGTTTATTTACCGCTTTCCATTTATCGCGTTTTTAACATGCTTTCTAGGTAATTTAAATTAGGTTGTGTTTGAATTGAACTCACTCGGGTTGACGCGTTGCTTTGCTTTGGAGATGGAGTTTACGGGTTTATTTCGAGTGTGTTGTCCTAGTTTTTACGCCTAGGAGATTTGACGGGGCATATCATGTATGTCCCGTGCTTACGACCTTTCGCGCGTAATTTCCGGGATATTTGTTGACGCCAAAATCTTATTAGGCTTTTATGACGATTTAGGGCGTAACAACCCTTGATTTAATTAACTGTCGAAACGAGATGCATTTGTAATAACTCGTCGACCCATGTGACCATTTTATACTAATTAACTCGGGTGAGGGATATTCGACGCAACCTATAGTTTTACCCGCTTTCATAATCTAGTTTCAATACCATTGCCTAGAATAATCTTTTCCTTTATGCATCTTTTCTTTTAGTTTGTAATCTTCTTTTACACTTTTATTTCGGAATATTAAACCACTTAAATTCTAACAACTTGTCCCTGTGGATTCTCGATACCCGACTTATCGCTCTACTTGCCCCGCAAGTGTAGTTGTAACTTAGGTTTTTGTATTGGGTTGGCAAAACGAAAACAACGATTAGCGTCTTTACACGCGCTACTTTTCGCGCTCCATCAAAATGGCGCCGTTGCCGGGGACTAGTTTGTTTTAGACTTTATTTGATTTAGTATTTCATAGTATTTTCTTTCTATTTGTATTATTTTCTAATATTTTGCAGGACTTCCACATTTGAGCACTTAGAAACGCTCGAATTCTTTCCGCGCGCACCTACTTTGTGGAATCCGCCACTTCGAGCCATTTTTGGGGTAAGCATGTCTTATTCCAATTCTTTCGGTAATCCTTGTCATAATTCTCAAAATTCTCGCAAACCTATGACTTTCGGTGAATACTTAGAATCCCAAAGTATAACAAATTCAAATATGACTTTGGGCGAGTATAACGAAAGTCAAAACTTAGGTTATTGGAATTTTGATGATGATGACAATGATTTTGGGCCTTTACCTCCTTATAATAGGAATTTTGAAACGAATTCGAATAGTTTTCAAAATTCCTATAATAATGAGTTTTGTTTAAGTCCGATGGTAATTTTCAAAGTTCCCATTCTAATGCATCCGCACCTCGACCCATGGCATTCGGTGAGGGCTTGCGTATGTATGAGAATGAGAAAATTGAAAATCGCTATCGGGAAGAAAATCGTTTGTGGGAACATGAGTTGGATTTATTATTTGAGTCCGACGACGATTTTGCTTCCGAGACTTTTGAAGTTGAGGAATGTTTCGAACCAAATGAGGTACTTGTACCTACTTTGGAACAAGCCATTCTAGACTTTGCCCATTGCGTAATAGATATTGAAAGTGAGGATGATAATGACGTAATATCTATTTGCAATGAAATGATTTCTTCTTTGGCTCCCAAAGAAGAACATTTCATTGAAAATGATATTATTTCCTTTGAAATTCCAACTTCATGCGATGATGATTCATCTCATGAGTTTGAATTTCTTTCATCCCCTTTTTCATCCTCTATTACCCCACCGGAACAAGTACCCGATGATTCGGTTTCAAACTTTAATGCTTTAAACCCTATCGTCGATGAGGAATACTTGCTCGAGTCGCCCTCCACGATCGCATCTTTGCCTTTGTGTGCGCCGCCTCCCATTCCAACTTCAAAATCCTTGGGAGGATATTCGGCTTTTCTCGGTCCCCACTTGTTTTTGTCACCCGTTCAATCCAAACCCCCCATCGCCCCTCCAAAACTTTTAATTGGCGATGGTTCATTTCTTCCGCCTTACACATGCCTTCCGTTGTTAAAACGGAATTCATATCTTTCGGGAGGCATGTTCGCTTTGGAGGGTCCACCGTTGATCTTTCAAAGTCAAATCCCTTTTTGGGTGGACCCTCAACTATTTAGACTTCTAGTGTATAGTTAGTGTGAAGCCTAAATAGTAGGTTGTAAATAGTTAGCTTTTTAATTTTCTTTCTTTCCTTTTTTTCTTTCCTTTTTAAGTTAGTCTAGTGTAATTAGTTAACTTTTTGTTATTTGTTTTTTCTGTGCTCGGTACTAACTTGTTTTGTAGATTTCATTGGACTCATGCTTATGGAGATCGCTCCAATTTTGGGTAATATCATTCTTTTCCTCTCTTAGTGTTGTGTTCTTAATGCGCATTGAGGACAATGCAACATTTAAGTTAGGGGGTGTAGGATATTCTATCCATTTCATGTGTAGTCCATGGATTTGCTCACATTTAGTTACTAAGTATGCCTTTTTGTGAAAAATTTGAAAATTTTCAAAAATATTTTCTTTCTTTTTTCTCCTTTGTTGGGCATTTTGCCTTGTTTCCAGTGATAAATTTCAATAATTGCCCGATCCAATAGACAACTCAATGATGCATGTTCTCGATTTTAGAAGTTATTAGACTTTAGTCCTCAAATCATTGATATTGTGAATAACTTCATGAATTAAACTTTAATCCCATGAGCACATGCACTTTTATGGTTATATTGATTTGGTTTAAGATTTTTATAACTCGGGAATCTTTTGTTGCATTGTATATACTTACACCGAGTAAGCTTTGTACCTTTCGTCGCTTGTGAGTGTATACACTTTTCTTTCCTCTCTGAAAACGTTGAATTCGTCGGTAATCTCACTATTCTTTCATTTGACCGTTCATTAATTGAGTTCATACTTGAAATGTGTTACTTGAGCATGATTTTCATATATTGTTTTGATTCGAAAACTGCGTAAACTTTGTGAAATGATCATAGGCCCTCTTTGATATATCACCCATATTAGCCTTGACCTCACCCTTATATGTTTACCCTCGTTAACCCCGTTGAGCCTAAATATTAGCCTTTCGTTTCATAACTCCTTTACCATAACCAACTCCAAATTGGAGTTTAAACCCATACATACACTTTCCATACCTTTGATTGGAATGTTACTTGGGATTGAATGTTGGTGTTATGATGCCGGTTGCAATTTAGGCATATGAGAGTTTGATAAGTAAAGAAAAGTGATGTGAAAAAAGTGAAGAAAAAGAGAAAGCAAAAAGCAAAAGAAAACAAAAAAAGGAAAAAGTGAGAAAAAGAAGAAAAGAAAGAAAAGAGAAAGTTGTATATGTTGTGTAGTGTTCAATAAGCTTTGATTACTCTCCCCGATGATATATCTAATGCCGTTTTGGAACTTGTTTTCCATTTTTGCTATTTCCCGCATCCTTCCCATTATTTTAAGTTTTCATCTCCGAACACTTTGAATCCGTACATATACCTTTCATTTCGTACCTTAACCCCAAACCTACATTATAACCCTATACAAGTCCTATGTGATCTTAGGTTGATGTAATTTAAAAGTCATAATAGTTGTGATAATCTGTGAAAATGCATTTCGCCTCTTTTAGTGTGCGGTATCCTTTCATTGAGATTACATTTTTCAGTTTATATATAGCGTTCTTCTTTTGTGACATGTGTGCGGCCTAGTTTCCATTTACATTTACTCCTAATTCCCACATGTTCCGTGTTTTACCTCCCTGTTTCGAGTGATTTCGCTTGATGAGTGTAATGCCCATGAGGATTGAATATATGCTTGCTTTAATGATTATTCGGTTTATATAAGTTTTTGCCAAATCACACTTTTCATGTGCTCGCTCCCCTCCCACAATTTAAGGTTTCAATTCTATGAGGTGCATTCTATAATGTTAATGATTTGGACTTTTGTTTGAATTCATTCACTTTGCTAATAATGCGTATGAAATCTTTTTCGCTTTTGTTGGGCTTGTCGCACGTTGGTTTGGGCATATTTTGAGGAAACCATATGATGTTTGTGGGTATCATCCCTGAAAACCCTCACGAGACGACACTCGTCCACTAGGGTAACCTAGGGGTTTAACGGCTTATTGCATATGCTAAATGCAATCGTGTTCCCTACGAAAGTGGCAATTATATTTCGATGCATATATACATTTTGTACCGCCCTCTGTGGTCTGGTTTTCTTTATTTCATCACTAGGGACTAGCAATGTGTAAGTTAGGGGGTGTGATTCGTATCGAATATTGTATATTTCCACCTGTTATCCTTATGCATTCTAGCGCTTTTACGGTCCTAAATGCCTATAATTATTCTCATTAACCAGACAACCTTGGAGTTGGATAGATACATGTTTTGCAGGGGTTATTTGTGCTTTTGTAGGTATTGGAACGCTAAAAGTCAGGATCCGTTGCATTTCGGAGAAGTTTCGTCGATGGACGCTACTTCAAGGGCTTTTTAGTCAATTCACATTCCTTATTCGGCTCTTGGAAATTCCACGGATGCGTAGTTCATTGAGTTAGCATCGCGTGGCCGCAAACGGTGTGTCGTTTGGAGTTCGGACGAAGAAGCTAGGCTCGTTTCCGTAATGGACCTTTTCCCCCTCATCATGGACTAAATGCAGCCTGAAAATAGAGTACCGGTCGACCGCGTACAAGGGACCGGTCGACCGCGGTTTCAACTTTTGCCGTAGGAAGGAGACAGTATGCTTTGGCTTAAGGGACCGATCGACCGCGCCCCTGCGACCGGTCGACCGGTAGTGCCAGATATTTTGGGCTCTTTCCTCTTTCTTTCCTTTTTCCCTTATCTTTTCCCACTTACTATATAAACCCATTTTTGGTTTTAATATCAGATATACACGATTTTAGGTTAGTTTAGCTTAGGGTTTGGGGTTTTTGCTTGGTTCTTCTTCATTTCTCTTTGGTTTGACACCCCATTTGGATTGTAAGTTGACTATTCATCTCCCCTACCATTTTAATATAGTTTGTATTTCTTCATTTCTTGCTTTCTAGTTAATTTACAAGCTTTCTAATTTAGGTTTTCTTGCTTTATTTACACGCTTTGATTTACACGCTTTCTAGTATAGATTTACTGCGTTTATTTACCGCTTTCCATTTATCGCGTTTTTAACATGCTTTCTAGGTAATTTAAATTAGGTTGTGTTTGAATTGAACTCACTCGGGTTGACGCGTTGCTTTGCTTTGGAGATGGAGTTTATGGGTTTATTTCGAGTGTGTTGTCCTAGTTTTTACGCCTAGGAGATTTGACGGGGCATATCATGTATGTCCCGTGCTTACGACCTTTCGCGCGTAATTTCCGGGATATTTGTTGACGCCAAAATCTAATTAGGCTTTTATGACGATTTAGGGCGTAACAACCCTTGATTTAATTAACTGTCGAAACGAGATGCATTTGTAATAACTCGTCGACCCATGTGACCATTTTATACTAATTAACTCGGGTGAGGGATATTCGACGCAACCTATAGTTTTACCCGCTTTCATAATCTAGTTTCAATACCATTGCCTAGAATAATCTTTTCCTTTATGCATCTTTTCTTTTAGTTTGTAATCATCTTTTACACTTTTATTTCGGAATATTAAACCACTTAAATTCTAACAACTTGTCCCTGTGGATTCTCGATACCCGACTTATCGCTCTACTTGCCCCGCAAGTGTAGTTGTAACCTAGGTTTTTGTATTGGGTTGGCGAAACGAAAACAACGATTAGCGTCTTTACACGCGCTACTTTTCGCGCTCCATCATTAGGACTGTTGCATTATTTGTTATGTGTTTTAGATTAAGTACTTCTATATGATACTATGTATACTCGGTAGACTTATAAAATTCATTTGAATTTTAGATGTTGCTTATGAGGGAGAGACAAAATAACACCGCTGAAGAATAAAATGCGAGACCAGAACAACAAGTACCGCGGGTATATTAGGAAAGAGCGATAATCACTGAAATATCGAATATTATGGCACAACCAGTGACTACCGTAATATTGCAGTACCAAAATTACAGTGTGTAGCTTATAGGGGAAAAAGAATAAGAGAAGTCGATCAATTTGATAATTTTAGGAATAGCAACGGTGAGAAAGTACCGTCGTAATAGCGACAAGTTCCTCAGAGTCTTCAAGACCAAGAGAACAATGGAAATCGCACGAAGAGCCAAATCCGGCATGGCTAACAAAGCGGAGGACAAAGGACCTGGTGTTTTAAGTGTGGAAGAAATGGCCACAAATGCCAAATTTGACCACAATGAGCTGGAGGGAAACCTCGGTCAAATCATCTAGATCAAATCAGCTAGGAAATTAGCTGTGCCTTTCGATGAATTTTTTATTTTGAATTATCTATACCGATTGCTAAGGCATACATAAGTCTTTTGTTCAAGTAGATAATTAGAATGAATTGTCGTTCTCGGAGATAAGAAAAGAATATATTTTTGTGAAAAAGAAGGGGTCATGCTCATGTGAGATGTATGAGCTGCCTACGTACCTCTGGGGTTTTTTGAAAAGTTTTAAAATAGTTTTTGTAGAGGATCAGGCCCACGTAGTTTTGGGTAGAGGGAAATGAAGAGTTTTTTTTTAGAATAGAAAGGGGATGAGAAGAGTCGTAGCGCGCCGAGATTTCGGACTAGGGGTAGAATTTCTTGAGACGGTCCAGATTAACTGGACGAGCCATCTCTTCCCCATCTAGGTCAGTGAGCGTGGTGGCACCGCCAGATAAGATTTTCTTCACAATGTAAGGGCCGCTCCAATTGGGCTTGAATTTTCCTCTGGGGTCCCAGATGGGTTCTATCATCTCCTTGAGGGCTAAATACCCCTCCCGGACACCGCGGTCCTTGACTCTCTTATTGAATGATCGCGCTATTCGACAATGGTATCCATGTATGTGATAAAGATCTTTTAATCTTCTTTCATATAAAAGGGCTAGCTCATCAAGATGACCTTGGCACCCGTCTTCTTCACTAACCTTTCTTTCGAGCATGACGCATAGCGAGGGTTTTTCCAGCTCCACAGGTAGGACTCCTTCCATGCCGTAGACCAAGGAGTAAGGGGTAGCCCCAGTAGAGGTTCAGATTGAGGTTCGATAGCCCCAGAGGGCGTACGGGATCCGGTCAGCCCAATACCTATAACTTTCGGTCATCTTGCTGATGATGGCTTTGAGGTTTTTGTTGGCGGCTTCAACTGCACCATTGGTCTGAGGTCGGTAGGGAGAAGATTTATGTCTCTGAATCCCATACTCGTTGACAACTTTTGTGACTTTTGCCTCGAAGTGCAAACCATTATCTGACACTAGCTCGTGTGGGACCCCATACCGGCAGATGATATTTTTCTTGATGAATTTGGCTACCTTTTTGGCATTTAATACCGCATAGGACATAACTTCGACCCATTTGGTGAAGTAATCAATGGAGACCAGGATGAACTCATGCCCGTTTGACGCTTTTGGCATAACCTTCCCTATGATGTCGATACCCCACGTGGAGAACGGCCAGGGAGAGGTCATGTTGTATAATTCCCGCAGAGGTAGGTGTTGGAGGTTGGAGAACTATTGGCATTTAGGGCATCTCCAAATATAGGTGGTGCAATCCTGGGCCATGGTGGTTCGGTAGTAGCCCTGTCGAATGATCTTCTTAGCAATCATGTGACCGTTCATGTGGGGCTCGCATTCCCCGCTGTGGATTTTTTGCATTATCTTTTCAATGTCAGCCCCTGCGATACAGTGTAAATGAGTTCCATCAAAATTCCTCTTGAGTAGTGCTTTATGACAGGTGATGTACTGAGCAGCCAACCTTCGGAGGGTAGCTCGGTCATTCTTGTTGGAACCCTCGGGATACCTACCATGCTTGAGGAGGCACCATATATCATAGTACCATCAATCGGCTAGTTAGGGGTCTTCTATGGAGACAAGATCAATATGGTAGCAATGGGTTGGTTTGTCCTACTTCTGAACTAGGAAGGGGGTCATTGTTATTCCCTCGGGCATGTCGACCATGGAGGCCAACATAGCGAGAGCATTGGCTAGGTTGTTCTTTGCTCGGGGCAGGTAATGGAAGGTGATATCTCAAAATTGGGAGGCTAAATCTTCTAATTGGGCATGAAAGGGTTGGACCTTTTCGTCCTTGACTTTCCAATTTCTGAGCACTTGACCAATAATGAGGGCAGAATCCCCATAGACATCGAGGTATTGAATACTTTTCTTGAGAGCGACCTTGAGGCCCACTGTGCATGCCTCGTATTCTGTCATGTTGTTGGTGAAAGGTAAATCCAATTTTATGGCGATAGGAGTGTGGGTGTCATCTGGGGCAACCAGGAGTATCCCAATGCCATATCCCTTTTTGTTGGTAGCGCCATCGAAGAACATTTTCCATAAGAGGCAGTCTTGAGTGGTGCAGAGGACATTTTCATCTGGGAATTCGGAGATCCAAACATCTGTTTCTTCTATAGGGTAGTCAGCGAGGTAGTCAGAGATGGCTCTTCCTTTAACGGCTTTCTGTGTGACATACATGATATCGAACTCGGTTAGGAGCATCAACCATCGGGCCATTCGGTTGGATAGGATGAGTTTCTCAAGAAGGTATTTAATGGGATCCATTCGGGATACAAGTTTAATTGGGAAGGGGAGCATGTAGTGTCGTAACTTTTGGGTGACCCAAACAAGGGCGACACATGCCTTTACTAAAGCAGTGTAGTTGACCTCGTACCCGAACAATTTGCGACTGGCATAATAGACGGCTCTTTTTTTTCGGGAGTCTTCAAGGTATTGGGCTAGCAAATCCCCAGCTGCAGTGTCGGTTATGGTTTGGTATAGGATCAAAGGGAGACCAGGCTGCAGTGGCATGAGAACTGGAGGTTGGGTTAGATATTATTTGATTTGGTCAAAAGCTTCTTGGCAGGCCTCGTTCCAAACCTTGGTTGAATCTTTTTGGAGGAGTTTGAAGATTGGTTTGCAGATGGAGGTTAGCTGACTGATGAACCGGCTAATATATTGTAATTTCCCAAGGAAACCTCGGACTTCTTTCTCTGTTCGGGGAGGTGGCATCTCAAGTATGCCTTTCAGCTTGGCGGGATCTACTTTTATCCCCTTCTCACTGACCATGAATCCTAAGAGTTTTCCCTTTATAACCCCGAAGATGCATTTCTGTGGATTAAGTCGCATCTGATATTGCCGCAGTCGTTCGAAGAACTTTCGGAGAGCAGGAGTATAACCTTATCTAGTTCTGGACTTGATGATCATGTCATCCACATAAACCTTAACCTCTTTGTGAATCAGGTCGTGCAGGATGGTTGTAGCGGCCCTTTGGTAGGTAGCCCCAGCGTTCTTGAGACCGAATGTCATAACGGTGTAGCAAAAGGTTCCCTATGGGGTGATGAATGCGGTTTTCTCTTGGTGGTCGGGGTTCATCTTGATTTGATTGTATCCGACAAATCCATCGACGAATGACTTGAGAGCATGACTGGCTTTGTTGTCCACGATCATGTATATATTGGATAGCGGATAATCATCCTTCGGAGAGTCTTTGTTTAAATCTCGATAATCCACACACATTTGAACCTTTCCTCCTGATTTCAGTACAGGTACAATATTGGCTAGCCACATGGGATATTCAATTACTCGAATGAAACCCACATTTAACTATTTGACCTTGAGAGACCATTCGGTGTGGAGCTTTCTCAACTTTTGTTTAACTGGCTTGTAATCTGTGAGAGTGGGGATCTCATGCTGAGCTATTTTGGGATCAATACCGGGCATATCGTCGTAGGACCATGTGAAGACATCCACGAACTCCTTTAGCAATTCTTCGATTTGTGCGCTCTCACGCTTGTCAAGGGTGGCCCCTATCCTAATCTCGCACAGTTGGCTACTAGAACCGAGATTAACAATAACAGTCTCTTCTTCATTAACTTGAACGCGGTTATGTTGTTTGTTATTAACCTTATTTAAATCAGTTAAGAATTGTTCATTTGTAAAATTATCATCATCAAAAGTTTGATTAGAATCTAAACAATTAATGTAAGGCACAACAAGATACTCAAAATCTTCGTTTATTTCATTGATAGGAAAAACATCATTGAGAACCTCATCAAAAGATTTCTCGATTATATTTGAGCAAGGATGGACAATAGTAGAAGAAATAGGGTAAACATTGGGGTTAGGTGGGATTTCAATAGGTAGAGTTGGCGTAGCATGCCAGTTGAGGAGAGGTGTATCAGTATCCTTGATTAGATGAGAGGGGTCCAGTGATATAGTGCCTGAGTGAACCATGAAGAGTGCCAGCCCGAGTGTCTACAAGTTGAAGGAATCTTCGGAATCAATTTCCTCAGTCTCTTCGATATTTTTGATGAGTGGTTGTACGCGGTGTGGGAAACTTTTGGCCCATGAGTGGCTATCCTGGAAAAAGATCTCCATTCCAGGTTTCATTTTCTTGTTTGTATGGTCATACCATGGTTCTGGAAAGCCACAAAAGGTGAAGTATTCACCCTCTTTGATAAATCGTCTATTCAAGGATTCTCCTGGGATACTCTGAAAATAGTCTAGTCTCCTCTTTGGTCGAGTCTGGCGGATCATTCTAAACTCTGGTTCTGAGGGTTGATACCCCAAGCCACAAGGAGGGAAAGCTTTCTTCGGTTCGATGGGCTCAAGTATCCCCTGCTGTCTTTGTCTAGCCCCAGTCCGGGCATGAAGTACATGTTTCTGAACATCTGAATCACATTGTCATTTCCATGAGGGTCGTATTCTGAACAAACCCTTTCTTTGAAACCTTCCCCTATCGGGAGTAGAGGTGGCTCAATTCGAAACCCTGATAGGACCATATCATTTGACCCATGCTGTATCTCAAGAATCAGACTGCTGGTACTTGCACCCTCGGTGATGACTCACCCATTGGCGAAGATTTTCAACTTCTGATGGAAAGAGGAAGAGACACCCTTTATACTGTGGATCCAGGGTCGTCCGAGCAACAGGTTGAAACAGGTCGGGATATCAATGACTTGGAATTCGACGATAGGGTTTATAGGTCCAACCCCTATTGAAAGTTTTATGGATCCCATCACCTCCCGACGGGTATTATCTTAGGCACGCATGGCAGCGGAGGTTGGAGCGAGGTCACTTTCTTTGAGCCCCAAGCATCGGAAGGTTCTCAGTGGGCATACATTCAAAGCGGATCCGTTATCAACGAGCGAAAGCGGCATAACCTTCCCCATAACTTCGATGGAGATGTTGATGCATGATTGTGATTCGGCCCAATTTTGGCGATTTCCTCTTCAGAAAATGATAGCATTCAGGTGGAGGTCAAGGACCCGACCAAATTTACCACTTCTTCTGGTGTGGTAGGAGGAGGAACTATGGGTCCTGTGAGCAATTTGATTAAGGAAATTTTGTGCAGCTGGGAAGACATAAAAAGCCCCCATAGAGTGATGTTAGCTTGAGTTTTCTTCAGTTGATCAAGGATCTTGATCTCCTCAATGGTCATTTCAGGCATAGGAAATTTTTCAACGCCCTTCCCCTTGTCATTTTGCTGATAGCAAGCTCGGAACTTGGTAATGCCTCCCAGATCTGGTCATGTGATTTACTGAAGAAGGGAAAAACTTAAATCCAGTTTCCTCATCAATATCAGGTTATTCCGCCGCCCTGTCTATTTCTCTGAGGAGTTCTTCAAATGATATTATCCCACATATGTCGGCTACTGGGCCAGTTCTTCCTGAAGCTTGTTCTTCATTTGAATCTTTAAATTCTTCCCCCCATCTGGTGGTAACAATTATGTTTTCCCTTGTGAAGTCAATGCATTTCGCAACTTCTACGGCTTCTTCATATAGGTCTTCCCATTCTGTAGGGATGTGTAAGGGTGAAGGGACCAGGTACCCTTGCAGCTTCAAAGCATCAAATAACTCGGTGATACTACAAATGTTATTGGTTTGCCTGAATGCTTCCGCCATGATCTGTAAAACATCATCTAAGCTGACTTCGTCGATTGGTACCACCCAACTATCTGATTCTCGGGCCCATTTTCGTACTTCCAAAAATAGCGCGCTGAACCTCTTGCAATCGATAGTCATCTGTGAGGAAAATTTTAGCCCGAACTCTAGGAGTTGGTTCAATACCTCTGACAATTCCATACTTCCACTTTCAGAACAGGTCCGGACAGTGATGCATGCTCCGGTAAGGAGTGACAGTGCCTGATCAGCGGGGTTGATAGGGTGTAGGAGGAAATATGGGCAAAGTTGAAGAGGTTCAGGAGGGTATAGAGGTGTGATTTTGGTTGATGGATCAAAATTCGGGTTTTCTTCCAAGAAGATGGCATTGGTGTGATTTGGGAGTGGGTTATGAGTAGTGTTTGGCTTAGGATTGGCTGGTGGGGTGATGGTACCCCGATCAATGAGATCTTGGATTATGTTTCGAAGGTTGAAGCATTGGTCGGTGGTGTGGCCGGCAGTTTGGTGAAAGGCGCAATGAGCATCGGTCTTGAAGTTTCTTGGAAGTGGGTTTGGTAACAGACGGGGATCCAAGGGTTTTACAAGGTTCAATCTTAACAGGGCTTGGTAAAATTTGGAGAGGGGAGCATGAAGCTCAGTGTATTCCCTTCGGACGGGGGCAATGCCACTTTCTGGTGCCCATGATGTGGTTGGTTGAGAGATGTTGTTGATGGTTGAGACTGTAGCATTAGTAGGCTTGTCATACTTTCTAGGGGTGAACTGTCCGGACACCTTCTTCGGTTCAACTTATGTTTTCGCAAGACCTTAATCGATTTATACTCCTTCTTCTTTGAGAGCTCAAAAGTGGGGGTAGTACTGTCCTCCCATGGTTGCTCGAACATGGGGCAAGAAATTCTTCATCACTATGTTGACCTGTTCTTCTTCAGATGGCCAATTGGTTATGGTAGCTGCTTTTTCCCTCCATCGGGATATAAAGTTACTGACTGATTCTCCAGAGTTTTGTTTGAGCAGCTCTAAATCACGATGGGTGACCCCAAGCTCTTCGTTGTATTTGTACTGCGACATGAATTCTCGAGCTACATCCTCCTAGCTACGGATTCTGGATTCCTCAAGAGATAAAAACCATCGGAGGGCACTGTCCTTCAAAGTTTGTTGAAATAGTTGGTCCATCACCTCTTCAGAAGGCCCTAGGATAGTCATGGAACGGTGATAACTACGAAGATGAATAATTGGGGGACCACTCCCCCCCAAACTTCTCGATATTTGGCATTTTGAACCTTTCGGGTAACCTCGCTTTAGGATAACGAGACATATGGGTGTTATCCATGGAATTTCTAGAGATTCGGACCTGGTCGAACTTCTTAGTGAGCATCTTAAGATCCTCTTTGACTTCATTAAACTCTTCCTCCTTTAGATCAGTGACCACAAGCAGGTTAGCCATAGGCTGGGCGATGTTTGGCACTGGAAGCTGGGCAGGTGACTGCCCATTAGCCGGAGGGGCACGTAGAGCGTGCTGATATTCCTCCGGGACCCAGATGGGCTCGGGTGGACGCATAGCATGAGTGAATAGGGCCTCGGGCCCTTGAGGAATAGGAACTTGGTTTCGTTGCATTTCTCGGACCTCAGCTTGGAGGTTGTCAATCTTGGCCACGAGCTGAGCTAGAACTATCGGCAGATCCGATTGTATGACTGGTGCTTGATCCGCATTCTCCATGGAAGATGGACGGATTATGAACTCGGAAGAAGTAGTAGAGGATCAGATGAAACTCCGGGGTGATTTGACTGAAGACCGAAGCCAATAAGGAGACAGGCCAAGGGTGTGTGATCGACCTGAGAAGGTGTAGGATGAGATTTATTTTTGAGAAAAAAGGGAGAAAACTATTTTTGGATTTTTGATAAAGAAGGGAGAAATGTTTTTGGATTTTTAATAAAGAAGGAAGAAATGTTTTTGGATTTTTGATAAAGAAGGGAGAAATGTTTTTGGATTTTTGATAAAGAAAGGATAAATGTTTTTTTTTGGAGATGGAACTCAACATAATTATTATGATTATTATGTTCTCACTTGTATTTAATTCTCCTAAATGCAATGTTGGACGGGACCCGAGCCTGGAAAAGTAGGGGTCTTAATATATGCAAAGCTACGTTTGGACTTGCAACCAGGCTCGCGGACAGGGTCCCCTTTTAAAAAATGCGCAAAAATTGGGCGGCAGGCCGGCCCGAAATTTCGACAGAGTTTCGGGTTGAAACCGGCAATCTAAAGTGCGTGTCCTAGGTCTGACACCTATATGTGGGTATGAAGTTGGTTGGGTGAATCGACATGGGTTCCACCCTTTGGCGTGACTTCCACGATATACGTCTTGCTCTTGATGGCAATCGGTACATGTGGACAAGCCATTTGATATACCTGAGTGTACGTGAATTGCCTCACCATATACCTCGTGGGGATGATACGTGTGAGACCGAATTCGATATACTCGGCGTACGTGAATGACTTCCCTGCGATATACCTCCCGTCATGACTTCGGTCAAGCGGTACGATGCGGGGGAACCGTTCGATATACGTCGAAGGTACTTGGACAATTGAAGGTGAGAGTCATATCGCTTAGGCTAACTGCGACCTGCCGGACCAGCGCCCATCACGAAGTGACCCTCCAGTTACTGGGTAAAATTTTGTATATAGCAATGCTCTTTGGTGATGTCGTGTGAATCATGCATGATTCTCTTATTAGTATCTTATGATGAGAATGCCTTTCTTGATTATGCCAAAACAGGGAGCCAAGTACAAGTACCCCAAAAGGTACACTAAGTATGGATGGGTGATGCTTGCAACATGGGGATATTCATGTGATCCTAGGTGCACGTGGTGTGAAGTGTACATGGAGACTTTTCTATAAGTGTGTGAATATAAGCATAGGCATGGGATATACATGTGAGAAAGGGGGATAGGCAGATATGGGGGGGGGGGGACATAAACAAATATAGCATCCATATAAATAGAATCAAGCCCTAAAAAATAAACAAACATCCCCAGGAGAGTCGCCAATGTGGCCATCCCGGATCCCCGTCGCGGAGGGAGGAAGGGATCCTTCGGGTTCCGCACGTCCCCTTATCAAGAGAGCGCTTCGGCCGGCGTCGATTTGTGAGGTGTGAAAATGTAGAGAGATTTAGAGTCGCCAGTCTATTTTACTCAAAACAGATAAAAGAAAAGGGGGAGCCACCCAGAAGGATGGCATCCAAAGACATACTTGTGCGTGTGAAATCAAATGATTCGAGAAGGGTTCGGAGGCTTAGTTATGAAATGGGAAGGTGTTAGGCACCCATTCTGCCCTTTCGGTTTCTCATGGATATTTGCTATTTTCCTTTATATTTCCCCCCGTGATATGTCTGCATGTGTATATATAGAATGGAGGTAGGAATCCTCGACTTGTATCATGTAAAAGACAAAGCGAGTCATCCGTAGGAATGTGAGATTAGTGTAGAAAATAAGATTTACGTGATTACCCTTACGTTGATCGTTATAAGGGAACGATAACGCATATGGAATAATACGTTACTAAGAACAAGTATATAGAATATAATGGAAAATGAGATAAAGAGAAGATGGAAAATGAGAGAAAAAGTGAGAAAAGGACTCGAGTCTCGGGTTTTACCCCGAGATGCCTACGTAGCCTATAAAGGCATCAAAGTCCACGTAGTTTGCATACAAAACGGGGGGTGGGGTTTAACCCATAAATCCAAATGGAGAAATCTCTTATTTGTAAGTGTGTGTGTGTAGAAAAAGTATTTTAGTTGTGAGAAAAGTGTGGAAAAAGTGTGAGAATCCCACTTGGAATTTATGAGCAAACCCTCTTTTTCTTGTTTTTTGGGTTTTTATTTATATGAAAATAGGATATGTGAAATAATACTAGGTAAAAAGTTTGTTAGGATATGTGAAATAAGATAATACAAGTGCTTAAGTAATAAAACAAGTTATTGCAAATTTAAGAAGATTTGAAGAGAAAGGTGAGAGATATGGACCTTATTGGAGACTTTGAGCTTGATCTTAAAAGTTGAGAAGCAGCCCTTGTACTCGGATGATGATGGAGAACGGTTAATTCATCAAGTTTGATGAAAGGAATGATGGAAAGTGGGAGTAAAAGGAGGATTTGGAAGTTGAAATCACATTACTTTCGAGAGAGGTTTCTGGGATTCGTTGAGAGTGATTAGCTTCTGATCTAAGCTCTCCTTGAAAATGAGGCCAAGGCCTCCTTTTATAGGCCCAGGGTCTTGCCGATCAGCATTGCCATGGCACTGCCTATCGACAGGTGCCGATAGGTAGGGTCTGGGACCTGCCATTTGGTAGTGCGCCTCATGCTTTTTCAGAAAATTGACCGCCGAGGGCAAACCGTTGGTTAGAATCGTGCACGGGGAATACCGTTGTAAAGGTATTTTAGAGACCTTCGAAAGTCCTTTGGACCGCTCTCGAGTTTGAGAGTTGACTTTGGGTCAAATGTGGCTCAAAAGCGTTTGTCGGTCCGCTGGACGAGGAATCGTTCGGACGCAAATGGATCGTTCGCCCGCATTGTAAATCCGAATCGCACATGGGATGGCCCGGTAGAAAGGTTAGGAGATTTACTTTAACATTCCAAAGAGTTTGACCGAGTTTGGGGAGTTGACTTTGGTTAACCGGGCCCGAGAAGCATTGGGTGACCTATCGGAGTCATACGGATCGTTCGTCCGCATGGAAAGTTAGAATCATGAATGAGACAGACCGTTGGAAAGGGTTTTTAGTGCCCTTCGAAGATTCATTCAGCCTCAGTCTAGCTGAAGAGTTAACTTAGGTCAAACAGAGCCCGGGAGCGCCCGGTGGCCTCTAGGTCGGGTTTCGGATGCAAACGGATCGTTCGTCCGCATGGTAAGTCGAAATCATGCACATGGCAGACAGTTAGAAAAGGTATTCAATGCCCTTCGAAGATTCATTGAGTCTCGGTAGAGATGAAGAGTTTGACTTTTGGGTCAAACGGAGCTGGGGAGTGCCCGATGGCTTCCAGGTTAGTGCTCGGGACATGACCTGGGTTTACAGTGATGAGTGGAGGTATTAGGGACCTAAGGAGAGTTAAGGGGTAACAGAATGAGGTGTCTATAGGCATATCTATAAATCTCGATATGCGGTTATGCCACTGATAGCACAATCGTCACCCGCGCTTGGAGGTACGATACTTCATTATTTATAGTGTCCTTTAAGATATAATGGAAATCTCAAATAACTATGATGCGCTATAATTTATTGTAATACTTTGAGAAACGTGACTATAAAATTTATTACTATCTTGATTTGCGAACTAGCTAACAATGGTTTAAGTGATAATAGACTATTACAGTGATATTTTCATATTCGTTAGTAGTTGTTCTAAGTGTCACCTGAGAGGAGGCGAGGCCACATTTATATATATCTTTATATGGTTGTGAACAAAGGCTTCGTGGTGTATATTGTATGGTTATACCTAATCCCGGTGGGTAGGGATGTCTATTAAAGAGATTCAAGATTGGATGAAATATTTCTGAGCATGGGGATTATTCGTAGAAAATTTTAAAAGTCTAACGCCGAGCTAGTAGGAGTAATGTGTGTAATATCATCTCTCGTAACATGAGAGTAGGTGAGTTAATCTTATAACAATAAGTAGGGATGAGGGGTACAAGTCAGATATGGAGGGCCCATAAACCTTGTTGCCGACAATGTTAGTTAGTTGTGTATCGGTGTGGTTCCTTGTTTGGATTTTATGTTGCGAGACATCCCATGCATGAAACCTAGCAAACGTCGAAAGATGGGAATGTTTGGCATTTAATACACGAGTTGGTACCCTGGTTGTCATCTGTAAAGGAAATGATAACCTTAAGATTTATTATATCTGTACTCAGGGCCAGTAGAGCCGTATTATACGATGTAAGAAGCGTTGTTAAAGGGCTTACATCGTGAATACGTCTTTGTAACAAGGGAGGATATCATAACTAAAATTATTAGGGTAATTAAGCCTAACCTTATTGAATATTCATAGTTACAAGACCAGACTGTACAGTTGTTAGGTCAAGGCTTCATCTATAGGAGTAACTCACCTTGCGGTGCTCCTGTGTTGGTTATGAAGAAAAGGGATGGATCTTTACGACTATATATTGACTACCAATAACTGAATAAAGTCATGATACAGAATAAGTATCCATTGCCCCGAATCGATGACTTATTCGACCAGTTGAGAGGAGCTGCCTTATTCTCAAAGATTGACATGAAGTCGAGATACCATCAGTTGCGTATCAGGGAGAAGCATGTGTCGAAGACTACCTTTTTGACGAGATATGGTTCCCACGAGTTCAGGGTTATTCCTTTTGGGTTAACCAACACCCCAACCGTGTTTATGGACTTGATAAACAGGGTGTTTAGAGAGTTCCTGGATCAGTTTGTTATTGTCTTCACAGATGACATTCTAGTTTACTCCCAGATCGAGGAGGATCATGTCGAGCACTTGAGACATGTTTTGCAGACACTCATTAGCATGAGTTGTACGTAAAATATGAAAAAATATGGGTTTCGATTGAAGGAGGTCCAGTTCTTAGGACATATCATCTCTGATAGAGGGATATCCGTGGATCTGGGGAAAGTGTCAGCAGTGAGGGAGTGGGGACAACCCACAACACCGACCGAGATACGTAATTTCTTGAGCCTAGCCAGATACTACATGAGATTCATTCAAGGGTTTTCAAAGATAGCGGGTCTATTGATAAATTTGATTCGTAATGGAGTGTCGTTTATCTGGAGTGATGCCTGTTAGTTGGCCTTTGATGAGTTGAAAGACAAGTTAACCTCATCACCAGTGTTATCATTGCCCAGGCCGGGAGTGAAGTATCTAGTCTACACTAATGCATCCTTATTAGGACTAGGGGGGATGTACTTTAGCAGGAGAATTAGGCTATAGCTTATGCCTCCCATAATCTTAAGCCTCACGAGAGGAAATACCCCACACACGACTTGGAGTTGGTGGCTGTCGTGCTTGCACTTTAGATTTGGAGACATTATCTCCCGGGGGAGAAATTTGGCTTGTTCACAGCACACAAGTCCCTACAGTACCTCTTCATGCAGAAGGAGTTAAATATGCGTCAGCATCAGTGGGTTGAGTTTGTGAAGGATTATCAATTTGATATCCAATACCACCCGGGGAAGGCTAATGTGGTAACAGACGCATTGAGCCATAAGAAAGTAGGTGAGGTAGTCTAGGTGTGGAAAGAGAAATGGAAGGAGTTAGGACACTAGGATGCAGTGGATCGATCGTTCCTGTCTGCGATGATAGTTACACCCTAATTATGAGAGCAGTACAGGCTCAGGCAGCTGATCCGTTCTGCCAGAGTCAAATAGTGCAGCTTCTAGCAGAAGGGGCCGAGTCTTATACCATGGGTTCTGCGGGGATTCTACATCTCAATGGAAGGTTGGTTGTTCCTGAGGGAGAATACTTACGACATGAGGTGATGACAGAGTCACATGGTTCACGATTTGCAGTACATCCCGGTGGGCATAAGATGTAATAGGATATGCGAAGATAGTACTGGTGGAGCGGGATGAAGAAGGATATTATTGAGTTCATCTCGAAATGTGCCACTTATCAGCTAGTAAAGCTGGACCATCACAGATCAGCGGGACTTCTACATCCATTAGAGGTTCCTATGTGGAAATAGGAGAGCATTTTCATGGATTTCATCACGGGATTACCTACATCGTAGAGGGGTCATGATTCGATATGGGTGATAGCGGATCGAATGACCAAGGTAGCTCACTTTATACCAGCTACACCACGGGATAGTACACCCAGATATTTATAGAAGAGATAGTGAGACTTTACGGGATGGATCTCAACATTGTGTCTGACATAGATAAAGTTTTTGTTTCTCAGATTTGGGAGAGTTTTCAGAAGGCGATGGGTACAGAGTTGCGACTGAGCAAAACCTATCACCCGCAGATGGATGGATAGAACGAGCGAACAAATCAGATGTTAGAGGACATTTTGCTTATGTGCATCATTAATTTTAGCGGAGGCTGGGAGAAGTATATTCCACTGGTGGAGTTTGCCTATAACAAATCTTACCAGTTTATTATCTGTATGGTTCCATTCGAGGAACAATACGACATACCTTGTCATTCCCCAACATGTTGGTTAGAGGTGGAGGACAACAAGTTACTTGGTCTGGAGGTGATTCAGGATAGTTCGATTAGGATATAGTTGATACAGAGCCGTATTCGAATTGCTCAGGATCTGTAGAAGAGCTACCCTAACGCAAAGCGGTATTTTTGAGAGTTCAATATTGAGGACCAGGTGTTACTTTGAGTGTCTCTAATGAAGGGAGTTATGAGGTTTGGGAAGAAGGAGAAGTTAGCACCTAGGTATGTAGGGCCATTACCTATTATCGAGAGGATTAGACCAGCTGCTTATAGACTTGGGTTACCGAAGCACTTACATAGAGTCCATGACGTATTCCATATCTCTTCATTGAGGATATATCTTTGAGATTATTTGGCCCATACTCACATCGCATTGGAGGAGACTGACTTACATCTTGATAGCTCTTAGAGGAGGGGCCGATTGCTATCCTAGACCGTAGAGAGAGGAAGTTGAGGTTGAAGATATTACCACTAGCCCGTGTTCAGTGGTGGCACCATAATGTTGAGGAATCTACCTGGGAGCGCGAGGATGACATGCGTGAACATTGTGTAGAGTTATTCTTGGAAGACATATTTTCATTTTTGAATTTCGGTATGAAATTTTATTATTAGGGTGGAAGTATGTAATACCCCGTATATTTATGCAGATTTATTATATTATGAAATTTTGGAAATTGGGATTAATTAGTTTAAAGGGAGAAAATTGAATTTATAATTAATCCGATTTTAAGGGTAATAATTACTAGCGTGACGAGAGTTGGTAGTTATCGAAAATAATTATGTTGAAATCATGTTGAGTAATAACTATGTTGAACATTACGTAGTGAGTAACGTAATATCATCTCAGAAATAATAATTTGGCTGGGGAAGAGATACACAACAGTTAAGATATAATTATTTGGGATGCGCGTATGAGTCACGTCACTATTTGATATTTGGGGGTTAAAAAGGTAAATTATTTTTATGTAACTCTAATGACTATTTTGAGTGCTCCAGTGTGTCCGTAAGGGTCAAAATAGTCAAAAAACACTACTCGAGTCTTATATTTGGAGTTTGGGGAATTTTAGCCCAAAATGACACTCCGGAGGGGTATTTTAGTCTTTTGGGATTTTTAAGTAATTAAATGGAAGAAAATAGGAACATAGAGGGTTAATGGTCTGTCAGTTGCAACCTTCGTGAGAAAGAGATATAAATAGAGGGAGAACCAAGGAGGAAGGAGACCCATTGGAGAACAAAGCCAAAAGTTGGAGATTTCTCACAAATAGTTACACCGAAGTGTAGATCATGACGAGAGGATCAACCACATACCGAATTCAATCAGAGAATTCAAAATCCATCCCGAGGCAAGTGTTCATCTTTCTCCTCTTTTAGCATATATTGTTCCTGTTAATTTAGGTTGATGAAATAAACTTGGTGCAATGAAAACTTAGGTTTAATTAGACTGAATTGTAAATAAACCTTATGAATTGGAGATGGGTATGCATGTAGAGGTTTTTCCCTTTGTTAGACTATTAAAATTTGGGAATTTTATGTCTTAATCACGAATTATAATAAGATTTTTGGACAATTAAAATTCAAGGTTCGTTATAAAGGAAATTTTAGAGATTTGAGTAATTGTTGATTTTCCTTTGAAAATATGAGGATTTAAGCCCTAATTTCTGTTAGAGAATGCCCCACAATGATAAAAAAAATAGTTCAACATTACCTTATTTGAGGTTAGTCGTGATTAGGGTTGGATTTCAGGTTTAAAATGTTAGAAAATCGAAATTGGGGAAGAACAGGGCCTCTTCGAAATTCTCGTTCGAAGACCTGCCTAGGTCGTTCGAATGAGAGTTACAAGGAGAATTCTAACGACCCTTCTAACGATATTTTTTTATTTCGTTTGAAGTAAGAAACTCGTTCGAACGACCTCATTCGAACAAGGATCCTTTGACTTCTAACGAGATTCCAGAATACACTTTTAAGGCCCGATCAATTTAAGAATCATTCTAGGTTCATCCAAGTGAGAGAAATAACCTACGTGAATGACGAGTGACCTAAATTCCGAATTAATAAAATTCTGAATTAACAACAGGATAAAATTACTTGATGATGGTTAATAACAGGATAAAATTTCGACATCAACCTTTTTAAATATTAGATTTTTAGTTTTAAATAAATAAAATTAATGATTTTTGACAGTGATGCATTATCTGAACCAGCTGGATATTCTGGATTTAATTAATAAAGGACCGATCACCTGGTATTTAATTAGGCAGGGTGTCACAATTTACTCATCCAATCTCGATAACGAGTCTGAAAATGAATGATTGATGATTTCCAAAAGATCTATGCAATTTATCAAATTCAAAATTTTTGATATATACGAATCTCTTGAGAAAAATAGTGTCAATAAGGTTGTTAAATCTTCAAGGAGTCAGGATAAAACATAATGGGACTTGGAGAATGATTCGGGTAGATGATTGGAATGAGAAGGCATAACCCATAAGTCATTTGAATGTATCATTAAAATAGAGACACTCATTGAGTATTATAGAAATCAAATCTTAGTTGAGGTGGATAACTATAATTTAATGAAGGACCTTGATGAGTCCAATAAGTCATATGTTGATCTTACATAGATATCCAATAAGTAGGGAACATGCTTCTAGAATATTCTTAATTTTAAATGGACAAGACTAAACATGCCTATGACCATTCAAAATATTCAAATTATAAATATAAAATTGTTTATGTCAAAAGGTAGCATAATACTTCAAGTCATACCCAAACTATGAAAATTCTTAAGTTGAATAAGGTGAACACCCCACCAGCTTGAAAATATTGTCATTGGAATGGCCAACTTAGGGATTTCTGTTTTCGTCTTAAGATATATATTTATAAGTCTCTTAATCCACATTTTAGAATTATTGAAAATTTACATAAGAGTGTTGAATAACTAGTCAATATCTCAGAAGGTTTAATGAGTGATATTAGAATGATGACTTCATCTGAGAGTGTCAAGATAAGAGGAAAACTACAAGAAATATGATAAAGATGAGCATTTAGTTTATGTTTTGGAATGTATTGGATGAAAGTAAATGTTAATTAACTTTTGCATCACGACACATTCAGTGCATGGCTTAGGGGACGTGAGGTGGAAACATAAAGAATGCAATATTTGATCATTATTGGAACTAATTTCTTAAGGGTTTTGAACCCTTAACTTATTTCTTCCATTTTAGGTACTATCTTTCTTCTCATTTCCATCATATATCTTCTCTAAAACCTCTTCTATAAGTTTTTTCTTCTTTATTTTAATATTGCAAAAGTACAAAATTATGTTTTTTTGCAATATTAGGGACTTTTGTACTAAGTGCAATATCCACGATAGTATAACGATCACAAGTCCAAGTCCCGACGAGGACTTAGGTAGTCTTGAGGGTGAGATTGCAATGTTCACCATCAGAACCATATGATATATATAGGTGTGCCCTCATCCTTGACGAGACTCAGCCCAGCTTACTAACCCGACTAAGTATCTATCAGACTCTTTTGCATATGGGACAATAACACAGGGGACCACGTCTACTGGTCTCGGCCTTCGAAACATCAGGCTCATTATAGCTGAAATTACACAAAGAGGTTCACTCAACGGTCCAAGCTGCCTCTATGTATCAACTTTTCCATGTTTAGGCCTCGTACCACAATGATAGGCCGAGACAACCATTAGTTTCCCATGACAATCTTTATAGTCTTGGAATTATCTATGGTAAAACCACCTCCACAATCTCGGCTCGACTGAGACCAATAAAGCCAACTTTAGTATTTAATGTGGAACACGCAACTTGTGCATCATCAGGCCATGTGGGCCATACCATTACAATAAATATCCTTCCCACGCGAGGGAATATTTTTTTATCATGACATACTTTTGTAGAGGATAGGTGGCAATTTTCTAGTGGATGGATCATCTCATGAACACCAGTGCATGCTTGGGGGGGGGTACACTGCACACCCCCAAGTCTATATATACACAATTCTTCTTCCTCATTAGGGACCAAATTATTATTGACCTAGCAGAAAGTCTACCCATTTGTAGTCTTAGAAAGAGAAATCTTGAGTGACTATAAAACATGGCCCTCACTGCCCAATAGTAATACAACACTTTTGTCCTCTTACATAGTGGAGTAGGCTCAGGCCGAGCCACTTATACCTCTGTGGTTTCTGTCTCTCTCATCCAATTGTTTACACACACACACACACACACACACACACACACACACACACACACACACACACACATATATATATATATATATATATATATATATATTTGTGATTGTCTCCATTATTAACTTATCTAGACCTTGAGCTGCATATACATTTGAGGTGGTGGTTATCAACATCATAATTTTTGGCACCATTTATAGGAAGAGATTTCTTCATCCTCTTCATTTTCTTAGCTTAGATATCACTCTTTGCATTTGGTGGTGATCCATATCCACCATTGTTGGACCTCTATCACTATTGAAAGAGCTTAGATGGGTGTTCTTCAAGATTATTTTTGCTCACAACTCATTTCTAGACTTTATTACTGTTATTCTCTCTCTCTCTCCTTGGGAGTATATTTCACTGGGGATGACATATGATTAGCCTCCAGACGTAGGCCTAAGCTCCAGCCAACCACTACCTTAGTCAGAAATGGCTGATGTGGTGGTAGTGGTGCAATCCTTAGTGTCTAGCCAATAGAAGATGTAGGATATGTTCATGGGGTTCAACCAAGGTGTTTTGGGAAGAGCTCCCGACGAATAGAAAATGGGGAGATATTAATTCCACCAACGGGATGGGGGGATCATACCCGGACCCACAGAAGAACGTTTAATGCCACTTGCGATGGAGAGATTTTATTGATCCTGGGCATCTCGACCTGGGAAAATAAGTCCAGGACTATTAAGAAGACCAAGTCTGTAATGAAGAGGAGTATTAAGAGTCATATAAGGTTTTCGAAAACACAATTTGACTAGGCCCGACCTACAAGGGAAAAACTGCTAAGCCAACCCCTGAAGGCCTACAAAAGGTATCAACTTTTGATAAACTCAATAGGGTATCGATCCTTGACCATCTCGGTCCCAAAGGAGATGAGTGAGTCCAATACTCTAACTTTTGCATAATTGCTGCATCAAGAGGAAATGTCAAACATTGTGGGGATCAGCCTAGGCAAAGCCAAGATAAGGAAGAGTATATAGAACTTAACAGACAAAATAGGATTATTGGATGAGAGTCAACATGAATTATAGTTGCAGTGGTAGGAGGGGATGATTATGTCATTGCTGAAAATAAGCCTTAGAATATATCCATTTAGAGGCTAAAAGACAAGATCATAACTCTTATTTAGAATCGATACCTTAACCACTGAGGTTACATGGAAGGGTCTCATTTCTTCGTGAGGATCGTATGTTACCCTACTTCTGTAGAATTTAAGCCTCCTACTATAAGTCCTAAGTATGATGGGAGTTCAAACCCTGTACATCACATAGAGATGCACCATTCAATGTTCGATATCAACTCCACCCCTAATGAAATGAGGTGCAGGGATCTTTCTAGCACTCTCACGGGTGCTTCTCATATATGGTAGACAACCTTGCTAAAAAATTACATTAAGAACTTTAAGTAGTTAGTCAAGAAGTTTATATATAATTTTTACTGTGATATGGATCCACCAAATAAGGTAACTCACCTCTTAAATTTGAAGCAATGCCATAACGAAGCTCTGAGGGACTAGATTTCTCGGTTCAATAAAGAAAAACTGGAGGTACAAGATTATGAGGAGAATATTCCTATGACTTCCCTTATTAGTGGGCTGCAGTCTGGAAAAATCCTTTGGAAACTTCTTAAAGATCCTCCAAAAATTATAACTGAACTCTTAGCCTCAACTGGGAGGATCATGAATGCAAAGAAGGCCATGACAGCCAAGAGGGGAGACACAAAGGAGTCCGTTAGAAATAAGTCCAACCAGTCTAAGGATAATGAAGGAAAAAAAGGTCGATTGAAGACAAGTTTTCCATGTACACTCATCTGATGATGACCCCTAACATAATTCTCAATGAGATCAAAGACGACAGAGAACTTCAATGGCCAGAATCCCCGCCTCACAATAGGGACAAGAGCAAGTGGTACGAGTTTCACCAGGACTATGCGCATACGATTGACAAATTCTTTGCCCCGAAGGATGAGATAAGAAAAATATTAAAACAAGGTAAACTCCAAAAGTATATAGACATGAGTGGTGATAAGGATGATTCTATAAAGAAGAACAATGGAAGGAATGATAACAAATCAAGACGAGAAGTCCAAGTTATTAATGATGATTCTGGTGATAGCACGGAAATCGACCCTGACCTCCCAACAAAGATCCTTGATGCAAAGGGTCATTTTTATATGATCTCCTTTGATATGGAGATAATATATAGTAGCTTAGTAGGTGGAAGGACATAACCGAATGATCTAAAAGAACATGAGGTGGAAGCCAAAACAATATTAGAATGGATGGATGTGAATTCAGTCGAGGTCGAACCAAAACCAAGGAATCTAAAGAAGGTAGATATGGACACTCTGGTTATCGACTTCTCCAAACTTGACTTTATGGGAATCTTAGCTCCGCATGATGACCCTTTAGTAATCAGTACGAGGGTATATGGGTATGATGTTTCCCGAATCCTTGTTGATGGTGGAAGTTTAGCAAACGTGATATTTTGGAATTATTTCAAGGGGTTGAAATTGAGCAAGAAAAGACTCGTTCCTTACCACCAGATGTTGATCGACTTCAATGGAGAGAAAGTTCACCCCTTTGGAGTATTTGACATGGACGTGCGCACGGACACCTAGTCGAGGTATCTCACCAAGAAGATTAATTTCTTTATCATGGACGAGAACATTTTCTCGAACTATAATATAATTTTGGGAAGAGTATCCCTCATAGAGTTTGAGGTCATGCCTTACAATGTTCACCAGATGGTAAAATTCCCAACTCCCTATGGAGAAGTTCAGGGTGACCAAGGGGATGCTCGTGAATGATATTTCACCTCAGTCGAGTAGAGGGAGGCCCAAAGAAAACAACCACTACATATAATATTGACATTCTCGACTCGAGAGATGTGAAAAAATATAAAAAAGGTGAACTAGATGAGGAGATAATATCCACCGTCCTCAACGAGGACGAGTAAAAATAAATCGTCCAAATTGGTTCACTCCTAAAAGCTGAGATCAAGGACGAGTTAGTAAAGCTACTAAGAAGAAGGCATGGGTATTTTCTCCCGGAGCCATGAAAATATGTCAAGGATAGACCCCGATATTATCCACCATCGGCTAAATATTGATGAAAAGGTGAAGACTGTAAAGCAAAGAAGAATAATTTATGATAGGGACCGATATAAGGTCATTTAAGATGAATTCAAGCAGCTCTAAACAACTGAATTCATTCACGAAGTTTAATATCCCAATTGGATCTCCAACATTGTTATTGTACCCAAGGCCAATGGGAAGTGGAGGATGCATGTGTATTTCACAGACTTCAACAAAACTTGTCATAAAGATAGTTTTCCCCTACGCCAAATCAATCAAATGGTTTATGCTACGATCGGACATGAACTAATGAGTTTTATGGATGCATATTCGGGTTATAATAAGATATTTATGCACGAGGTCAACGCCGAGAATACTTCCTATATCACAGATAAAGGAATGCACTACTATAAAGTCATGCCATGCGGCCTAAAAAATGGAGGGGTGACCTATAAGAGGTAAGTTAATAAAATGTTTGAAGATCATATAGGGAAAATGATAGAAGTTTATGAAGATGACTTGATGATGAAAATCCTTAAGGTTGAGAATCATATAACCGATCTTGAATGAACTTTCAACACAATGAATAAATACAAGATTATATTAAATCCAGCCAAGTGTGTTGTTGGTGTCGACGCTGGAAAGTTCCTCGGTTTCATTATAAATCAAAGGGGGATAAAGGATAACCTCATAAAAATAAGACACTTATTGACATTCAAACCCACCCCAAACCATCAAAGACGTTTAGAGACTAAGGGGACAGGTCATAGACATCAACTGCTTTATCTCTCGAGCAACGAATAAGTGTTTTCCATTTTTTAAGATACTGAGAAAAGCTTTCATCTGGGTCGAACAATGTGACATAACTTATCAAGAACTGAAACCTATTTGGGGTCTCCTATGTTACTATCTCGTCCCATCTAGGAGGATAAGTTATTTTTGTACCTAGTGGTGTCAAAATCGAATATCAGTGCGACAATCGTCCAGGACAATGAAGGGATTTAGAAACTGGTATACTTTAATATCAAGGCCTTACAGGGGTCCGAGATCGAATATCTGAAGATAAAAAAATTGGCTAACACGTTGATACATGCTTCTAGGAAGATAAAGTCATACTTTTAAGCCCAAACAATGGTAATGCTTACTGACACTCCTTCGAGAAAGGTCATTTATAAACCTGAGAAATCGAGTAGATTAATGTCCTTGTTAATTGAGCTACGTGAGTTTGACATTGTCTACTAGCCCAGGAATGCAATCAAAGGGCAGGCTTTATCAAATTTTTTGGACGATTTTACATGGGCTGAAGCCGATAATGGAGTTATTAAAAAAGCAGAGACATCAACAATAATGCCAAAGAAGGTTGTGACAGACCCTACACCAGCCGAAGTTTTGAAATCCAATGATGCAGAGAAAAATTTCTTGTTCAGAGATGGAATTTTATTTGAGGGTCCTTTTTTGGGGTAAGGGCCAACCTAGAGTCTATTTATAGGCAGATCATCTTGTAAAAAATTTAGGATTATGGGGCTGATATTATTGGCCTCGAATGAAATATATATTGAGTATGCCATAACATTTAGCTTAAAGGCATCAAATAATGAGTTGGAGTACGAGGCCTTTCTGAAAGGTCTATCTCTCACCAAAGCATTGAACGTCGGCCAAATGATTTCTCATAGTGATTCATAGTTGTCCGTCAATATGATATTGAGCATTTATAAGGACAATGATAGGAAGATGGCTAAGTAATTATCTAGAGTAAAAAATATGATGGAAAACTTAAAAGAAGTTAAGATCAAGAGGGTTCCTAGACCTGAAAATAGCCAAGATAATGCTTTGGCTAGACTAACATTGGCTATAAGAATCAAACTCAGATGATCCGTTTTTGTTGAGATCCTACACATGACAAGCATCGAAGAACACGACAATGGACTTGTGTTTTGCATAAATCTAGATTTGGGGGTATCATGGATGGATTCATTAATCAAATGCATTCGAGATAGTGCGATTCCAAACCCCAAGTCTAAGATAAAGAAACTTCGATATCGAGCTACAAAGTTCACCTTCATCATTGACATATTGTATAAGAGAGGGTTTTTACTACCACTACTCAGATAGGTTCATCATACCAAGGTAGATTATGTCCTATGAGACATCAACGAAGTTTCATGCACAATTCATATTGGCGGACAATATCTTTGCAAAATGATCGCTACCCAGGGTTATTGGTGGCTGACATCCACCAAAGATGCAGTCGATTATGTGAAAAAGTGTGACAAGTGTTATATATTTTCTAGTATTCCTCAGTAACCTCATTTGCCTTTGTAGTCCATCATTATGCATTAGCTATTTTCATTTTATAGGATTGACCTGGTGGGTCCTCCTCTTAAGGCATCATGTAACTACCAATATCTGAAAATGGGAATTGACTATTTTTATAGTGGGTGGAGGAAAAAATAATGATTTCCATCATCGAGGTGAAAACGTTCAAGTTCATCTGGAGTAATATCATCTGCCGATATGGTTTTCCCCATGCCTTAATATCGAATAATGGCAAACAATTCAAGAACAAGCCCCTAGAAGCCTACTACAAGAGGGTCAGCGTAAAATAATTTTTCTCCGCTCTGGGCCGACCATAAGACAACAAATAGACTGATGTCACTAACTGGAATATACTTAATAAGATTAAAAAGAAGTTGGAAAATACCAAAGGTCCGTGGATAGAAGAATTTCATAGGGTCCTATAGGCTTACAGGATGACTAAGAGGATGTCGATAGGTGAAATACCATTCATGCTGGCATACGGGATGGGGTACTTATCTCTATTGAGCCTTTACTCCTCATTCACATAGTTCAAACTTATGACCAGGATACCAATGTTGAAGAAAAAAGGATAGATATAGACCTAATCGAAGAAAGACGAAAGGATATAGCAATCTAACATTCGACATACAAAAAAAGAGCTGCTTGATTTTACAACAAAAGGGTAAAGTCTAGTCCAATAGCTATGGGTGATCTGGTTTTGAAGAATATCTAGAAAGAGTCGAACAAACTCCATCCTAATTGACATAGGCCGTACATGGTTCTAGGTACTTTTAGGTTGGAAAAATTTGAGGGCGAGCCCTTCTCCAACCCCTAGAATGCTGACCATTTGAAAAGATATTATCAATAGTTTTTCTTGTCAAGTGTAGCCTCTCGAACTAATGTATTTGAGTGTTAATTTCATTTATATGACAGTATGACAGTATATGAAAAATCAAACTATTGCCTCAGATTTTTCCTTATTGCGGTCAATTAGTGCATGGTTTGAATTGTATTAAGCTATGGAATATAATTTTTATGGTGAATTAGATAAAAATCACTCTCGACAATACGACAGTGTTCAGGGAGTCTCGTCTACTCCATTCCCTCCCAATAATGCCTAGAGAGGGAATCAATGTGATAACAACACTTAGGTGGTAAAAAACCTATGTTAAAAATCTTTTATATATGGTTTCTTCAACATAAGATTATGGTGAATTAGAGGTCATAACTCTCTCGACGATATGAGAGTTTATGAGGAGTACCCTCCCAGTAACGTCGAGAGGGAGAAGCAATGTATAACATCTCTCAAGCGATTAAAAACATAAGTAAAATATCATTTTTATATGGTTGCTTCAACATCAACTTCTTATAATGAATGTAGTGTATTAATGGCAGAGTGTAATCCCAAGTATTATATTTAGAACATCATTCAATGGTGATAAGATAAGAAAATGCAGACATTACACTTCCAAAAAATTTAGCACGTTAATTATAAAACAACACAAATGGAATATATTATCAAAGGATCATCAAAAGGAATATCATCATAAAAAAATGTTAAATGCTACAGACACTGTTAATATGAGGAGAGACAAAATGGTTAAATCAGACAAGGGTATACGGCCACAAACGAACACCCAATAAAAGAAAAAATGTCATGCTTCCTTCTGTTTCCCGAGGTTATCATGGACGATATAAGTAGTGGGAAACTTTGTCTGCACTTCTTCTTCCACATGGACACTAGTTGCTACCTCAGTTCCATCCTAAACTATGGTTTCATCCACAGTGGTTTCAGCTGCAAGAGCCTCAACCTCCACTTAATAAAATGCAACTGCAGCTGCCGGGTTAGGACACTCAAAGACCTTTAAATCCTCAGCTAACTAGGGATCAATTTTGTCGAGATCATTGTATTTATTAAGGGCCCAGTGGAAAGCCGTCTTGTCTCCCCTTGAAAGCCATAACTAGTATATTCCTCAAAGGCTTTGAAGGATTCAATAGCCTTCCTTATAGCATCATCAATCTCGGCCTTGTGATTGCTTCGCAGATCTTTAATTTGGCCATCATTGCTTTTACAGTCACCCAGTATCAAATTTATGTACCTAGAAAACCATCTCCATAGTCTTGACTTGGTCGAGACTAACAAATTCGGCTTCAGTGTTTCATGTGCAACACGAGACTTGTCCATCATCAGGCCACGTGGACCATACCATCTCAACAGATCTCCTATCCACTTGAGGAATATCTCATCATCATGACATACTTATGTAGAGGTCAGATTTCACTTTTTTAGTGGATGACTCATCTCATGCACACCAGGTGCATGCTTGGAAGGTACACTGCGCACATCTATGCCTATAAATGTACACTTCTTCCTCATTAGGGATCAAGTTATTATTGACTAGCAGAAAATCTTCCCCTTTGCAATCCTAGAAAAAGAAAGATTGGGTGACTGTGAAACATGTCCTTTAGTTCCCAATAGTAACACAACACTTTTATTCTCTAATATAGAGGAGTAGGCCCAGGACAAACCACATATATCTCTATGTTTTCTATCTCCTCATCCCCTTATTTACACACATATATCTCTATGTTTGTCTCCATTGTTAACTTAGATAGTCCTTGAGTTGCATATACATTTGACGTTGGTGGTTATCAACATCATCACCATTGAAGGAGAAATTTATTTTCCCCCTCACCCTCTCATGGTAGAGGTTCTTCACTTCTATGGGATTATACTGATTCCTCTAAATGGAAATTTCTATTTTATAGTTATGGGACACCATCTTTCATATATGTGGCACCAAACTAGGCCTCCATGAAATGAGAAATTTCACAAACATCTCAACTAGAAAGGATTCCAATTATTTTTATTTAAAATGTCCTAGAAGTGTTCTTCGATAATTTCAATAGAAAATAAGTTCACATAAAATTATAGAAGTAGATGACTTGGATTTCTTAAGATCCCTCTGTGGGGAGGATCTTGGCTGCACGGAATATGTTGTCCCTTCAAGAGTAATCTATCCTAGTAACATCTCTTATGCATATTTTGTTTCTATTTTTACAACTTTTGATATGATTGTCCTTTGTTTAAATGTGTATATATTCTTATTATATAAAAAAATATGTAAGTTCAAGTCAAATTTTCTGATATCAAGAACGTTTGGATGAGAATCCCCGCTAGTATTTGGAGAGTAGTCTTGTCAAACAAGGGAAACCGAATGTCCAACATCTTAAGGAATTGGTAACTCGTAGTTTTTTTGACCACTAACTTCACAATCATCCCATGAGCCACAATATCCATCTACACAGTAATCAATGATGATGACACCATATTAGGCATTGGTATGTTGAAAGCCAATGATATGAGCATCTAAGTGGGTGTAGGAGAATCACCCACCCAACACATTATCTCCACTGGGCAAAATATAGAATGTTTTATTGCCCTCTATCCTATAATGAGCCCTCATTTTTGTTTTAAATAACTCAATACTCCATTTCAATCTGATCGTATAAGAAATATTAAGACAAAATAAACTATCACAAGATCATCTTGGCCACTAACTAAAAGGATGAGATGGTAGGAAACCTATCTTGGATAAAAAAGACAAGAATACTCCACTCTAATTCTCTAAAGCAACTGGATACAAGCAATAGGGGTAGATAACACACACATGCACACACACACACACACTCACACACACAAACACACACACACACACACACACACATCATCGTAGTCATAATCTCTAGGACTCATTCCTAGTCCCACAAGTATGTCCATTGGACAAGATTCAGTGACCTTAAATGTAATTTTAAAAAAACTCCCCGTCGTAATAGCCCCACAAGAGTGTCCAATGGACAAGATTTAGTGATCACCCGTAGGACTCATTCCTACTCCTCTAACCTTATACTACCCAACCTTATTCTTAGGTGGTATATTTAGTGAAGGTAAATGAGCTAATTACTTTATTTAACTCAAGATACGGAGTGTTAATATCAGTTATTCTCTTAGTAATGTCGCCATTCTTCCTGTTGATATGTCAGCCTTGAAAAATCATCAAGACTAGAGTCTCTAAGAATAGGGGATGAAACACCAAGTGTTTGTTGGTAATTTTATGCGCATAAGAGATTTCTTGTAACTTTTTAAAGTTATTTTGTATTCCTAACTGAACAATTTGACTTATAGTTTGTTTGTCCATGAATGCCCTCTAAAAGTCAGTTATGAGAGTTAATTAGTTGACCAAGATAGACTAATATTTTGTACGATTAGGGAAAACACATGAACAACCATCTCTCCAAGAAGGACAACTAGATAGTTGGTTTCACTAACTAACTAAAAAAAATCAACCTATATGCAGTGGATGCTCAAGGACAACGAGGCCCTCTAATTGGGATAATGTGAGGTTGATCATAAGATAATAGAGCTCTATGAGGAGTTATTGACTAGGAGTAATTCACTTCCACAAGAGTAGGAGTGGAAGAATGTGGAGGCTAATAATTACATCGACAAAGACTAAAATAAGGGCTTTTATAATGGAGTAAATGATGATATTGCCCAAATGGACTAGTACAGTATGTGTAATTTTAAGATGGATTGTTGAAAGTGATTAAAAACATGATTGATGGTGACAAATCATATAAAGAGCCCTTTCCTTTGCCTGCCCAAATTTTTTGGGAGGATGAGTTACTGAGCTTCTATATAGTAACAAGAGGTGGAATACATGACCATTAACTCCAAAATTGATGGTAAAGTTAACCTATCAACTGAAATAGTGGACAAGAAGGGTAATATCACCCTTGCATCTTAAAGTTTAATTTTCTTTTTATTTGTAAATATGAGGCCATGTGCTAGATTTGTTGATCTTTCATTTTAAAGTCCTTTAGGCCTCTGGTCATTTAACATGTTAATGGAATATTCTATGTGTTTTGCTTCTCCATTTACTCTTATTAGAGATTCAATCATAAGTTGGAGGAGTATATAGAAATCATACATCATTGGTTCCATCGTAGAAGCTAAATATGTTGTATCTTTGGAGGAAGTTTGATATGGACCTTCCTAAGTGATTAAGGTGTGTTTCCTTCAGTACAATCAATTATTACGCTTTATTATGACATTAGAGGTGTAGTTGCTAACTCGAAAGAACCAATAAATCATAAAAGGGAAAAATACATTGAGAATAAATACACTTTATACGGGAGATAGGGTAGAGAGGTGACATCATTGTGACCAAGATTGCATTTTAAGATAATATGGAGGATCATTTTACAAAGAGATTACTATCTACTACTTTTGATACTCATATAGATGGAATATATTTTAGTTTCATTGGAACATCACTTTAAGACTAAGTGTGAGATTGGCGAGATTTTATTATTAAAACCATGTATAATGTTTATCTTTCAATAAATGTGTGTCAGGTTCATTTGAAATGAGAATGATGTTTGTGAGAATTCCTTATATTTGGTTTTAGATATATAGTATGCAGTGTCATCACTGGAGATTGAAATTTCAATTTTAGTGCAATTGAATAGCTGATAACTTAGATAGGGAGTTGACATCAGATCGATAAAGATACAAGTGGAATCTTAGTAGTCTATCTTAACTATAGGAACATGTATGATGGTTTTGGAACTTTTTTAATAATTCAAAGAGGATTATGACCGATACATATGGAATGTATTGAATAGGACCGTGGGTGAGATTTAAGTCTAGGTGTTGACTAGATTAGACTTGCACAATCTCACATGTTTGCAAAGTGTACATATATTCTTAATATCGAGGGTTATGAGAATATGAATGATTGCAGAATTTTTACTTTGGTTAATATAGGTGAGATTTGAAAACGCTCTAGTGACCTAGGGTTATACAGATTATCAAAACACACATCAATTTTTTTAATTTTTTAAATTTTATCTTTGCACCAATTAAACCACATTATTTTATAAACAATTTACCAAGTTTAATCCTGACCTCATCATGCATCTAGGTGACCTAAGAAAGAATAAATTTATCAATCCACAACACAAAGATTTATGAGAAAAACCCACAATGAGAAAAACCTCAGACGGTGCAACACAACAATTTACTTATGAGGAAAAAATAACAAATGGTTTTGGGGTAGTAACATATTATGATCAAAGAAAGTAAAATCCAAAAATAATGTCCCTACATTGAACGAAGTATGCTACAAAGATTATAAGGTGGTTTTTTCCCAAATAACTAGATGTAATATATATAAACTTTAACTATTACCCAGATCGAAATTCAAAATACAAACAAATATAAAATTATATACAGACAAACACACTTGGATACACACACTCAAATAAATAAAAAACCACTTTCAACTACAGACTAAACACTCAAAACCAATCCTTTAACTCTCTTTGTTGCATGACCTCAAAAACGTTTTCAACCAAAAAAGTTCCAAGCTTAAGGAATACACCAAACCAAACCTAAATCACATAATCTGGCCAAATATCCAACTAGAAACACGAGATACATCATTATGACCATATACTATAAAATCCCTAAATTATCCTAATAAAACTCTAATTTCTCCTATAACAACAATAGTCTTATTCAAAACAAGCACACATAATGTTTACACTAAAAATGCGTAATAATAATGGAAACATTCGATAAAAGGAGATAGTTTTAAAAAGGCATAAAATTAAAAATCGTTATTAGAACCAAAAATTTATAAACCAAGTCATGTATTCATTTATAGATAACAAGCGTGTGGGAGACACCGTAATGGTGGGCCTACTGGCGGAGAGGAGAAAAGATTTTGACCTGAGGAAGGAGAGAGGGAAGTAGAGATGAGATAACTCAGGCCTAATGTCATGGGTTAAGGGATCTGAGAATGGGGAGAACGGGTAACAAGGGTTGTGAAGAGAAGAAAAAGAGTTTTAAACAAGGGATTTAACATTATTGTTTATAACTGCCGATAGTAGTGAGTAATTTGAAAAAATATTTGTCACTACCAATAGCAGTGAAAAAGTGATCCTAAAGCCAAGTTTTGTCACTCTTGTTGGTAGTGACAAATACTAAAGCGCAGTTTTTCCTCTGCTATTAGTAGTGATAAATAATAAATAATTTTTTTATCATTGTTATTAGTAGTGACAAACATTAAGCCAAAGTTTTTCACTACCGATAGCAGTAACAAATTGGGCAAAACATTTATCATTGCTCATGGAAGTAACAAATAATTTAATTTATCATGAAAAAATGCTTTGTCACTGCCACAATCAGTGATAAATTTTTTAACTGCCACTGGTAGCGACAAAATTAGTGTTTTGGTGTAATGGGCCTATCCGCTCAAGTTCACTACGATATAGGTATAGTTACAAGGACAAATTAGACTTACTCATACACTCAATGCCTTTAAGCCCTGACACGCTTCTTCCTACCATGTTACCTCTTCGTAACCAATATTGGACACCTTCCAATAGCCCTGACACAATGTAGGCACTTCCCACATTTTAGTATCCGGCCGATGTTACTTGTCTCTTGACCAGTCCAGTCTTCACACAACACAAACATGGTATCCACCACTCACAACACTCTGAATAGGAAGCACAAAACACTATGGTGGAGTGCACATGAAATCACAAGAAGACATATGCATGTGAAAATTGGAACTCAAACCCTTGTGTGTAAACAAGGAGTTATGAGGCTTTAGATTTGACTCTATAATTCATTTTCTCAAAAATCCTTAAAAAAACTAATGTCAGCCCTAAGTGTTTATAAAAAACACAAAATTTGACGTGACACTTTTTTTGAGATATCTTGTTTAAAGGAAATATATAGGGTCATTTGAATAAAGTCTACAGTCTCGTTTGATCTAAAATTAATCCCGTTCGAACGAACCTGAAGAACTTGTTTGAATGTCCAGAAAATTAAATCTTTCTATCAAATAGAAAAACATTGTTTGAACTGCGTTTGGACGACAAAACATTTCTCGTTTGAACACTGATTCAAATGAACAATGAAATCTCATTTGTACGAATAAGTAAATCTGGTTCGAATGAGTGAAATAAAAAGTAATTTCTCTTTTGAAAATGATCTTTAGGAAAAGGCCTCAAAATATTTTACAATCCAAAACGCTTAAAAATAAAATAAACGGATCAAATATAAATATGTATTCATACCTAATTAAAATCACTTGGGTGTTTAGAAAAAAACCCGGCATGTACTTTATGTCACTTTAGTTTGGCAGCTACGATCTGTAATTACACATCATAGGCCTGAAAGGCAAACAAATAATTTCCTAATCAATGACTGAAACAAGATTTTTCCCAACAAAATTATGCCAATATATATGAAAATTGACTCCATTGGAAATTTGAATTTACAAATCTCCACTTTTGTCTATTATAAGATAAAACTTAAAAAGAAAAACCCATTGGTCCATTAAGATCACTAAGACTCAATTCCAACCCCAAAAGGAAAAAAAATGGACACTTAATAGACACAAACTTGAGTAGCTTTTCTCTTGAGAAACTTTGTCACATCATTGCTAAACCTACACACTTAACACTCCTTTCAAATGAAAAAAGAATATATAACAAATATAAATCTGCATATATAAAATCCTCGCCTTTTTATAATAATCTTCACCCAAGGTAATATGTCACCCTATAAGGTAAACATTTCTCCCCACAAGTTAAAGAGTTAGATACCATTTGTCCCCTTTTTGTTCAATAATAGACAAAGATAAATCGGCACAATATAAAACACGTATCCCCTAAATGTAACATATGTAAGAATATAGGAAATAAACTAATATCATGCGATGAAACATGACTCAGCAAAATAAGCACAAATAATCCAAACAATGAAGAAATGATATCAATTTTGACACAGAAATTGAAGCATAAGATACCAATGTAAAAAAGCAACAAAACGTACCAATATGATCATAAAACATGACAATTTGAATCGAAGATGAAACATATGGAAAACATGGATTAAATGTAAACACAAAGATTTAAAGACACACACACACACACACACACACACACACATACACGCACACACACACACACACACACAATCTCTCTGTGTGTGTGTGTACCAATGACACACATAAATATATATAAGTATAAACACCACAAAAGACACAAAACACATAAGCTTTCCACACTCGTATGGCATCAATGAGTCTAAAAAAATGTGATTCGGAGTGGAGGGATGTAAACTAGAAACAAAAAAAAATATGACCTAATTACTCAAAATGTCAAACGAATTCTATTTGACCACATTAACTTTATCAAACTTGGATTTAGCTCAAGTGACAAATAAAGAACTCATAAATGAAAAACATACCTAATGAAAACTAGCCTAGAAATCTAGATGATTCTCAAATAAATAACGTTAAATAATTAGATTAACTAGGACATATTGTGCAAACCCATTGATATTCAACTTTAACACCCTAAAAATAAATATATATATAATTTTATGCTACTTCTTTTTCAAGAAACTAATTTTGAAGCCTCAATGCAAAACTTGGAATCGAATATATTTGTTTTCTTTTGCCTCTCTTATTTAGGCTCTTGCTAATGGCGGCCTTTCATGCAAAGGATACTAACTCCTTTCATAGCCCTTTTCCATTTCTCACATTAATTTTTCAAACAAAATAAACTTTCGGGCAATGGTTCTTACATGCACAAATTCCCACATAGTCTAATAGACGTATATAACAAGATTGATAGGATACCACTTCCCTTAGCTCATGCAAATAGGTAGTTATAATCCAAAGATCTTAATAATGTGTGTGCGAAGGCATTTGCAAAGTGAATCCATTAAGTAAATCAAAGTCGAACAACTCCATATAAGCATGATTAAGAACAATCCTAAGAATTATAAACCATAATAAAGTGTTATATACACATGGAAACATGGAGCGAATAGGATTCAAACACACCAATATATCACACAAAATGTGTAAAACTAAACTACATAAACAAACACAAATATTTTTGAGTTTTTTGTACATTTTTCAAAAAAATTACACCAATTTCAAAAGCAATTAAAAAGACTAACAAAATATTTTTATATTTTTCAATAAGTCACAAGAAATGGCAAATCAAAATATAAAAGAGTCAAAAATCATATAACAAGAAATAACATATAACATGAAGCATAAAAGTTAGGGTATGAAAAATATGCAAACACACTCTACCATTAGATTTAGCATGAGAAGAATAATCTGCAAGCATGCAAGAATCAATAAGCCTAACATTAAGCGCCTCCAAATATCATTTCCTAGCCAACGTAGGTGCAACGTGATGATCTATGTTTTTGGGAGCCTTCATGAAACTTGACTTAAACTTCCCAGGACCTTTTTAAATATCATAAGAAAATATGACTTCACAGAAGGGAAACTCGAAACAATCAACTTCAGGTTCATTTATTTGAATAACATTTGGCCTCGTTCAATTGAGAACCCTCCTCGTTCGAATGAACTATCTAATGTGGATCTGAAGAGGTAAAAAACTAGTCTAACTTTGGGTGTGCGAAGAATCTAGTTTGAATGAGAAAGTAAGCCTCATTTGAATTACAACTGACTTCATTTGAATCGACCCTTCTAATGAGAATCTAAAGGAAAGGGGAAATTGATCATTTTCCAAGTCATCATAAGCCCGTTCGAACCTCATTTGAATGACCAGTTAGAATGAGAATGGCCCTCATTTGAAACCACTTCTTTTTTCCTTTAAATTAATTTTAGGCCATAAAACTCCAATCTAACTGCATTGGGGATACTATGTTACCCAAATTTGACTTATGATCAACCTCAACAAGCCTAGAGCCCAATTGGTCATACCAAGTCACCAGATTATACAAGTACGATCAAAATTGCAGGGCAGGAAATTCGTCCTCGAAAGTAATGACCCCTCAATTATTAAAATTACCGAGGTTATCAACTCTTATTCTAAGTCATAGGAATCTTTCACGACTAAGTCATCAAAATCCTCAATTACCAAAAAGTCATTATACACCCTTTCACAAGTGGTTGTCACTAAACAACTTGACATGCGACGTGTTCTAACTCTCACCATTACGCTAGCCATCAAAATTACATAACAGTCCTCGATATCCACTTTCTCAATGATCATGTTCAATCAATTCCTAAGGATTATTTTCTAACACCCAAGCATACCGGCGCCTCTACCGAGGAAACACTCTCTAGTTATCGGAACTCACCCAAGAATAAACAACATACTGGTAATCACCCAATATATTGTCATAAGTTGTTTTAATTCTTATGATCATGTATCCAACGTATCTTAAGGTTCTCGAGTTACCCTGACTGCACAAGTTACCTTAAACTCGATACAAACTTTGCACCGTTAATCCTTAACATAATAGGGGGGACATGCCAACTAAGTCCCACATTATGCGTCCAACTAATACCTTTCCATTGGACCTTTCTATGAATCTAGGATCACTCTAGGCAAATCATTATGGAATACTTGCTTGGGTAATACACCAATCCACTCACTGTGGAAAAACAAAATTTTGTGCCGTGTGTCCTCAAGTTCTATCACTATACGATGTCCTCAAATCATCACACTACTCTTTATCACCATAGCCACTAACTTCCATGCCGGTCAGTTATAAGGTCACTAATCCTATCACGAACGAATAGTATGAGAAAATCTTGCGAATAAAATCCCAACCACCCCTTCACAGAACTTTATGCAATACAAAGTGATACTTTAAATAAGGGCGCACCGAGTTACAAAGCTTCATCGACCATGCCAAGTACAACCGCCCTCTACTGGGACAAACTGCACTATATCACAACACAATAAAAATGTTGTCTATCACAATAATGGGAACATAACCCTAGATTACTGGAACTAAAATGGAAATAGAGAATTAGAAAGAACAAACAATCTTTCCAAGAAAATAGCATTTGCATGAAACTCACTATGGCTTATGAAAAGTGAACCTACACCATAAGCTATGAAGTTTATGATTCATCCTGAATGTTCTCACTAGATCCTAACTAGCCATACACCTGGATAGAGTCATTGACCGTGATGGATCAGATCATAAATAATTCATCCCCATAAGGCTAGAGAAACATACAAACCTATTGTCATTCGAAAGTCAAACACTGGACTTCCATCCTCAGGGGTAAGGCTCCCTCCTGCCATTCTTGAAAGATGCAAACCAATCCGATTAGTGAATGCCTAATGTCATGTCAATGACAACTTTGTTGACACCTCTAGTCAACACCTAAGTCATTGTCGACATTATCATACTGTGATCGTATACTAAATGTCTCTTTAAGCAGTGCTCGAACTCAGTGAACCATTCACCTTATTATAACCTCCACTAACACAAGGTCATCACTGCACCTATCTCCAGATTCTACCCAATCCAAAATTACGTGATGGCCACATTAGTCGCTATTACAACTATAGGGATAGCAATTACTATATAGGTATATCCTTCCTAATACGTACCAGTATAGCAAGACATTCCAAGAACTAGTCATCGCCCTTATAAGGCTATTCTAACTTACAATGTTGACCCATGTCGATATCTTAATCATGATTTGATATCCCTTCAGGGTTCAATTTTCAAATCTTTAAAATGACATCGTAAATCTAAGTCCAAATTCACTTCCCAGTACCCATCAAAATTAAGTACTACACTTCCTACACTAGTCATCTAAGGACAATTGAGCATTATACCTAATCATGACACATCTCTCCAATTTCCCTTTGGTGGTGGCATCACCTATTTATTTTAAATTGGATATACTCACCAAGGATTACACGATTTGATTCCTTAAAATTTTACAAATAACTTAGGGTCATCACATGACCCTAAATATGACCATCATTAGAACAAAAGAACTCAATGATGCCGAAGTTAACTGGTTTCTCAAGGACACTGAGCATACCCACTGTAATTGTCACCAAGGACTTGATAAGATTTATCTCCTGTGATTTTCTAACCGCAAGTATGCTATACTAATTTCTAATATTCGCATCGTGGCCATTAGGTAATCATAAAGATACTGGCCTAAAAGTCTCCACATATGGGGAGCCTTAACTATTGAACATCAAAAGTCATTACAAGTCAGTTTTTCCATTCCTCAATAATGCCACAAGTAATCAGTCCAAAGGATACTCCAAGGACTTCCTTAAATCATTTTCCTACTAAAATCGTCCTGCATTCCTTCATCACTTAGGCTGCCAGGACGGGCTATAAGACCTAAAAACTAAGATTATCCTTGTTTTGACCGAGAGTATAACATAATTCTAACCTACGACTCTCTTTTCAAGATCTAATAATGGTTTAAAAAACTTCTTCCAAATGGTTGATGCCCTAAACCACACATCAAACCAAAGACTGACACTACTAAAGATTCTGGCAGGATATGGCACGTCTTATGTATTATATAAGCCTCTAGGTATACATCACCGACATCACCAGGGATCCTATTTATCAAATTTGCATCATATTTACTATCTAGGGTTCTCTCCTACATCACCTCAACCATATTTTTTACATACATAATGTACTTGCTACAAGTGGCTAGTAACTCTCATCATATCTTGAGAGATATGACTCTCAATCGATAATTACCAAGGCACTTACCTATAATAATAGTGTCCTATTAACTATGACCTAGTACACATCCTCAAGTGATGACCAACACAGTTCTATATTCCAACTGAATTATCAATGACATTACCCTAAGGATCAAGTTTGACTAATCACATCATCGACATTAGCTACCCGTAAGTACCGCATATAGGGACTTCATATATCCTTCTTACAAATTAACACTGTTTAGGCATGACACTCTAGTCACCTAACCTCCATGGTTTACTTCACACAATTCATGTCTCCAACTCACTCGACATCAATTTGCTTTATTACCATCTTAATACACATTTGACATCATCAAGGGTTGACTTACAAGAACCTCACACTAAAAGCCATGGTGTCACCACTATGTGATCGTATAAACACTCGTAAGTTACCAACATCTCTAATCAAAAGCGCGAAAGAGATTAATTACAACTAACTTGACCACATTCCACTTGGCAATGAATTACCCATCGTTTTAATATCCTTGACTCCAACGTCTAGAACATGAACTGAAACCATCACCAATATAGAATAATTGACCCAAACGAACACCGATATCGAAAGATACACTACTAACCTCACCACATCACTCCTAAAAGGAACCTTGAACCTAGAGCTCTGATACAATTTGTAACCCCATGACCAAGATTTATGGGTTACCCGTGGTCAACCCGATATAACCTGAACGTTAAGAGTGAAGTGAGATGAGATAACCTAAATAATGTGGCTAGTTCAGTTTTATTTAATTAGCATTTTACCTATTTAACATGTGATTTCTATTTAAATCAATCTTTTATGAGGGACCTGAGAGAAGCATCCTCGGAATCCAATCATATAGAGATATGAATATAAAATAAAACTGATACTTACCTGTATGACGCTCTCAAAATACGGAACTGTGCCCAGCCAACCATAACAAAGATGAGTGAATGAGCCAAATATCACATGGAAAAATACAATAATGCAATATAGAATCGAACTGCAGAAAGGAGACTCTAACACATTATATCTATGTCATATATATACACACACTTTTAATGCATGAAACAGTTTTTATTCCAAAAACGTTACTTATTCCGGTTAATTCGCCTTAATCTTACAACGAACCCCTTCTTACTTGTCTTGACATTTATATCTTGATTTAACACACCTGGTTAAATACAATTAACAAATACCCTTTGATTAAGGAAAGCATTTCTTTCACCAAAATCACCCCTTACTCATACCAAATATATATTTTATGTTCTTTGAAAACACCCTTCAATACATGCATGCACCATGTTAAAAAATAATTATTTTTTGTTGAAACCTTTTATAAACACATTATTGGACTACTCGTCGTCTAAACCTCCTTAGGTTACTTAATTACCCATAGGTCATTTCACTTTACCATTTCTTTTATTTCATGAACATTAGTCAATTTCTCACTTTAACTTTTCACATTATCTTTCAATCGGGACACATTAATTTCATTCTACTTAGGTTGTCTTTTCTTATATTCACAATGCAACCCATTTCTTGACATGTTCCACTTTTCATTATCTTTTGTCAAAATCCTCCAAAAATCTGCACACTTTAACAGGCTCCATAACCCTGGGTATGTTACTAGATGCTCTGGTCGATGATTTAGGGTCTTTTAACTCAGGCCTCCGGTCCCTTCTTAATTATTCCTGGGTCCATTGGAGTCCGTATTAATTTGTTTTAACATTTTTTGAATGTCCACATTATTCTACCTTTTACCGGCTGAAGCCAGAACTCGAGGATTTCACCCCATCTTGTGTTACTCTTTAAAAATTACTATTCCTTGTCCTTAATTGATTTCATCCCCCAAATCACTTTCATTTTGGAGCATATTGTGTAACACCCTTTCCACATTTTTGTTTTAAAAAAATGTTCCACTTTATGTAAAACAACCATTTTACCCGTTTGTTTCCAAACTTGTCCTTTCCTCCATTTCACAAGTGTTATATTCCCAAAAACATTATTAAGTTACACCCACTAACTTCTTAAATGTTTTTAACTCACTAGAACTTATATAACACTTTGGAGTAACATACTTTTCAAGTTGTGTTGATACCAAAATTAATATGCTGATATGGACGAATAATACGAAGACACGTGTCAATCTACGTGGCACAATAGCCACGAGGAAGTTCATTTCCCTGACCAACTCATGTTCTCTCCGAGCAACGAGGATACACCGAGGAACTTTAGCACTCCGAGGTATTCTAGCGCTCCGAGGAACTCCTGAGCAACGAGCAACTAAGGCGGTCCGAGCTGCATCTCGACCGTAGTCTTAATTGCCAGATAATCAACAGTTCAACTATTCATTGAATGTTTATCATCTTGACGCACACGCTGCATTAAATGTATTACCCTTTCATATGTATATCATTTAATGTATCAACCCTTTCATGTACAGCCTAAGGGCTATAAATACTTTGTATCACCCTCATTCAAAGGGACCGGAATTTCTTGATAGCTCTTGTAATCGAGAATTCCTCAAACACTCAGCAATAACATAACAGTGGATGTAGGCCATTCATATAAGGCTGAACCACTTTAAAATCTTTTGTCTTATTTATTTATGTGTGATTAAATAATTAGAGTGATCTAGTTTTTTACATCAACAGATTGGCGCCGTCTGTGGGAAAGATTGTTATTATCGTTTTTCACCAAAAAACATTCATCATCAATGGCGGATAACCCAGAATCTAGCAATCGAAACGCTGGAAATGCTGGAAATCCTCCAAATCCCTCTGCACCTCCAGATCTGGCCGGGATCATGACAAATCTGGCTCAAGGACAAACCTCCATGCAAGATACGATGCGGCAACTCATACAAACTCTTCATGGCGGCGCACCTGCACAGTCAGGGCATCGAAATAGTCAGAGGCAAACCTATTTACTTTCTTCATGATCCAGGCGTACTGGATCATATCGTAATGAGGAATCTGATGATTTCTCTTATCAACCTGGGCAAACTTCGTCAATACGAGTTACAGATACTGAACAATGTGTCACCCTTTCCCCAGAAAGGGCCAGCGCTTTGGAAAGGTTAAGTAGGGCCTCTCCTTTCAGCCGATTAGGCCCTAGAAGGAATAGGAGTCCACCTAAAACCATGTCGAGGAGTTTTCGACAACCATCAGATCTAAGAGAAGGATCAACACAATCACGACCAGTTGTTCGTCAAGATAGATCTCAAGAGGCTACTTCAGAATGATCAATTGCTCGAACCAATAGGCCCGAAGAAGGAAATGAAGCATAGAAAGGATCTCTTCAGCGGTTGGAAGATAGATTGGGAGAAATGGCTAAGGCAAATAATCCCCTACAACGAACTTTTGTTCAAGGGACACCTTTTGTCCAGGCCATTGTAAATTTTCCAACACCGTCAAAATTTAAAGCCCCAGTGGTGACCCCCAAATACGATGGAAAGACAGATCCTGTTCTGCACATAGAGCAATATCAAGCTGCTGCCAGCATCTATGCTGTCCCCGACGAGATGAGATGTAGGGCATTCTCGGGAACTCTTACCGGATCTACCCAGATATGGTACAACAATCTTCCTCGGGGTAAGATTTCAACTTTCTTTCAATTGGCCGAGTTGTTCATCGGCAATTTCTGTTTTGGAGCAAAGCCAGTAAAAAGAGTAGCACACTTGTTAAGTGTTAGACAAAAATCTGGTGAAAGCACTAGAGATTACATAACTCGTTTCAATAACGAGAAACTGGAAGTCATAGATTATGAGGAAAAGACAACAATCACCGCCTTAATGAGTGGTTTGTTGCCTAATAAGTTGTATTACACTTTGGCGAAAGATCGACCTAAAACTATGTCAGAGTTGATGGCAAAAGCGGCCAAAATCATGAATGTTGAGGAGGCTATGGCTGTAAAAAAGAATATGGATAAAGACACCAAGGTGGAAGTCGACAAGTCTAAGAATAAAGAGCATAAGGGCAATGGCGGTGACAAGCGTTCCAGAAATAATAAGTCATCATGGGAAGCCCTGAAGAAATACGATAATTATACTCCCTTGAAAATGGGTATTAATCATGTCTTGGAAGAAATCAAGAATAGCGAGGAGGTAAAGTGGCCGAAGAAACTGAGGTCAGACCCCGATGCGAGGAACAGGGATAAACATTGCGAATTCCACAAGGATTATGGCCATATGACTAAGAATTGCATAGCTCTTCAGAACAAGATTGAAACACTCATCCGAAGAGGAAAGCTAGCAAAGTATGTTGATCGGGGAGGTGAAAGAATAAATAATGATCGAACTAGAGAGAGATCTAGATCTCCTCGTCGAGCAGAGGAGAAAAAGAAGAGAGAACATGAAGATGATGCCGAGGATGATCCCGATCTTCCCAAGAAACCAAGGCAACCAGAACGAGAGGTATTTTCCATACGTTTTGGGGCATTTGATTGTAATGTTATTACAGGAGGAGATGCAGGAGGAGGAGACCTTACTGCAGAAAGAAAAGCTTACCTCGGAGAGGCCCAAGCTTGCTCGTACATTCAGCGAATAAATTTAGCCGAAGAGGATCGTCCGAGGAAAGTAAACAAAGAGAAGCTGGTCATTGGATTTTCAAAAAATGACCTGGAAGGTGTTCTTTACCCTCACGACGACCCTTTGGTGATCAAAATGAGGATGAAAGAAGTAGTGATTTCAAGGGTCCTGGTAGACAATGGTAGTTCAGCAGACATCATGTATTATTCATGCTTTGACAGTTTGAATTTAAAATTATCTCGATTGGAACCTTATCACAGACCTCTTTTGGGTTTTGCTGGCGAGAAAATTTTTCCACTTGGGACGATCAAGTTGGACATATTCATTGGAACTTGGCCTGCTTGTTGAACGGAGAGAATACGCTTCTTTGTGATGGATAAGAATGTGCAGTCAGCCTACAACATCATCATGGGAAGGGTTGGTTTGAAGAAGTTCGAAGCAGTTCCATCTACAGTAAATCAATGCTTAAAATTCCCAACAAATTTTGGAGTAGGAGTGGTGAAAGGTGATCAAAAAGTATCTCGGGAATGCTATTATTTATCTGCCGAGCAAGAGGAGCTTGAAGATTCAAGAAAAAAGACTACTACCTACCAGGTGGATGAAGGTACAGAAATTGAAACACTGGATCCACGAGATGAATCCCAACTTGTAAAAGGACAGGTGGTGGAATCTACAGAGAATGTTATTCTGGACGATGAGCACCCTGAACGAGTAACCCAGATAGGTTCAACGTTGGATGCTTCAATAAAATAAGAGTTGATAACTTTTTTGAGAAACAGGAAGAAAACTTTTGCGTGGAGTCATGAAGACATGCCAGGAATAGATCCGAACTTCTTATGTCACGAGCTCGATGTGAATAAGGAGATCAAGCCTGTAAAGCAGAGAAGAAGGGTATTTAGCCCCGAGAAGAATCAGGCTATACAAGAGGAGGTCGATAAGCTCCAGAAAGCCCAATTCATTGAAGACGTGAAGTATCCAGACTGGTTGGCAAACGTGGTGATGGTAAAAAAGAAAAATAATAAGTGGAGAATGTGTGTTGATTTCACCGATCTTAACAAGGCATGCCCAAAGGATCATTTTCTATTGCCCAGAATTGATCAACTAGTGGATGCTACCTCGGGACACGAGTTGCTCAGCTTTATGGATGCTTACTCTGGCTACAACCAGATCAAAATGAAACCTGAAGACAGGGAAAGTACTTCTTTTATTACCCCTAGGGGAACTTATTGCTATAATGTTATGCCTTTTGGTTTGAAAAATGAAGGAGCGACATACCAGCGGCTGATGAACAAGGTTTTCACTGAACAAATCAGTTGCAACATGGAAGTCTATGTCAATGATATGCTGACAAAGAGCAAAAAAGCTGCTGATCACCTAGTTGACTTAGCTCAGACCTTTGATCAACTGGATAAATACCAAATGAAGCTCAACCCGACGAAGTGTACATTTGGAGTACGAGAAGGGATGTTCCTAGGATACATCGTCAACCAACGAGGCATTGAGGCGAATCCAGAAAAGATCAAAGCTCTTTTAGGGTTGCGATCTCCAACGACGAAGAAAGAGGTGCAGAGTCTTACAGGACGAGTTACAGCACTCAATAGATTTGTATCCCGAGCAACTGATAGGTGCCTTCCATTCTTCAAAAAACTCCGAAAAACTTTCGAGTGGAATGATGAATGTGAAAAAGCCTTTCAAGACTTGAAGAAATATCTAGGAACACCTCCATTTCTGTCCAGACTAGTGATGGGCGAAAAGTTGTACTTATATCTGGCACTATCAGAGAATGCAGTCAGCTCAGCACTGATCAGATTGGATAATGGAGTCCAGAAACCAATCTATTACACAAGTAAGGCTTTTCGAGGTGCAGAGATCAGGTACCCGAAGTTAGAAAAATTGGCATTGGCATTAATTGAAGCAAGTAGAAGAATGAGGCCATATTTCCAGGCCCATACCATCATTGTGTACACCGACATGCCATTACGACAAGCCCTTCATAAGCCAGAAAAATCAGGGAGACTGATGTACTGGGCAATAGAGCTCGGTGAATATGATATTGTGTATGAACCCAGATCATCACTGAAAGGACAGGCTGTAGCAGATTTTATAGCTGAATTTACTTATCCTGATATCCCCGAGGAGCAAAAGTTACTCACTGATCAACCTGTGGATGTTATAGGATCAACAAACACGAGCCCAGACCAACTCCGGATGGTAAAAGGACAAGTGGATGTTGAAAAATCAACTTCGAACTCAGACCAACTCCGGTTGGTAAAAGGGCGAGAAGAGATGGTCGACAAGGAGCGAAAAGTACCAGGGGAGGATGAAAGGAAGCAACAAATATTTCACCGAGGAACTCTATCAGAGAAGGAATTTGAAGACGGGTTACCCATATGGAGATTATATGTAGATGGCTCATCTTGCACAACAGGTTGTGGGGCAGGAATTGTTTTGAACACCCCAGACGAGATTGACATGGAATATGCCTTACGATTCCAATTCAAAGCCTCCAATAATGAGGCTGAGTATGAGGCCATGATAGCAGGTCCTAATTTAGCAAAGATTATGGAAGTGCAACAAGTGATGGTGTTCAGTGATTCCCAATTGATTATGAATCAAATGATGGGAGCATATGCAGTTAAAGGAGAATTAATGGTCAAGTATCATACCAAGGTAATGGAGTTATTGGCAGAATTTGATGCGATTCAGTTAATCAGAATACCAAGAATAGAGAATGCACGAGCAGACGCACTGGCCCGACTAGCATCAGCTACTCGTACCGAACTGCGAAGAACCATACCAATTGAAGTACTAGAAAGTCGGAGCATAGATGAAAACCTGACGATGAACATTATCATCCTTGATCTAGGACCATCTTGGATGGATCCCATCAGGGCATATATTGAAGAAGGAGAATTACCGGAAGATAAACTCGCTGCCAAGAAATTGAAGTATAAAGCTGCTCGGTATGTACTAACTAATGGTATTTTGTATAGACGAGGAATTATGGCAGGTTTGCAAAGATGTGTACATCCTTCCGAGGTGAAAGAATTAATTGAAGAAATCCATGAAGGGTCCTGTGGAGCTCATGTAGCAGGTCGAACACTTTTGCAAAGGGTGATGACTCAAGGATACTACTGGCCGACGATGAGGGCTGATTGTATAGCCTATGCAAAGAAATGTGACAAGTGTCAACGTTTTTCTTCCATCCGACAAAATCCACAAGCATTGTTGACACCCATAACTTCCCCTTGGCCATTTGCCATGTGGGGGATTGATTTGGTTAGACCACTGCCGACCACCCGAGGAAGATTTAAGTACCTCGTCGTTGCAGTGGACTATTTTACTAAGTGGGTAGAAGCTGAGCCACTTATCGATATGACATACGAGAAGGTATACCAGTTCGTTTAGAAGAATATAATCTGTCGATATGGTCTCCCTCATGCCTTCATCACAGACCATGGAACACAATTCAACAACGAGGAGTTTGCTACCTATTGTCAACAATCAAACATCCTGAAGACCCATTCAGCACCAGGTCATCCTCAAAGCAATGGGAAGACAGAGGTAACGAACAGAACATTGCTAAATGATTTGAAGAAGAGGCTAAGTGAAGCTAAAGATAACTGGATTAATGAACTACAATCAGTATTGTGGGCTTACCGCACAACTCCCCGAGCAGCGACTGGAGAATCACCATATATGCTGGCATTTGGAAGTGAGGCTGTAATACCAGCCGAGTTGGGTCTACCAACACACAGAGTGCTGAATTTCAATTCCCCAGTCAGTGACTTGATGAGAAGACTGGATTTGGATATGCTCGAGGAGGTTAGAGAAGAGGCAGCCATTAGGAATGCTGCTTATCAACAACGAACAACTCTGTTCTACAACAAAAGGGTGAAGAAATGCGATTTAAAAGAAGGAGATTATGTGCTAAAGAAGGTCATTCAGAAGCACAATAAATTGGAAGCAAACTGGCATGGACCTTACCGAGTTACAGAAATTGTTCGACCAGGAACTTACCGAATAACAACTCTAGAAGGAGAGGAATTCAAGAACGCTTGGAATGCTGAACACCTTTGCAAGTATTATCAGTAATGTAAAATGTACAGAAGTCCCATCAACATGAATAAAACGATGATGTTTCACAATTTTTTCTCTCCTTTGTTTGAAAGTTTTTCGGGGAATACTAGTGTTGTACACTACGCTGTTCAACAGCAAAAAGAAGACGATAGTTCAGACCCACGACCAACTCCGGTTGGTAAAAGGGTGAGAACAAATTATACTCCTTTGGTTAGGAGGCGTACCCTTGCGTGATCAACTCCGGTTGGTAAAAGAGCTTGTGGACAAGATAGTTCGAAAGAACCTGATAGTTCGAGCGTGATCAACTTCGGTTGGTAAAATAGCGAGAACAAATTATACTCCTTTGGTTAGGAGGCGTACACTTGCGTGATCAACTCCGGTTGGTAAAAGAGCTTGTGGACAAGATAGTTCGAAAGAACCAGATAGTTCGAGCGTGATCAACTTCGGTTGGTAAAATAGCGAGAAAAAATTATACTCCTTTAGTTAGGAGGCGTACACTTGCGTGATCAACTCCGGTTGGTAAAAGAGCTTGTGGACAAGATAGTTCGAAAGAACCCGATAGTTCAAACCCATGACCTACTCTGGTTGGTAAAAGGGCAAGAACAACATTCTTAAAATGCCAATTTTGGCTGGTTAAGAAACAAAATATGCCAACAAGTTGGTCGGAAGATAAAACCATTCCAGAAAATAAAAAATATTCCAAACTGAGCCAAGTATAGTTGGTCGGGGTAAAAACCCACTAATTGTAGTTGGTCAATGAGGAGAACTTAGTGACGAGGAGGGTCCATCAACCTGGTTGGTCGGACACATTTTATGAAAATTCTCGCTAAATTATACTTGGTCGACGAGTACAATTTTACAACCTTAGTTGGTTGGAAAAATTTTAAACATTTTTATACTCATTACTTTATTATTAAGTGATCGAACAACTTTTTTTATACTTGTAACTGTTTATTACTAAGTTGGTTGATGAACATCACAAAATTGTTATCTTTTTAACAGATACATATGCACAGATGTAAAAGTGTTAGATAAGTACAAAAGAATAGCAATACAGATTTGCAAACAGAAAATGAAAGTCTTTCATTAAAATTCAAAATAAATTACAAGTTACATATGTGTGCTAACTATTACATTGAAAATCCTATTCTATTGGTTTTTTCCCTCAGCCTTCGATATAGGTTCCTCGCCAGCAGGAGGATCATTTAATGTTTGGGGAGAATTGATAAAATTCAAGTCCCTCAACATTCTGACATTCATTACTGAAGGAGTATCCAAGAGATGCTCGGGACGAGATAATTCAATCTGAGAATGAAGACTATAATCACCAAGGTATTTTGAAATTAAGCTCCGAGGAATGGCACGAGCTGGGATCCATTCCATGTCTAGTTTATAAGGCGGTACAAGCAAGTCTAGTAGCCCAGGAGCATGATAATCCCATAAATAATGGCCCTGCTCTAGCTTTAACACACCCAAGGCGTTCAACCATCCTTGTTTATAACATTCATTATTGGCATTTTCAAGACGAGCATCCAAGTGACAAAGGGCTTCATTGTAGCCTGCCATCCAAAACTCACGAGGTTGTTTGTGGAATTGGAAAGTTATTCTCTCTAGTTGCTCATGAAGGCTCCTGGAAAAAACATCTTTATTATTCAAAGCAAACTTCGTCGCAGTAAGTTGATCTTCCAAAGATAGGTTTTTCTTGGACATTTCAGACAAAGCCCGATCTTTGGCGTTCAGTTGGTATGCTTTGGTTTCCAATGTTGACAGAGTATGAGCTTCTTCAACATTATGGCTGAGAACTCTTGATCGACTCCGAGCAGGTGGAGAATTTTGCTCCTCGACAACATTTTGAACAGCTCTTCCTCGCCCACGAGAGCCTCTTCCTCGTCCCCGAGCAATAGCAGAAACACCAGACTTACTTAACGTATCCAATTCTTGCCTTAATTTGGCGTTTTCAACCTCTAAGAATGAAAATCCTTCATCAGTGACCGGTACCAAGGCAGTAGAGGATGAAGCTGCAGACTCATATTGTGCCAACTTTTTCTGCAAATTGTTGTTCTCTTGTTCCAGCAGCTCGGCGATCTGTCTGTAGGCCTCAACTTCACCTTTTAGGGTTCTCTCCCCAACATCGTACCCAGCGATGATGTTTTTGTGACCTGTCTCAGAGGAAAGTTGTTGATACCTATTCTCATATTCCTTGTGCAACAAGGCAGTTGATTCATTGTGCTGATTCTGAAGATCTTCTAAGGTATAATGAAGCTCCTCAATCAAGTCATAGTAGGCCACGTTGTTGGCCACAGCTCGGTCAAGTAAATCCTTCAAGTACTGATAAGCCTCAATTACTTGTTCTGAAGCATCATGGCCAAGGATGTCAGCAATTTCTGATACACTCAAATTTGTATGACCAGCTTTATAATATTCATGGCATTGCTGCATCAGCTTTGTATCATTTGCAGATATCAGTTCCATTCTAGCCACAAACTAATAAAGAAGAGAAGGCAAGAGTTAATAAATAAAAACAGACAGAGCATCAACAATGAAGAAGCACAAAAAGATGTGATTTTATTACATCATCAACAAGATTACATCTTTTGGAATACAGAGGATAAGTAAAAGAAGAACATAAAAAGAGTACCGAACAACTTCACACCTTTTCCTTGTCTCCCAAGACTTTCTCGGGAGGCTGGGATGAGGAGCTTGGTTTCTCGGTAGGAACAATGGTCTGATTAGTTGAAGCTGTGATTTGATCTGGAGGAGCAGGCAATGACGAAATCTCCTCGATGGCTATCTGGTTGGATGGTGGAACAAGGACTTGATCACCCAGTGTCATTGAAGATTCTTCAGATGCAGCTTCGTCTGAAGACTCATCTTCAATAACTGGAGGAGGACCAGGGAGATGTTGTTGAAATAGCTCTGAGTCCTCACTCACCTTCAACTCCCGCAGTGCTGCAACCCAACCATCATGAAAATATTTCAGACTTACATATTTCACCTGGGTCGTCATAGCTACCACCCCCCCGTCCCATCCTTTGTCCCAGCCAGTTTTAAAGGACGTCTTCACAGCTGTTTTTCTCTTCATTTTTTTCGAGGATAGCTTCTCGGACATAAGATTCTCGGTGGCCTTCAATTTGGTCTCCACCTCCTCCTTCTGGCGATTTACTTCTCGCAGGAGGGTCATCTCTTCTTCAGCCGATTTCAATTTATTCTCAAGCTCCCCAAAGCCTGAAAGTTTCTCGGCATATTCTTTATTTTCTCTCTCCAAGTCCTTCACCTTATTACCCAGTTGTACCTTCTCCGCATCAGACGCAGCCAATTTTTTCTCCCATTCAGTTTTATCATCGTCATACTTCTGACGGGACTCACTCACAGATTTAATAGCTTTCTCCAGTGCTCCCTCCACAGTGGACGAGGAGCAAGAAGCTTTGATTGCTTCATCCTTTTTAAGGATTAAATTGAAACAGCTCGTCAACTGCAATCAAAAGAGGAAAATGAAATCAGAAACAAACATGGGAAACAACCAAGGAAAATATAAAAACTCAGAGTAGAGATACTTACTGAAGCCAAATGACGAGCAGCCAGAGCAGTAACCACATCCCGAGTAAGGTCTTCTTCAGTACCTTGCACCTCGGGGATGGGTGAAAATTTTGCCAAACTCATTGTAGAGCTCGGAGGAACAATAATTGGAACACCATCTCCACCAGCTGGGAGCTGGGGAATGGCTCCAGAAATACTGACCGAGGAGGATTTCCTCAATCTCCTCGGAGCTTTTTCAGCAACCTCAACCAAAGAGGAACTTTTGGTTGGCGAGAAAGTGATTATCTCAACAGGTGCATCCTTATGCACAGGAGCCACTGGGGGCTTCTCGGCAACCTTCTGAATAGCAACAGAAGGAGAATCATCAATTTTCTTTGTCCCCTTTGGGACATTAACCTTTGTATTCTTCCCATCGCCAGCAGAGGAACTCTCCTCGAAGAGAGTGGGAACTCTTCTCTTGCCCATTTTCTGGCTCAAAGGAATATGAGATTCCGGATCAGAGTCTTCAGGAATTTGCACTGGATCACTAGAGCTGACCACAGGGCGAGCAGTAAAAGACGACGTATAACTCCTGTACTGCAACAAGTATGAGGCAGACCTGATGTGCTCGTCTGCAATCTTCTGATGCAAGCTCCAGATATGTTTCAATTTCCTTATATTAACTTCTGATTCTTTAGGAGTTTTTCTCTTGCTGTTAACTGCAAATAAAAACCATTTGAAATGTCAATCATGCATTTATTCAAACATGATGAAGTCACAATTTCGAGAATAAAATAAAATGAAAATAACCTATCCCATTGCCGTATGGGGGGCATTTGGGACCTTCATACACTCCGTCTCCGACTAAAGGAGCATGTTTCCAATTTTTAAAAACTAACCCATGTTCAAAATAATCCCTGTTGGCATCAGGGAGGTTAACTACTAAAGCTCTATTCAAAAATCTGGTTTTTAAATAATAAACGTTGTCTAAAACAGCCCATCTATAGCAATACATAATCTCAGGAATTCCTATGCGAGTTCCATGAGTTTGATTTAATTTATGCACCCCATTAACTATTCTCCATGTATTGGGGGCTACTTTTGCAGGAACAACATCGAAATGTTGGCAGAATTCTAAGCATAAAGAGTTGGGTGGAAAAGAAAATCCACACTCAGCAATAAAGAGGCTGGGGAACCAGTGTCCCTCAGCCAAACGAAAATAATCAAAGGGCTCAGGAAGATTCTCCAGAGTAACCCAAGATGGAATGGAATAATCAGAAAGGAATTTTTCAATAGATTCAATAATATAAACCATGGTGAATAAAAGAAGAAGGAAGAAGATCTTACAGGAAGAAAGGAGATCTGTTGACAACGAACGAAAACAAGGATGAACGCACAAAAGAAAGAAAGACTATGGAGAATTCGAAAGCAAGAAAATTGGAAAAGGTAGAGGACGGTATGATTGCTTGGGAAGTTTAAATACCGTGCCTTGGGAAATGGCGAAAGAAATGATTACAAAAAGAAACTATCGAACTTCCGACGGCTAAAAGGACAAAAAGGGCACGAAGACCGAAGCAAAATGGCGGATTCTGCGAATTTGGAAGGAAATTCAAATATGAAGAAAAGGCTCCTAAAACCCAGGAAAGTCATTTAATATCGCCATATACCGAGAAAGAATGTTCCATACTCCTCAAAGTTCGAAATATGAAACATTGGGGGCTTCTGTTCATACCAAAATTAATATGCTGATATGGAAGAATAATACGAAGACACGTGTCAATCTACGTGGCACAATAGCAATGAGGAAGTTCATTTCCCCGACCAACTCATGTTCTCTCCGAGCAACGAGGATACACCGAGGAACTTTAGCACTCCGAGGTATTCTAGCGCTCCGAGGAACTCCTGAGCAACGAGCAACTAAGGCGGTCCGAGCTGCATCTCGGCCGTAGTCTTAATTGCCAGATAATCAACAGTTCAACTATTCATTGAATGTTTATCATCTTGACGCACACGCTGCATTAAATGTATTACCCTTTCATATGTATATCATTTAATGTATCAACCCTTTCATATACATCCTAAGGGCTATAAATACCTTGTATCACCCTCATTCAAAGGGACCGGAATTTCTTGATAGCTCTTGTAATCGATAATTCCTCAAACACTCAGCAATAACATAACAGTGGATGTAGGCCATTCATATAAGGCTGGACCACTTTAAAGTCTTTTGTCTTATTTATTTATGTGTGATTAAATAATTAGAGTGATCTAGTTTTTTACATCAACAAGTTGAAAATCTCTTTATTTCATTTCTTTCTTTACTAAGAAAACCAGTTTGACCTTTTGGATACTACTTTATAAGATAATACAATTTTCCCTTTGTTTCCACACGTAGTCTTAAAATGTCCATTTATCACATTTCCACTCTTTAAGACACTTTCAGGGAGAAATTTATTATTTTCTTTATTTCATATTTAAACCCAATAAAACCTTCATTAAATTTATTTATTTGATCATAATCAGAATACTACAAGTTTATATACAAGAGAAGATGGATTTTAAGTTCAAAAACCCTATTAAATGGGTCTAACCTACGGTTCATTCTAGAAATTCTACAATATTAGCATAAACATGGTTTTCAAGCTAAAAGACATATTTTTTTCTTCAAGACTGGAGTAAATGTCTATTTATACAAAAATCCTAATTTTCACAAGAGAACCTTAAGACATTTGTTCATAAAATATATCTAACAAGAGAAATTTTATTTTAAACATTTTATTGCATAAAATGTTTACATATTCAAGATATCTTAAAATATATCATTTTTCTCGAAACTCTTGGGATCTTTCAAAAAATCACCTTTTTCTTTCACAAAACCAAAAAAAAAATTATGTTCTTAAATAATATATGCATTCTACTCTAACAAGCTCTATCTAGAGACCAATAATATACAAAATACAGTTCTTAAGCTAAGTGTAAAGTTTTCCCACTTTAAAGAATCTCCAAATGATATGATAGATGTAGAAAAAGATGGAAACCTCCCACATCCTAAGGTGGCCTAAAAGAGGTTCCCAAGCTCCACCAAACTTGTCACCACTAATGCTCCAAGAAAACCCCCTTCAAACTCCATACTTTCTTCTACATTTCTTCTTTAACCCCCCCCCCCCCCCACAACAATATCTCCAAAATTCATAGTTTTTCCCAACAATGGTATATATGGGTTTATAAGGCTTCAATATGGTAGAAAAGAGTTAGAGTATAGTGGCTTTAGGTTAATAGATGGTCGCTCTTGGGTGATATGTGGTGGTTGGTGGAGGGAATGATCTTAAGAGCTAAAGAGTGAGAGGAACGCTGAAATAATAGTGGAGAGGGAATCCTCTCTCTCTCTCTCTCTCTCTCTCTCTCTCTTCTTATAACCCCAAAGAAACCCACAAATGAAATAGAAACTTATTCCCCCACATGTTATACACGTTTTAATTCATCAAGTACTCTAAGATGTTGACACATCATTAATTCTAGGGCCCAAAATGTGACAACAGACAAGGGGAATTTGAAATAATAAACTTCAGGTGCAGTCGTTCGAATGATATTTGGCCTCGTTTGAATGAGAAATCTCTTCATTTAAATGGACTATCTAACAAAGATCTAACAATATCAAAAACTAAGTTAACTAAGGGTGTATGATGAACCTCGTTTGAACAAGAAAGTGCCCCTCGTTAGAATGACAAGTTACTTCGTTCGAACCCACCCTTCTAATGAGATTCCAAAGATAAGGGGATATCTACCATTTTCCAAGTTGTCGACCATTCGAATCTTCTTTGAATGACCGTTGGAACGATACTGACCCTCAGTAGAATGAATTTTCTTTTCCTTTAAATTAACTTTGGGCCATAAAAACTCCATTTCAATTGCATCGGGGCTACTACATTACCAAAATTTAACCTATGATCCACCTTAACAATCTCAGAGCCCAATTAATCATACCAAGTCAGCAGATTATACAAGTACGATCAAAATTACGGGGTCGGGTGTTAGAAACCAGATACGTAGTCATAATTAATAACACACTCCAATAACATATAATGATAGCCTCGTGATTATCCTACATAAATATACATCTGGGTTCTAATAGAAACGACCCCTTTTAAATTTGCAAGTTGTACAACAACCTTCAATATTTCCTCAACTATAATGTCTTCTCATAATGGGCCTTATTTCTAGGACATATCATAACCAGGTGTCCCTCATCTCCACATATATAATAAGAACTTATAAAATGGCCTCATTGACTAACTGACACTCGCTATACCTATTAGGATTCCTGACCTCAAACTAGAGTAACCTGTTGGTATTTATTGCCTCCCCTGTGATCACCTCAAACTCAAGTAAACTGTGGGTCTTTATTGCCCTGCATGTGATCATACTCTACTTGCGTCCTCATTCCATAATGTTTCTCATAAGTGTCCTTCTACTCCTCAAATTCAATCCTAGCATCACGTATTTACATTTTGGTTATATATAGACAATTCATTTTTTCCCTCTTGGCTAAACGCTTATGAGGATTTACCCGATACTTCCAAAGTGTTAAAGTGACCTTCATTACTCACGTATAATTGGTGAAAGCCCAGTTTCCTTACATAAAATTCTTACGAGAACAATTTAGAGTTTGAATGACACAATCCTTCTTCTTTTCCGCAGTGTCCACTCCTTCTCAGATAAATCTAGCTAAAATTTTGAAGTATTGTTCATACTAGTTCAACTTATGTGAACCATTTCTCAAAAAAGCCTAGCTCCCTCTTCTTAAATCTAATATCATACGAGAAAATATTAAATATCAACGTATTTTCTCTATATATCAATTGGGTCCTCTCTTAGGGAGTGGTAATACCCTCCCACAATTGGAAAGCATTATCAATTAGCCAACCTTTGTATCTACACATCGTGGAGCCCACCATCCTAAAGTACCTATCCAAGTCTCGTCTCTATTAAAGATCCATCATTTGGTTGAAATTCCTAAGAACATGGGCCGATTGCCCTTGTGAAAACTTTCCCTCTCCATTTCGCATGATGATATGGGAATTTCTTCTTATTGTACTAGCTAAGTTATAACACTCTAGATTCTTATCTCAACTCCGGTCGTTGTGGCCTCATGAATGATTAATTCTAAATCTTTATCTTTCACCAGAAACTAACCTTGTAAGATTTGTTTTAGCAAACCCTTATCACATCAGTCGTTAGTGCTCTCCTAGTTTATCTCATCCTAGTGTTCACCGTCCGGATAGATCCGAACAAATCGTATATTAAAGTCAAAGTCTAAATAGAGTATAAATTCACAAAATGTATCAAACAATAACATGCAAAAAAGTAGCATTAGCATATAACCCTTGAGACATAAGACCATGCTCTGATACTAACTATGACACCCCATATATTTTTATTGATTAGGTTGATCGAATTTATTTGTTAAAATTATACATGTTATCTAAAAAATTAAATATCATCCTTAGCATGTAACAAGAAATAAGTACTGAAGTCAAAATTTACTGAACGATCTGAGAAACCTCAAACTATGATACATAACTCAAATACATTTACAATTGTTTGTCAAATTCCAATATATACAAAATCTCTTACTTTTTTCACTTTACAAAATCGAATACAATCACTAGATATCTCATCACTCAAGGTATATGAAATAAAGTTAGATGTAGGTGTAACCCTTAAATATTCAAAAGTCATCGACAAATGGAAACGATGACAGTGAGTAAGAAACTAAGTCTTGTATGCTGGAGCACTTGTAACAATGTGATGGATCCGCCTATCGCAACAAGAAAATATTTAGGCACTCGGGTAGTGAAACCATCAGTCATGAATACAAATAATAAACTCTATCATTATTAGAGTAATATCTATATCCTACTCATAACGGAGTGAAATCATAATTAATATGTGATGTATTATCAATATTCGTACATTAGAGTTTTTACAATTCCTTATATTAATAGAGTTAATTAATTACCAAAAGAATAATTCATATTCAAGTAACAATGTATAATGGGCTATCATGCATGATATTAAAAAAAATTCCCAAGTTTATTGTATGCATGCAAACTACACCAATAATAGTTCGTGCGCATAAATTTGTGTGGACGGGCACTGAATGTAACTGCCCACATGGAATATGGAGATAGTTTTTCTCAATTTGTTGCTGCTATAGACCAAAAATCAAAACATCACAATTATCCACTAAAATCTAGTCTCCAACCTTACAAATCCCAAATTATGGACTATAATCATTCTAAGGGTTCACTCCTTGTTAAACTTATCATGTTCTCACAATAATATAGGAAAATTTGCAATATCAACAAGAATATGGAGGGACATATTCAATAACATTCGCAAGAGTAAACAAATTTATGAATTTATATAAATAGTCCATTACAACAAGGCAACTAGAGTCCTCTTAATATAAATCAATTAATCTAAGTTGATTTCAAAAGGGAAATCCAGTTTAACCTTATAATCTAATCCAATTTAACTAGTTTATTCTAATTCTAATTCTAATACAAGCCAAAACTCTTCAATTCATCTTAATTAAACTAGTACAAATTATTACAATCATTGTGAGAATTGTATTCATTCATTTATTTACCAAAATTCTCAATTTTCTCTGCATAATTTTTTTAATTCATATATGAGACTATGTAGTAAATATTATTATTCATACCTTGAAAGGGGGGAGTAGTACTATCATTCTTGGTATAAAGTATACAAAACCCAATTTGTTGTGGAGAAATTCTTGAAGGTGTAAAAAAGCTCGATTTAAGCCCAAAGTAGAATTGTTCTTAAAAAATTCTCACAAATTCCCTTTTGTTCTAGAACTTGGTTGGATATTTTCTCGAAATCAACCTTAGGATAATAGAATGTTTGGATTAAGACATTCATAACATGAAGGTATGAAATTTTGTTATGTTTGGTGTAGGTTGTATTTTGGTGGAATTTTTTTAAGCTTAAAATGAAATTAGGGTTTCTTCTAGGTTTATATATTAAATCATCCTAAGCCTTTCCTCTTTTGTCCCTAACTCTAGCTTGCTCCCCATGTATGTTCCATTTGAAAATATACTTATGATTTTAAGCAGAATCTCTCTTTTGTTTAATTGATACAATATTAAATTATTTAATTGATAAAATACTAAATGATGATGCCAGAATTGGTACCACCAACTCAGTAAGATAAGTAATCTCAAACAAGCACAATAATGGAGTATAAACGGGTATAAAAGTATAGAAAGTGATGAGGCAAAGAAGAAAAAAACACCAGATATTAGTGGTTCAGCCTTTGGAGGGCCTACTTCCACTATGTGAGTTTGTGAGAAATACACTAAGTATGGGCTCTAATGGCATTAGGATACAAGCACTCAAGCTTTCTCTTTATACTCCCTTTTTGACATAGTTTCAGCTATATTTTTTAATAATCGATCCCCTACAAGGTAGAAGATGAAGAGTATATATAGTTCTTAAGGGGTGAATTACACCCCCTAAGCATACAATAGGCATGTGAACTTCTAGGATCCCAGTAAGATTATGGCACCTGTACATGGAGCATGTAACTAATGATGATGGAATATCCTCTCACATGGGGGAATAATCTGGTTGTATTTGACTTGTCCACATATGACATGTTAATTTAGGACCTCGATCTTCTCATACATTAGAAGTCGTCTACAGGGGTCTCAACCTGGTTGAGTACGATGCTACTGATGTAGTGTTGTATTATAAACTAGAAGATGAAGTGTGGTCTCGAACGAATGCATCAAGTCGAGACATGTTGTACAGGTGCTTATCGAGTCTTGACCAAATTAGAGGACAAGGCTTGTCTTTGTTAACAAAATACTCCCCTGAGGTCTCTTCCTACTAGATAACCGAGGTTGTGGATGGCGAGGTCAAAACTAGTCCAGACGAGTCTTGGAAATGACCTAGGTGAGGTCATTTGAGAAGTCGACTGTGAGACTTTACATATCTCATCCTAAGACGAGGTTACACTTGGTCATATAAATCACCCCTAGCCCTTAGTCTTCTACATGAGTAGGAGGTTGAGGGGTACGAGTTGAAGAGGACTTTGATGAGATGTCTCAGACGTGTTGATTGGATGCAACTTGATGGATAAGGGAATGCCACACGTCATTGTTCTGGTTGGGTAGCGTCTATCCCCAAACTGATTCGACGACTGAGAACTTTGGGTCTCGGGACTTAAATGACGATGTAGGTTAGGGAAATGTGCGTACTCATTTCCTGATATTTAAACCCAAAAACACTCTCCCTCATTTTTACCCAAAAACTCATGTTATTTCTTTCTCTCTAAAAAGTTTCCATAACTTCCTTCTGCCTTCTTCTTCTTCTTCCATTTCTAGGCAACATCCAATAATTTTTAGGTTATTTTCGGGTTCCTCCACTCTCAGGTAACCCCCTTCTACATTTCTTATGTTTCTTTTCACTATTCTAAGTAAATTCAGTTAATTATTTTTTTGGATAAGGGTTATTGATTTTATGACAAGTGTGTTTGGTGGATTAGGGCCTAACTCCTCCACTCGTATGGCTAGTGGTGGTTGCGATTGTTGGATTTTTCAAGCCACCTTTGGTCATCTTCTCTGGTCAGCTGCAAAAATGTGTTCTTGGTGAAATATTTTCAACTTCCTGAGTTTGATCTTGGGTCAACTGGAGTCAAATTTCAGTCTGTTTTCTTTTTTCTTCAATTTTTACCAAAGTTGAGTCTCATCCCTTAATGTCACAATTCTTATATAAGCTGGACGAGTAGTTTCCATATCTTAGAGAGAAGTGTTTTGATCAGATTAGAAGGGTAGAAGTTGAGGAAGCCGAGAGTCGCAAAGCTGAGGCCTTCCCAACTCATCCCATTTATCCACCTCCGCTAGCAGTCAAATACCCCTAAGTTGTTGAACCCACTTATCTAATGTCTGAGTCATTCTCTACATCAGATAACCCTATGTTCGCCTCTCAACCGACCGAGAGTGCTGAGTTATATGAGGAAAACATGGCCTATTTTTAATCCCAAGATGAAGGGTTGGAGGTGGACGAGGCTCCTTATCGTGTTTAGTCCTCTTAGAGGGCCGATAAATTAGATCAATCTGACTCTGTCAAAATACTTGAGCCTAACATAAAAATTCGTCCTCTTATAGATGTAGTTCCTTTCTCAATAATAACTGGGTCCGAGTTTTACCAAAAGACTCCCTAGTGGTGAACCAAACAATCCTTAGGATGAGGCACTAAAAGATAGTGGTGAGGATAGTGAGCTTGATACGTCAGTTACTGAGGAATATAAGACCATTGTCTCTGAGGCCGACCTTCTAGTTTTGATACACCTATATGGCATTGCTCCTTCCATTTCTACGATAAAACCCACTAAGGACGAAAGGTTTTTCCATGGCCGAGAGTGTGAGGTCTGCTTTTATGAGTAGATGTTTAAGGTCGTCTTCCGACTACCCATTCACCTAACTATCCATGAAATCTTAAATTGTCTAGGACTTTGCCCCTCTCAGCTTTCTACGAATGCTTCGAGGGTTATTCTCACATTTGTTTCCCTCTGGAAGGTAGTCCACCGAATCGACCTTCCAGTTAACATTTTCTTGGCTTGCTATACTCCCTCATGTTCTAAGACTTACTTGGCTACCATTATCTCGTAGCTAGGAAGTCTGAGAAGAAGGTTCTCTTAGTCACTGAAACCTCAAATCATAACTAGAAGCCCCGATATTTATCATTTATGGGGCTTGGGAATTTGGTCCTAACCAAGATGGTGAAACCTTTGAGCCTAGGACTCCTCTGAGATGGTCTAAAGTGTTTGCATCGTCCAAACTTGACCCTGTATTGAACCCTGAGGCCTTTGATAAGGTTACTAAGATTCACAGTTAAGGTGACAAGTGTCGTCTTGTTAAGTTTGAGCATTTAATGAACCCGTATTATTTAGCTCAGACAGGTCTGGGGGTAGACCCCCTAGTCGAGGTACGTAAGTAACTATTCTCACCAACTATTGTCTTGTATTTCATAATTATTCATAACTAACTTTGTCTATCTCTTATAAAATGTCCAGAAGGTATACCTGATGACATTTGGAAAATGGTGGCCCCCAACTTGAGTAAACTCATCAACAAACATGGCAAAAATAGTGATCCCCATAATGCACAAACTAAAAAATCAACTGTGGGTGGCCGTAGCAAAGCCGATGTTGCTTGGAAAAATGAAAAGGCCAAGTCGAGGATACTACTACCAATATTCCTTCAAAGAAAACTCGTTCTGATCAGATGATTCCAATCTCCATAGACAAGGCTTTGGCAGCTCATCTTTCTCAATTGAAACTTGATGATGATAGGTCGATAGACATTTTCTCCAATGTATGGACATCTCCTTACTGATCGAATTTTCCATTCACAAGGCCTTTCAGGTATTTTCAAAAATCACCAAGTGTAGCCTATTCATAATTTCTGTCTCCTACTGACTTATTCACCATATACTTTTTCAGAGTGCGATATCCTTTCATTATATGGGAGATTGGATCAACAAGTGGTTGCGCTTAGTTAAGAAGAATAGAGATATATAGAACACATAGAAAGAGCTCATGGACGAGCTTTCCAAATTAAAGTCGTCCCTGAAGAAGTCTAAGGATGAAAATGCCAATTTGAAGATCGAGTATGCCAATGTCCTAAAGAAATTGGACGACAATAAGAAGGCCAAAATTGACATTGCGGTTAAGGCCACACTTAACGAAGCTAAAACCGAAACTATGGTTGAGTTCAAGGAATATGATGTGTTCGGATGTTATGCCTTCGAATATCTTGAGAGGGGCATCAATACTACTGGCCTATGGTTTTCCCTTAAATATGATGAGGTTGGGAAACTATCCCCTGATGACTTCATAGGCCTTGACTTCAGTGATCCTGATCTTGGTACTGATCTGGCCGACGTTGAAAATCCAGCCGACACTATGGAGACCAACTGCATTGAGGTCACAGAGGAAAATTATTTGGAAAATGGTACAGGCCTAAAGGATAATTGGGATGATACTACCAATATAGGGGTAAAGGTTAATCCTAATGCTGGGATGACCCAGCCAAATGCTGATGTTTAAGCTTGTATCATTATTTATTCTTTTTCTTTTTTGTGGAGGCGACCCTTCGTGGCCTTGTACTTTTATTTGTACTAAAAATTTGTAACCTCATTTCTATGAATAAAGCTCTTTGTTTTTATCATTCTCCTTTTGTTGTGTTTTCTTCGATCTTTCCATTAGTAACAGTTTTTGAATAAAGTCCTTTCTATTCTCGTCCATACGTTGCCATCTCTGCCGAGAGAGAGCATTTCCACCAAGTTAATTATGTTTAATAATGAACCGCAATTAAGTGATTTCTTAATTTAAATCCACCAAATTAAGGCGTTATATCATAAGTCCTTTCTCGTCATTTTGAGAGTGTATTGAAGAGTCTCGCCTCGTCCATTCACTGTCGTCTCGATCGAGAGAGAATTTCCACCAAGTTAACAATGTTTAATAATGAACAACACTTAAGTTATTTTTTAATTTGAATCCACCAAATTAAGGTTTTATATCTTAAGTCCTCTCTCATCCTTTTGAGAGTGTATGAAAGAGTGTCGTCTCGTGCATGCACTGTCGTCTCGATCGAGAGATAATTTCCACCAAGTTAATGATGTTTAATAATGAATCAAAATTAAGTGATTTTTTAATTTGAATCCACCAAATTAAATGGTTATATCATAAGTCCTCTCTCATCATTTTGAGAGCGTATGAAAGAGTGTTGTCTCGTCCATGCACTGTCATCTCGCTCGAGGGAGAATTTCCACCAAGTTAATAATGTTTGATAGTGAACCACAATTAAGTGGTGTTTTAATTTCTCTTGATGCTATTGAGAGTCCTAGGACGAGGCCAACTCCTTTTGGCCTGTCATGTCATCGAGAACAAATTGGAGCTATTTTACCATGAATGATGTTCTATAGCTTAAAATGAGTTGATACATATAAATAATAAATACACAAACAAATTGGGAAGATATGGGGGAACACTTGGGAATTTCATTCATAATAATTCATCATCTAAACCTCACATACATGTATTACAATGGAATTAGGTATATTACGAGGGAACTAAGAAGGAAAAAATAAACAATGAAGTCTTACTAGTAATATTTTTTGAGATAGTCGGCATTCCACTGGTTGGAGAATGGCTCTCCTTCTAGATTTTCCAATCGATACGTCCCTAGGACCACATCTTCAACTACTCTGTATGGATCGTGCCAACTCAGGTGAAGCTTGTTAGGCTTCTGCCATGCCTTCTTTAATACCAGGTCTCCTACCTTCAATGGTCGAGCCTTCACCCCCTTATTGTAGAACTTCACTATCCTTTGCTGGTAGGCAGCTTACCTAACCTAACCATCTTCCCTTCATTCTTCTATAAGCTTCAAATCAAGTCTTCCCTCATAAACGTTCTCTTCTGGGTCCTATGTCTGAACCCTGCGAGTTAGGAGACCTACTTCTATTGGCACTATTGCTTCTGAGCCATATGCCATTTTTAATGGAGTTTCCCCACTAGGAGTCCTCTTCATCATCATGTAAGCCCATAGGATATCAAACACCTCTTCAACCCATTCCCCCTTTCCTTTCTCCCAGCTCTTCTTGATTCCATCAAGGATTATTCTATTTATCACTTTTGTCTACCCATTGGCCTTGGGTTGGCCAGGAGTAGAGAAGAATTGCTTGACTCTAATCCGTTCATAATATTTACTTTGGGAGACATTTCTTGAATTGTGTTCTGTTATTAGAAATCAAGGCAGTTGGCAGGTTGTACCTATATGTGATTTTTTTCCAAATAAACTATAAGGCCTTCTTCTTTATGATGCTGATCATCATCTCGACCTCTACCCACTTTGAAAAATAATAAATTTCCATAATCAAATAATGATAATTGTTCATACCTCTTGGTAATGGCAAAATGAAATCAATCCCCCAGATCGCAAATGGCTAAGGAGACGTAATGGTGGTAAGAGGATGATGAGGATGATTAGAAATGGTGGCAAACCTCTGTCAGTTATCACACTTCTTAACATATGCATTTGCATCTTTGGCCAACGTCGGCCACCAGTAACCATGAGTGATGATCCTCTTAGCTAATGAGCTCTCTCTAATATAGCTAGAACAAGACCCTTCATGCATGTCCCTTAAAATATACTCTACCTCAGATGGATGGACACATCTAAGTAGAGGAAGCACGAACCCTTTTTTATATAAGATGTCTCCTATAAGGGAGAACTTAGCAGCTTTATACCTCAACTTCTTTTTTTCATCTTGGACTCAAGCAACTCCCCATCTTTGATATACTGGATGATGGGATCCATCCATGAAGCTTCCATATTCAAGTTAAAATAAAATCTCATTGTATTCCCTCTCTTTTAATTTTCGATCGATGGAGGATCTCTACAGGAACCGTTCTTCTAATTTCTGCCCTTGCGGCTGAGGCTAACCTCACCAAGGCATCGTCTCATCCATTATCCATCTGTGGTATCCTCTTTAACTTCACTTCATTAAAATTAATTAAAGATACTCTTACCCTTCCCAAGTACTTAGGCAATCTATCGTCTTTGCCCTCATATGCTCCTAAAACTTGGTTTATAATAAACTTAGAATCACTGTTGACTAGGAGCTAGCTGACATTCAGTACTTGGGCAAGGGATAGGCCTACTAGAAATCCTCATACTCTGATTCATTATTAGAAGCTTTGAAGTGGAACCTCAACGCATACTCTATATCAGGTCCATCTGGGGCTAACATTATCAGTCCCGTCCCACTTCTATTTTCGCATGAGTACCCATCAACGAACAAACTCCATACAGTACGCTTTTCAGAAAAATTACCTTCCTCTAAAGCTCCATTATTGAAGAGGTATCAACCATCTTTATTCTCGACCACCTTGCTATGTGACGTCCTTGTCTCGGCTTGGTTTGATGGGAGGTGCACCTTTTTCTCTTGTTCATCAGCCGTGTCTTTAAACTTTTTAAGGCCGACCTCATTCCATGTGAATTCAGCCATAAAATCAGCTAAGGCCTGCCCCTTGTTGGCTATTGTTAGTTGGTAAATGATGTTAAACTCCTCCAATTCGATTGCCCAATCCATTAGTCTCTTTGACTTCTCCAGTTTGTGAATGAATTGTCTGAGGGGTGAATTTGTAAGGACCAACATAGTATGTTCCTAAAAATAGGGCTCAATCTTCCTTGAGGCATGGATCAGAGCATAGGCCAGTTTCTCCATTTTTGGGTATCCTCGCTCGGCCCCTTGGAGGGCCTTTCTATTAAAGTACATCGAATTTTTAATTCCATACTTTTCTCTGATAATAGCGGCACTAATAGCCGATTTAGACACCGTTAAATAAAGGTACAACTTCTTTCCTTGAACGGGTGTAGATAATAGGAGTGGAAAGCTGAGGTTGGACTTCAAATCTTGGAATGACTTATCACACTCGTCATTCCACCTAAAAGATTTTTTAAAATATGTTAAAGAAAAAAAGGAATTTATCAGTTTCTCTAAGCACAAACCTGTTTAATGCAGGCACTCGTCTAGTTAGCCTATACATATCCTTTATTATCATAGGAGTCTTCATCTCGAATAATTCTTTGATCTTCTCGGCGTTGACTTCAGTCGCCCTTTGGTTCACAATGAATCCCCAGAATTTTCCTGTGCCCATTCCTAAGACATACTTGGGAGGGTTGAGCTTCATCTTATACCCATCCATCATGTCGAAAGTGTGCTCAAGGTCAGCCACGTGAGCGTCGTCCTTAAGGCTCTTCGTCAACATGTCATCGACATATACTTCCATCGTCTTCCCCATTCGGTCCTTGGTACATTTTATTAACAAGTGTTTGGTACGTTACCCCAATATTCTTCAACCTAAAGAGCTTGAACTTGTAGCAATAGGTCCCCTTATCTGTTATAAAGGCCGTATTCTTTTCATCAGACGGGTCCACGAATACCTGATCGTAGAATCAGTAAGCATCCATAAATCTCATCAGCTAATGGCTAGCGATAGCATACACCATCTGATCAATTATCGATAATGGAAAGATGTCTTTGGGGAAAGCTTTGTTTGGATCCGTAAAGTCCACACACATCCTCCATTTGCCGCTGGCTTTGGGGACGATGACATCATTTGTAAGCCAGTCAGAATAAATGACCTCCCAGATGAAGTTGTCCTTCTCTAACTTTTTAACCTCTTCTCGGATGACATTGTACTTCTCCCGTGGTAGGCCCTTCTTTTTTGTCATATCATCTTTACACCATCGACCACATTTAATTTATGATATAGAACAACTGGATCAATGCCGGGTATATCCTCGTGGCACTATGCGAAGATACTTTGCCTATTTCACTATAGCTTGATCAATTCTTCTTTGATTTCTTCCTTTAGGGATTTGTCGATTTGGACGAGTTTTTTCGGCTCATGCTCATTGAGGATAATGGATTCTACCTCCTCAGTGGCCGCTCTTTTCATTAGTTTAATCTCGTCACTAGGATCTAAGGTATCAATATTATAGGTCGTGGTTGGCCTCTTATATACTTCCCTCTCCTCTGCTGAATTAAAATACCAGTCACATGCCTCAACTTTATCCCCTTGAACTTCCCCTACCTCATACAAGGTCGGGAATTTAATCACTTGTTGGACGGTTAAAGGCACGACCTCAAATTCCTTGAGGGATACCCTTCTGAGAATAATATTGTAGGTCGAGTAAACATTTTCATCCATGACTAAGAAGATGATCTTCCTTGTTAGACATCTCAGCCAACCATGTCCCATTCTTACTTCCATCTCATATATACCCGAAGGTTTAACTTTCTCACCGCTAAAGTCGATGAGTGGTTAATGGTAGGGAATCAACCTTTTCTTTCTCAGACCCAAACCTTTATAATAATACTAGAACATAATATTGACTGAACTACCATCGTCTACAAGGATTGTTGGGACCTCATACCCATGCACCAATGTAGTGATTACTAAGGGATCGTCATGTGGTGTTAAAATTCCTTGGAAATACAATCTTCAAAAACTAACAACTAAGGTATTCATATCAACTTTAACTCTCTTAACTTTCAAAAACTCTACTACTGCTGAATTGACAGTCTTAGACTTTTACCCCATCAACGTGTTCCTTCCTTTCTATAAACTCCTTTCCTACTTTAGCGAGTCTTAGTCTTAGGCTTTTACCTTTTTGGTGGAAGATATTTTACCTCGTCCACGTGTGCCTTCCTGTTTGTAATATCCTTTCCTCTTCCAGTGAGTCCTCCGCAGATCATCTTGACCCCGTACGAGATCGTATATTGTCGACCCTTAAATAGGCAAACTTAGGAGGGAGGTTAGGGTCATCTTCATCACAGTCATATGATTCATAAACTTGGTAGGGAGGTTAGGGTCATCTCCTCTGTTGGTTCAGTAACATATCCCTCAATCTGGGTGTCGTCTTGTCCACCCCTTGAGTTGTGATTGTCTACATATTTTCTCAACTTTCCTTCTTTCAACAACTTCTCAATTTCATCCTTAAGAGTGAAACATTTATCGATCAGATGCCCATGGTCTTGGTGGAACTCACACCATATATTTTTGTTCCTTTTATGGGTAGGAGCTTTTAATTTTATTGGCCACCTCAGGGACCAATCATTCTTTATCTCCTTTAATATATGTTCACAACTGACATTTAGAGGAGTGTAATAAGTGAACTTTTTCATCCGTTAATTTATTCTTTCCATATTTGTTTTTCTTTTGGAACTTCCCCCACTACTAGTACCCTTCTCATCTTCATACTTAGCTTCCATAGCATCTTCGACATTCATGACATTATTGGCCATTTCCAACAGCTCGGCCATAGACTTTGGTGGGTCTTCAGTAACCTTCCAAAGTTATTTTCCCTTCTGCAGCCCTCCTATCAGAGATTTTATAGAAAAGTTTTTTTTTTTATAATCTTCGACTTGTATCTTCTCTTTGTTAAACCTCGATATGTACTCCCCGAGGCTCTCATTCTTTCTCTACTTGACGTAAACCAAGTGTGTTGTATTCTTTTAAGGTCTTACCCCAAAGCAGAAGTTATTTATGAATCTCTCCCTAAGTTGTTTAAAATTCTCAATTGAGTTCTTTGGGAGTGAGGTGAACCATATATGGGCTTCTCCAATCAAAGTTCTTGAGAAGGTTCGGTGCCTCATCTCATTAGAGACTGAATAAATGTCTGTAGCCGACTGGTACTTCTCTACATGGTGGACTATATTGGTGCTCCCATTATATTTTGGAGTACCACTGGTGGTTTAAACTTTGTTGGGGTTGGAAAGTTAACAATATTAGCCCTGAACGGTGATCCTTCCAAATATCCCCTCTAAAAGGGATCTCGTCCATTGATGATGTCTTCTATTTTATCCTCTAGCCTCTGAATTTAATCATTATAGGGACTTTCGGCTGCCACTGTAGCATCAACTTGGGACACATTATATCCATCTCCTTCTCTGACATTAGGACATACTGAGTGCTCCTTAGGAGCCATCCATTATCTTCGATTAATTTCTCTATACTCCTCATCTAGGCCTCTTAAAGGCCGACGATTCATAGCTTTCTCATTTTTTTTGGAGCCTATAATACTTCTGGACATGGAAAGGCGGTTCCTCATATCGTTCATCATCGGGCTGAGCCTATCAAAGGCCAGCCCCTTGCTCAATCTATCCAATGCTAATGCTCTTATTTTGCATTCTCGGCTCGTCTTACAACACTCGACTCGATTGGTATGAACTGGTCTCATAGTTCCTCTAGAGATCTCATATGACTCCCAGCATTCCCTTTCATCCTCATCATGCTAGTCATCTTTATCCTCAGGGTATTTATGACTCAACCTCCCCAGGTGTAAATGCCTGGGGTCGGCCACGTCCCTATGCCTATATTGAGGAGGGAGATACTTTAGTGGAGCCTGGGGTGGTCCCCTGGCTGTTTGATCTCCAGTGCCATCCCTGGCGAGCGACATTATTAATTGATCCTCAACTCCTATAGGCCTAACTGCAATGTTTTGGCTGAAAGCGATAATAGTTACTTGCATCTGTCGTTGACTATCCACCAAGGAGCGTAAAGTCGTCGCTACCTCAGTCATTTCTGACTGAGTAGGGGCCTGGTTGGTGCTAGGTCCACCCATAATTGGTGGATCTATTGTCATTAGGAAGGTTACGGTGACTAAAAAATCAACTAGGGTATTGGTAATAAGCTGTAAGGGTAAAAAATGAGCTAAGACTCATCCATAACTCTTTCAATGGTGGTTCAAGCTCACCAAAGGATGAGATATGACCATCACCTGATAATCCGATAGAGTAGCTATAGAAAAAGTGAAAATAATGACTATCTCATTCCCATAGATGGTGCCAGAGTGATGATACCAGAATTGGTACCACCAAGTCACTAAGATAAGTAAGCTCAAACTAGCACGACAATGGAGTATGAACGGGTATAAAAGTATAGAAAGATACATGTCAAAGAAGAAAATAACACCAAATATAGGTGGTTCAGCCTTTGAAGGTCCTACGTCCACTTTATGAGTGTGTGCTAAATCCACTAAATATGGGCTCTAATGGCCTTGGAATACAAGAACTCAATATTTCTCTTTCTATTCCCATTTTGATAGAGTTTCAGCTAGGGTTTTTAATAATCAATCCCCTACAAGGTAGAAGATGAGGAGTATATATAGTGCTTGGGGGTAAATTACACCCCCTAAACATGCAATAGGCATGTGAACTTGGAAGCCACCAATAAGATCATGTCACCTATCCATGGAGCATGTAACTAATGATGATCGAAAATCCTCTCACGTGAGGGAATAATCTGGTTGTGGCTGACTTGTCCACATGTGACATGTTGATCTGGAAACTCGTGCTGCTCGTATAGTAGAAGTCATCTGCAGGGGTCTCGACCTGGAAGAGTACGATGCTATTGATGTAGTGTTAGATGACATACTGGCAGATGAAGTATGGTCTCGACCGAATGCAGCAGGCCGAGACATGCCGTGCAGGTGGATATCGAGTCTTGTCCAAATCAGAGGATGTGGCTTGTCTTTGTTGACAAAATGCTCCCAGAGGTCTCAGCCTACTAGAAAGTCAAGGTTGTGGATGACGGGGCTGACACTAGTCTGGACGAGTCTTGGAAATGACCTAGGTGAGGTCCTTTCCGAACTCGACTGTGAGACTTTACGTCCCACATCCTAAGACGAAGTTACACTTGGTCATATCATTACATTACAATTTTCTTTAAATAATTTTCTAAATTATAGTTAAACCCCATCTAATTTCTTTTACCAAATATATTTTCGATAAATGGTTCATTTTCAAATTTTGTTATAAAACTTTATTTTTCACTTAAAAAATTATTTATTTAAAAGAATTCCAAAAATTTCAAAAAACCCAATTGAATCCAAAAAACCAAGTTTAATTAATTCTTTTAGTGAATTAAATTCTTTTAAATTTATGGGGTATTAAAACATATGCTCAATATAGAATAAGCTCAAAGAATCGTATATTTCTCAATGCTTTTGAAATCTAAATGTAAAGCTCATTGTCATAACGACGATTCAGGGCTATGCCGCAGAACCAACATAGGAAGCTACTTTATGACTCTAATAGGCTTATCCTCTCGTAGAACAAACTAGAGAGGAACTGGAAACCTTCTAGCAATAATGTCAAGACAAGATTGCTCTTACTTAATAAAATGTTATATCTACTTCTGAACCCATGCTTCGTAACTCATCAAGGAATAAAACTGGGATGAAAAACAAGTCTTGGGAATGAAAAACCTAAAAATCCCATAAAAATGAAAAATCAGAGACCAACTAACTCAATAGACACCTAAATATTCTCAAATCTCCAATAAAATGACGACCACGCCCAAATCCAACAACAACATCATACGATATCGCAAGTCTGGCAAAGGGATGGTAATTAGGTGGACCAATTAAATCACAAACACTATCGCAAATATACTAAAATCCATCTTGTGAAATACAAGCTCTGATACCAGTTGACAGTGCGTGTTCTCGAGCCAAGGTGGACAAAAGGAACCTAATTAAAATCTCTTATCAAGCCTTGACAAGGTTTCCCTTACAACTTGAAGTTTGGATACCAAATACAAGCCCTTAGGTCTATGTAATTTTTTTTTACCAAAATACACAACACCAAATTTTATCTTCAAGATTTGGATGACTTAATCTAAGTGCGAAAAGAAAAAAAATATAGCACACCAATAGGGTGTACTAGGAAAAACCCAAAATGGGAAAGAAACCTCAGGCCGATAGAACGAAAAATGTACTATGGTAGAGTTTTACAACCAGAAGACAATGACTTGGACCTTCTCAATGTTATGGTTGACTCGACACTCTTTCCCACTATATTCTCTGTAGATAATGCCAATAGCTGGAGAACGCTAGACAACCACAATCATTTTTGGTCTACAACCAATGTCGTCAAGTCCTCTAGCCAAACAACGTCTTCGTTTAATGTTTGAAGAAGATTTGCTTCCTTTTGAGTTTGAAGAAGAAACTTTTTGTTCCAATATGGAATAATGGTGACAAGCCTCCTTCAAGTGTAGTACCACTTTCTATGTGTGTGATGACCTAAGGTGAAAGTGTCTCCAAAAATAATGGCTTAAGTCATTAAATATATCTTTGAGCTATATGAAATCTAAAAATAATAAAAGAACAAATTAAAAAGAGATTGGTTGAAGATTTTTAAATCTTTAAAAGAAAATAATTTCACTTCAAAATATTTTTATAATTCACAAGTATTGAAACCTAAAATATCTCAATAATATATAGATTAGAAAAGCAAGACTTAAAAGTTAAATGAATACAACATTCAAAATGATGTTTTTAAAAATATTTCTCTCTCTTTGAAAGATGATTCGTGTGACAAGTAAGTAGACTACATGAGGTGAAAAGGTGTAAAAAGTAAAAAAAAATATATAAAGATATCTATTTTTCATAAGTATGAAGAAAGATATGCACAATCTTATTTCAAAAAGTTACTTTTGGAGTTGTCAGGCATGCGTCTTGATTATGCATAAATTCTTCATATTTATCCTCGTAATTTTGAGGATTTTGTCATCCCGTGAAGTGTAATTTGAGTTAAGTTATCTCATGTCATTGCTACTTACATCTTCTATCTAGAACATTGAATTTCGTGTATTTCTCTTACATTTTATAGGTATTTGTCGCATGTGAAGAAAATAGAGAAACCAAATTCAAGAAAGAAAGAAAATAAGCAAAGTCAAGGGCAAAAGAGAACTTTTACACCTAGAATTCCAATGCGGAACCTAAAGAGAAGTCAAAGACTTTGAGTTCAGAAGCTCGTAGGAAGAAATGATATCCAAATCCGAGTCCCGATTGAAAACATATGAAGATTTAAAGTCAAGAAGTAATCAAAGAAGGAAGGAAGAAAAATTCAGAAGTGAACCATTCTATCTGAGGGGAACCGATTCTAGTCACTGGAAAACAAAACCGAATCGATGGACAAGAAGTGGAAGATATTCTACAAACTAGAATTAGTGAACCAGTTCGCCCATTAAAGAAGGACATTTTCGAACTGGTTCGATGTGGTAAATTTTTAAATTTTATTTCTTAAAAATTAGAGTTGTGCAAGGTTCAAACACTTAATAAAACGTGAGAGTTATATTCAATTTTCATACTAGACATTAGATAGAAAAGTTTTTACATAGTTTTGAGATAATCTTGAAGGCAAGAGACCTAGGATTAATCTTCTTCAACAATTGTTCATCTTTTAAATCGATTTCAAGGGTTTTTAATTAATCGAAGTATAGTTTAATTATTGCTTTCAATTTCTCTCTTCCTTTCGGTTTATGATTTATTATTTACTTGCTATAAGTATTTTCCACATGCTTGGTTACGCTTTTCACATGAGAATCATTTTCTTGCGACATAGAGAACATGTTTAGTTGTAGTTACACCGTGTCTAGCTAAATTTCTAAAGGTTTGGGGTACATGAACCCAACCTAGGTGATGAGTTGGGTATAAAAATGAATAAAATTATGGGGATAATTTAAAGGTTGATATTTTGTCGAAACACATAGTATAGATATCTTAACTTCGTTTGCCCTAGGTAACCGTGGTATTTGAGAGTATAATATCCGTATCGACAATCTAATCATCCATGTTAAATTTATTATTGATTAATTATTGTGCGAAGTTAAGTTGTCACATAGTCAATGCTTTGAGAAGATTTAATGTTTTCTTTGAATTATTAATATAATTTTTGAACCTTTTATATCCAACAAATTTTCCAACAATGTGGGAAGTGAACTCCAATCCCAGTTTTCTCACATAGTTTAAAGCCACTATATTCTTATTGTACGCGTAGTCAAGTCATTAGTGTAAATTTACATGCTTGAGTTAGTTAATGGATCATAAATAAATCATCTTTCCCTTTTTCTAGAGTGGACTGTGAAGTTAATCATCTTCCCACTTCATTGTCACCATTCTTCGTCTTAGTCCCTGTGTTTGATGGCCATTTTTATCGAACTATTACTTGAGAAATGGACTTACACTTGAGTCGATTTAATCACACACGAGTTGGTCGATGAGCACATATAGGGAAATATCGGTAGGGATGCATTAGGAGCATTCCTTATTTCTAGTAGTGAGAGTGATGGGACATACATCGACTTCGGGAGGGAGATAGAGGAGTTGAGAGAGATATTAGATGGGAGAGTAAAGGATAAGGACATAAGAGAGGTGAATTAGGTTTCTAGATTCGAGGAACTACCACCGAGGCAGTCGCACACTGTTTCCTCTGATGAAAAATTTCCCACCATTGAATTAAAAAAACTACCCTCAAATGTAAAATATGCTTATTTAGGAGAGGATGAGACATTTCCCATTGTTGTCTCCTCGAGACTTGATAAAGAGAAAGAGGGTAAATTAATAGAGATTTTGAGGATGCACCATCTTGATTTTGGTTGGAGCATTGGGGATTTGAAACGTATAAGTTCCCCGATTTGTAACCATAAAATCCACTTTATGGAGGACGTGAAGGATTCTAGGGAGATAAAAAGAGATTGAACCCCACTATGAAAGATGTAGTGAGAACGAAGATTATTAATCTATTGGACGGGGGTGTAATTTACCCCATCTCGAATAGTAAGTGGGCGTGTCCTATTCAAGTCATACCAAAAAAGTCGAGAATGATTGTGGCCGACAATGCCAAGGGTGAGATGATTCCCCAATGCAACACCACCAAGTGGTGCATTTGCATTGACTACCGGAAGCTCAATGCCAGCACGAGAAAATATCATTTCCCTTTACCATTTAATGACAAAATGCTAGAGCGAGTAGCAGAACCCCCATTCTATTGTTTCCTTGACAGTTATTCTGGATATAACAAAATTGAGGTAGACGTGCTTCATCAAGAGAAGATGACTTTCACATGTCCTTTTGGCACGTTTTCCTTCAAACATATGCCCTTTGGATTATGTAATGCATATGTAACCTTTCAAAGGTGCATGATTAGTCTTTTTAGCGATATGGTCAAAAAGGGCCTTGAGGTTTTTATGGATGAGTTTAGTATCGTCGACCCCTCTTTTGACCTTAATCTCGCTAATCTTGAAAATGTTCTAGACCATTGTGTGGAAAAGAACTTGGTATTAAATTGGAAGAAGTGCCATTTTATAGTTACAGAAGGAATTTTTCTTGGCCACATAGTGTTGTCCAAAGGTATTGAGGTTGATTGGGAGAAATTAGATGTCATAGCCAATCTTCCCCCTCCTAAGTTTTTAAAGGATGTGCGCTCTCTTTCTTGGGCCACACGGGATTCTATTGGAGGTTTATTAAGGACTTTAGTGCCATCGCTAGGCCCTTGAGTAACCTACTTATGAGATATGTTCCCTTTGAGTGGAATGAATCATGCCAAGGTGCTTTTGAAAAATTAAAAAGCATGCTCGTGTCTGATCCTATTGTGCAAGCTCCAGATTGGTCCCTTCCATTTGAGCTTATGTGTGAAGCGAGTGATTATGATAAAGGGGCTATTTTGGGCCAAAGAAAATATAAGAAGTCTCACGTTATCTACTACACTAGACAAACATTAACCAGATTGTAACTAAATTACTCTACCATGGAGAAAGAATTACTATCCGTAGTTATTGACCTAGATAAATTACGCTCGTACCTCGTTGGTTCGCCGCTTACATGCGTTATCGACCATGTGGATCTTAAGTATCTCTTTTACAAAAAGGATGAGAAGTCGCGACTCATAAGGTGGATCCGACTTCTACAAGAGTTCAATCTCTCCTAAAAAGATAAGAAAGGAGTAGAAAAAGTCATCACCTACCATTTGTCCAGGATTTTGTCCGATGTACCTAGTGATCCTATACCCATAGATGAAATTTTTTTAGATGAGCAATTACCCGCACCCTTCTTCTCTCCCATGGTTTGCGGATCTAGTGAATTACCTTATCACGAGGGGCATTCCCTCCGTTAAAAACCACAAGAGAGGAATTAGTTCTTAACTTGGTTGCTCATTTTCTTCTATAAAGATCCTTATTTGTTCAAATATTGTGTGGACAAAATCATCTGAAGATGTTTGCTGTATGATGAGATACCTAGTTTCATTCATTTTTGTCATACGGAAGCTTGTGGAGGCTACTTTTCGACAAAGAAGACGGTCGCAAAGATTATTCAAAGAGGTCTATATTCTCCCACAATTTTCCAAGATGTAAGATCTTATTACAAATCTTACGGTAGATGTAAAAGGATGGTAGCCATTACACGACGAGATATGATGCCATTGACCCCTATTATTGTCATTAAGATATTCGATTGTTGGGGCAATAACTTTATGGTTCCCTTTCCTCCCTCCTTAAGTTTCTTATACATCCTTTTTGTGGTAGATTATGTATCAAAATGGGTTGAGGCCATAGCTACTAAGACCAATGACAACAAGGTGGTGATCAAGTTCTTACAAGAACACATACTTTCTCGCTTTGGAGCTCTGAAGGTAATCATTAGCGATAATGGCAAACAATTTTGCAGTCGGACGTTTGAAAATATCATGAGAAAGTTTGGGGTTGTCCATCAGGTTAGGATGACTTATCACCCCCAAATGAGTGGGCAAGATGAGTTAGCTAATGGTGAGATCAGGCACATTCTCGAAAAGACTGTCGGTCCTGATTGGAAAGATTGGTCCCTCCGTTTGAAATATGTGATATAGGTTTATAGAACCGCATATAATAACCCGTTGGGATGTACCCTTTTACCTTTGTGTATGGAAATAATTTTCATTCCCCTATGGAGCCAGAGCACAAGTCATATTGGGCAATCAATATGTTGAACTACAACATGGACCAAGTCAGTGAAGCACGAAATCAGCAATTGAATAAGTTGAAAGATATGTGTAACGATGCATATGAAAAATGCAAGGATATATAAAGAAAGAATGAAACTCACACATGATAGAATCATATGACAAAAAGAGTTTCATTTGGGTTAAAAAGTTCTTCTCTATAACTCACGTCTACACTTGTTTTCCGGCATGTTATGCTTCCGGTGGACGGGCCCATTTGTAGTGAGAGAAGTTTTCCCCCACGAATCCATGGAGTTAGAAGATCGAAAAGGGGGAGACATTCAAAGTAAATGGACAATGCATAAAGCCATATTTAGAGCCATGTCTTGAATAATCCGGCACAATTTGGTTGTCGGACCCATTTTATGGGGTTGATTAAGCTTGATAGGAGAAGTCATCGCACCCCAATGCATATCGAGTGATTCTTGTGTACACTAGTTAATTGTGTAAGTTAGGGTTATTAGAGGTCCATAGGATGCAAATTCTTAGAGAGAGGAGAATCAAGGAACAACATGAGAGAGTGTAGAGCAGTTTGAGGAGAGTTGTTACAAAATTTTGGGCTAATATGTACGTGGGAAGCTTTTGGGAAATTTTTGAAAAGTTGAGTTTTGAAGAATTCCACACTTACTTTTTTTGGATGAAAAATTTAAGGGGCTCAATAGTCTTGCGAATAAGTTTTCCCTTTTCTTCACTAAGGGTCCAAACCGGTTTCCTTTTGGGTTGATTAAAATAAAAATGGGGGTGAATCGGTTCGCCTCAGAACAAAACCTGTTCGATTTTCTGCAGACTTTTCACTTTCCTCCATTGGTTCATCCCTTTTTTCCCTCCATTTCTTTTCCCTCCACATTCTTCCCTCTAATTTCGAGTTCCCTCCATTTTATACTCCATTTTCCCTCCATTCCATTTCCCTCCAAATCCTTTCCCCTTCACACCCCATCCTCACTTATAAATACATCTCATCTCCCTCGTTCCACCTTACCCCTCTCATATCTTCTTCTAATCTCAAATTTTTTCAGAAATACCATTTCCCTTCCAATGTAAAATGCTGAGCGTCCCACAAAATATAATGGAACCGAAATCCTCCATGATGGAAATCATGACTAACGCTCCCGCCAAGGGCGAATTTGGTGCGAGATCTTCTTTTTCACTACCCACTCTATGCACATTGAGAGACAAGTTCAGTGGGTCGAGCTCCCTCAAGAGGTCACAAATCTCGTCTGCCCAAGGGGGTGGGATGATTAAAATTCCAAGTTAGGAGGGTTTGATTAGACATAAATTCTTCATATATATTCCCATAATTTGGAGGCTTTTGTCACCCCCTGCGGTGAAATTTGAGTTAAGTTATCTCATATCAATTCTATTGACATCTTCTATCTAGTAAATCGAATTTTGTGTGTTTCCATTACATTTTACAGGTATTTGATGCATGTGAATAAAAGAGACAAACCAAAATTAAGAAAGAAAGAAAAGAAGAAAATTCAAGTGAAAAATATTAATTTTAGACCCAGAATTCGGACTTGAAACCTAAAGAGAAGTCAAAGACTTTGAGTTTAGAAGCGCATAGGAAGAAACAACATCCAAATCTGAGTCCCGATTTAAAAGATATGAAGATTCAAATTCAAGAAGTAATCAAAGAAGGAAGGAAGAAAAATTTAGAAGTGAACCTGTTCTATCTAAGGTGAACCCGCTCTACTCACTCGAAAATAGAACTGAACCAATGGCCAAGAAGTGAAACTGGTTCTACAAACATGAATCAGCAAACCGGTTCGCTCGTTAAAGAAGGAAAATTTTGAATCGGTTCGGCGGGTTAATTTTTGAATTTTATTTCTCAAAAATTAGAGTTGTGCAAGGTGCAAACACTTAATAAAACGTGAAAGTTATATTCAATTTTCATACTAGACATTAGATAGAAATTTTTTTACATTGTTTTGAGAGGATCTTGAAGCCAAGAACCCTAGGATTAATCTTCTTCAATAATTGGTCATCTTTTACATTGATTTCAAGGGTTTTTCATCAATCCAAGTATAGTTCATTATTGTTCATCTTTTACATTTAATTTTTTCTTTGAATTATTAATATAATTTTTTAACCTTTTATATCCAATGGATTTACCGACGGTGCAGAGAAGTGTATTACAATCCCATTTTTCTCACATAGTTTAAAACCATTTTATTCTTATTGCATTAATAGTCAAGTCATTAATGTAAATTTAATATCTTTAGTTAGTTAACGGATCACAAATCCATCATATTTCCCTTTTTCTAGATTTGACTATGAGGCTAATCATATTCCCTATTCGTCGTCATGATTTTTCATCTTTGTCCCTGGGTTCGATACCCGTTTTTATCGAATTATTACTTAAGAGGTCGTATTACACTTGATTCGATATAGTCACACACCAGAGACACTTTTAAAGTCACGTCATGTGCCTACTAGGTCGTTGCAGTAAGCTATTTCATCGCTCCGATGAACATGAAGCGATCAGGGTTGCTCAATAGTTCAAAAAAATTTCGCAGGAACATATCGCTAGAGTTTTGCTCCTCTAAACTTGTGTCTCGTTGTGGAAAACATACATCTAGGATAGAATAAATGCCAATATAAGAAAAACTAAGAAACAAGACAAGTCCAGTGAGACACTATTGTTGCAATGAGAGAAAGCTTTGTTACGGAGAAGGTCTCTAGCAATAAACCTTAGTAGCATTTTTTGAATTGAAATTTATATGATTTTCAAAAATGGTTTTATTGCATTTATAAATAACTCCAAAGATCCAAGTTAACACAAACACATATAAAAAAGGTATGTTCTAATAAAGATAACATGTGTGAGCAAAATGTGTATGAGTCTACCTGTTCATTTACCTTCCTCATAGTGGTATAAAAAAATACGTATAAAGGTGAGGATGCCTACTGATTGATTTGCATGGTGCTTTATCGGAACGACCTCAAAGATAAGATTCAAAGTATATTAGGTCAATAGAATTATATAATCTAGTCCTATTATGTTACATGGGTAAAATGCACCATTACAAAGCTAAAGCTATAATCAAGATTAAATATCCTAAAAATAAGAAACAATTACAAAGGTTTTAGGGACAAGTCAACTTCCTTCATAGATTTATATCTAATGAAGTAGGAAAAACTAAAGTATTTTCTCTTTTTATTAAGCTAAAAAACCAAGAGGAGCTAGATTGGAAGGAAGAGCATGACCTAGATTTCCAAGTACTAAAGAGATACCGTGCCAAGCAAACTATGTTGTCACCTCCAAAGGAAAATAGGTCACTGAAGTTATACATTTCAACCTCTAATGCCTTAATTGGAGTTCTACTATAACATGATTTTTAGAACAATAGAGAATAATAAATATATTATCTTATTAGGTTTTCGAATGACTGTGAATATAGATATTTTATAATGGAAAAGCTACGTTTGAGTTTTTATTTTTCTTCTATGAAATTAAGATATTATCTTTTACCCAGAGAAGTGTTTGTCATTTTGAAGTTTAGTTTAATCAAATATATGTTAACAAGGCCTATTTTTCATAATAGAAATTGTAAATAAGTGTCAGTTCTCTCTGAGTTTTTCCTACATTATGTACCTCAAAAATCAGTAAAAGGCCAAGCCTTGGCTAATATTCGGGCCTACTATCAATGTGAATGTGATACATAAGGGGAATATGAGATATTATATATATCCCTAAGTCCATGGAAGTTACGGTTTGATGGGACAAAGACTGGGATAATGTCAGGACTATGGATAGTAATTTAATACCCTCATCATATTAGAACGAAACACGGATTAGGTTGGAAGAGAACACATGTTCCAATAATTAAGTGGAACATGAGGTGGTTATAATGGGCCTAGAAATTCTTCGTAGTTGTAATGATAATTTGATAGAATTTTTCGGTGATTCATAACTAGTTATAAGATAAATAAGTGGTGAATACAAATGTTTTAATGGTGGTTTAACTTTATACAACTAAGTGGCTTTGAATATAATGCTCAAATTCGATGAAGTCATACTAAATTATATTCCTAGATTTTTAAATGAATAAGACAACGAAATAGCTCAAAAAGCTTCATGTTTTAAGCTTGATGAAAACTTCAAAGAAAAGTTAAATATTAGTTCCATTGATGGCTTTTCACCACTTCTACATAACAGGTGGCCCTTGGTTGGAATTGAGAATATTGATATTCAATAGGATTAGAGAAAACCATTAATTGAATATCTAACTAGCATAAACATCAAACGGGATAGCTATGTAAGACAAAAACCAACTAGGTATGTTATGTATTCTGGAAAACTATTCAAAAGAGGTGATGGTGGAATTATCCTAGAGTGCCTATGCAAGGATGAAGGTTTAACATTCATAGAATAAGACTATGAGGGAATTTGTGGGGATCATCAAGATGGTCCTAAGATGAGACAATTGTTAAGAAGACATGGTTTTTACTGGCATTTTATTTTAAAAAATTGTATTGAGTTTTGCATAGGATACCAAAAATAACAACAATGTGTCCCTCTAAAACATGTAAATGCTATAGATCTATAGTATATAGTAAAACCTTGACCATTTAGAGTTTGAGATATAGATGTCATTGGAAGTATTTATCATCTATCATCCAAACTGCACACTTTTGTGTTAGTAGCAACCAAATATTTTACCAAATGCGTAGAGGAAAAATCTTTGATATCAGTTACCTAGAATGAATTTGTAGATTTCCTGAAGACATTGTATAAATTTTTGAGATCCTAAAAACCATTACCTCAGACTATGCAAGAATATTCGAATAGAAAATGGTGTTGTAATTTAATTTAACATTGGGAATACATTTTACAAAAGTAGAACCTTACTATGTTTAATTAAATGGTTAGGTAGAATCTACAAATAAGGTAATTAAGAACAACCTGAGAAAATTGATTAAGAGAAATCAGAGGGATTGGCACAATTCGTTGCCAAACATTTTATGGGCTAGTAAGACAGCTAAAAGGTCAAGTACTCGAGTAACTCCATTTTCTTTGACATATGTGTATGATGTTGTTTTAGCACTTGATATCACTTTAAATTCATTGACTTTGGTGTCCTAAAATGAATTAACAGTAGAAGGATATTACCAGGCTATGCACGTGGAGTTAGAAAACATATATGAAGATAGGGTCAAGGCCTTGAATAATATCTTGGTCCCGAAGAAAATAGTTGAGAGGATACTTGGTTTGGAAAACCATTTTTCCTTTGGGATCGAAAGATATAGCTTATAGAAAGTGGTACCCAAAATGGGAAGGGTCACTGAAAATTTATAGGACATTCTAAGGTGGATCATATCATTTAAGAGGCATTGATGGTTAGATTCACATGATAAAAAACAATGGCAGATTTCTAAACCCATGTTACTCAACCATTTGGGAAGCAAGGAAATAAGAAAAATATTTAAAATTTCATTGAAATATTGGCAATTATAATTACACTTTAATAGAAAGGTATGAATATAAAAGACCTAAAATTAGTTCCTCTCTCTAATCAAACTATGTTGCATCATTGGTTGAGACCTTCATTTCACCAGCTAATTATCTAATTTTTTTTATGATAATTGACTTCCTCCATAACAGCCTGCTCCAACTCAGTATTGACTCTAGCCAACTATTTCTCCAACACCTCTTTTCTAAACTAGAGGGGAATATTTTTTTGTTGAATAACACCTAAGTCTTAAAGGACCTTTGCTTCCTTAGCCCTTTAACTAAAGAAATGGGATATGTCTATATATAAGGCATTCTCCTTATCCTATGCTTGGGTCATAGCTGATGGTCGTGGAAATCCTCCTTTAGGGTTCAACCCGATCTATAGCTTACACAACAATGGGGGAAATAATAAATATAATTTTAGAGGTAGAAGAGATGAGAGAAAATAAATGTACATGAGTATTTAAGTGGTTCGGACTTAACCTACGTCCACTATGCAAAGTATGAGAATAATTCAACTCTAAAGATGGGAAAATATCCATAGATGGAGTATACAAGTTTCTCTTTCTTTCTCTACAAATGCATAGAGTAACAATAAGGTTTCTTATTTCTTGATCTTTGAGAAAGTAGACATACGGTGACTTTTATAGGTCTGGGCTTGGTAAATATCACCCTCAAAGCCTACATTCCATGCGTGAATAGGAGAAGGTAACGAGTGTGTGATACCTATGGAGAATGGTGTAAAAGTGATAATACAGAATATTCTCCCGACGTGTTATTTGATCTTCCATAGAAGTTTTAGTTAGATATGTCAGAAATACCCCTTTAATGATTTCCATGAATGCATCAGATGTATGAAGTCAAGGGTCTCGTCTAGCCAAGTATGTTGGTGTTTTATACCACTCCAATTCATAGCCAAGATGAGACCAGTTAAATATCTTAGATTAATACGGCTAGTGATGCTAAGTCGCCCTTCTGGGGATGTCATAGGTCGACACTGACAAAGTTCGAGATTAGTTGTCATTCCCTGAGGTGACTATCTTGACGGGTCATCTGGAGTGGTTTTTGAGGCTGAGACAATTTAAGTTGAGACCGTAGGTGAGGTATTTTAGAATGTGATGATTCTGTTAGAAGACATGTTCGGAGGAAGACTCTTCCATGGTGGTACCTTGGGAGGATACCACACTTATTTATATCAATCACCCCCTAGACTTTAATCTTTAATGTTTGGGGTAAGCTAAGGTTTAAATTTTTCTGCTATCTCATCTCATTCTGGAATTGTGTTTCTTATTCGTCATCTGAGGATATCCCATGGCTAATGGGAGTATAATGATCGTATTGGGTTTTTGAAGAGATGCCATTTCTAACATATAATAAGTAATACACATTTAACCCATTGAGAGAGTTGGTTATGGTTGTCACAACTTCCTAAGCCACGCGTGCAGTCAAACATCACATTTGGGCTTTTGGGGGTATTCCCTAGTTAAGAGTATATTGGGAACAATTCGTGTGCTTTAGGCAAAAAGACACCCTTGATTTTTCATTTCTACCAAAACCTTTGCCATGGACAAAAACCTTGCCCTTTATCTCTTTAGACTTCCATTCATATGTGTCCCTTTCTTCCCAGAGTTTCTATGTTCTCAGTCCATTTTCTTATTTTCTAGGTACTTTCTGCATCTTTTCTTTTGATTTTCTTTGGCTTGATATCATTTTCTACAATTTCAAATTTTTTTGGTGGTCTTTTCTATTTACTCTGATCGCCAGTTATGGTGGTTTGTACCTATTTCATGGTCGTTTAGTGTGTGTAGGTAACTAAGAAAATAGTTTGGGTAAGTTATCTAGGATTTTGGAGTTCAGGTTGTCTGTTTGCATTTGTTAACGTCTTCTCCATTAAGAGTTGCCTGAGGTGATCTTGGTCTTCTTGAGAAAAAATATTCAAAATCCATATAATTCCTTAGTTCGATCCTTAGAAGTTTCCTCTTAGGTTTCCTTCGTGTTTTTTAATATACCATAAGTTGTACGAGCTTGGTGAAGAGTTTCCTCATCTGTGAAAATGCGTAAGATAAGAGATAAATAGGGTGAGGTCGAGTCACATCGATGTAGAACTCAGATAACATTGACTCATATTCTTTAAAAGCTTTAGAAAACCCATTTTACTCTTGACTTATCCCTCTCACGATGAGACTACATTTAGGAACAATCCTCTTATCATCTCACTCAGTGGTATACCATGTTCGCGTCTTCTTCTAATGGATATATTCCTTCTGAGCACTTGGGAACGCTAAAGCAGACTCCTTTGAGGTGTCCATGAGGATCACTGTAGCACATTATGGTGAAGGAAAAATGACATAGTCAAGTAATAGGGGTCATTCCAATACTTCCACTCACTAGTCTGGTGACCTCCTTAATCTATGATATCTCGAATGATGAGTGTAAGTTTAAGGTTGTTCGAAATGTTCCCCCACCTCCTATTATGCTCGTTTCTATCTAGACTATGACCTTGGTTGAGTTTTTACAATATGACCCTTGTGGCAAGGCCCCTACCACTAAGGAGGAAGAGGATCCCTACACTTTAGACACAGGTTTATCCTCCTCCATCCCTTCGGACATTCGTGAAACTGATCTGGTGGTTTGGAGGCATATTTACGGGATTAAGTCCTCTATCAAAATGACACTTCTTACTGAGATGAGCATTCCTTTCACATTAGAAATGCGGGAGAAGTAACTATTTATGAGTAGATGTTTAGAGTCGGTTTTCACCTTCCTTTTCACCCACTTATCGGGGTAATTGTTTCTTCCATTGGCATTGCCCCAGCCCAGTTGATGTTAAATGCATTAAGGATCCTTTTCAGAGTGGCTCTTTTTTGAAAAGTCACCTAGAATGTAGATCTTCTAGTTGATATCTTTCGATTGTGTTATACGCATGTTACTTTAAAAGCCAACGCTTGTTATTTCCACCTTGTGGCTTGTCATCCTGACCGAAATCTTCGTCACATCAACCAAACTTCTAACCATGACAGGAAATCCCTCTACTTCTTCATCTCTGGATATTAGCAGTTTGGTGAGGGCGAATCACCTAAATTTATTAAGACAACAGTGCCTCACTAATGGGATAGTAACTTTATTTCAGCCAAAATATACCCAAATATTAATGTCGAGTTGATAGAGGGAATCAACCAACTTAGGGGTCTGGTCTCGTTGTCTTTGTAGAATTAATGACCCCCGAGCTCTTATAATATTCTGGCATGGGAGTAGACCCCCTGGAAGCACTTTATAAGTAATTCTTTTTATTCTTCACAATACTTTACTGTTGTCTTCAAATTATTCTGACTCAACGTAGATCGATATTGATTCTATTATTTATGTGGTTTTGGGGTCATTCGAATGGTATTTCGAATGAAGTTTGGGAGATAACAACACCACTTTAAACAAACTTAGTTGCCTGTCTTCGAGGAAAATGTCCATTATCGACCCAGGTTCGATAAAAATCCATGACATTATGACAATGTGCTTATTAAAATAAGAGGTGGCCAACCCGTTACTCCAATAATTATTGTAATCAACGATGGTCCATTCTTAGCATCAACGCATTTCAATAAGTATGTGAGATAACCACAAACTATTTTAGAAAGCGGATTATCAAATTTTTTTCTAGTAAGTTAAATAAAGCGTTTAAACAATCCAATTGAAAAGAAGGTGGATAGAAATAATAAAAAAACAGATAATGAAACAGTACTATATACAACAAAAATAACCGAATAAGTTGTCGGTTAACAGACATAAACAATTTAATTACACCAAGTATTAAAGTACAATATTCCATACATAAAACAAGTACAAAGATTGGGCAACACACCCGAATGTGTAACCGAGCATAACCTGAATATAAAATAGGGAAGCGTCTATATCAAAATATCCCGTAACATCGGCAAGGTGTTACAGCTCCAAGACACTGGGATAGAAAAGTCAATACGGGCTTCCTTACAGCGGAGCAATTGAGAGAATATAAGATTCATGCAAAATAGAGAAATATAAACGGGCCAGGGCCCGGTTTGATATGATCACCATATGAATAAAGAGCATGATAGTTATGGACAATTTAATCATCATGAATATACTTATTTCGTTCACCATGAGTAATGATAAGAAATCTAATTTCTCAATCGCGAAGCATAACCTAACTCAGTAGCAATAATAATGATCTATATTCATTAGCACGAGAATACAATTAATTCTTACTTAATAAGGTTCCGTTTCAGTTATACATCATTTAACCTCACAGTTCCTTTTCTCTTTAGGAAACATAATCAAAGCATTTTATTTCACAATGTGCTTTACCATCAATATAGGTTCCACTTTAATAAGAATAGTTATAATCACAACATATAACGATTCTAAGACCTTCCTTTCGAGTTTCCCCACTGGACGCGCCCCTAAATAGATATCATCTTCCAGGGCCTATCACACAAGACAACTTGGGCATCCTACATCGCATAACGTCGGGAAGCGGCCATATGCCTTCGACAGTGAGTCATAACCACACCCGGAATTACCTCACTTCGAGCAATGATCACACAATATATAATAACCGGTCCTATGGCCGAGGACTATATTCACCCTGCATTCACTAGCCAGGGGAATTCACCTCATGCGCGTACTTTCCCTATCATAGCATTTAGCGGGGTGTGTTTATGTAAGTTATCATTTACAATTAAATCTTATTTTAAAATATGCATTATATTTTATCAGGAACCAATTTCGTTTAATGTTACCATTCAAAACTTCCACATTTTATAAATCTCCCAAATTAGTTCCCAAGAAACAATGACGTTACTATAAGCCACCAAGTCTAGTATACCTCAATCAAGTCTATAAAATCCCTCGATATATAATCTTGTATCACCAAATCTCAAACTAGCTCGCTAAGGGTAGCAACTACCTTAGCATCTATTTGATAATCCCCCGAATAAGCCCCATCTATTCCCATTTTAATATAGGGTAGTTACCTAACTAATGTAAGACTCTAGGACACTAAGTTTACTTCATAAGAGAAGTTCCCTAGGTCCTAAGCCTAAAAGATAAGGTCTATAACTAAGTTAGAAAATTTCCTTAAAATAACAGGAATTCCGAATCGATTCGCCCTGGCCGAATCGATTCGGTCTTGAAAGAAAATCGATTTGGATAGGCTGAATCGATTTGGTTAAGAGGACATAACATTCAGCATACTTTCGAATAGATTCGGATAGGCCGAATCGATTCAGTCCACTCAGACCTATAGCCTACCCCTTTAGCGAATCGATTCTCAAGGGGCGAATCGATTCTCTTAGCCCAGAATTTCCAGTTTCAGCTATGGAGTTCAATACTCCAACTTCACCCAACTTATAACCACCCACACAACCATCTTTAATCCAACAAAAATAATCATAAATGCATCCTAACTACTATAATCCTCCCAATAAAAATCTAAATAAATGTTTAAGGGTTCTAACACTATAATTTCCCTAAAACCCTATATTGGTTCAATCAATACCAATACACAACCATCATAACAATTTATTCACCCCAAATCATATCTTAGCAAGTGATAAACTTTCCTTATGATGAAATATATGTTTCCCTTTCGGTAGATGCAAGATCAACCTCAAATTCTTGAATTCTTCTCCTTTCTCTTCTTTTTCTCCAAAATTCTCATCTTCTCCCTTTCTCTCTAGGTTTAGTAAGCATACACTTGACAAATAAAAGGGGTGCAAGACTTAAACGTGCAATTAACATTAGTTTCCATATTAAAATGTTAATACTCCAATAAAATGACTCGTAACTACATATTTAAGTCATAAACTGACAAAAGTGTCCGGAACCCAAAAATACAATATGACACTTATTTTTTACTAGCTCGAATATTTTGGGACTAACCGCGCCATATAAATTGGCATCCGGAATAATATAAATCATTTCAAGTTCCAACTTTATTTAAACCATAAATGTCGTTTAAAGCATAACGACACCATGAATCGTAACATAATGCTATTTACATTCACATAACAGTAAATATGCAAAATCTTGTAAATATTATCTTCTAATTCACCTAAAGCAATATTTATCCCCTTATCCAATATTTTATATAATTACTTCACATGGAAGATTAATATAAAATCAACTTATCAAAGTAAGGGTTATTACATACTTCCCCCCTTATAAGGAAATTTTTCCCTCAAAATTTTGGCGTACCTTGCAAAAAGAGATGCGGATACTTTTCTCGCATATCGTCTTCACGCTCCCACATTGATTCCTCGACATTGTGATGGACCCATTGGACCCAAACCAAGGGCACCATTCGAGATATTAGCCTATGTTCCCAGCGCCCTAAGATTGCAACTGGTTGTACCTCGTATGAAATATCGAGCTACAATTCGATATCATCCAAATGAATGTGCCAGTGAGCTCCTTCACACCTTTTGTACTTTTTCAAAGATGAAACATGAAACACATCATGAATTTGTTGTAAGTGTTCCGGTAAGGCAAGTTGATATGCTACTGGTCCTACCTTATCAATAACGAAAAAAGGTTCTATGTAACGCGTCGCAAGATTTCCTTTCTTCCCAAATCGCTTTATACCTTTCATTGGCGATACTCGCACCAAAACTTGATCTCCAACCTCCAATTCAACATGCGTTCTGTTTGCATCAACATAACTCTTTTGACGATCTTGAGCTATTCGGATGCGATTGCGAATGAGTTCAATCTTCGAAGAAGTTTCTTAGATCATTTCAGGTCCAATAAATTTATTATCCCCTACTTCTAACCAACAAGTAGGTGATCTACACGGTCAGCCATATAATGCTTCATAGGGTGCCATCCCGATAGTGAATTGGTATGAATTCTTATAAACAAATTCGACCAAGGGAAGGTATTGTTCCCAGCCTCCTTTGAAATCAAGCACACACATTCTGAGCATATCCTCCAACATTTGGTTAACTCTTTCCATCTTCCCATCTGTTTAAGGGTGATATGAGGTAGTCAACTTCAATTCAATTCCCATAGATTCTTGGAAACTTTGCCAAAATTGGGAAACAAAAGTTTTGTCTCGGTTGGAGACTATATTAATGGGCACCCCATGGAGTCTAACAATCTCCGCAATAAATAATCGGGCATAACGAGTGGTATTGTAATTTGTACGTACCAGTAAGAAATGTGCTGAGTTGGTTAAGCGATCAACAATAACCCAAATGGAATCATTACCACTTTGTGACTTTGGCAATCCCGTGATGAAATCCATCGAGATGCTTTCCCTCTTCCACACCGATATTTCCAAGGATTGTAACAAACCCGTTGGTCGCTGATGATCTACTTTCACCAACTGACAAGTAATACGTTGGGAAACAAATTCAGAAATGTACCGTTTCATACCCGCCCACTAATATTGATGGCGCATATCTTGGTACATTTTTTCTCCACCAGGATGTACTAGAAACTTGGATCCATGGGATTCTGTCATTATGTCCCGCCTTAAATCCCCTTCGTCCGGGACAACAAGTCTTCCGTGGAAACGCAGTCCACCCTTCGAACTTATAGAGTAGAATTCCACTCCCTCAGTTAATAATTGGCATATATGTTCTTGACAGCTTTTGTCCCTTCCCTGAGCTTCCACAACCCTTGCCACTATCGATATAAACGCCCTTGCAATAGCATCCTCTTGTCTAAGATCCTTCCATACCGCGGCTAACTCCCCCTCAGGTTTCTGACTCAACGCATCCGCCACTACATTAGCCTTACCCGGGTGATAGTGAATATCAAATTCGTAGTCCTTCACAAACTCTAACCATCGACATTGTCACATATTCAAATCCTTCTGTGAAAATAAATATTGCAATAATTTGAGGTCCGTGAAAAGACTAAATTTCTACCCCAGGAGGTAATGTCTCCAAATCTTCAAATCAAAAACCACTGCAGCAAGTTCCAAATAATGAACCAGATAATTCTTCTCATGTGGCTTTAGTTTGCGAGAAGCATAAGGAATATCTCGATGCTCTTGCTGTAACACACTTCCCAACCCTTGTAGAGATGAGTCCGTAAAGACCAAATATTCCAAACCCGACCTCAGTAATGCAAGCACTAGAGCAGAAAGCTAGCTGACAAGAATCATCCCAAACAAACCTCACCCCCTTCCTACTTAAATTTATCAAAGGGATAAAAATCTTAGAAAAACCCTTGATAAATCTACGGTAATAGCCAGCCAAACCCAGAAAACTAAGAATCTCAGTAGGTGTCGTGTGCTGACCCCATTCCCTCACCGTAATAACTTTGCTCGGGTCTACCGAAATAATCTGAGTTGTCACAATGTGACTCAGAAACTGTACTTCCTGCAGCTAAAAACCACACTTCTCAAACTTGGCATATAATTGGTGATCCCTCAACAGGACCAACCGTAAATGCGTAGCATGATCAGCTTCTGTTTGAGAATACACTAGAATGTCGTCAATAAACACGATAACAAACTGGTCCAGGAAGTCTCGAAACACTCTATTCATAAGGTCCATAAACACTACAGGAGCATTGGTTAGCTCGAAAGGCATAAGCAAAAATTCATAGGACCCATATCTAGTTAGGAACGCAGTTTTGGACACGTCTTCTTCTCGTATCCGTAGCTGGTGATACCTAGTCCTCAAATCTATTTTAGAGAAGTAAGACGCTCCCCTAAGTTAATCGAACAAATCATCACTCCGAGGTAGTGGGTATTTGTTCCTGAAGGTGACTTTATTCAACTCCCTGTAATCTACACACAACTGGAGAGAACCTTCTCTTTTCTTCACAAACAATACAAGAGCTCCCCATGGAGATATACTATGCCTAATAAACCCCTATTCTAACAACTTATGAATTTGATCTCTTAACTCCCTCATCTCAATAGGAGCCATATGGTACGGATCTCTAGCAATCAGTCTTGTTCCCGATGCTAAATCAATCACAAACTCAATCTCCATACTTGGAGGTAAACCTTGTATTTCCCGAAAAACATCTTCGAATTATCTAACAACGGTAATTGAATCTAAGGAAATGACTATATCCAGAGAAGTCTCCTCCGCAATACAATACAAGTAAGTGCTAGAACCCCCCTCAGAACGAGGTATAGCCACTAAAAACATCTCTTGCCCCGGAATGTAAAAAACTATGCTCTTTCCATAACAATTCACTATCTCATGATAATTCACTAGACAATCCATACCCAGGAGTACATCATACCCGACCATATTAAGGATGAGCAAATCGTCCTTGAAACATAAATTACCAAGATTTATTTCTACTCATTTACAAACAAAGAAAATGAGCGAACCATCACCCATAGAAGATTTGACACTAGTGAAAGTACTCTCCGCAGATTTAATTAGCTCCATCATTTGAGAAAAACTTCTAGAAATGAATGAGTGTATTGCACATATATCAAACAATATACGACCCACATTCCCCTGAATGGGAAACTTACCCTCAATAGTCGGGAGCGCGGGCGGGGCTGGAGGAAGCATAGCATCCTGTATATGGTAAACACACCCATGCTATAGTTGTCCCTGTTGTGGAGGGATGACTGAGTTAGGCCCTGGTGGCGGTAGTTGTGCCTGCTGCTGCTATGGGACTCTAAGAAACTGTCATCCAATTAACTACGAACACGCCTTCCTATAATGACCTGGCTTCCCAGATTGAAAACAACGACCCAACATATTTTCCTGATTCCTTCCCCTATTATTTCTGAATTACCCAAAGCCTTGGCCCGATTGTCCTCGACCCCCATTGTAACCTCGACCTGCCTGTTGCTATTGCTAGGCACCTTGACCATGTTGGAAATTACTGTCGTCGAAATTCTTATTAACGAAACGCTGTCTTTTGGACAAATCCCCTTGTTGGGTGTCCCTTTCCTTTTGCTTACCTCTCAATAATTGGGACGAGGGTAGTGCTCCCCCTCCTGCACCATTGCCTCCCTATTTACTCAGTTTCCTCCCAGTTGAAACTTTCTTGCTTCCCTGAATATGCAACTGATGATGTTAACAATGGAGTAATGCGGCGTTCATCACATCCCCGAAAGTTTGTAAAGCTGGATTGCCCATCAGGTGTTGCTGTATCCTCTAATGTAAGCATCCAATAAACTTTGATATTTTCCTCTCCTCCGCAGTTACCTCATCCAGCAGAAAACTAGCCAAACGAGTGAACTCCTCCTCACATTCTTCCACCGAACGTTCACCTTTAACTACATCTTGAAGCTTTCTCCTCATTTCCCTTTGGACTGCCGGAGGAAAATATTTTCAATCTAACAAAACCCAAAAATCAGTGATAGTCATAGTATCCCTTTTCTCTGGCGTGGTCATTGACTCCCACCAATGTAAGGCCGCTCCAACTAGCTTAAAAGTAGCAAGGATTTTCTTTCGCTCCTCACTGCAGTCTATCAAGCGAAGATGATGTTGCATATCCTTTTTCCATTGGATAGCTACTATCACATCAAAACCACCATGAAATTCTGGGGGGTGACCCTTTAAAAAGGATTCCCTGACTCTTTCCCATGGAGAGGGTCCCGCAGGGACTTGTACCTCTTGAGCGCTCGGCTATTGGGCTTGGGGAAATTGTTGAGCCACGAAAGTCATCATCGCATTAACCGTATGGGTCACAATATTGGCTACTTCAACGAAATTTATTATCCCTTGCTGTGGTGGTGGAGGACCCACATCATCTTTTACAACTCTATTTCTCCTCGCATGTCGAACTCTCTTAGGTGGCATTTGAGATGAAGAAATAGCTTAATTAGAATAACATGTAGAACAATTTATCTTTGCTGAAGATAAAAATATAGGCAAACAAAACAGTCCTAACATTAAGGCTCGATAATAGAGCACGCTACGGTAGAGCATGACAAGTCTGCATAGATCCTAGAGACTCTAGAACCTCATGCTCTGATACCATCTGTGACAACTCGCTTATTAAAATAAGAGGTGGCCAGACCGTTACTCCAACAATTACAGGAATCAGCGATGGTCCATTCTTAGCATCAACGCATTTCAATAACTATACGAGATAACCACCAACTATTTTAGAAAATGGATTATCAATTTTTTTTCTAGTAAGTTAAAGAAAGCGTTTAAACAATCCAATTGAAAAGAAGGTGGATAGAAATAATAAAAAAATAGATAAAGAAACAGTATTATATACAACCAAAATAACCGAATAAGTTGTCGGTTAACAGACCTAAACAATTTGGTTACACCAAGTATTAAAGTACAATATCTCATACATAAAACAAGTACAAATCTTGGGCATCACGCCCGAATGTGTAACCAAGCATAACCAGAATACAAAAGAGGGAAGCGTCTATATCCAAATATCCCGTAACATCGATAAGGTGTTACAACTCCAAGACACTGGGATAGAAAAGTCAATACGGGCGTCCTTACGGCGGAGCACCTGAGCGAATATAAGATTCATGAAAAATAGAGAAATATAAATGGGCCAGGGCCCGGTTTGATATGATCACCATATGAATAAAGAGCATGATAGTTATGGACAATTTAATCATCATGAATATACTTATTTCGTTCACCATGAGTAATGATAAGAAATCTAATTTCTCAATCGAGAAGCATAACCTAACGCAGTAGCAATAATAATGATCTATATTCATTCTCATGAGAATACAATTAATTCCTACTTAATAAGGTTCTGTTTCCGTTATAGTCCATTTAACCTCACAGTTCCTTTTCTCTTTAGGAAACATAATCAAAGAATTTTAGTTGACAATGTGCTTTACCATCAATATAGGTTCCACTTTAATAAGAATAGTTATCATCACAACATATAACGATTCTAAGACCATCCTTTCGAGTTTCCCCACTGGACACGCCCCTAAATAGCTATCATCTTCTAGGGCCTATCACACAAGACAACCTGGGCATCCTACATCGCATAACATTGGGAAGCGGCCATATACCTTCGACACTGAGTCATAACCACACATAGAATTACCTCACTTCGAACAATAATCACACAATATATAATAAGCAGTCCTATGGCCGAGGACTATATTCGCCCTGCATTCACTAGCCAAGGGACTTCACCTCATGCTCGTACTTCCCCTATGATAGCATTTAGATAGGTCTGTTTATGTAAATTATAATTTACAATTAAATCTTATTTTAAAATATGCATTTTGTTTTATTCGAAACCAATTTCGTTTAATGTTATCATTCTAAACTTCAACGTTTAATAAATCTCCCAAATTAGTTCTCGAGAAACAATAATGTTACTATAAGCCACCAAGTCTAGTATACCTCAATGAAGTCTCTAAATTGTCTTGATATATAATCCTGTATCACCTAATCTCAAACGAGCTCGCTAAGGGAAGAAACTACCTTAGCATTTATTTGATAATCCCCCCAATAAGCCCCATCTATTCCCTTTTTAATATAAGTTAGTTACCTAACTAATATAAGACTCCAGGACACTAAGTTTACTTCATAAGAGAAGGTCCCTAGGTCCTAAGACTAAAAGAAAAGGTCTATAACTAAGCTAGAAAATTTCCATAAAACAGCAGGAATTCCGAATCGATTTGGTCTTGAAAGCGAATCGATTCGGATAGGCCGAATCGATTCAGTTAAGAGGACCCAACATTCTAAATACTCTCGAATCGATTAGGATAGGCCGAATCGATTCAGTCCATTCAGACCTGTAGCCTACCCCTTCAGCGAATCGATTCGCTAGGGGAAAATCGATTCGTGTAGCCCAGAATTTCCAGTTTCAGCTATGGAGTATAATACTCAAACATAACCCAACTCATAACTACCCATGCAACCATCTTTAATCGAATAAAAACAATCATAAATGCATCCTAACTACTATAATCCACCCAATTACAATCTAAATCAATGTTTAAGGGTTCTAACACTATAATTTCCCTAAAACCCTATATTGGTTCAATCAATACCAATACCCAACCATCACAACAATTTATTCACCCCAAATCATATCTTAGCAAGTGAGAAACTTGCCTTATGCTGAAATCTCGGTTTCCCTTCCGGTTGATGCAAGATCAACCCCGAATTCTTGAATTCTTCTCATTTCTCTTCTTTTTCTCCAAAATTCTCTTCTTCTCGCTTTCTCTCTAGGTTTAGTAAGCATACACTTGACAAATAAAAGGGGTGCAAGACTTAAACGTGTAATTAACATTAGTTTCCATCTTAAAATGTTAATACTCCAATAAAATGACTCGTAACTACATAGTTAAGTCATAAACTGACAAAAGTGTTTGGATCCCAAAAATACAATATGGCCCTTATTTTTTACTATCTCGACTATTTCGGGACTAACCACGCCCTCTAAATTGGCATCTGGTTTAATATAAATCATTTCAAGTTCCAACTTTGTTTAAACCATAAATGCCGTTTAAAGCACAACGACACCATGAATCGTAAAATAATGATATTTACATTCACATAACAGTAAATTTGCAAAATCTTGTAAACATTATCTTTTAATTCACCTAAAGAAATATTTATGCCCTTATTCATTATTTTATATAATTACTTCACATGACAAATTAATATAAAATCAATTTATCAAAAAGTAAGGGTTATTACAGACATATGGCCCCACCACTGCTGGGGGGTCAAAGAAGAGGAAATAGGTCATTAGTGGTACCTCAGCTCCTTCTCCCACACAAGAAAAAAAAGGAGATTTATCTGAGACACACCACTTATCCTCTCCTCCTTTTGAAGGATGATACTAAGGATGGGATCAATATTGAATATCTTCTCCGGATTCAGTTGTAAGCGAGGGATGTCCTTACGTCGGTTGTTCCCGATAGCAATAATAGATACTTCGATGCTCAAGACCCTTCGCTGGTTTTCAACTTTGATCTTCATAGGCCAACTTAAGTAAACATTAACTGCAAAATTTGATCTTCTCCTTGAATTTTATGAAGAGTTGTGTCATCTCGTATTAACTATTTTATTATTTCTGAATCTAATCCGTCATTGCCCTCCAAAACATCCAACAATGGGTGGTCGTCTCTGAGGCTAAGGAATAGGCGGTCGACGAGGAAAAGTCTCAGCTTATTGCACTGAAGAAAGAGCTAAAATTGTAGAAGGCCAAGTATGACACCAAGATCTAGGAGATACGAGATCGAAATTAGGAGCACCAGGCGAATCTAGGGTAAGATCATAAGCAGAAAGTTGATTCTCGTATTTTTTATCTCAAGAATCAGACGGAGGATGAAGATGAACGGGTCAGGGTGGTCACCGACAAAGTTGTTGTTGACTTTAAGAGTTAAAATAATTCTTTGGCTATGTCATCGAATATATGTAAAAGGGGGGGAAAATCATTTGTTAGACGGTTTCCAGCTAATGAGACAACCTTGTCACCAATGACCCTTTTCTAACTAAAAATGTCTTCTCCTCGAGCTTTATCGATCCTGCAAGTGTCATTCCTCTTTAGTATGTGCAAGTCGAAGATGATGCAACTGGGCCTATGATGGTTGAGGCTTAGATTACATAAAATATTGAACAAGATGGGACTGAGGTGGCTGGTGATCAAGAGGGTACCACTACTACTCCTAACCAAAACCCTTATGAAAACCTTGTTGAGCTGGCCAATATCAAAAGTTTGTCAACCTATGCTTAACTTCCACTAGATCTGGATGACCATCTGTAGTCTTTTAAATATAAATTTTTGTAATCTGCCTCATTTTTTACTTGAACATTTTTATTATCTTTATTTTAGATTTGATATCAATGATCTGAATGAATAATGGAACGTAGTGTTTGAGTCTAATTTTATATTTCCACTTAATGAATATCAATGAAGTGTAGTGTTTAAATGAAGTGGAGTGTCTCACCATTATAAAATGATTTTCATAATTTCACCCTGCTTAAAAGATGTTAAGGTCTCACCATACTAAAATTATGTTAAAGTACTTCCCACGTCTCGGGGTTTATAGAGAGTGGTGCCTTAAAGCCGAGACTCTAAAGACACTCTTATACTATCGAGAGAGAGATATAATTATTCACCAAAAAAAGATGTTTCATAACTTTACCATACTTAAATTATGTTAGTACTCACCATAGTAAAATTATGTTAAAGGACTTCCCACCTCTCGGGGTTGATATAGAGTGGTGCCTTAGAGCCGAGACTCTAAGTGCACTTTTATCCCCTCGAGAGAGAGACTTAAGTGCTCACAACTAAATGATGTTTGAGAATTTCACCGTACTCAAATGATGTTTAAGGGTGTCACCGTACTAAAATGATGTTTAGAACTTCCCATCTCTCTGGGTTTATTCAGAATGATGCCTTAGAGATGATACTCCTAAAGCATTCTCATGCCGTCGAGAGAGAGAGATAGATAGATAGATAGATAAATATATATATATATATATATATATATATATATATATATATATATATAGAGAGAGAGAGAGAGAGAGATAGAGATTTGATTATTCACCATACTTAAGCGATATATAAGGGTCTGACTTTACTTTAATAATATTAAGGACTTCCCACTTCACAGGGTTTAGTCAGTATGATGCCTTGGAGTCGAGACTCCAAAGGCATTCTCATACCATTGAGAGAGATATTTAATTCAGGACAAAATGATGTTTAATTATTGCGTGATTCTCAAAATGCAATTCCCAAAGATATAAGACAACACTCCATTATATTTATGTCTTCCCTTTTTCTGATCATACAAGAAATTTCCATTCGACTAGAATAAATAAATTATAAATTAGTAATATTTGTTCAAATAATATGCCTTCTAAGGTTTAAGAAATGGTGTCCTTTAATATTTTCTAGTCTATATGCTTGTAGATGAGCACGCATGGATAAACATGGGATCAATGTTGAATCTCTTCTTAGGATTCAGTTGTAAGAGAGGGATGTCCTTACTTCGGTTTTTCTCGATAGCGATAATGGATACTTAGATGCTCAAGACCCTTCCTTAGTTTTCAACTTTGATCTTCATAGGGAAACTCGGGTAAAGATCAAATCCAAAATTTTATCTTCTCCTTGAATTTTATGAAGTGTTGTGTCATCTGTCACTAACTATTTTATTGTTTATGATTCCAATCCGTCATTTCCCTCCAAAACATCCAATAATGGGTGGTGGTCTCTGAGGTAAGGGAATAGGCGGTCGATGAGGATAAGTCTCAGCTTATTGCACTGAAGCAGAAGGTAAAATAGTAGAAGACCAAGTACGAAACCAAGATCTAAGATATACGGGATCGGCGTAAGGAGCTCCAAGAAAATCTAAGGTAAGATCATAAATTGAAAATTGATGTTGTTATGAACGATCTTAAGAATTAAACGGAGGATGAAGACGAGCGGGTCATGGTGTCAATCGAGAAACTTATTACTGACTTTAGGACTCAGAAGAATTCTTTGGCTATGTCATCCAATATATGCAAAAGGGGGGTAAAACCGTTTGTCAGAGGGTTGCCAACTAATGTGATGACCTTGTTACTAATGGCCCTCTTATGGCTAAAACTATCTCCTCCTCGAGCTTTACCAATCCTACAAGTGTCACTACCCTTCAGTATCTACAAGTCGAAGATGATGCAACTAGGCCTATAACGGTTGAGGCTGGGATTACATTGAATATTGAATAAGATGGGACTGAGGTGGGTTGTGATCAAGAGGGGACCACTACTACATATGACTAGAACCCTTATGAAGACCTTACTGAGCTGACCAATACCAAAACTCTGTCAACCTATGCTTAAATCCAACTTTTTGTAATTTGACTCATTTTTTACTTGAACTTTTTTATTAACTTTATTTTGGATTTGATATCAATGATGTGAATCAATAATTCAACGTAGTGTTTGAGTCTGATTTTATATTTCGACGGAATGAATATCAATGAAGTGTAGTGTTCAAACGAAGTGGAGTGTCTCACCATTCTAAAATGATGTTTCATAATTTCACCCTTCTTAAATGATGTTAGGGTCTCACCATACTAAAATGATGTTAAAGTACTTCCCATGTCTCGGAGTTTATGGAGAGTGGTTCCTTGGAGTCGAGACTCTAAAGACACTCTTATACTATGGAGAGAGAGATTTAATTATTCACTAAAAAAAAGATGTTCCATAACTTTACCGTACTTAAATGATGTTAGGTCTCACTATAGTAAAATGATGTTAATGGACTTCCCACCTCTCGGGGTTGATATAGAGAGGTGCCTTAGAGCCGAGACTCTAAGCGCCCTTTTATCACCCCGAGAGAGAGATTTAAGTATTCACAACTAATTGATGTTTCATAATTTCAGCATACTTAAATGATGTTTAAAGGTCTCATCGTACTAAAATGATGTTTAGAATTTCCCATCTTTCAGGGTTTATTCAGAATGATGCCTTGGAGATGAGACTCATAAAGCATTCTCATACTGTCAAGAGAGAGAGAGAGAGAGAGAGAGAGAGAGAGAGAGAGAGAGAGAGATTTGATTATTCATCATACCTGAACGATATTTATGGGTTTCACTATACTTAAATAATATTAAGGACTTCCCACCTCATAGGGTTTATTTATCGTGTGATTCTCAAAATGAAATTTCTAAAGATATGAGACAACACTTTGTTATATTTATCTCATAACTTTTATGATCATACAAGAAATTTCCATTCGGCTATAAAAAATAAATTATAAATTAGTAAAATTTGTTCAAATAATCCGCGTTTGAAGGGTTAAGAAATGGCGTCCTTCAATATTTTCTAGTCGATATGTTCATAGATGAGCACACGTGGCTCAGCATGGGATCAATGTTGAATGTATTCTTAGGAGTCAGTTGTAAGCGAGGGATGTCCTTACTTCGGTTGTTCCCGATAGTGCTAACAGATACTTCGATGCTCAAGACCCTTCCCTGGTTTTCAACTTTAAGCTTCATAGGGCAACTTAGGTTAAGATCCACTCCAAAATTTTATCTTCTCCTTGAATTTTATGAAGTGTTGTGTCATCTCGTACTAACTATTTTACTATTTATGATTACAATCCATTATTTCCCTCCAAAACATCCAATAATGGATGGTGGTCTCTGAGGCTAAGGAATAGGCAACCGACGAGGATAAGTCTCGGCTTATTGCGCTGAAGCAGAAGCTAAAATAGTAGAAGGCCAAGTACGACACCAAGATCTAGGAGATACACGATCGGCATAAGGAGCATCAGGCGAATCTAAGGTAATATCATAAACTAAAAGTTGATGCTCTTATGACCGATCTAAAGAATCAGACGGATGATGAAGACGAGAGGGCCAGGGTGGCGACCGAGAAAGTTTTTTTTGACTAAAGGTGTCAGAAGAATTCTTTTTCTATGTCATCCAATATATGGTAAAGGGGGACAACACCATTTTTCATATGGTTTCCAACTAACGTGACGACCATATCACTAATGGCCCTCTTCTGGATAGAAATGTCTCCTCCTCGAGCTTTACCGATCCTGTAAGTGCACTACTCTTCAGTATGCCCAAGTCGAAGATGATGCAACTGGGCCTATGACCATTGAGTCTGAGACTACATTGAACATTTAATAAGATTGGACTGAGGTGACTGGTGATCAATAGGGGACCACTACTACTCCTGATGAGAACCCGTATGAAAACCCAACTGAGTTGACTAGTACCATAACTTTGTGAACCTATGCTTAACTTCCACTAGCACTGGGTGACCGTCTCTAGTCTTTTAAATCCAACTTTTTATAATCTACCTCATTTTTTACTTGAATTTCTTGTATTATCTTTATTTTAGAATTGATATCAATGATCTGAATGAATAATGAAACGTAGTGTTTGAGTCTGATTTATTATTTCGATTGAATGAATATTAATGAAGTGTAGTGTTTGAACCAAGTGGAGTGTCTCACCATTATAAAATGATGTTACATAATTTCACCCTTCTTTAATGATGTTAGGGTCTCACCATACTAAAATAATGTTATAGTACTTCTCACGTCTCGATGTTTATGGAGGGTGGTGCCTTGGAGCAGAGACTCTAAAGACATTCTTATACTACTGAGAGAGTGATTTAATTATACACCACACAATGATGTTTCATAACTTTACTGTAACACCCCACGTGCACAAAAAGGGAACGCGGCATGCTACTGCGATTAAACTAAACTAACTCCATCAATGAACAAGTATAGAGCATCTAAATTCCTACAATTTAAAGATAACAAATCCACAATTCTTCTATTTCCATAATATTTATTACAATAAAATCTCTCAAATATAAAATTACACCACTAATTATACATCAAAATAAATCTTTCAATCCATTGTAATAAAATATTTCTCCAAAAATAGTCTATAGCGTCCCAATCCACGCTAGCCTGCTACACAAGAAAATACGGGGAAGTACACAATATGACATGAATAGATGCTAAAAAATAATTAGCACGATGAATAAATAATAAAAATACGAATCGCATATACAAATCAAAGCCAATACTCAAGCATTATATCAATATTAATTTCTCAACAACACATCAATGTGTCACCAGGCCTCACCTCACCGCGCCTATGCATTCTTAAGCATATTCGGATTTTGGACTGTTGGTGGGTGCCCATTCTCCGTGCCATATTAAAATCTCATGACACTATGCTCAAATCACAATATAATATATATCACAATGAATCAAATTAGATTCCACTAATTTTCAGATTTTAAAGAATATCACAATTCAATATGAGTTCAATCGATATAGAAATCAAATGGAATACTCTCGAGAGAATTTAGGAGCATATTGTGTAAGTCCCTTACCTCAAAATCATCACATGAATCGACACATAAAAGTCAGCCTCTAAATATGATCGCACCATCACGTTACTCTCGCAAAATAATCAAATCTCGTTCTAGCCCAAACTCGAGAAAAGACCAAATAAGCCTTCTAATCTAAGGTTGAAATCTTAAATAAGTTTGGGGTTATGGTTTGTAGATGAAAGGGAGTAATTTTGGAGAGGTCTTCTGGTTGAAAGTTTGAGAAAAAGTGATTTAAAAAGTCCATCCATGAATTAGTTGTGATACATAGAGGATTAAGAAAAGAGTTCTAATCAGATACATAAACTAAAAAAAAAAATCACAATATAATATATATCATAATGAATCAATTAGATTCCAACATTTTTTTTAGATTTCAAGGAATATCACAATTCAATATGAGTGCAATCGACATAGAAATCAAATGGAATACTCTTGAGAGAATTTAGGAGCATATTGTGTAAGTCCCGTACGTCAAAATCATCACATTAATCGACACATACAAGCCAATCTCTAAATCTGATCGAACCATCACGTTCCTCTCGCAAAATAATCAAATCTCGTTCTAACCCAAACTCAAGAAAACATCAAATAAGCCTCTTCTATTTTAAGGTTGAAATCTTAAATAAGTTTGGGGTTATGGTTTGTAGATGAAAGGGAGTAATTTTGGAGAGGTCTTCTAGTTGAAAGTTTGAGAAAAAGTGATTTGAAAAGTCCATCCACGAATTAGTTGTGATATATAGAGGTTTAAGAAAAGAGTTCTAATCAGATACAAAGGCTAAAAAATTTAATTCGGACGATCGGACCGTTGGAACTGGATGAAATTTAGGGGAGAATTAGCTGAAGACGAGAGGGAGCTGCACAAAAATATTTAGTTCGATCGGACGCTCCAATATTTTTAAATATGTTTTTCTAGAGAGTTTTATGTTTTGAGTACTCTTAGAGAGTTTTATGTTTTGAGGACTCTTCTATATAATAGAAATTCAATTAAAACTCCATTTTAATTCCGATTCCAATTCCCTTTGAAAATTTATTTTTCAAATATAAAAGGCAACATTTTAAATTATAAAATTTATAAAATTCAAAATTTCATTTTTCTCCGGTTTCCAAAATAAATTGAAAACTTCCCATTTAAAAAATTCGGGTTGTTACATACTTCCCCACTAATAAGGAATTTCGCCCTCGAAATTCAACAAAGCCTAACACTCAAAACTCAAGCCACACCGACAATCTCCAAAAACAAATATCATCTCCAAAAATCAACTTTAAATACCTCACATCTAACCTCGATGCCTAACACGACTTATCACAAAAAATTTCTATCTCCAAAGAAAACACGTCTAACCCGGATGCTAGTCCCAATACCCAAGACCCGAGGGTTTTTGTATACCTAAGCTCTAATACCATCTGTAACACCCCGCGCGCCCAAGAAGAGAACGCGGCGTGCTACTACGAGAAAACTAAACTAAATCCACAATTCTTTTATTTTCACAATAATGATTACAATAAAGTCTATCAAATATAAAATTACACCACTAATTATACATCAAAATAAATCTTCCAATCAATTACTCTAAAATATTTCTCCAAAAATAGTCCAAAGCGTCCCAATCCACGCTAGCCTTCCAAAAAAAGAAAATACGGGAAAGTACACAATATGACAGGAATAGATGATAAAAAATAATTAGCACGATGAATAAATCGCAACAATACGAATCTCATGTACAAATCAAAGGCAATACTCAAGCATTATACCAATATTAGTTTCTCAACAACACATCTATGCGTCACCAGGCCTCACCTCACCGCGCCTATGCATTCTTAAGCATATCCAGATTTTGGACTTTTGGCAGGTGCCCATTCTCCGTGCCATATTAAAATCTCATGAAATTATGCTCAAATCACAATATAATATATATCACAATGAATCAAATTAGATTCCAACAATTTTCAGATTTCAAGGAATATCACAATTCAATATGAGTGCAATCGACATAGAAATCAAACAGAATACTCTCGAGAGAATTTAGGAGCATATTGTGTAAGTCCCGTACCTCAAAATCATCACATGAATCAACACATAAAAGTTAGCCTCTAAATCTGATCACACCATCACGTTCCTCTCGCAAAATAATCAAACCTCATTCTAGCCCAAACTCGAGAAAAGACCAAATAAGCCTTCTAATCTAAGGTTAAAATCTTTAATAAGTTTGGGGTTCTGGTTTGTAGATGAAAGAGAGTAATTTTGGAGAGGTCTTCTGGTTGAAAGTTTGAGAAAAAGTGATTTGAAAATTCCATCCACGAATTAGTTGTGATACATAGAGGATTAAGAAAAGAGTTCTAATCAGATACATATACTAAAAAAAATCACAATGTAATATATATCATAATGAATCAATTAGATTCCAACAATTTTCAGATTTCAAGGAATATCACAATTCAATATGAGTGCAATCGACATAGAAATCAAATGGAATACTCTTGAGAGATTTTAGGAGCATATTGTGTAAGTCCCGTACGTCAAAATCATCACATGAATCGACACATACAAGACAATCTCTAAATCTGATCGCACCATCATGTTCCTCTCGCAAAATAATCAAATCTCGTTCTAACCCAAACTCAAAGAAACACCAAATAAGCCTTCTATTTTAAGGTTGAAATCTTAAATAAGTTTGGGGTTATGGTTTGTAGATGAAAGGGAGTAATTTTGAAGAGGTCTTCTGGTTGAAAGTTTGAGAAAAAGAGATTTGAAAAGTCCATCCACGAATTAGTTTTGATATACAGAGGATTAAGAAAAGAGTTCTAATCAGATACAAAGGCTAAAAAAATTATTTCGAACGATCGGTCCATTGGAATTGGATGAAATTTAGGGGAGAATTAGCTGAAGACGAGAGGGAGCTGCACAAAAAAATTTAGTTCGATCGGACGCTCCAATATTTTTAAATATGTTTTTCTAGAGAATTTTATGTTTTGAGTACTCTTAGAGAGTTTTATATTTTGAGGACTCTTCTATACAATAGAAATTCAATTAAAACTCCATTTTAATTCCGATTCCAATTCCCTTTGAAAATTTATTTTTCAAATATAAAAGCCAACATTTTAAATTATAAAATTTATAAAATTAAAAATTTCATTTTTCTCTAGTTTCCAAAATAAATTTAAAACTTCCCATTTAAAAAATTCAGGTTGTTACATACTTCCCCACTAATAAAGAATTTCGCCCTCGAAATTCAACAAAGCCTAACACTCAAAACTCAGGCCACACCGACAATCTCCAAAAATAAATATCATCTCCAAAAATCAACTTTAAATACCTCACATCTAACCTCGATGCCTAACACGACTTATCGCAAAAAATTTCTATCTCCAAAGAAAACACGTCTGACCCGCATGCTAGACCCAATACCCAAGACCCGAGGGTTTTTGTATACCTAAGCTCTGATACCATCTGTAACACCCCGCGTGCCCAAAAAGAGAACGCGGCGTGCTACTGTGAGAAAACTAAACTAAATCCACAATTCTTTTATTTTCACAATAATGATTACAATAAAGTCTATCAAATATAAAATTACACCACTAATTATACATCAAAATAAATCTTCCAATCAATTACTCTAAAATATTTCTCCAAAAATAGTCCAAAGCGTCCCAATCCACGCTAGCCTTCCACAAAAAGAAAATACAGGGAAGTACACAATATGACAGGAATAGATGATAAAAAATAATTAGCACGATGAAAAAATCGCAACAATACGAATCTCATGTACAAATCAAAGGCAATACTCAAGCGTTATACCAATATTAATTTCTCAACAACACATCTATGCGTCACCAGACCTCACCTCACCGCGCCTATGCATTCTTAAGCATATCCAGATTTTGGACTTTTGGCGGGTGCCCATTCTCCCCGCCATATTAAAATCTCATGAAACTATGCTCAAATCACAATATAATATATATCACAATGAATCAAATTAGATTCCAACAATTTTCAGATTTCAAAGAATATCACAATTCAATATGAGTGCAATCGACATAGAAATCAAACATAATACTCTCGAGAGAATTTAGAAGCATATTGTGTAAGTCACATACCTCAAAATCTTCACATGAATCAACACATAAAAGTCAACCTCTAAATCTGATCACATCATCACGTTCCTCTCGCAAAATAATCAAATCTCATTCTAGCCCAAACTTGAGAAAAGACCAAATAAGCCTTCTAATCTAAGGTTAAAATCTTGAATAAGTTTGGGGTTATGGTTTGAAGATGAAAGGGAGTAATTTTGGAGAGGTATTCTGGTTGAAAGTTTGATAAAAAGTGATTTGAAAAGTCCATCCACGAATTAGTTGTGATATATAGAGGATTAAGAAAAGAGTTCTAATTAGATACAAACACAAAAAAAATTATTTCGGACAATCGGACCGTTGGAATTGGATAAAATTTGGGGGAGAATTAGCTGAATATGACAGGAAGTTGCACAAAAAAGTTTAGTTCGATCGGACTGTCCAATATTTTTAAATATTGTTTTTATAGAGAGTTTTATGTTTTGAGGACTCTTCTATATAATAAAAATTCAATGAAAACTCCATTTTAATTTCGATTCCAATTCACTTTGAATTTTTTTTTTCAAATATAAAAGCCAACATTTTAAATTATAAATTTATAAAATCGAAAATTTCATTTTTCTCCGGTTTCCAAAATAAATTTAAAAATTCCCATTTAAAAAATTCGGGTTGTTACATTTACAGTACTTAAATGATGTTTGGACTCACTATAGTATAGTGATGTTAAAGGACTTCCCACCTATCGGGGTTGATATTGAGTGTTGCCTTAGAGCCGTGACTCTAAAGGAACTTTTATTCACCCGAGAGAGAGACTTAAGTATTCACAACTAAATAATATTTCATAATTTCACCGTACTCAAATTTTGTTTAAGGGTCTCACCATAGTAAGATGTTATTTAGAACTTCCCATAACTCCAGACTTATTCAGAATGATGCCTTGAAGTCGAGACTCCTAAAGCATTCTCATACCGTCGAGAGAGAGAGAGAGAGAGAGAGAGAGAACGAGTGAGCGAGAGCGAGAGAGGGGGGGGGGGGGAGAAAGAAAAAGAGAGAGAGAGATTTTATTATTCATCATACTTAAATGATGTTTAAGGGTCTCACTATAGTAAAATAATATTAAGGACTTCCCACCTCGCAGGGTTTATTCAGTATGATGCCTTTGAGCCGAGACTCCAAAAGCATTCTCACACCATTGAGAGAGAGGTTTAGTTCAGCACAAAATTATGTTTAATAATTTCCTGATTCTCAAAATGCAATTTCTGAAGTTATGAGGCAACACTTCATTATATTTATCTCTTCAACTTTTCTAATCACACAAGCAATTTCCTATCGGATAGAACAAACAAATTTTAAATTAGTAATATTTATTCAAATAATCCGCATTCTAAGGGTTAAGAAATGGTGTCCTTCAATATTTTCTAGTCTATATGTTCGTGGGACGTCCTCCTCAGTGAATCTATAGGGCCCATCCCAGTTAGGATGAGCTTGTTGGTTTTCTAGATGTCTTTTTTTAGTATGAGGTCTCCCACTGCGATAGGCCGAGACTTGACCCTCTTGTTATAGAATTTACTGGCTCTCTGCTGATAGGTTGGCTACCTAATGGATGCATCTTCTCTTGTTTCTTTGATAAGGTCTAAGTCTAATCTCCTTTAATCCCTGAGACGGAGCCAAAGTGATGGTGATGGACATCATCCTTTATGTTTCAACCTAGTTTAAAGCTTACATAATAATGGAGGAAGTAATAAACAAAAGTCTAGTGATAGAATAAATGAGAGAAAATAGATTAACACAAGTATTCAAGTGGTTCGACCTTAGACTGCGTCAATTGTGTAAATTATGGTAATAATTCCACAATAAAGATGGGAAAATAGCCATGGATGGAGTATATAAGATTATCTCTCTTTCTCTATAAATGCATAAAGTAATAGTAATGTTTGTTATTTTTTGATTCCTGAGGAAGGATTAATGTGGTGCCTTTTATAGTTCTGGGGGTGCGCAATGTCACCCCCAGGAACAAACTCCATGTGTGAATTAGAGAGGGGATAATGAGTGCATGACACTTGTAGAGAAGGGTGTTGAAGTCATAATGGAGAATATTGTCCCCATGTGTTTGTTGATATTCCATAGTAGGTTTTGTTTGATATGTCAGTAATACGCGCGTCATGATTTCTGTGCTTGCGCCAGATGATGAAGTTGGAGGGTCTCAGCTAGCTGAGTCTATTGCTATTTTATGTCACTCTAGTTAAGTCGAAATGATACTAGTTAATCATCGTAGACTAATACGTGTGGTGCTGACTCGACCGTTCTGTTTTGTCTAAGGCCAACACTAATAATGACCGAGATTGGTTTTCGTTCACTGAGGTAACTGTCTGGTCATCTAGATTGGTCTCTAAAGATGAGACCATTTAAGATGATACTGTAGGTGAGGGCCTCTGGAAGATGATGAATCTATTCAAATACATCTTTGGAGGAAGACTCTTCCATGTTGGGTCCTTGGGATAATATCACACTTATATATATATATATATATCAATAGTTGTGATTTGATTTGGGAGTGCAAATACTCCAGTGTTTAGTGCGCTCACAAAACTTTCATCCAATCCTTCGAGTTTCAAATTATAGGAGCGGGATTCCTTAAGTCCACTAAAAATGGTAACATCACTTAAGTTATCAAATGGAACCCTTAAAAAGCTTCAAAAAATTTGTAAAGTTTATGGAGCATTTAAATTCCAAGATGGGAGAGTTGGTTAAACTTGGATGAGATGATGTTGTTTTTTTTAAACACTACTAATGGTGATCTCGAAGGTTAGAATAGGAGCACATGACATAATTTCCTAAATTTGTCCATGAAAAGTAATGAATTCAACTAGTTTCATTATGTTAGGAACATCCTCAACAAGAGTATTAACCTATACCTCTAGGGAAGCCCATATTAATGGTGAAGAACTTGACCTAGGGACATTTTCAAGAACTGGAGTATTTGAATTTGACCTTGGAGTGTTGCTATCAACATTAGGATCCTATATGGGATCTTCTTCCTTTAGATCTGAGGCCTCAAGCACCGCATCATTGGAGATAGGAACGGGGATAAAAGAGTCAACAATCCTTGTTTTTTTTTCTCTCAGGAACTGGGTTCAAAGTGGGGATAGCTGGTAGACATGGGGCATCAACTGACTCGTTTGGTTGATCATCTATTAGAGATGTTAGATGACGTGTTCAAGGATTTATTTACAACTCGTGTTTCTCCACAATAGTTAAGGTATAAGACAAATCTATTATAGGAGAAAAATAGTTTGACTCCAAGTTTATTGGTACAATGATGTCAAAGTATGTAGAATTGCTTTAAACATAAAAACCATTGGTATACAAGCCACCTGGATTTTTTGCATAACTTTTCTTTTTATAGTTTTAATGCATTTCCTATTGGGATGTCTAGTAGGCTTAGTGGTACCTGAGAAAGTGTTGGTTAGATTGCCCAAAGAAGACCTTAACATGGCTTGTCGAATAAGATGAGCTAACTCTTCTTATTCTTTCTCTATTTCCTCCTTCAAAGATTCGTCTTGTAAGCTTCTATCTCCTTAGGATATAATTTCCTCTTTCGAAACAATATGTAATCTTCAACTGGTGAAAATTTTGAAAGAGCATGAAATGACCGAGTTAAGGCCAATACAAATAAAGATAAAATTAAAGGAAGTAACAATGGACATACCATAAGAAGAATAAGATGTCTTAAAAGACTTTGTGGATGCCTACAATGGTTTCAAGTAAACCTAGATGTACTCGGACCACCAATTTCAAAAATCGAGGGTGACCCCTGCATTAAACTCGAACTGACTATGCTAAAGGTGCATAAACACTTATGATAGTCAACAATACCTTTCAAAACAGATATCTTTGATAGGTGAGAGGACCTAGGAAATATATGATGGTTGGCAAGGCTCCTCATATAGATTAGAATGGATTGATAGAAGCCAAATGGCCTAACAAACTAGGCAGATAGGTATATCTCCCCAAAAGACCTAGAGTTAGGAGAAGGATGAGTTTATCCCTAGAAAATATAACTACTTCCCCAACATGGATCTACGTAGGTTGTAGGGAGCGATTCCCTAGAAACCAAAACAAGCCAAAGTGGTGCTTCAGTAGCTACCAACAAGGGCTGTAAATAAAACCTTGGTTTGTTAATTTGTCAGATTATAAACATACTAATAAGATCTTTAAAGCCCTTATCACCTAGTTTAGAGCTATAATAGGCATACCAATGGAAAAATTCAGTGTTGTTTTTAATATGGTTAATCTCCAGGATGTATGCATATAAATGAACAGAAGAGGAATCCAAGATCGAGAAATCAGGATTGGAATGAAAGACAAAGGACCAGAATGGTCAATTCACATCTAGAGTTAGGATGAGGTATCAACATGGAAATTGAAGACCTCTTATCTACCAGTACGTAGGAAGAAATGACAACCCAAATCGAGCCCTGAGTGAGAAGTTGTTGAGTTTCAAAGATGAGAAAAAATGGAAAGAAAAGAATGAAAGAAAGAATTTCAAATCTACACCGGACTGGTCAATAAAAGAAGCGAATCGATCCGAGAGCAAGACATTCTCTAAATAAATTTCACCACCAGACCGAACTAGTAATAGCCTAAAATGAATCGATCCAGGAAGCATGAAGACTTTGAATAAAGTCCAACATCGAACCAATCCGAATACTGATGAAAACGAATCGGTCCGATGCCTTTAAGAACTCTGTATAAATTTGGATACCGAACCGATCCATTAAAGATGTAAAATGAATTGATCTGGATGCTACAGAACCGAACCAAAGATCAATACCGGATCGGACGAGATTTTCCTAATTTTTATTTTCTAATTAAGAGTTTTACTTTTCCCAACTCTTGTAATTTTCGTTGTATATTAAGTTTAACTTAGTTCTAGACATTAAGGGGTTTGATTATTCTTTGTTTTAGAGGGCACTTGCATTCAAGAACCCTAGGTTTTGATGTTTTGTAACAATTTACTCAAGATTAAAATTTTAATTCTAGATTCCTTTCTTGCAAATATTCTTTAATTTCTTCTTTTAATTTCTTTCATAGTTTAGCTTAATTCATTATAAAATTTAGGTTGCAATTCTCACTTCCAAAATTTCTTCTCAATTTCTCACATAGCTATGAATTTTGGAAAATTTAGTTCTGAGGTAGTATTTACTTTAATCATGTCCGGCTAACTTTCCAATGGTAGGGATTCATGCACCCGAACCGATGTATTTTATCTATGTAGAATATAGGTTTTGAATTGAAAATTGAATTAATCATGTTGTGTAGTACGCACAACCATCATAGACCTTTTAACCTCGTTTGCACTAGGTAACCGGGGTGTTTAAGGATGCGATGCACGTGTTAGCTATTCGACACCGATTTATGCTTACCTTTGATTATATATGATGCGGGCTAGTACCCTCATATATGTAATGCTTAGGATTAATAAAGACTGGGTTCGATCAAATTTATAATTCAAAATCTAGTATTCTATCTGGTAAATGTACTAGGGTTTGGGGGATTGTATCCTAACCTATGTTTCCTTTATTCATATTCACTTCATTGCAGTAATTTATTTGAGTGCATTCTATTTAATCAGTAGTTAAATTTCCTTTGCATGTAGTCAGTAGTCATTTAGTTCCCAATAAATCGTCTTTTTCACTTCTTTTCGAAATCAATTTAGGGTTAGTGTTCTGTTCATGCCTTGTCACGAGCTTTCATCATATTTCCCTGTGGAGATGATCCCGACTTATCGAATTATTACTAACGCGACTGGCTTGCACTTGAGCCTATATAGCACGCACACTAGATACTTATTTGTGGTCGCATCATCTTTTTGGCGTCGTTATTGGGGAATTAGGTAGACTCTAGGCTAGTAGATTCAATCCCAAATTTGATTCCAAAATTTAAAAAGAAAAAAATAAAAAATCCCAAAAAATTCAGAAAAAGAAATCATCTTTCAAAAGCCCTTTCATCCAAAATTAAGAACAGACTCCTCAAACTACTCTAATAAGAATTCACGAAAATCCCATTGTTGAGTATAATTCCAAAAGCCCCCATACCCCTTGCATTCCATAATTTGGGGCTCCACCTCCTACTACTCCAAACTCCATCACGAGTCACATGCTGAGTCACACGTCTGCAACACTCTGTGAGGATTCTGAGTCCATTGGAGAGAGATCCATGTCAGATATCGCTACTTTTGGTACGGGTGAAGGAAACCTATCGTACTGTTTGATGAAGGAAATATTATTTCCTGAGCAAACTGTCACATCTGGATGCATTCTACTTTCGTACAACGTAGGACAGTTCCACTTCTGTAATGGGATGATACAGATTCTTCCAACTTTTCACTGCATGGATTTGGAGAAACCATATCTCCACATATGCGAGTTCAATGAGGCATGCGAAACTTTTTGTTATTAAGCTTGCACCTAAGATGTCATTCGCCTAAAGAGTTTTCCTTTTTCCTTTTTCCTTAAAGGATAAAGCTAAGACCTGGCTTTAGTCTTTACCACCAAACTCTATAATGTTATGGACGGATATGCAAACCAAGTTTGTCTCAAACTTCTTTCCATCACATAACACCAACTCCATCAGGGATCAGATTCAAGCCTCTCTACAACGAGATAATGAGCCATTTGACAAGTGTTGGGAACGATTCCAAGAGTTGGTTAATGCTTGCCACCATCATGGATTTGAGAAAAATCACGTTATCGCTTTCTTCCAACATGGGATTACTATAATGTCTAAACAACTTGTGCAAACAATGTGTGAAAGACCATTCTAGGAATTAGATGTGAGTAACGCGGGGGCTCATTTTAAGTATATCACCGAGACTAGTCAAGCATGGGACACATTCGATACTAATGACCAAAACCAACCTCAATAAGTGTTCACTAATCCTATTGCGTCCGGTCTATATCAATTGAATCATGATAACTTGGTAAACCGATGACTTGATCAATTTGGGAAAAGTATGAGGGACTTAGTTGAGGTACGACTAAGAGAAGCTACCAAATCCACCTGTGCTGTGAAAGAAAACGTGTGCGCCATTTGTGAGGCAGGCCATTCAACAGAGGAATGTCTGACTATACCCGCCTACAAATCTATGTATACCCAGCAAGTGGAAGCTATAGGAGTGTTTAATGAAATTTTAATGCCTCTCATGGGAACTCGTATAATCCTTAATGGAGAAACCATCCTGGTTTTAGGTATGGACAACAACAAGCTGCGTTGAATCCACATTCACATGTTTTACTACCACCACCCCCTCCTCAATTTCAGAAAGCGCCACCTATGAAAGCACACATGTAAGATCCACCTCCAGGCCCATACATTACCCCACCGCGGAGATCACTTGAGGAAAATTTAAACCAATTCATCATATCTCAAAACTCAACCAAAGCTAGGTTTGAGCGCATGTTCACTGAAATGAATATGAGTATCTCTAGGTTGCAAGCATCCTTAAGTGTCCAAGAAAAAGGTAAATTTCTGGCCTAATTCCAAAGACCACCCCAAGGACAAACTTGTCTTAGCGTGAGATCCCACGAGCATCCTGAGCAATGTAGTGCAATTACCACTCTGCGTAGTGGGAGAGTGGTTGACTTGTCACCTCTTCCACACACTAAGAGAATTGAAAATGAGATTTTGCCCGTCTTGAAAGAGGGCAAAGATGTCCACGAGAAAAAAAGTGGTAATTATGACACCGGAGGGTCAGAGGTGGTGGTGAAACCCCCCAGTGCAACCCCATATCCTCAGTGATTGATCCCTCAATCCAAAAAGACTTCTCGGGATGATGTCCTCGACGTTCTTAAGCAAGTAAAGATGAATTTACCTTTTCTCGAAACCATAAAGAAAATTCCCCCTTATGTTAAGTTCCTTAAGGATGTTCTCATGGTGAAATGAAGGATGAAGGTAAAGAAAAATGTATTTCTAACACAGAAGGTCAACTTAGTCCTATTGAGTGATTTTCCACTAAAATATAAAGATTCGGGTGCACCCACCATCTCGTGCATCTCCGGGAAGAACCAAATTGAATGAATGTTAATAGATTTAGGGGGAGTGTTGAAATTCTTCCCTATCCCATCTACACACAATTAGACTTAGGGGCCCTTAAGCCCATGACTATGACTCTCCAACTCGCGAATTGATCCATGAAGATGCCTCGAGGAATTGTTGAACATGTAATCGTCCAAATTGACGCTTTCTACTTCTGAGTGGATTTTGTTATTTAGGATGAGGAGCCATCCATTCTCCCGAGAAATCATGTTCCCGTTATCCTTGGTCGGACAATCTTAGGTACAGCTAATTCACTCATCAATACTCGGAGTGGGTGAATGCAATTAACGTTTGGGAATATGACCCTTAAGACAAATATCGTTAATTATACTAAAAACGAGGGTGATGAAAGTGAACCGCAAGAAACGAATCCTATCGAGGAAGCACACGACCATGAGAGGACTCATAGGCGAGAGCCGTTGAGGGTAGATCTTTATGCGCAAAGTGAGAACATAAATTGTAATGTTAAGAAAGGAGTAGGAGAGGTGTGCTTAGTGACTGCGATTGAGAGCGAAAGGGAGAAAGTAAGCGACAGCGGGGCAGAGAGCTTTAAGGAGATTAAGAGAGAGGATGTGATCATTAATCAGGAAAGAGAGTTATGCGATATGAGTCTAGAGGACTTCGAGAAAGAATTCGGGCCGATGGATGAGAAACTTAATGTTGAAGTCCAAACTTTATTGGAATCATTTAGTCACTTAGAAGAAAACGAATGGAAAGATAAGGTAGATAAATTCCTTCTTTGTGACCATCCACCCATACCACTTGAGTCCTCTAATGCGATTGAGGAAAAGGATCAAGTATCGTCCGATTTAGAGCCGGACCCATGCACTCCTAAAACTAAGAAACATAGAGATATCCCCTCCAAGTCTGTGCACGTAGGCAAAGATTCAGTTAGGCACCACGAGGATCCCTTCCCAACCAGTCATCCCGAGACCCAGGGTCTCTCCCTTATCCGTGGGACTGGGCCTAACTTGTTCTAACTATTTACTTATGACAGGAAGACGGGGGAGACTAGGAGAGCAATAAACCCCGTACAAGGGGTCGAGTGAGTTTGTGGAAGATGAGAGATCGTCGCACTCACGATGCATATGGGGTGATTTTTGAGTCATGTGTTAGTGTCATTTAGTGTCTTGTTGCATTTTAAATATTTTCTTATTTTATTTATCACACTTGTTATTTGCTCTTCTTTAGATTTTAGTCCTTTTGATTGAGGACAATGCAAAAATCTAAGTTGGGGGGAGGGGGGGGGGGGGGGACTGACAAGTGCGTCTTTCTAAGACTTTATAATTTTTTTTAAACGCCCAAACAAACCAAAAAAATTAGAAAATTGAAAATTTTGTAAAAATCCAAAAATATTTTTCTTCAAGGTAAATAAAAATTGGAATTTAATTTTTCAAAAATATCACCGAAGTTTTGTTTAAAGTGTCAAATTTGTAAATTTCAAATTGCACAAAGCCAAAATTGACCAAAGATGAAAATTGAGCAAAAATTGACGACATAACGAATAAGTGTGGAGATTAATCAACCCGGTGAGATTTTGAGCCTATCAATTTTTTTGATTTTTTAAATCAATCTGAGTTATTGATTAACTCAAGGTTCAATTCAGTGTTGTAACAAGTCGTTAAGGATCTATATTCCCTTATTTATATCGGTTAGAGGAAATGTGTGAGAGGTTGTCTTGAAAAGCGCACTAACATATCTCTAAACTAAACTAATATTGAGACGCATATGGTAATATAATTAGTAATTCGGACAAATGAAGTTAGGACCTCTTTTGTTACCCAAAAAGATTAGCCATAAAAAATGTGAAAAATTATCCTTTGCAAACCAAGTTGAGCCAAATAAAATTTATCCTTTCGTTTGATAACCCAAAAAATCCATATATCCCATAATTGAGAAAACCAAAAAATTCAGAAATCGAATCCAAACTTCGAAATGGAAAGGGGAAAGAAAAGAAAAGTGCTCAACAAAAATAGTGAGAAAAGAAAAATGGGAAAAAATAGAAAAAAAAAAGATAATGAGTAAAAGCCCGAAAAAGCACGAACGAACATTATAAGGATATTATCCAATTCTTAACTTTTTGATTAATCCTAGTGTACCCAATACACCTTATAAAGCAAAAAAATCCTAACCGAGTCTGAATTACAAAGTAAATTACCACGTGGATAGTTAAAACAAAAAAGTATAATAGAATAGATTAACCGGTGTGTATAAGAGGTAATATTCCCATTTCCCAATGACCGTAACTTGATGAAGAGATCTTTTCACCCATAAATTTCCATCTTTCAATTTTGTGTATGTGAATTCGTGTCCCAATGCATTTACTCCTTATATCACACATACCGAGAAAAATATCCACATTCCGAGTGATTCGTTTGTGAGAGTATCCCGTTATCATTTGAATCAAAACAAATTTTTGAAAAAGTAACGTAATGGTCAATTGGTGGAAATTTGCGATTAAATTTCTGGCTTCGCACACATAAATGAAAAATTGAGATTTGAGCACAAAATATATGGTGATTATTTTTCGAAAAGTTTGAATTATAGAATTTTTAGATATTTAAAATTTTTTTTGAGTCAAAAGCCGAATTTTGTGGCTATATTCATTGCAAACCCTCACGAGACAAAACTCGTCCTACTAGGGTGACCTATGGGTTTAAAGGCTTGTTGCATATGATAAATGCTTTCACTTGATCATGAAAGAGGTGTTCTAACCTAATAAAATGATTTTCAAGAGATTGAGCATTGGTTAAGCCCTTTTACATTGCTCGGGACGTGCAAAGTTCTAAGTTAGGGGAGTTTGATTAGGCATAAATTCTTTCAAATTGATCCACTTAATTTAGTAGCTTTTAGTACCTCGTACTATGAAATTTGAATTGAATTATCTCAAATATGTGCTACTGACAATTCCTACATAGTGCCTCGAGTTTTGTGTATATTTCATGCTTTTTACATGATTTAATGCAAGTTAAGAGAAGAGGAATCAAAGATCGAGAAATCAGGATTGGAATGAAAGTCAGAGGGCCAAAATGGTCAATTCACATCTAGAGATCGGACGAGAGACCAACATGTAAATTGAAGACCTCGCTTCTACCAGTACATAGGAATAAATGCCATCCCAAACCGAGCCCTAAGTGAGAAGCTGTTGAGTTTGAAAGATGAGAGAAAATAAATAGAAAAGAAGGAAAGACATAATCTCAAATATGGACCGGACTGGACAATACAAGTAGCGAACCGGTCCAGGAGGATGCCAGTCTCTGAATAAATTTCACCACCAGATAATAAATAGCCTAAAACGAATCGATCTGGGAAGCATGAATACTCTCAATAAAATTCAGCATCGAAACGATCCGGATACTGATGAAAACAAATCGTTCTGATGCCTTTAAGAACTCTGCATAAATTTGGCTACCGAACCGATCCATTAAAGAAGTAAAATAAACCAATCCGGATGCCACATGACCAAACCAAATATCAATGATTGACCAGTTCAGACGAGATTTTCCCGATTTTTCTTTTCTAATTAAGAGTTTTACTTTGCTCCAACTCTAGTAAATTTCGTTGTGTATTTAATTTAACTTAGTGCCATACATTAAGGGGTTCGATTATTCTTAATTTTATATGTCTCTTTCGTTCAAGAACCCTTGGTTTTAAATTTTTGCAATAATTTACTCAAGATTCATGCTTTAATTCTAGATTCCTTTATTGCAAGTATTCTTTAATTTATGCTTTTAATTTCTTTCATAGTTTAGATTAATTAGTTATAAAATTTAGGTTGCAATTCTCACTTCCAAAATTTCTTCTCAATTTTTCACATAGATATGAATTTCTGCAAATTTAGTTCTGAGGTAGTATTTACTTTAATCATATCCAACTAAGTTTCCAATGGTTGGCATTCATGAACCCTACCCGATGTAATTTATCTATGTAGAAATTAGGTTTTGAATTTAAAATTGAATGAATCGTGTCGTGTAGTACGCACGACCTTCATAGACCTTTCAACCTCGTTTACCCTAGGTAACTGGGGTGTTTAAGGATGCGATGCGTGTGTCAGCTATTCGACACCGCTTTATTCTTACCTTTGATTATGTATGATACGGGACAGTACCCTCATATATGTAATTCTTAGGATTAATAAAGAGAGGGTTTGATCAACTTTCTAATTCAAAAGCTAGTATTATATCCGGTAAATGTACTAGGGTTTGGGGAATTGTATCCTAACCAATCTTTACATTATTCATAATCACTTCGCTGCAGTAGTTTATTTGAGCGCATTCTGTTTAGTGAGCAGTTAAATTTTCGTTGCATTTAGTTAGTAGTCATTAGTTCACAATTAATCATCTTTTTCACTTCTTTTCGAGAATCAATTTAGGGTTAGTCTTCTGTTCCTACGTCGTCATGGGCTTTCGTCCTATTTCCCTGTGGAGACGATACCGACTTATTGGATTATTACTAACGCAACAAGCTTTCACTTGAGCCTATATAGCACGCACACTAGATACACATTTGTGGTTGCGTCAGTAAGTGTCCGTGTTTTGGTCTGAAGTTATCTATCATTGTTTGATTTTTATATGCTAAATGGTCTGTTTGAAATAATTTGCATTTACTCGTAGTTATTGGGTTTATATGAAATATTTAAATCTTGGATAGATGCAAACAAGGGAAGAGATGATCATTGGTAGAAAATTGATGTAGGCTAAGGTAGAATGTAAAAAACATTCCATATGTACTAGTTAATCATCCCAAAACAAAATATTTAGCCCATCCCAACAGGCAAGTTCAATTGTCTAGTAAATCTAATCGCATCCCACCAAAGATGTTGAACTTTGGGGGACACTTCTTTATTATCATTTAAGTAAAGAAGTCTATGTATTTTTCTACTTTATTTTGAAGTAATGCACTCGCCACTTGAACTCACATACCAAACTTAACATTTGAGAAAATAAGATGAGATTTTCTATGGATTTGTTCGTATCTTAGGCTACACACACACAAATGCAAATTTTACATTAATTTATCTTGATTAGTAATTAGGTGTGCATGAAATAAAGTGTCAAAAATTAAATTCTACAATCACATTAGAAAACCAATCATGTGAAGAAGATAAGGAAAAATGCCTTTCGGGTAAAATCTATTATTTGGCATTGTAAAGAGTTTAACAGACATAATCAACTTACAGGTTACTTATCACCACTAAGTATAATGCATAGGGTCTTCAAATATTCTACACAATATAGCACAGTCCATCCCCATCCACAGGAAGCAATCTTCCCTCGGTATCAGTCGATCAACCTCGGGATGCACGATCCAATCTTCTTTAGCCGTAGAGCCTTGGCTCCACAAGTCAGCTATAGTCTATAACTCTACAAGGGATTGATGCAAGTGTATGGAAACTTAAGTTTTAACAAACTCAACAAATTATATAGGGGCAGATTATTTGGAAAAGAAAAGTGTTTTTCTAAAACATAAAGACGAGAACTTTTGGTTAAAAAATTGGGAATTTTTTTCGTTAAAAGTCTTGAGAAAAACTCATCAAGACAGGTTTTTATCACATAATAATGAATTTTGAGGACGCAAACTCGTTCAAATGAAAATGGCATCTCGTTCAAATGGAAACACCAGATTCACTCCGACGAGATTTAGTCTCGTCCGAACAACAACTCATTTACGTTCGAATAGATTTCTAATGACCATAAAATGATAGTTAACTTGTTAGGCAAAAGATTCTCGTTTGATGGCATTTGAAGCTCATTCTAATGAAAATCCAATTTTATTCAAACGATATCTTAATATTGTTCGAATGACATTAAAATAAAAAAAAAATTTAAAATTTGCTTCATAAAAAATCCTCAATTTAAAAAGTAGACAACCCTGAATATAATTAATTCATATGAAAAATAGAAATCACAAGTCATTTACCTCCATAAAGTGTCGGTGAAAAATCCAATGTCTTGAAATTCAAAAATGGTGCTTGATCACTAACATATCATTAAATGATCCTGGAGGCAATGTAGATGTAGTGTTCATTTTGAAACTCTAGATTGTAATGGGATATGCGGAAAAAAAATGCCTAAGATATGAGAAATTTTAAAATCTTGCTCTTACGAGTCGCCCCCTTTGTCTATTCCAGTACAAAAGAAAAACCCAAAACAAAATTACAGTAAAATCCCTATGACAATGTATCTTAAGGTCCTCCCAAATCTAAGAAACGAAATGACATTTGAAACCTCATCTTTAACTGAAATTGTTCTCCCCTTGGCTAACTTTGTCTTCATCTTATGTAGTCCATGAAATCATCATCAAAGAAGAAGAGATTTGCCCGTATAAAACAAAGAAAATATCTGGATGGGTACGATTTTTAAAGAAAAATAAAACTCCCCCTCAATTTGTTCTCCCACTTTTTGTCTGTAATAGCCAAAGGGTTAGAAACTAAGCATGAATAATAAGCATCACATGAACAAGCAAATATATCATTACAAATATAATCAACAAAGCACATGCGGTTAATATCCAAAGGAATAATGTGATCTCCCCTTGTCAAACAACAATTTTTCAAGTGTTTCAAAAAATTCCAAGTATATGTAAAAAAGTACATAAAGGTATAAAACAGATAGCACCATGGAATAAGACTAAAATATATGAACATTTTCCATAAGCAAATCGACATAAACATTCATAACATAGGTTCAGGAATTCATGACATACCTTTAAAGAAAGAACTCAATTTTAACCTTAGGTATAAAATGTTGAACTTAAATGAAATCGACCCGACTTATGCAATATGCCATGAATTTAAATGATTCTCAAGTCAATATTGCCAACTATTTAATTCTTTTTAAGAGAGTCGGTTGTGCAAACCCATCGATCTTCTACTTTATAATACCCTTAAAATTCACATATATATGAATTCACTATAAAATATTTTGCAAATATCATAATGCTGATATGTAGTGAAGCATTAATGAATATAAAATAAATGGCATTAACACTTTTGTTTATGTGTGCCGTTAATCTTTTTAGGATCTGTTTGCTAATGGTGGCTTTAAACGCACAGAGAATTTTTCTATTTCGTAGCCCCGTTTAATTTCTTAACATATATTAATATTTTTTAGGAAATGAAATTTGAGCAATGGTTCTTACAAGAATAACTTATATCTTTTTACATGTGGTTATTTATCAAGGAGAATTGAGATGACAACACCATATTCAACACATGATAATCAAATACAATGTTCAAAAAGTCCGTGTGGAATAAAGGTGACAAAGAGTCTATCATGTAGAAAGTAATCATCAATGATCAACAAAATGGTATTCACACACGATTAAGCACATTACCGAAACAAATCCATGTCCCAAAGCATTATGAAAAAGTCACGTGAATGGATGGAATGTAGGAGTGATCCAAATATCTTAAATGTTCATCCGTGTAAGTGATAAATGAAAATACAAAAAAATTGTTATCTTTTTCAAAACTTTTATCAAATATAAAATCTTTTTTCAATTTTTCAAACTTTTTCCTAAAAACAAATTATCTTTTTGGATTTTTTTTAAATATATTAAAAAGAAAAATATAAGAATACAATATAAATACAATCCAGAAATAGGGATATGAGTTATGATTATGATAAATATTCTAAAATAGATAAAATACCTGAACTCAATCAAGGGGGAAAATACCCAAAGACTTCCTAAGATTCTCGAATCCAAAATGAATCCAATGGTTTCATGAAAAATATATTCTAGTTGATGTTTGGTGCACATGAATCTCAAGGACACGACCTTATCTTCAATGAGATCACGAATAAAATGCTTAGATATCCTAATGTGATTTGTGCATGAATATTGGACCATATTACGAGATACATCGATCTCACTCGTATTATCACATGACATAATCATTATGCCTTAGTAATTCCCATAATCTTCTAACATTTGCTTCATCCATAAGAGTTTCATGAAATAACTCTCGGCGGCTATAAACGTATCCTTCGTCATGGACAAAGATATATATTTTTTCTTCTTGTTCAACCAAGAGATAAGATCACTCTTAAAGTAAAAACACCCACCCAAGGTCCTCAGCTCAATCGACATCCGATTAGGTGGATAAAAGGTCATTTGTATCAAAGAAATACCAAATACCATAAGAAGAAGTGCCACTCACATATTTGATGATACATTTAAGTGCAAGAAAGTGAGACTCTTTAAGGATGCTATGTATCGTGCGCACACTCCAATGCTAACGGCAATGTCAGGACGACTAGAATTCAAGTAGTTAAGACTATCTATCATGCTCCTATAAAGGGTTTGCCCTACGTCCTTGCCTAAAATGTCTTTGATAATCTTAGTTGATGTACTCATAAGGGTGCATGAGTGCTTAGTAGAGTTTAAACCAAACCGCTTCACTAGGTCCCTAGCACATTTAGATTGAGATATGAATATCCAAATCTCTAGTTGACTCACCTGGAGACCTAAGAAAAACATAAGCTCACCAACCATGCTCATCTTAAATTCTCTGTTCATTTCCTCCTTAAAACTATGTTGTCCACATAAATTTGGGCGACCAACACTACACCAAATCCTGCGAATGGTCACGCCAAGTGGGTCACGGTCCAAGTCCGTGACCAGATGGTCACGGACTTAGATTGTGACCCATTTAATATTTATCGGGACCATATTTATTACCACGCTAAATTATCGATGCTCAGTAAGTGGTCACGGACAAAATTTGTGACCACTGTGGGTCACGGACATGGGCCGTGACAAGGTCATGACCATCATGGCACCAAACTCGCCCAAAAATTCCCTTTAAGCTTGGTCACGGATGGGTCACGTACCAAGTCCATGACCCATGGCATGACGAAGAAGAGAGTACACATATTGAGGGTCACATCTTAGGTTCGTGACCATTTTTGGGTGTGGGTCACGGCTATGGGCCATGACCAAACCTCATTCAAGCACTAGTGTGGATGAAAAAGGGTCGCGCATCACAGATTGAGGGTCACAGCTTTAGGTCGTGACCATTTCTTGGTATGGGTCACGGCTATGGGCCGTGACCATACCTCATTTGACAGCTACTGTTTGTCACGCATGGGGATCGCGACTATAGACCGTGACCATTATTCGTCAATCAGGTAGAAGTAGGAGCTCAAGGGGGTAGTTCTTTGCGAGCCTAGGACGTGACCATGTCATTCCTTAAAAAAAAATAAGGTACGCTAATTTTCATTTTCATTTTCCTGTTTCTCTCTCTCTCGTCAAACACTGATGTTGATGACCAAAGCTTCTCTCTCTCGTCAATCAGGTAGCAGTAGGAGCTCTAAGGAGGTTAGTCGATTTTCCTTTTGCTAGTTGTTTCATTTTTCTATTTCTATTTGTTGATGTATGAAAGACTCCCTAGCTCCTACTATATAAATCCCAGCTACGCCCTAGAAGTATATGCCCCAACTCCGCCCAAGTAGAAGCCCCCCCAGTCCTAGTCTCTCTCCCGGGTAAATTTTATTCTTTTTCTCCATTAATTTATGTAGATTCCATTAATATATGTATATACAGTTTATATATGTATTTACAATTTATATATAGATAATTTTTATGATTTGAATTTGGGATAATATTGTGGTAGAGCTAATGTAAATGTAAAAATAGTGTGAGATAATGTTTTTGAAACTTTAGTCTTACAACCTACTAGGTTGTTAATATTAGTAAAAACAACTTTAGGTAAGCCAATTTATATCACGTATTTAGATTTTAGGATGTTAATATTCATATTAATCGATTTCAGCTAAACTTCTAGAGTTATTTTAGTATATTTGGTATTTTTGTCCTAATATTTATTTTTATCATTTTTTTTCCTTTTTGTATTATATGGTTAATGGAAAGCCTCGTAGAAAGTACATTATAGGAAATGCTTACATAGTTGATTACTCAAGTTCCTGAATCTACTAGGTCTCTTTTGAGGCAGATTGAAGCTATGAAGGTTCATAAGTAAATTATGTTTACATTTATTTCTTGAATATTATGATCTACTATACTAACTTTAGAGTCATTTTTTTTGTCTCATGTTCCCAACTTGATTCCTTTATCTACTGGATTAAACCAGATCCTTATAGTGCCCCTGAAATTAACCAAACCCTCATAGTCCCCTCATAGTGCCCCTGGAATCAACGGTTCAGGGGAAATATGTCATCATAGTGGCCTTCATATTTTAACCGCATATTGTCCCGGGAATTAACGGAGTGTTTAAATTAACCAATTATTTTAATGGAATATTAACCAGACCCTCATAGTGCCCCTGAAATTAACCAGACCCTCATATTGGCCCTGCTTCTATCTTCAACACTCCCTCCATGATTCAAGAACAATGATTTTCCAAGAATTTCACACCCGGTGGTTTTGGAAAGGCTATTAATTATAAAGAGATGGATGTTGAGATTCAGGTCTTTCAATCTGAACTTCGTTATGACCATCATTATGATATTTGACTTAATCATTTTCATGTTTTTTTTCAATTTTTTCCTTTATTCACCTTTCTCTTTAAGTTTGACAATGTGTAAATATTTTTTCAGATTTGGTATTTTACTGTGAGTGAGCATCCGGATAGGGGTTCAACGCTACTACCTACACATATCATGGTAAGCTTTATGATATGTTTTATTTGTTCATCCAATTTTATAGAAATTGAATGATTACATACATTATTATATACCAATTAGATATCAGTTCTTCATTATATACCCGTTCTTCATTACACACCAGGTACTCTTTACTTTAACTAAAGTAGTTATATAATTGATATACATTATCTATTAAATTTTTTAGATGATAGAGAGAGTACGAGATAGTTATTGGTTTTTATTGGTTTGGTTGTTCGATAATTATTGGTTGTTGGCTTGTTGTTGGATAGTATGTTAGAAGGAGTATGAGATAATTAGAAGCAGAACGGGATAATTATTAGTTTGATTGTTGGATAATATGTTGAAAATATTTTAGACTCACGGTATCAGAATACGATGATAACTTGCTAATGTCTAGACCTAAACATAAGAAAATGGCACCAACACCTCTCACGGGACCAATGTAACTCGTAGGAACTGACCCCGCGATCACGAGGCTCCTAGTTTGAGAATATGATGATAATTTAAAAATATTAGGACTTAAGCTTAAAAATAAGGCATTAGATAGCAAAAATACTAAATAACCCTCATACAGATCCGTGAGAGGCACCAACACCTCTCACAGGACCAATGTAATATGTAGGAACAGACTACGCGATCATGAGACTCCTAGTTTGAGAATACAACAATAATTTTAAAATATGAGGACATAAGCTTATCCGAAATAGCCCCCGAATGGCCCCGTAAGAGGCACCAACACCTCGCCCGAGAGTAACAAAACTCGTAGGAAGTGATCGCGCAACCACATGACTCCCGATTTTAGAATATGATGATAATTGAAAAATACCAGGACTTAGACTTAAAAACATGGTGTTTGAGGGTGAAAACCCAAAACATCCCCCGTGGGAGGCACCAACACCTCCCACAGGGATCGATGTAACTCGTAGGGAGTGACCACGCAGGCACGGGACTCTCGGTTTGAGAATACTATGATAATTTGAATATTTGTAGACTTAGGCTTAAAAATATTGTGTTAGTTGGTCAAAAACTAAAACAGCACTCGAACGACCCCGTGAGTGGCACCAACACCCCGCACGGGATCAATATAACTCTCAGTTTGAGCATATGATGGTAATTTGAATATTTCTAGACATAGGCTTAAAAACATGGTATTAGTGGGTGAAAATGCGAAACAACCCCATGGGTGGCACCAACACCTCCCACGGGACCAATGTAACTCGTAGGAACTGACCACGCAGCCACGGGACTCCCGATTTGAGATTACGGCGATAATTTGAATATTTCTAGACTTAGGCTTAAAAACATGACGTTAGTGGGTGAAAACTTGAAACAACCCCCAAACGGCCTCGTGGGTGGCACCAACACCTCCCATGGGACCAATGTAACTCGTAGGAACTCACCACACAACCACGAGACTCTCGGTTTGAGAATACGATGATAATTTGCATATTTCTAGACTTATGCTTAAAACATGGCATTAGTGGGTGAAAAGATGAAACAGGCCCCGAACGACCCCGTGGGTGGCACCAAAACCTCCCACGGGACCAATGAAACTCGTAGGAACTGACCCCATAGCCACGGGACTCCCAACTTAAGAATACGATGCTAATTTTCATATTTCTAGACTTAGACTTAAAAACATGGCGTTAGTGGGTGAAAAAAAAAAACATCCCCCGAATGGCCCAGTGAGTGGCACAACACCTCGCACGGGACCAATGTAACTTATAGGAATTGACCGTACGATCACGGGATCCCTGGTTTGAGAATACGACGATAATTTGCATATTTCTAGACTTAAGAAAAACATGGCATTAGTGGGGGGAAACCCGAAACAACACACGAACGACCACATTGGAGGCACCAACACCTTCCATGGGACTAATGTAACTCGTAGAAACTAATCGCGCTGCCACGGGGCTCTCGGTTTGAGAATATGATAATAATTTGCATATTTCTAGACTTAGGCTTAGAAACATGGTGTTAGTGGGTGAAAACTCGAAATAGCCCTCGAATCGCCCCATGGGTGGTACCAACACCTCCCACGAGACCAATGTAACTCGTAGGAACTGACCACGCAGCCACGGGACTCCCGGTTTGAGGGTATGATGATAATTTGCATATTTCTAGACTTATGCTTAAAAACATGGTGTTATTGGGTGAAAAGCCGAAACAGCCCTCAAACGACCCCATGAGTGCCACCAACACCTCTCACGAGACCAATATAACTCGTAGGAACTAACCGCATGATCATGGGATCCCCGATTTGAGCATGCAATGGTAATTTGAATATTTCTAAATTTAGGCTTAAAAACATAATGTTAGTGGGTGAAAACCCGAAATATCCCCCAAATGGCCCCGTGGGTGGCACCAACTCCTCCCACGGGACCAATGTAACTTGTGGGAACTCACCGCACCGCCACAGGACTCCCAGTTTGAGAATACGATGATAATTTGCATATCTCAAGAGTTAGGCTTAAAAACATGGCGTTAGATGGTGAAAACTAGAAACAACCCCCGAAAGGCCCCGTGGGAGGCACCAAAACCTCCCACGGGACTCCCTGTTTGAAAATATGACATTAATTAGAATATTTCTAGACTTAGGCTTAAAAACATGGTGTTAGTGGTTGAAAACCTGAAACATTCCCCGAACGGCCCCGTCGGTGGCAAGAACACCTCCCATGGGACCAATGTAACTCGTAGGAACTGACCACACTGACACGGGACTCCCAGTTTGAGCATATGAAGATAATTTGCATATTTATAGACTTAGGCTTAAAAACATGGCGTTAGTGGGTGAAAATCCAAAATAGGTCCCGAACGGCCCCGTGAGTGGCACCAACCCCTCGCATGGGACAAATGTAACTCATAGGAATTGACCACGTGATCAAGGCATCCCTTATTTAAGAATACGACAATAATTTGCATATTTCTAAACTTAGGCGAAACATGGCAGTAATGGGGAAAAACTAGAAGCAGTCCCCGAACGGCCCCGTGGGAGGCACCAACACCTCCCACGGGACCAATGTAACTCGTAGGAAGTGACCGCGTGATCACGGGAATTCAGATTTGAGAATACAATGACAATTGAAAAATATTCGGACATAGGCTTAAAAACATGGCGTTAGAGGGTGAAAACCCAAAAGAACCCCCGCAAGGCCCCGTGGGAGGCACAAACTCTTCCCACAGGACCATTGTAAATCGTAGGAACTCACCGCGTACCCACGGGACTCTCGGTTTGAGAGTATGATGATAATTTGCATATTTCTAGACTTAGGCTTAAAAACATGGCGTTAGTAGATGAAAACCCGAAACAGCCCCCGAACGGCCCCGTGAGTGGCACCAACACCTCGCACGACACCGATGCAACTCATAGGAACTGATCACGGGATTTCCGGTTTGAGAATATGATGACAATTTGCATATATTCTGGACTTAGGCAAAACATGGCGTTAGTGGGGAAAAACTCGAAATAGCCCTCGAACGGCCCGTGGGAGGCACCAACACCTCCCACGGGACCAATGTAACTCGTAGCAACTGACCATGAGATCACGGGACTCCCGGTTTGAGAATACAACCATAATTGAAAAATATTAGAACTTTGCTATAAAAACATGGCGTTAGAGGTTGAAAACCCAAAATAGCCCCAAATGGCCCCGTGGGAGGAACCAATACCTCCCACGGAACCAATGTAACTCAAAGCAACTGATCGCACAGCCACGGGACTCCCGGTTGGAGAATACGATGATAATTTTGATATTTCTAGGCTTAGGCTTAAAAACAGGGTGTTTGTGGGTGAAAATCCGAAACAGCCCCATGGGTGGCACCAACACCTCCCACAGGACCAATGTAACTCGTGGGAACTGACCACGCAGGCACGTGACTCCCGGTTTGATAATACGATGATAATTTGTATATTTCTATACTTAGCCTTAAAAACATGGCATTAATGGGTGAAAAAACTGAAACAGCCATCGAACTACCCTGTGAGTGGCACCAACACCTCGCACGGGACCAATGTAACCCGTAGGTACTGACCGGGCGATCACGGGACTCCCAGTTTAATAATATGAAGATAATTGAAAAATATCAGGACTTAGGCGTAAAAACTTGGCGTTAGAGGGTGAAAACCCAAAAGAACCCTTGAAAGGCCCCATAGGAGGCACAAACTCCTCCCACGGGACCATTATAAATCGTAGGAACTGACCGGGTAGCCACGAGACTCCCTATTTGAGAGTACGATGATAATTTGCATATTTCTAGACTTATCCTTAAAAACATGGTGTTAGTGGATGATAACCCAAGACAGCCCCCGAACGGCCCCATTTGTGGCACCAACACCACCCACGGGACCAATGTAACTCGTAGGAATTGACCACGCAGTCACGGGACTCCAGGTTTGAGAATACGATGATAATTTTCATATTTCCTGACTTAGGTTTAAAAATATAGCGTTAGTCGGTGAAAATCCAAAATCACCCTCAAACGACCCCGTGAGTGGTACCAACACCTCACACGGGACCAATGTAACTCGTAGGAGCTGATCGCGCAATCATGGGATCCCCGGTTTGAGAATACGATGGAAATTTGAATATTTTTAGATTTAGACTTATAAACAAGGATTTAGGGCATGAAAATCTGATACAGCCCCGTGGGTGGCACCAACACCTCCCACGGGACCAATGTAACTCCTAGGAGATGACCACGGAGCCATGGGACTCCCAGTTTGAGAATACGATGATAATTTACCGACTTATAGACTTAGGCTTAAAAACATTGCATTAGTGGATAAAAAGCCAAAACAGGCCCCAAACGGCCCTGTGAGTGGCACCAACACCTGGCACGGGACCAATGTAACTCGTAGGAATGGACCGCCCGATCATGGGACTCCCAGTGTGAGAATATGACGATAATTGAAAAATATCAGGACTTAGACTTAAAAACAAGGCGTTGAGGGTGAAAACCCAAAATAGCCCCCCGAACGGCTCCGTTGAAGGCACCAACATGTCCCACGAGACCAATGTAACTCATAGGAACTGGATGCGCCTCCACAAAACTACCGGTTTGAGAATACGATGATAATTTGCATATTTCTAGACTTAGGCATAAAAACATGGCGTTAGTGGGTGAAAACTCGAAACAGCCCCCGAACGGCCCCGTGGGTGGCACCAACACCTCCCACGGGACCAATGTAACTCGTAGGAACTGACCATGTAGCCACGGGACTCCCAGTTTGAGAGTACAATGATAATCTACAAAATTTGAAACTTAGGCTTAAAAAATGGCGTTAGTGGGTGAAAAGCCGAAACAACCCTCGAATGACCCCATGAGTGGCACCAACATCTTGCACGGGACTAATGTAACTTGTAGGAACTGACTGCACGATCATGGGATCCCCGGTTTGAGCATATGATGGTAATTTGAATATTTCTAGACTTAGGCTTAAAAACATGGTGTTAGTGGGTGAAAACCCAAAACAGTCTCCGAACGGCCCCGTGGGTGGCACCAACACCTCCCACGGAACAAATGTAACTCATAGGAATTGATCACCTAGCCACGGGACTCCCAGTTTGAGAATACGATGATAATTTGCATATTTCTAGACTTAGGCTTAAAATCATGGCGTTAGTGGGTGAATATCCCAAACAACCCCTGAACAGCCCCGTGAGTGGCACCAACACCTCGCACGGAACCAATGTAACACCTCGCACGGAACCAATGTAACTCATAGGAACTGACCGTGTGATCACGAGATCCTCAGTTTGAGAATACGATGATAATTTGTATATTTCCAGACTTAGGCAAAACATGGCGTTAGTGGGGGAAAACCCAAAATAGCCCCCGAACGACCCCGTGGGAGGCACCAACCCCTCCCATGGGACCAATGTAACTCCTAGGAACTGACCGCATGATCACGGGACTCCTGGTTTGAGAATACCACCATAATTGAAAAATATCAGGACTTAGGCCTAAAAACATGGCGTTAGAGGGTGAAAACCCAAAACAGCCCCAGAACGGTCCCGTGGGAGGCACCAACACCTCCCACGTCACCAATGTAACTCGTAGGAACTGAAGGCACAACCATGGGACTCTCGGTTTGAGAATATGATGATAATTTTCATATTTCTAGAGTTAGGTTTAAAAATGTGGTGTTAGTGGGTGAAAACCCGATACATCCCCCGAACGGCCCCGTGGGTGGCACCAACACCTCCCATGGGACCAATGTAACTTGCATGAACTGACCACGTAGACACGGTACTCCCGATTTGAGAATATGATGATAATTTGTATAATTCTAGACTTAGGCTTAAAACATGGCATTAGTGGGGGAAAAGTCGAAACGACACTCGAACGATCCCGTTGGTGGCACCAACACCTCCCACGGGACCAATATAACTCGTAGAAACTGACCACGCAACCACAGGACTCCTGGTTTGATAATCAGATGATAATTTGAATATATCTAGACTTAGACACAAAAACATGACGCTTGTGGGTGAAAACCTGAAACAACCTCCGAACAGCCCCGTGGGTGGCACCAACACCTCCCACGGGACCAATGTAACTCATAGGAACTGACCACGTAGCCATGGGACTCCCGGTTTAAGAATATGATGATAATTTGCATAATTCTAGACTTAGACTTAAAAACATTGCGTTAGTGGGTGAAAATACGAAACAACCCCCGAACAACCCAGTGAGTGGCATCAACACCTCGCTTGGGAGTAATTTAACTCGTAGGAATTGACCTCGCGATCATGGGATCCCTAGTTTGAGAATACAATGATAATGTGCATATTTCTAGACTTAGGCAAAACCTGGCGTTTGTGGGGGATAAGTTGAACGCACCCGTGGGAGTCACCAACACCTCCCACGGGACTAATTTAACTCGTAAGAACTGATCGCATGATCACGGGACTCTCCTTTTGAGAATACGGTGATAATTGAAAAATATCAGGACTTAGGCTTAAAAACATGGTGTTAGAGGGTGAAAATCCAAAACATCCCCCGAACGGCCCCGTCGGAGGCACCAACACCTTCCACGGGACCAATGTAACTTGTAGGAACTGATTGAGCCTCCACGGGACTTCTGGTTTGAGAATATGATGATAATTTTCATGTTTCTAGACTTAGGCTTAAAAATATGGCGTTAGTGGGTGAAAAGCCGAAACAGGTGCCGAACAGCCTCGTGGGTGGCACCAACACCTCCCACTGGACCAATGTAACTCGTCGGAACTGACCCCACAGCCATGAGACTCGAGGTTTGAGAATATGATGATAATTTGCATATTTCTAGACTCCGATTTAATAACATGGCGTTAGTGGGTAAAAAGCCAAAATAACTCCCGAACGGCCCCGTGGGTGGCACCAACACCTCCCACAGGACCAATGTAACTCGTAGGAACTGACAGCGTGATCACGGGATCCCCGGATTGAGAATATGACAATAATTTAAATATTTTTGGACTTAGGCTTAAAAACATGGCGTTAGAGGGTGAAATATCAAAATAGCCCCCGAACGGCACCGTGGGTGGCACCAACACCTCTCACGGGACCAATGTAACTCATAGGAACTGAACACGTAGCTACAAGACTCCCGATTTGACAATACGATGATAATTTGCATATTTCTAGACTTAGCCTTAAAAATATGGCGTTTGTGGGTGAAAACCTGAAATAGCCCCTAAATGGCCCCGTGAGTGGAACCAACACCTCACATGGGACGAATGTAACTCGTTGGAACTGATCACGCGATCACGAGACTCCTGATTTGAGAGTATGATGATAATTAAAAAATATCAGGACTTAGGCTTAAAAACATGGCGTTAGAGGGTGAAGACCCAAAACAACCCTCGAACGTCCCTGTGGGAGGCACCAACACCTCCCACGGGACCAATGTAACTTGTAGGAACTGATCGCGCAGCCACGGGACTCCCCATTTCAAGAATACGATAGTAATTTGAATATTTCTAGTCTTAGGCTTAAAAACATGTTGTAAGTGGGTGAAAACCCAAAATAGCCCCCCGAACGGCCCCGTGGGTGACACCAACAACTCCCACTGGACCAATGTAACTCGTAAGAACTGACCATATAGCCACGAGACTCCCAGTTCATATTTCTACACTTAGGCTTAAAAACATGGCGTTAGTGGGTGAAAAGCCGAAACAGCCACCGAACGGCCCAGTGACTGGCACCAACACCTGGCGCGGGACCAGTGTAACTCAAAGGAACTGACTGTACGATCACGGGATCCTCAATTTGAGAATACGATGATAATTTGCATATTTTTAGACATATGCAAAACATGGTGTTAGTGGGGGAAAACCCGAAACAACCCTTAAACGATGTCGTGGGAGGCACCAACGCCTCCCACGGTACCAATGTAACTCATAGGAACTGACCGCATGATCATGGGACTCCCGTTTTGAGAATACCATGATAATTGAAAAACATCAGGACTTAGGCTTAAAAACATGGTGTTAGAGGGTGAAAACCCAAAACAGCCCCCGAACGGCCCTATGGGAGGCACCAACACCTCCCACAGGACCAATGTAACTCGTAGGAATTGATTGCACAGCCACGGGACTCCCGGTTTAAGAATACGATGATAATTTGTTGTGACACCCCGACTAATTAAATACTGGGTAGCTACTCCTTTATTAAATTAAATCAAAATGCCAAGTTGGCCCAGTTAATTGCATCACTGTCGAAAACATTTTATTATTACTAACCACCTAGTATTTAAAAAGTAAGTTGTCAAATTTTAATTAAAGTCTGATTAACATGCAACAAGTGTAATGAAGAATAATAACACCATTCACCATAACGAAAGTAAATAGGATAACCATCACATAATGTAAATAAGTCTGGAGGAAAACTCCTCTCTACAATTCCGCAAACTGAAATAGATAAACTGAATACTGAATCAATACATGCCAAAGTCTAAAAAAAAAAAACTGAAATGGAAAGATGTCTCTAAAAGAAATGGACAACATGCCCTACAACTGAAGAATACTGAATATGGAATCCAAATGGTAGAAGCGTCTAAAAGCAAATCCATGTAGCTTCCACAAACAGCTACAACTCGTCACCTGAATGAGTATCCTATGCATGGTGTCCTTGTGGCTGGGCACCTAAAATGGTTTTACAAAAAAATATATTTGAAAGCAAACGGGTCAGAGCCCGAATGTGGAGATATTTTAAAAACCTGCAAGTGCTTTAAAAACATTTACAACAGTATATGCAAAATACATGTTAGGACGTGCTCTCACATGAGATGCTCACCTCTCGTCTAACTGTGCACTCCTAACGTTCCTGTACCCATTCATGTGTTATCTCATAACTATCTAATTCTGAATAGTTTCTAACACTACTACTTGGTTCACGTTTAATTTCCAACCTTAACAATTAAATAGAGAGTTCTACTTTAATTCTCGGATTCCCAATTATTAACAAAACCATTTATTGATATAAGTTCCCTTTTTATCTTTTCATAACATGACCGTAACTATACTCACAATTTAACATAGTAAATTCCTTCTCATATAACCGTAAATTTTCACATCATAAATATACAATACAAGCACCCAAAGGCTAAGCTGCGGTGCACACATACTCTGCTATCCATCCCGGTACATCACGTACATAAGGATCACGCATTCCGAATCTCTCAGGAATCGTTCAGATAACAACATCACAAATAGTGGAGGCGAGCACAATCACATCACATGGGTCACGCACATACCTACGCTCCCACGATCAGCAAACTTATTAATATCCCAATAAGTCCTTCTATGACCTATGTTCATCGAGGTAACCAATCTAAATCCGGGCAACACAAGGATAAGAAGGCCCTAAGCGAACGTAAACCTCCCGTGATAGCAAGTATGGTAGGTATGTCATACACATAAAATTATATACTAAGCATTCACACATCTTAGATATCTCGATATTAATAAAGGTATACTCTACATCTTTATACCATTATTCCAAATTCATATATTTCAAGTATCCCGATAATATAGAAATTAAATTTGTCAACACGTCTCACGTCGTAGTTTCTTAAACTTAAAACCTATCTCAAATAGACTATTAAGTTCCTATTATTCCCCCATATAACATCTTTACACCTAAGGTCTTTACTTCTGCCCCAAACCTTATATCATCAAATTATTCAAATTTATACTATTAAACCAAATATTATCTCAATTATCGAATTTCATTAATTTAGAATAATTCCTCAAATTGAATTCCAATTAAGGTCCAATCTCATAATCATGCCTACTGGTCTTCCTTAAGGTTAAGGGTATTCATAAGGTCTCCAATAATATCATTCAAGGATTAACACCATTAAAATTTAATTAGGGAAAAACTTTACTCATTTTGGGAAGGTCGATCGATCGACCTTTACCTTCGATCGATCGATTGTGGTCGATCGATCGACTGAAGAACATCGATCGATCGAACGCACCAGGTATGGTTACGGACTGCTTCATTTTTGCAGTTACCAATTCGTCCCAAAACACCATTTTCAAGCATGAAACTCTAAGACAAGGTTACAATATCATCTTACTATCATTCTACAACAGTATTAACATTCTAGAACCCATAATTCATCATTCAAAGGCTTTGTTTAGATCAAGACTACATAAAAAATTTCCCGATTTCTTCCCCATTAAAGAACATCAATAAACTACTACTAAACTCCATTTTTAGATCATCAATGGTTCTGTTTAGAACATATAATTCGTACAGAATATTACTACATGCAATCCCTAACATAATTCATAACTTTTAACTTCCAATATATGGGTCTAAATCATCTTCCAAGATCAATTTCGAAAATTCCTAAACATGGAAAAGCATAGCTTGAATCAAATGAATTTAAACCAGTTGCCTTAATCTTTCTCTGAATTTGATGTTGAATTTGAAGGTTGAATCTGCCCTCTATCTCTCTTTCTGCAGAATTCTTTCCTTTCTCTCTCTCTCTACAAGTTCTTCCCAAGGATGATGATAATGGAGGTGTGTTTGGTTTTTGGTAAGTTGGGACTATATTTCAACTTCTCCCGTAGTCCATTAAGTCTCTTAGTGTAGTTAGTGGGTTTAGTGGGTTAAAGAAGAAGTCAGATTTCTATTTCTAATTTTCGTCACTTTTAATTTCCAAAAATACAAAATTACCAAAATACCCTTTATGATGCCGGTATGGCCTAAAAATACCCCGGGACCCAAACTAAACTCCCGGCTAGTGTTTTCTGACTATCTCGACCCTTCCGGACGCGCTGGCGCACTCAAAATGACCATACGGTTGATAAAAATAAAATTCACTTTTTAATTCAAATAATTATATTCTTGACGCGACTGTCACGCGCGTCAAAACAAAGTTTCCCAAATTGCCGTATTTCAATCTCGTGACAATTTCAATATTTCCAATATTCATATAATGCCAAGTATACACATTATAATTAAATACTAACTCAAATCTCATTAATATTTTTATCCGGATTAATTTCCAATTAATACACATTTAATTCAATTAATCCCCAAAAATAAATATCACAGAAAATACGGGGTATTACATACTTCCCCCCTAATAACTGAATTTCGTCCCGATATTCGGAACTAGAAAGTACCTGGTAAGAATAACTCTGGATAACATTCGCGCATCTCATCCTCGCGCTCCCATGTGGACTCCTCGACATTATGATGTCGCCACTGAACACGCACTAACGGAACTATATTTGACCGCAGTTTCCGCTCACTTCGGTCCAGAATAGCAATCGGCCCCTCCTCGTAGGAGCTATCTAGCTGGAGATAAATGTCCTCCATGGCAATGTGGGAATGAGCCAAATCGTCTCTAAGATATTTCCTAAGCGAGGAAATATGAAACACATCATGAATCCGATGCAAATGTTCCGGTAACCCAAGTCTATACGCAACCGGCCCAATCCGCTCAATAATAGGGAATGGTCCCACATATCTCGGTGCCAACTTCCCTTTCTTCCCGAAGCGCATAATCCCCTTCATAGGAGATACTCTGAGCAAAACCTGATCCCCCACTGCAAATTCCTTGAAGAATCTCTTCGCATCAGCATAGCTCTTCTGTCGATCCTGAGCTACCCGAATGTGACTCCGTATCAATTCAATCCTTACCGAAGTATCCCGAATCACTTCCGGCCCAAGTAGTTTGTTATCCCCCACCTCCAACCAACATGCTGGGGAACGACAAGGTCTACCGTACAATGCCTCAAATGGAGCCATGCCAATAGTGAACTGGTAGGAATTATTGTAAGCAAACTCCACCAGTGGAAGATACTGCTCCCATCCACCCTCAAAATCAATGGTGCACATACGTAGCATGTCCTCCAACATCTGATTTGTGCGCTCGGTCTGCCCATCGGTCTGCGGGTGGTATGCCGTACTCAACCGCAACTCCGTGCCCATGGCCTACTGAAAACTCTCCCAAAACCGTGAAACAAATATCTTATCTCGGTCAGACACGATATTCAGGGACACAGCGTGAAGTCTTACTATCTCAGAAATAAAGAGCTGGGCATACTGTCCTGCAGTGTAGTCTGTCCTCACGGGTAGAAAATGAGCGACTTTGGTCAACCTATCCACTATTACCCAAATGGAGTCGTGACCTCTCTGTGACGTAGGCAATCCCATGATAAAGTCCATGGATATGCTCTCCCACATCCACATCGGGACCTCCATCGGCTGTAGTAGTCCTGCTGGTCTCTGATGATCCACTTTTACTAGCTGAAAAGTGGCGCATTTAGAAACAAACTCGGCAATATCTCTCTTCATACCGCTCCACCAATACTGACGTCTCATGTCTTGGTACATTTTGTCCCCGCCGGGATGTACCGCGAACCGTGAGCCGTGCGACTCTACCATCACCTCATGCCGCAATTCCTCCATTTCCAGAACCACCAATCTCCCATTGAAGCGTAATCCCCCGTCCGAGCTAACGGTATAGGACTCGGCTCCCTCTGCTAGTAATCGAACTATCTGCTCCTGACAGAACGAGTCATTAGCCTGTGCCCGTACTACCTTCATGACAATCTTCGGTGTAACGGTCATCACAGACATGAAAGATCGGGCCACTGCATCCTGGTGTCCCAATTCCTTCCACTTTGCCTTCCACACTTCCGCCACCTCATCTACAGGTCTACGGCTCAACGCGTCTGCTACTACGTTAGCCTTCCCCGGGTGATACTGGATATCGAACTGATAATCTTTCACGAATTCAAGCCACCTCCGTTGCCGCATATTCAACTCCTTCTGCGTGAATAGGTACTGTAGGGACTTGTGATCCGTGAACAATCGAAACTTCTCCCCCAAAAGGTAATGTCTCCAAATACGAAGGGAAAATACCACTGCCGCTAACTCCAAGTCATGGGTAGGGTAATTCTTCTCGTGAGGCTTAAGCTTACGGGAAGCATAAGCTATGGCCTAACTCTCGTGCTGCAGTACACCTCCAAGTCCTTGTAAGGACGCATCGGTGTACACAAGGTACTCAACTCCCAGTCTTGTAAACGCTAACACAGGTGCTCAGGTCAACTTATCCTTCAACTCATCAAATGCCAACTGACAGGCATCACTCCAGATGAATGGCACACCTTTTCTAGTTAGATGTGTCATGGGACCCGCTATCGTGGAGAAACCCCGAATAAACCTCCTGTAGTATCCTGCTAGTCCCAAGAAACTACGGATCTCCGTCGGTGTCGTGGGCTGTCCCCACTCCCTCACCGCGGATACCTTTCCTGGATCAACAGATATCCCTCGGTCGGAAATAATATGCCCCAAAAACTGAACCTCCTTCAGCCAAAACCCACACTTCTCATACTTTGCATACAGCTCTTTCTGACGTAGCGTCTGCAAAACTTGCCTCAAATGCTCGGCGTGCTCCTCTTTTGTCTGGGAGTAAACCAGAATATCATCGATGAAGACAATGACAAACTGATCTAGGAAATCCCTGAACACCCTGTTCATCAAGTCCATAAACGCTGCTGGGGCGTTGGTCAAACCAAATGGCATAACCCGAAACTCGTAAGAACCATATCTCAATAAGAACGCAGTCTTCGAGACGTCCTCCTCCCTGATACGCAACTGATGGTATCCAGATCGCAAATCAATCTTTGAGAAGCAAGAAGATCCTCTCAACTGGTCGAATAGGTCATCGATTCGAGGCAACGGATACTTATTCCGTATCGTGACCTTGTTCAACTCCCGGTAGTCCACACACAATCTCAGTGAACCATCTCTCTTTTTCACGAACAACACAGGGGCACCCCACGGTGAAGTACTCCTCCGAATAAACCCCTGACCCAACAACTGCTCAATCTGTTCCCGTAACTCCCTCATCTCAGCTGGAGCCATACGGTACGGTGCGCGTGCTATAGGTCTCGTATCTGGTAATAAGTCTATAACAAAGTCTATCTCTCGACTGGGAGGGTAATCCAGGTATATCCTGAAATACGTCGGCAAACTCTCTAACAACCGGAATCGAATCAAGTGGTATCACCACCTCCTTAGAGGTCTCCTCCTCCAAATAATACAAATGAGCGGTCGAACCTCCCTCTGGGCGAGGCATCGCCACTACAAACATCTCTTGCCCCGAAATGGCAAAAACAATGCTCCCACCGAAACAATCAATCATGGCTCTATAATCAGCGAGCCAATCCATACCGGTAATCACATCGTGAACATGCATATCTAATACCAACATATCTGCAGGTAATACCAAACTACCAATATCTACCCCCACTCCCCGGCATATAAAGAAAATAAGTGACCCACTTCCCAATGGTGAGTCTACACACGTAACTGTGCTCTCTGCCGTAGCTAACAACCCTAAAGCCTTCGCGAAATGTGTAGCTATAAAACAATGTGTAGCCCCCGTATCAAACAGTACCCGACCCATAGTGCCATGGATAGAAAACGTACCCTCAATCGCGGGCGGTGCCTGTGGGACTGTTGCCTGGTGGACGTTATAGACACGTCCATACTGTAACTGCCCCTGCTGAGCCGGGACTGCTGGAATGGGTGGCAATGCTGCCATCTGTGGCGGTGCGGGGAGAGCGGCGGGAAACATAGGCCTCTGCGGCTCCTGGCGAGCTCCCTGCTGCTGCTGCTGTGGGGCCCTGCCCCTATCAGGACAGTCCTGGCGTTTATGGCAGTCTTGCCACAAACGAAACACTTCCCTGGGAAGCTCCCTCCTCTCTGCCCCTGCTGTCCCCGGCCCTTGTGGCCGTTACCGTTCCTCCCTTGACCCAGCTGGCCCTGCTGAAACTGCTGCCCATTCTGCCCCTGTTGGCCCTGATGGCCGTTTGGACCCTGATGGCCCTGACAAAAACCTCCCTGTCCGTGCCTGTAATTTCCTGATCTGAACCTCTTCTGATCCCCCTGCTGGGAACCTTGATCACCCTGTCTCTTCCCTTGAACAGATTGTGCCCCACCGGCACCATGTCCTCTAGTCCTGCCCTGATGGCTAGACTCTCCCGATCTCTTGCCCTCAGCCATATGAAAGCGGTGATCCTGGCAATAGAGCAATGCAGCGTTAACCACATCAGAATAAGTGGCCAACGAAAGGTTCCCTAACAGATGCTGACGGATCCTCCATGTCAACCCGTCGGTGAATTTCTCAATCTTCTTCTTTTCTGTCGGTATCTCATCCGGAACGATATTCAACAGATTAGTGAACTCGGCCTCATACTCGGCCACGGTCTTACCCTCCGGCTTCAGACTCATCAATTTCCTCCTCATTTCCGTATGAACAGCTGACGGAAAGTACTTGCGGTCGAACCGCACCCAGAACTCCTGAATAGTGAGAGTATCCCTCTCCTCTACGGTGGTAATAGACTCCCACCACTGCAATGCAGACCCAACTAGCTTGAAAGTAGCTAGCTCCTGCTTCTGAACATCCGTGCACTCATACATCCTCAAGTGCCGCTGTATATCCTTCCTCCACTGGCTCGAGACTACCACATCTGAGCTACCTGCAAACTCTGGCGGATGCGCTTTCAGAAAAGCGTCACGTACACGTTCCCAAGCAGACGGAAATGCATTTTCCTGTACTGGTGCGGCAACCGGCGCCTGAGGCAGTGCCTGCTGAACTACGGCAAGTGCGGCATTTACCGCTTGGGCTACTATGGCTGCAACCTCAGCGGCATTCATCGTGCCCTGAACTGGAGCGGGCTGGGGTTCGGGCATTGCATTCCTGGGAACCCGTGGTACACGTCGTGGAGGCATTCTGAAATAAGAATAAAGTCTATAAGTTTGCAGTTATAAACTTAAAATAGCCGAAGAATGTAGCATATACAAAAGAATACAACAATCCTAAAATATAAGGCTCTATATCAAAGAATGCTCAGCGGAAACATAATAAGCCGTTCAGATCCTAAAGGACACTAGAACTTGATGCTCTGATACCACCTGTGACACCCCGACTAATTAAATACCGGGTAGCTACTCCTTTATTAAATTAAATCAAAATTCCAAGTTGGCCCAGTTAATAGCATCACTGTCGAAAACATTTTATTATTACTAACCACCTAGTATTAAATTTTAATTAAAGTCTGATTAACATGCAACAAGTGTAATGAAGAATAATAACACCATTCACCATAATGAAAGTAAATAGGATAACCATCACATAATGTAAATAAGTCTGGAGGAAAACTCCTCTCTACAATTCCGCAAACTGAAATAGCTAAACTGAATACTGAATCAATACATGCCAAAGTCTAAAAAACAAAACTGAAATGGAAAGATGTCTCTAATAGAAATGGACAACATGCCCTACAACTGAAGAATACTGAATATGGAATCCAAATGGTAGAAGCATTTAAAAGCAAATCCCTGTAGCTTCCACAAATAGCTACAGCTCGTCACCTGAATGAGTATCCTATGCATGGTGTCCTTGTGGCTGGGCACCTAAAATGGTTTTACAAAAAAATATATTTTGAAAGCAAACGGGTCAGAGCCCGAATGTGGAGATATTTTAAAAACCTGCAAGTGCTTTAAAAACATTTACAACAGTATATGCAAAATACATGTTAGGACGTGCTCTCACATGAGATGCTCACCTCTCGTCTAAATGTGCACTCCTAACGTTCCTGTACCCATTCATGTGTTATCTCATAACTATCTAATTCTGAATAGTTTCTAACACTACTACTTGGTTCACGTTTAATTTCCAACCTTAACAATTAAATAGAGAGTTCTACTTTAATTCTCGGATTCCCAATTATTAACAAAACCATTTATTGATATAAGTTCCCTTTTTATCCTTTCATAACATGACCGTAACTATACTCACAATTTAACATAGTAAATTCCTTCTCATATAACCGTATATTTTCACATCATAAATATACAATACAAGCACCCAAAGGCTAAGCTGCAGTGCACACATACTCTGCTATCCATCCCGGTACATCACGTACATAAGGATCACGCATTCCGAATCTCTCAGGAATCGTTCAGATAACAACATCACAAATAGTGGAGGTGAACACAGTCACATCCCATGGGTCACGCACATACCTACGCTCCCACGATCAGCAAACTTATTAATATCCCAATAAGTCCTTCTATGACCTATGTTCATCGAGGTAACCAATCTAAATCCGGGCAACACAAGGATAAGAAGGCCCTAAGCGAACGTAAACCTCCCGTGATAGAAAGTATGGTAGGTATGTCATACACATAAAATTATATACTAAGCATTCACACATCTTAGATATCTCGATATTAATAATGGTATACTCTACGTCTTTATACCATTATTCCAAATTCATATATTTCAAGTATCCCGATAATATAGAAATTAAATTTGTCAACACGTCTCACGTCGTAGTTTCTTAAACTTAAAACCTATCTCAAATAGACTATTAAGTTCCTATTATTCCCCCATATAACATCTTTACACCTAAGGTCTTTACTTCTGCCCCAAACCTTATATCATCAAATTATTCAAATTTACACTATTAACCCAAATATTATCTCAATTATCGAATTTCATTAATTTAGAATAATTCCTCAAATTGAATTCCAATTAAGGTCCAATCTCATAATCATGCCTACTGGTCTTCCTTAAGGTTAAGGGTATTCATAAGGTCTCCAATAATATCATTCAAGGATTAACACCATTAAAATTTAATTAGGGAAAAACTTTACTCATTCTGGGAAGGTCGATCGATCGACCTTTACCTTCGATCGATCGATTGTGGTCGATCGATCGACTGAAGAACATCGATCGATCGAACGCACTAGGTATGGTTACGGACTGCTTCGTTTTTGCAGTTACCAATTCATCCCCAAACACCATTTTCAAGCATGAAACTCTAAGACAAGGTTACAATATCATCATACTATCATTCTACAACAGTATTAACATTCTAAAACCCATAATTCATCATTCAAAGGCTTTGTTTAGATCAAGACTACATCAAAAAGTTCCAGATTTCTTCCCCATTCAAGAACATCAAGAAACTACTACTAAACTCCATTTTTAGATCATCAATGGCTCTGTTTAGAACATATAATTCATCCAGAATATTACTACATGCAATCCGTAACATAATTCATAACTTTTAACTTCCAATATATGGGTCTAAATCATCTTCCAAGATCAATTTCGAAAATTCCTAAACATGGAAAAGCATAGCTTGAATCAAATGAATTTAAACCACTTGCCTTAATCTTTCTCTGAATTTGATGTTGAATTTGAAAGTTGAATCTACCCTCTATCTCTCTTTCTGCAGAATTCTTTCCTTTCTCTCTCTCTCTACAAGTTCTTCCCAAGGATGATGATAATGGAGGTGTGTTTGGTTTTTGGTAAGTTGGGACTATATTTCAACTTCTCCCATAGTCCATTAAGTCTCTTAGTGTAGTTAGTGGGTTTAGTGGGTTAAAGAAGAAGTCAGATTTCTATTTCTAATTTTCGTCACTTTTAATTCCCAAAAATACAAAATTACCAAAATACCCTTTATGATGCCGGTATGGCCTAAAAATACCCCGGGACCCAAACTAAACTCCCGGCTAGTGTTTTCTGACTATCTCGACCCTTTCGGACGCATTGCCGCACTCAAAATGACCATACGGTTGATAAAAATAAAATTCACTTTTTAATTCAAATAATTATATTCCTGACGCGACTGTCACACGCGTCCAAACAAAGTTTCCCAAATTGTCGTATTTCAATCTCGTGACAATTTCAATATTTCCAATATTCATATAATGCCAAGTATACACATTATAATTAAATACTAACTCAAATCTCGTTAATATTTTTATCCGGATTAATTTCCAATTAATACACATTTAATTCAATTAATCCCCAAAAATAAATATCACAGAAAATACGGGGTATTACATTTGTATATTTCTAGACTTTGGCTTAAAAACATGGTGTTAGTGGGTTAAAAATCCGAAATAACCCCCGAACGGCCACGTGGGTTGCATCCTTAGCTCCCACGGGACTAATGTTACTCGTAGGAACTGACCATATAGGCACGGGACTCTCGATTTGAGAATAGGATGATAATTTGCATATTTATAGACTTAGCCTTAAAACATGGCGTTAGGGGGTGAAAAGTCGAAACAGCCCTCGAATGACCCCTTGAGTGGCAGTTACACCTCGCACGGGACCAATGTAACTCATAAGATCTGACCGTGCAATTATGGGATCCCCGGTTTGAGAATACGATGGTAATTTGAATATTTCTGTACTTAGGCTTGAAAACATGGTGCTAGTGGGTCAAAACCCGAAACAGCGCCGGAATGGACTCGTGGGTGGCACCAACACCTGCCACGGGACCAATGTAACTCATAGGAACTGACCGCGCAACCACGGGACTCCCGGTTTGAGAATATGATGATAATTTTCATATTTCTATACTTTGGCTTAAAAACATGGTGTTAGTGGGTGAAAAGCCGAAAGAACCCCCGAACGGCCCCGTGAGTGGCACCAACACCTCGTACGGGACCAATGTAACTCGTAGGAACTGACCGCACGATCATGGGATCCCCGATTTGAGAATACAATGATAATTTTCATATTTCTAGACTTAAACAAAACATGACGTTAGTGGAAGAAAACCCGAATCCACCCCCGAACGGCCCCGTGAAAGTCACTAACACCTCACACGGGACCAATGTAACTCATAAGAACTGACTGCATGATCACGGGATCCCCAGTTTGAGAATAGGATGGTAATTTGCATATTTATAGACTTAGCAAAAATGTGGCATTAGTGGGGGAAAACCCTTACGGCCCCGTGGGAGGCACCAACACCTCCCACGGGACCAATGTAACTCATAAGAATTGACCGCACGATCACGGGACTCCCAGTTTTAGAATACAACGATAATTGAAAAATATCATGACTTAGGCTTAAAAACATGGCGTTAGAGGGAAAAAACCCAAAACAGCCCCTGAACGGCCTAGTGGGAGGCACCAACACCTCCCATGGGAACCATGTACCTTGTAGGAATTGATTGCGCGACCACGGGACTCTCGGTTTGAGAATACGATGATAATTTACATATTTCTTGACTGAGGCTTAAAAACATGGCGTTAGTGGGTGAAAAGCCGACACAGTCCCCGAACGGCCCCGTGGGTGGCACCAACACCTCACACGAGACCAATGTAACTCATAGGAAATGACCACGCAACCACGGGACTCCAGACTTTAGAATACAATGATAATTTGCATATTTCCTGACTTAGGTTTAAAAATATGGTGTTAGTTCGTGAAGTGCCGAAACAACACTTAAACGACCCCGTGAGTGGCACCAACACCTCGCACAAGACCAATGTAACTCATAGGAATTGACCGCGTGATCACGGGATCCCCGGTTTAAGAATACGAAGAAAATTTGCATATTTCTAGACTTAGGCAAAACTTGGCATTTGTTAGGGAATACCCGAACGGCCCTGTGAGAGTCACCAACACCTCCCACGGGACCCAGGTAACTCGTAAGAACTGACCACGCGATCACAAGACTCTCGATTTGAGAATATGACGATAATTGAAAAATATCAGGACTTAGGCTTAAAAACATGGCGTTAGAGGGTGAAAGCCCAAAAAAGCCCCCGAACGACCCTGTGGGAGGCACCAACACCTCCCACGAGACCAATGGAACTCGTAGGAACTGACCGCGCAGCCACGGGACTCTCAGTTTGAGAATATTATGATAATTTGCATATTTCTAGACTTAGGCTTAAAAATATGGTGTTAGTGAGTGAAAACCTGAAATAGCGCCCGAACGGCCCCGTGGGTGGCACCAACACCTCCCACGAGAGCAATGCAACTCGTAGGAACTAACCACGCATCCACGAGACTCCAGTTTTGAGAATATAATGATAATTTTCATATTTCCTAACTAAAGTTTAAAAACAAAGCATTAGTGGGTGAAAAGTCGAAACAACCCCCGAATGGCCCCTTGGGTGGCACCAACACCTCCCACGAGACTAATATAACTCGTAGGAACTGACCGCATGATCATGGGATCCCTGGTTTGAGAATACGATGTTAATTTGAATATTTTTAGACTTAGGTTAAAAAACATGGCGTTAGTTGGTGAAAACGCAAAATAGTCGCCGAACAGCCCTGTGGGTGCCACCAACACGTCCCTCGAGACCAATATAACTCGTAGGAACTGACTACGTAGCCACGGGACTCCTGGTTTGAGAATACGATGACAATTTGAATACTTCTAGACTTAGGCTTCAAAATATGGCGTTAGAGGGTGAAAACTCGAAACAACCTCCGAACGGCCCCGTGGGTGGCACGAACACCTCCACGGGACCAATGTAACTCGAAGGAACTGATCACGCAGCCATGGGACTTCCAGTTTGAGAATACAATGGTAATTTTATTATTTATAGACTTAGGCTTAAAAATATGGCGTTTGTGGGTGAAAACCTAAAATAGACCCCCGAACGACCCCGTGGGTGGCACCTACACCTCGCACGGGACCAAGGTAACTCATAGGAACTGACTGTGCGTTCATAGGATCCCCAGTTTGATAATACCACGATTATTTTCACAATTTTAGACTTAGGAAAAACATGGCGTTAGTGGAGGAAAACCCAAAATAGCCCCCGAACGGCCCCGTGGGAGGCACCAACACCTCGCACGGTACCAATGTAACACGTATGAACTGACCGCATGATCATAGGATCCCCGATCTGAGAATATGATGATAAGTTGTATTATTATAGACTTTGGAAAATCATGGCGTTAGTGGAGGAAAACCCGAAACAGCCCCTAAACGGCCATGTGAGAGGCACCGACACCTAGCACGAAACAAATGTAACTCATAGGAACTGAACGCGTGATCACGAGACTCCCAGTTTGAGAATATAAAAATAATTGAAAAATATGAGGACTTAGGCTTAAAAACACGGCGTTAGCGGGTGAAAACCCTAAACAACCCCCGAACGGCCCCGTGGGAGGCACCAACACCTCCCACGGGACCAATGTAACTTGTAGGAACTGATCGCGTAGCCACGGGACTCTCGATTTGAGAATAAGATGATAATTTGCATATTTCTAGACTTAGGCTTAAAAACATGGCATTAGTGATTGAAAACCGGAAATAGCGACCGAACGGCCCTGTGGGTGGCACCAACACCTCCCACGGTACCAATGTAACTCGTAGGAACAGACCATATAGACACAGGAGTCATAGTTTGAGAATAGGACAATAATTTGCATATTTATAGACTTAGGCTTAAAAACATGGAGTTAGTGGGTGAGAAGCCGAAACAGCCCCCGAACAGCCCAGTGACTGGCATCAACACCTGGCACGGGACCAATGTAACTCGTAAGAACTAACCGCGCGATCACGAGATCCCCGATTTGAGAATACAATGATAATTTGCATATTTCTAGACTTAGGCAAAACATGGCGTTAGTGGGGTAAAACTCGAAACATCCCCCGAACGGCCCCGTGGGAGGCACCAACACCTCCCACGGGACCAAAGTAACTCGTAGGAACTGACCGTCGATCACAGGTCTCCCGATTGGAGAATACGACAAAAATTGAAAAATATCAAGACTTAGGCTTAAAAATATGGCCTTAGAGAGTGAAAATTCAAAACATCCCTTGAACGGTCCCGTGAGAGGCCCGAACACCTCCCACGGGACCAATATAACTCGTAGGAACTGACCGCGCAGCCACAGGACTCCCGGTTTGAGAATATGACATTAATTTTCATTTTTCTAGACTTAATCTTAAAAACATGGAGTTAGTGGGTGAAAACTCAAAACAGCCCTCGAACGGCCCCGTGGGTGGTACCAACACCTGCCACGGTACCAATATAACTCGTAGGAATTGACCACGTAGCCACGGGACTCCCAATTTGAGAATACGACGATAATTTGAATATTTATAGATCTTGGCTTAAAAAATGGTGTTAGTGGGTAAAAACTTGAAACATCCCCCGAATAGCCCTGTGGGTGGCACCAACACCTCCATCGGGACCAATGTAACTTGTAAGAACTGACCATGCAGCCACGGGACTCCTGGTTTGAGAATATGAAGATAATTTGCATATTTCTAGACTGAGTCGTAAAAACATGATGTAAGTTGGTGAAAAGCAGAAACAACCCTCGAACGTCCCCGTTAGTGGCACCAACACCACGTACAGGACTAATGTAACTTGTAGGAACTGACCGCGCAATCACGGGATCCCCAATTTGAGAATATGATAATAATTTGCATATTTATAGACTTAGGCAAAACATGGCATTAGTGGGGGAGAACCCGAAACAACCCCGAACGGCCCCGTGGGCAGCACCAACACCTCCCACGGGATAAATGTAACTCTTAGTAACGGACCGCGCGATCACAGGACTCTCAGTTTCAGAATAGGACGATAATTGAAAGAAATCATTGCTTAAGATTTAAAACATTGCGTTAGAGGGTGAAAACCTGAAATAACCCCCGAATGTCCCCGTGGGTGGAACCAACACCTCCCACGGGACTAATGTAACTCGTAGGAATTGATCGCATAGCCACGGGACTCCCGGTTTGAGAAAATAATGGTAATTTGAATATTTATAGACTTAGGCTTAAAAATATGGCGTTTGTGGGTGAAAACCTGAAACAACCCCCGAACGACTCTGTGGATGGCACCAACACCTCCCTTGGATATGATCTTTTAGGTTTGGTCTTTCTCTTTCTATACTTAGAGTTTTTGCCTGGTTATCTTGGAATAACATAATTGTTACGACTTCTCCTAGAATAGTTAAAGTTTGGGTACACAAGAGTAATAGATACTGGGTTGACTAAAATTCTAGACTAACAATCTTCAAAAGAATGACCATATAAGTCACAGTAAGAGCAGTATAGATTGCTCGAAGATGGTATCTCCCTAGGAAAGTCTCTAAACATAGTCTTAATGAAATTTTGAGGTTGAACCTTATTCCTAGGGAGAACGGTCTGAAAGACCGAATCACTCTTCTTAATAGGGGGCAGGCATATTTAATCTTAGATGGAATTTCACACTTAGTGAAACTTAGCTCCCCAATATCAAACTTAGATTGGTTTTTGTGAAACTCATTTTTTAGAACATGAAAATCTGGACAAGTATCTACAGGTCTTTTGCCTCCTGACACAAACTTAATTGGTTCAAAGATTTTAGTTTGAGTCTTCAAATTGGGGCAAAATCCTATTCCAGTTCGATCATTAGAATTGGTTTTGGAATCAGCAAAAAATCCATTAAAATAGTTTGAATTATTTTCAAATTTAGCAAATTTTTTGAAGACTGTTGTTGTCTTTTCTTTGGATTGTTCCAATTCTAATAATGTCCCTTTATATTTTTTCTCCAAGGTTTCATTTTCTTTAATCAAATTCTTGAATTTTTGATCAAAATTTTTGACTTCATTTTCATGAGTAAGACATTGGGTAGCGTACTCTTGAGTATTAAGTTTAACCATCAGACTTAGGTCTTTTAATTTCTTAGTGAGATCCTTCACTAACATCTCTAGTCTAGTGCTTTTCTTGAGCATTTTTGCATAAATTGTGTGAATGTCAGGGAGATCTTCAGTGTTGAAATCCCTAAGTGCAGTGTGTGAAGTGACCCCTAAGGATTTAATTCTTGAACTCACGCACCCATTGACATCGTCATTATCGCAGTCCCTTTGACTCACACACCCCTTGGTGAAACTAGAAATATTCTCAGAAATTAAAGCATCTAAGCTAGTAGCAGCATGATTCACAACAGTAGGAGTAGAGTTACTATCATAATTCTCATACATAGGCATATCATCATTGTATATTATCTTAGCAAATAAAGACATGCAAGGATAAAAAACATCAGAAGATTCAGGTTCCTCATTCTTAGAATCACTTGAATCATCCCACATTTTGCAAATGTTGGCCCTAGTATGTTTATTGGTAGTGTTCAGTTTCACTCTACAGTCTTGTTTTATGTGTCCTAGTTTTCCATGTCAAAAAAAATTAATGTTCTTGAAGTATTTTTTAGGTCTCATGTCCTTATGATGTTTGTCTTGACCTTTCTCATGAGGTTTGTAGTTAGACTGAATTGGATAATTTGACTTGCCTTGTCTATTTGCCAATTTATTTCTAAACTTGACAATTTTCTTAAATTGTTTTGACGTTAAGGAAATTTGATTATCCGAACTATCTATATCACATTCCTCATCAAAATCATCAGTGAAAATAGTAAATTCAGGTTTCATCAACTTAGAGGAAAAACTCAAGTAGGAACTAGTCTGTTTCCTATGGGACTGGGTCATTTGTTTCTTAAATTGTAATTCCATTTCCACAGTTCATAGTTTACTAATGAGTAATTTAGGAGTGAGATTTTGATCACACATTTCCTCAATAGCATATCTTTTAATGTCAAATTTCTATGGAAATGATCTCAGAATTTTAGGTTCAATTTCATGTCTGTCATATGTTATCCCATTACCATGCAGTTTGGTCACAATGTCAGTCAATTTCAAGTAGAAATCATCAAAGGTTTCATAATCTAACATAATTATTGAGTTATACTACTGAACAAGAATTTGAGTTTCAGCAGCATTCACTCTAGTATCACCTTCATGTGCAGTGATGAGTCTATCCTATGATTCCTTAGAAGTGGCACAAGATGAGATCCTTTTGAACTCATGTTCATTTATGGACATAAAGATGGCATTCTTGACTTTGTTATTATTTTGAGAAGTTTGCTTCTCTTCTTATGTGGACTCACTTAATGCTTTCTTAATCCTCTCATTACTTCCTTCAGTGGCTGGTTTAGTAGGATACGTGTAACCATTTTCAATAATATCCCAGACATCATCTCCCAAGGTTCCTTTTATGAAAGCAACCATTCTTACCTTCCAGTAAGCAATGTTGTTTCCATTAAGGAGTGGGGGTCTGGTCAAGTTACCAAATCTTTCATTTTTCTCGTCCATTGTTTTGATTTTAAGAAAACAATTTCAGAAACACAAGATCTTTTAAAAAGATTTCCAAAGCTCTGATAACAATTGAAAAACTGTTACTAAAGCCGTTTAATATAAGATTAAACTATTTAAGTAACCGCGAACTCTTTTTTGACAAAACTCTTTTCTTTAAACCAAATCAGTTTTAATCACAATATGTGTTTAATAAAGCATGTACGAGATCAGTTCAAGATTTGTAACAAGTTTTGAAAACCAAAACTGAAATACTTTCAAATCAGCACACCACCAAGAATGAGATGAGGAGATGTAGAAAGATTAATGACAAGAGATTTTTTATGTGGTAAAACCTCACCCAACTGAGGAAACATCCAAGACTCCCTCTACGGAGTAAAAAGAAAAATCTAATAAAACAAAATATAACAGTTACAAACTGTGTAACACACATACACACAAATCAGACTTATACAAGTTTAGGAATGTACCCACTGCTGCAGTTCTGATTGTTCATGTTGTTCTCCCAATTTGCTAACTTCACTTTGTTCCAGTATTTACGTCGACTCTTGTTTCAAGATCTTATTACCAACACTTTTATTGTTGTAGTGTTTGTGATGGTGATCTAACACATGCATGCACACACTCACATTTATTTTTACAAATAGTCCAAGCAAATTACAAATCAGATCTATATTCTGTGATTTTCAGTTTCTCTCTTCTTAGGAAATTTGAACCTTATTTGGCCTTTAAGATTAACCCAGAATCCACAATTATCTGCTCAGAAGACGTTTCAAGATCTTAATCAATTTTAGGGTTTTGAAAAGATTTTTGAAATTGAAAATCGCCAAGTGAGATTCGAACTAGGTCAAACGTTTTGTTTCAAAAGAATTAGAAACAGAAAATGATTTTGTTGATTTTGAAGATGAAAACATTTACAAAAAATAATCAACAAAATATTTCTCAAGGAGAGAAACAATAAAATGCAGATCTGGGTGTAATGTAACATAAAAAGGCTAGATCTAGGATTTCTATGAAAAAGAAACACAGATCTAACCTAATGTTTAAGTTGGACACATGATCTCAAAATGAAGAGGTTACAGTAAGAAACATCTTTCAAGCCAACACTCAACAACTCTCAAACACTCAAGGTTGTGTTTGGAATGAACTTATTTTTGGTAAAGAGATTAGGGTTTGATAAGATGTTTGGACGAATTAGGGTTAGGGTTTCTAACTCTAGTTTCTATCTTCTCTCTCTTCTCTCTTCTCTCTTCTAATGACGAAGTGGCAAAAGTCTCCTAATGGCTGAGGGTTACCCTCCTTATATAGGGGGATGAGAAGGATCGAGAAAGGGGAGGAAAATCAATGGCTGAGATTAAGTCAAGCAATCTTGACTTCCATCCAATGGTTAAAGGTAAGCGGTTTGTTGTGAGGATTTTGATTGGATGAGAGATGTTCCCAAGGATTGGGAGAAGGACGCATGCAGATCTTCGATTAACTCAATCCAAGGGATAATAAAACACGTTGGCTTATTCTCTTAGAAGAAACACACATACATCCAGTAGGGAAGCAATAGGTGTAAGGCAAATACCAGATATCAAACGCGTGTCCCCAACTTAATTACATAGACACATGGACTACTCTAGTGCTTTCGGTTCCTACCCAAGGGAACATTTCAGGGAAATAGCCAATAATCAGTATTTATATAATGACCCCAAAACTTTTTTAATTCCATTTTTAATTAAGAAAGAAATTGTTTTAAAATCATTATAAATTCCCAAAAAATTGTAAAAAATTATTTTAAGGGAAATTAACACACACAACACACATACAAATAATTTAAATAATATGTGAACAATGTATGCATTTCTAAAGTGTGTGAGTGACAGTGAATTATACCTTGAACAATCAAACAAGAGGAATGAATTGTATTGAAGAGTCTGAGGATCTTTTGTATCTAGGATGGGGAATCAATTTTGTCTCTATTTCCAAACTAGATGAGCACTTATACAATGTAGACTCAAGTGAGTCAAGTTTATAAGGTGCTTCATACGACAGTAATTTTCATATTTCTAGATATAGGCTTAAAAACATGGCGTTAGTGGGTGAAAAGTAGAAACAACCCCCGAACGGCCCAGTCAGTGGCACCAACACCTGGCACGGGACCAATGTAACTCGTAGGAACTATCCGTGCGATCACAGGATCCCCAGTTTGAGAATACGACGATAATTTTCATATTTCTAGGCATAGGAGAAACATGGCTTTAGTGGGGGAAAACATGAAACAACCCCCGAACGACCCCGGTGTAGGTACCAACCCCTCCCACAGGACCAATGTAACTCATAGGAACTAATCGCGTGATCACAGGACTCTCGATTTCATAATATGACGATAATTGAAAAATATCAAGACTTAGGCTTAAAAACATGGCGTTAGAGGGTGAAAACCCAAAATAGCCCCCTAACGGCCCCGTGGGAGGAACCAACACGGCCCACGGGACCAATCTAACTCGTAGGAACTAACGGCGCAGCCACGGGATTCCTAATTTGAGAATACGACAATAATTTGCCTATTTTTAGACTTAGGCTTAAAAACATGGCGTTAGTGGGTGAAAAGCCGAAAAACCCGATGAACGGCCCAGTGAGTGGCACCAATACCTCGCACGGGACCAATATAACTCATAGGAACTGATCGCATAATCATGGGATCCCCGCTTTGAGAATATGACGATAATTTGCATATTTCTAGACATAGGAAAAACACAGCGTTAGTGGGGGAAACACGAAACAACCCTCGAATGACCCCGGGGTAGGAACCAACACCTCCCACGGGACCAATGTAACTCATAGGAACTGACCGCATTGTCACGGGACTCCCTATTTGAGAATATGACGATAATTGAAAAATATCAGGAGATGGCTTAAAACCATGGCGTTAGAGGGTGAAAACCCAAAATAGCACCCAAACGGCCCCGTGGGAGGCACCAACACCGCCCACGGGACCAATGTAACTCGTAGAAACTGACGGCGCAGCCAGAGACTGCCGATTTGAGAATACGATAATAATTTGCATATTTTTAGACTAAGGCTTAAAAACATGGCATTAGTGGGTGAAAAGCTGAAAAATCCCCCGAATGGCCCAATGAGTGGCACCAATACCTCGCACGGGACCAATATAACTCTTAGGAATTGACCGCACAAACATGGGATCCCCTATTTGAGAATTCGAAGATAATTTTCATATTTCTAGACTTAGGCAAAACATGGATTTAGTGGGGGAAAACTCGAAACAACCCCCGAACGGCCTCGTGAGCGGCACCAACACCTCCCACGGGATAAATGTGACTCGTAGGAACTGACCGCGCGATCACGGGACTCTCGATTTGAGAATATGATGATAATTAAAAAATATCAAGGATTAGGATTAAAAACATGGCGTTAGAGGGTCAAAGCCCGAAACATCCCCCGAACAGCCCCGTGTATGGCACGAACACCACCCACGGGACCAATGTAACTCGTAGGAACTGATCGCGTAGCCACGGGTCTCACGGTTTGAGAATACGATAGTAATTTGAGTATTTATAGACTTAGGCTTAAAACTATGGCGTTAGTGGGAGAAAACCTGAAACAGACCCCAAATGGCCCCGTGGATGCACCAACACCTCCCACGGGACCAATGTTACTCGTAGGAACTAACCACGAGGCCTCGGGACTCCCAATTTGAGAATACGATGATAATTTTCATATATATAGACTAAGCCTTAAAAACATGGCGTTAGATTGTGGAAAGCCAAAATAACCCCTGAACGGCCCCGTGAGTAGAACCAACACCTCGTGCGGGACCAATATAACTCGTAGGAGATGATTGTGGGATCACGGGATCCTCGATTTGAGAATACGATGATAATTTGCATATTTTTAGACTTAGACGAAACATGGCGTTAGTGGAGGAAAACACGAAATAACCCCCGAACGGCCCCGTGGGAGGCACCAACACCTCCCAGGGGACCAATGTAACTTATAGGAACTAACCTCGTGATCATGGGACTCCCAGTTTGAGAATACGATGACAATTTAAAAATATCAGGACTTAGGCTTAAAAACATGGCATTAGTGGGTGAAAATAAGAAACAACCACCGAACGTCCCCGTGGGTGGCACCAACACCTTCCATGGGACCAATGTAACTCGTAGAAACTGACCACGCAGCCACGTGACTCCCGATTTTAGAATACGATGATAATTTGCATATTTCTAGACTGAGGCTTAAAATCATGGCGTTTGTAGGTGAAAAGTCGAAACAGTCCCCGAACGGCCCTTGAGTGGAACCAACAACTCGCACGAGACTAATATAACTTGTAGGAACTGACCTCGCGATCACGGGATCTTCGATTTGAGAATATGACAATAATTTGCATATTTATAGACTTAGGCAAAACATGGCGTTAGTGGAAGAAAACCCAAAACAACCCCCAAACGGCCCCGTGGGCGGCACCAACACCTCCTACGGGATAAATGTAACTCGTAGGAACTGACCATGCGATCACGGGACTCTCGGTTTGAGAATAGGATGATAATTGAAAAATATCAGGGCTCAGGTTTAAAAACATGGCGTTAGACAGTTAAAATCCGAAACAGCCCCTGAACAGCCCCGTCTATGGCACGAACACCTCCCACTGGACCAATATAACTCGTAGGAACTTATCGCATAGCCACGGGACTCCCGGTTTGAGAATATGACAGTAATTTGAGTATTTATAGACTTAGGCTTAAAAATAAGGCGTTAGTTTGTGAAAAGGTTAAACAACCCCCGAACGGCCCTATGAGTGGCACCAACACCTCGCACGGGACTAATGTAACTTGTAGGAACTGATCGCGTGATCACGGAATCCCCGGTTTGAGAATACGATGACAATTTGCATATTTTTAGACTTAGGTAACACATGGCGTTATTGGAGGAAAACTCGAAATAAAACCCCCAACGGCCTCGTGGGAGGCACCAACACCTCCTAGGAGACAAATGTAACTTGTAGGAACAAATCGCGCAATCACGGGACTCCCGATTTGAGAATACAACGATAATTGAAAAATATCAAAACTTGGCCTCAAAAACATGGCGTTAGAGGGTGAAAACCCAAAATAGGCCCCGACCGGCCCCGTGTTAGGCACCAACACCTCCCACGGGACCAATGTAACCCACAAGAATTGACCGTGTAGCCACAGGACTCCCGGTTTGAGGATACGACAATAATTTAAATATTTCTAGACTTAGGCTTAAAAACATGGTGTTAGAGGGTGAAAAGCCAAAACAACCCCCAAACGGCCCAGTTACTCGCACCAACACCTGGAACGGGACCAATGTAACTCGTAGGAATTGTCCGTATGACCATGGGTTCCTAGTTTGAGAATACGATGATAATTTGCATATTTCTAAACTTAGGCAAAAGATGGCATTAGTGGGGGAAAATCCGAAACAACCCCCGAACGGCTCCGGGGGAGGCTATTCATAGGAACTGACCGCGCGATCACGGGACTCCCAGTTTGAGAATACAACGATAATTGAAAAATATCAGGACATAGGCCTAAAAACATGGCATTAGAGGGCGAAAACCCAAACTATGCCCTAAACGGTCCCGTGGGTTGCACCAACACCTCCCACAGGACTAATGTAACTCGTAGGAATTGATCGCGTAGCCACGGAACTCCCGATTTGAGAATACTATGGTAATTTGAATATTTATAGACTTATGCTTAAAAATATTAAGTTAGTGGGTGAAAACCTGAACCAGCCCCCGAACGGCCCCGTGGGTGGCACCAACACCTCCCTTTGATATGATCTTTTAGGTTTGGTTTTTCTCTTTCTATAGTTAGAGTTTTTGTCTGGTTGTCTTGGAATAACATAATTGTTACGGCTTCTCCTAGAATAGTTACAGTTTTGGTACACAGGAGTAATAGATACATGCTTCACTAATAATCTAGAATAACTACCTTCAAAAGAATGACCATATAAGCCACAGTAAGAGCAGTATGGATTGCTCGAAGATGGTATATCCTTAGGAAAGTCTCTAAACATAGTCTTAATGAAATTTTGAGGTTGAAGCTTATTCCTAGGAAGAACGGTTCGAAAGACCGAATCACTCTTCCTAATAGGGGGCAAACATATTTAGTCTTAGATGGACTTTCACACTTAGAGAAACTTCACACCCCAATATCAAACTTAGATTGTTTTTTGTCAAACTCATTTTTAAAAACATGAAAATCTGGATAAGTATCGAGGTCTTTTGCCTCCTGATACAAACTTAATTGGTTCAAAGATATTAGTTTGAGTCTTCAAATTGGGGCAAAATCCTATTCTAGTTCGATCATCAGAATTGGTTTTGGAGTCAGCAACAAATCCATCAAAACAATTTGAATTATTTTCAAATTTACAAATTTTTTGAAGACTGTTACTGTCTTTTCTTTGGATTGTTCCAATTCTAATAATGTCACTTTATATTTTTTCTTGGGGGTTTGATTTTCTTTAATCAAATTCTTCAATTTTTGTTCAAAATTTTTGACTTCATTTTCATGAGTAAGACGTTAGGTAGTGTACTCTTCAGCATTAAGTTTAAACTTCAGACTTAGGTCTTCTTATTTCATAGTGAGATCCTTCACTATCTTCTCTAGTCTAGTGCTTTTCTTGAGCGTTTTCGCATAAAGTGTGTGAATGTCAGGGAGATCTACATTGTCGGAATCCCTAAGTGCAATGTTTGAAGTGACCCCTAAGGATTCAATTCTCGAACTCACGCACCCATTGACATCATCACTATCGCTGTCCCTTTGACTCACACACCCCGTGGTAGAACTAGGAATATTCTCAGAAATTAAAGCATCTAAGCCAGTAGCAGCATGATTCACAACATTAGGAGTAGATTTACTATCATCATTCTCATACATAGGAATATAATCATTGTATATTATCTTAGCAAAGAAATACACGCAAGGACAAAAAAAATCAGAAGATTTAGGTTCCTCATTCTCAGAATCACTTGAATCACCCCACGTTTTGCAAATGTTGACCCTAGTATGTTTATTGGCGGTGTTCAGTTTCACTCTACAGTCTTGTGTTATGTGTCCTAGTTTTCCACATCTAAAACACTCAATATTCTTGAAGTCTTTGTTAGGTCTCATGTCCTTGTGATGCTTGTCTTGACCTTTCTCATGAGGTTTGTAGTTAAACTGAATTGGATAATTTTGCTTGCCTTGTCTATTTACCAATTTATTTATAAATTTGACTATTTTCGTAAATTGTTTTGACATTAAGGCAATTTGATTATCCAAACTATCTATATCACATTCCTCATCAGAATCATCAGTGGAAATAGTAAATTCAGGTTTCATCAACTTAGAGGAAAAACACAAGTTGGAACTAGTCTGTTTCCTATGGGACTGGGTCATTTGTTTCTGAAATTCTAATTCCATTTCCACAGTTCGTAGTTTACTACTGAGTAATTCAGGAGTGAGATTTTGATCACACATTTTCTCAATAGCATATCTTTTGTTGTCAAATTTCTGTGGCAATGATCTCAGAATTTTATATACAATTTCATGTCTATCATATGTTATCCCATTAGCATGCAGTTTGGTCATAATTTCAGTCAATTTCATGTAGAAGTCATCAAAGGTTTCAGAATCTGACACCATTAGGGAGTTATACCCCTGAACAAGCATTTGAGTTTTAGCAGCCTTAACTCTAGGGTCACCTTCATGTGAAGTGATAAGTGTATCCCAAGCTTCCTTAGAAGTGGCACAAGATGAGATCCTTTTGAACTCATTTTCATTTACGGACATAAAGATGGCATTCTTGCCTTTGTTATTGTTTCGAGAAGTTTGCTTCTCTTCTTATGTGAACTCACTTAATGCTTTCTTAATACTCTTATTACTTCCTTCAGTGGCTGGTTTAGTAGTTTAAGTCTAACCATTTTCAATAATATCCCAGACATCATATCCCAAGGTTCCTTTTATGAAATCAACCATTCTTACCTTCCAGTAAGCAATGTTGTTTCCATTAAAGAGTGGGGGTCTGGTCAAGTTACCAAATATTTCATTTTTCTTGTCCATTACTTTGATTTTAAGAAAACAATTTCAGAAACACAAGATCTTTTAAAAAGATTTCCAAAGCTCTAATAACAATTGAAAAACTGTTACTAAAGTCGTTTAATATAAGATTAAACTATTTAAGCAATTCCAAACTATTTTTTGAAGAATAACTTTTCTTTAAATCAAATCAGTTTTAATCACAAGATGTGTTTAATAAAGCATGTACGAGATCAGTTCAAGATTTGTAACAAGTTTTGAAAACCAAAACTAAAATAGTTTTAAATCAGCACACCACCAAGAATGAGATGAGGAGATGTAGAAAGATTAATGACAACAGGTTTTTAACGTGGTAAAGCCTCACCCAACTTAGGAAACATCCAAGACTCCCTCTACGGAGTAAAAAGAAAAATCCAATAAAACAAAATATAATAGTTATAAACTATGTAACACACATACACACAAATCAGACTTATACTAGTTTAGGAATGTACCCACTGGTGTCCTTATAACTTTTCTGAATTTCTGATTGTTCATGTTGTTCTCCCAGTTTACTAACTTCACTTTGTTCTAGTCTTTACATCGACACTTGTTTCAAGATCTTATTACCAACACATTTAGTGTTGATCTAACACATGCATGCACAAGCTCACACTTATTTTTACAAACAGTCCTAGCAAATTACAAATCAGATCCATATGCTGTGATTTTTAGTTTCTCTCTTTTTAGGAAATTTGAACCTTATTTGACCTTTAAGATTAACCCAGAATCCATGGCTATCTTGCTCAGAAGACGTTTCAAGATCTTAATCAATTTTAGGGTTTTGAAAAGATTTTTAAAATTAAAAATTGCCATGTGTGATTCCAACTAGGTCAAAGGTCTTGTTTCAAAAGAACTAGAAATAAAAAATGATTTTGTTTATTTTGAACATGAAAACATTTACAGAAAATAATCAACAAAATATTTCTCAAGGCGAGAAACAATAAAATGCAGATCTGGGTGTAATGTAACATAAAAAGGCTAGATCTAGGATTTTTATGAAAAATAAACACAGATCTAACCTAATGTTTAAGTTGGACACAATATCTAAAAATGAAGTGGTTACAGCAAGAAAAATCTTTCAAACCAACACTCAACAACTCTTAAACACTCAAGGTTGTGTTTGGAATGAACTTGATTTTGGTAAAGAGATTAGGGTTTGATAAGATGTTTAGATGAATTAGGGTTAGGTTTTCTAACTCTGGTTTCTCTCTTCTCTCTTCTCTCTCTTCTAATGACGAAGTGGCAAAACTCTTCTAATGGCTGAGGGTTACCCTCCTTATATAGGGGGCTGAGAAGGATCGAGAAGGGGGAGGCAAATAAAGGGCTGAGATTAAGTCAAGAAATTTTGACTTCCATCCAACGGTTAAAGGTAAGTGGTTGGTTATGAGGCTTTTGATTGGATGAGAGATGTTCGTAAGGATTGGGACAAGGACGCATGCAGATGATCGATTAACTCAATCCAAGGGATAATAAAACACGCTGGTTTACTCTCTTAGAAGAAACACACATACATCCAATAGGGAAGCAACAGGTGTAAGGCAAATACCGGATATCAAACGCGTGTCCCAAACTTAATTTCATACACACCCTGACTTCTCTAGTGCTTTCGGTTCCTACCCAAGGGAACATTTCAGGGAAAAACCAATAATCAGTATTTATATAATGACCTCAAATTTTTTTTAATTCCATTTTTAATTAAGAAAGAAATTCTTTGAAAATCATTATGAATTCCCAAAAAATTGTAAAAAATTGTAAAAAATTATTTTAAGGAAAATTAACACACACAACACACAAACAAACAATTTAAACAATATGTGAACAATGCATGCATTTCTAAAGTGTGTAAGTGACAGTGAATTATACCTTGAACAATCAAACAAGAGGAATGAATTGTATTGAAGAGTATGCGGCTCTTTTGTATCTCGGATGGGGAATCAATTTTTTCTCTATTTACAAACTAGATTAGCACTTATACAATGTAGAATAAAGTGAGTCAAGAGTATAAGGTGCTTCATACGACAATAATTTGCATATTTCTAGACATAGGCTTAAAAACAAGGCGTTAGTGGGTGAAAAGGTGAAACAGCCCCCGAACGACCCAATGAGTAGCACCAGCACCTGGCACGGGACCAATGTAACTCGTAGGAACTATCCGTGCGATCATGGGATCCCCAGTTTGAGAATACGGTGATAATTTTCATATTTCTAGACATAGGCAAAATATGGCGTTAGTGGGGGAAAACTCGAAACAACCCTCGAACGACCCTGGTGTAAGCACCAATACCATCCACGGGACCAATGTAACTCATAGGAACTGACCGCGGGATCACGGGACTCTCGGTTTGAGAATATGACGATAATTGAAAAATATCAGGACTTAGGCTTAAAAACATGGCGTTAGAGGGTGAAAACCCAAAATAGCCACCGAATGGCCTCGTGGGAGGCACCAACACCACCCACGGGACCAATGTTACTCGTAGGAACTAACGGCGCAGCCACGAGACTCACGGTTTGAGAATACGATGATAATTTCCATATTTTTAGACTTAGGCTTAAAAACATGGTGTTAGTGGGTGAAAAGCCGAAACAGCCCCCAAGCGGCCCAGTGAGTGGCACTAATACCTTGAACGGGACCAATGTAACTCATAGGAACTGACCGTGCAATCATAGGATCCCCGCTTTGAGAATACGACGATAATTTGCATATTTCTAGACTTAGGAAAAATGTGGCATTAGTGGGGGAAAACTCGAAATAACCACCGAACGGCCCCGTGAGCGGCACCAACACCTCCCACAGGATAAATGTAACTCATAGGAACAGAACGCGCACGAAAACAACCCCTTGTATGGCACGAAAACCTCCCACGGGACAATATAAATCGTAGAAACTAATCGTGTAGCTGTAAGACTCCCGGTTTGAGAATACGACAGTAATTTGAGTATTTATAGACTTAGGCTTAAATATATGGCGTTAGTGGGAGAAAACCAGAAGCAACCCCCGAATTGCCCCGTGGGTGGCACCAACACCTCCCATGGGACCAATGTATCTCGTAGGAACTAACCACGAGGGCTCGGAACTCCCAGTTTCAGAATACAATGATAATTTCCATATATCTAGACTTAGGCATAAAAACATGGCGTTAGTTTGTGAAAAGCCAAAACAACCCCCGAACGGCCCCGTGAGTAGCACCAACACCTGGCACAGGACCAATGTAACTCGTACGAACTGACCTCGGGATCACGAGATCCTTGGTTTAATAATACAATGATAATTTGTATATTTCTAAACTTAGGTAAAACATGGCGTTAGTGGAGGAAAACACGAAATAGCCCCCGAACGGCCCCGTGGGAGGCACCAACACCTCCCACGGGACCAATGTAACTTGTAGGAACTAACCTCGTGATCATGAGACTCTCAATTTGAGAATATGATGATAATTGAAAAATATCTGGACTTAGGCTTAAAAACATGGTGTTAGAGAGTGAAAACCCAATATAGCCCCCGAACGGCCCCGTAGGAGGCACCAACACCTCCCACGGGACAAATGTAACTCGTAGGAACTGACTGCGCACCCACGGGACTCCCGGTTTGAGAATAAGATGATAATTTACATATTTCTAGACTTAGGCATAAAAACATGGCGTGAGTAGGTGAAAAGTCGAAACGTCCCCCGAACGGCCCCGTGAGTTGCACCAACACCTCGCACGGGACCAATGTAACTCGTAGGAACTGATCACAGGATCCCCAGTTTGCAAATACGATGATAATTTGCATTTTTCTAGACTTAGGTAAAACATGGCATTAGTGGGGGGAAACCCGAAAAAGCCCACGAACGGCCCCGTGGGAGGCACCACCACCTCCCATGGGACCAATGCAACTCGTAGGAACTGACTGTGCGATCACAGGACTCCCGGTTTGAGAATATGATGACAATTCTAAAATATGAGGACTTAGGCTTAAAAACATGGCTTTAGATGGTGAAAACCCGAAACAACCCCCGAATAGCCCCGTGCGTCGCACTAACACCTCCCACAAGACTAATGTAACTCATAGGGACCGCTCCGCCACGGGACTCCCGGTTTGAAAATACGACTGTAATTTGAATTTTCATAGACTTAGTCTTAAAAACATGACCTTAGTGGGTGAAAACCTGAAACAACCCTCGAACGGTCCCGTGGGTGGCACCAACACCTACGATGGGGCAAATGTAACTCGTAGGAACTGACCACGCAGCCATGGGACTCCCGATTTGAGAATACGATGATTGTTTGCATATTTCTATATTGAGGCTTAAAAATATGGTGTTAGTGGATGAAAATCTGAAACAACCCCCGAACGGCCCCGTGAGTGGCACTAACACCTCGCACGGGACTAATGTAAATTGTAGGAACTGATCGCGCGATCACGGGATCCCCAATTTTAGAATATAATGATAATTTTATAATTTCTAGACATAGGCAAAACATGGCGTTAGTGGGGAAAAACTCGAAACATCCCCCGAACGACCCCGTGGGTGGCACCAACACCTCTCACGGGATAAATGTAACTCGTAGAAACTGATCGCGCGATCACGGGACTCTCGGTTAGAGAATAGGATGATAATTTAAAATTTTCAGGGCTTAGGTTTAAAAACATGGCGTTAGAGGGTCAAAACCCGAAACATCCCCTAAACAGCCCCGTGTATTGCACGAACACCTCCCACGGGACCAATGTAACTCGTAAGAACTGATCCCGTAGCCACGAGACTCACGGTTTTAGAATATGATAGTAGTTTGAGTATTTATACACTTAGGCTTAAAAATATGGCGTTCGAGGGTGAAAACCTGAAACATCCCCCGAACGGCCCCGTGGGTGGCACCAACACCTCCCATGGGACCAATGTAACTCGTAGGAACTAACCACGCGGCCTCATGACTCCCGGTTTGAGAATAAGATGACAATTCAAAAATATGAGGACTTAGGCTTAAAAACATGGCTTTAGAGGGTAAAAACACAAAATTGCCCCCGAACGGCCCCGTGGGTGGCACCAACACCTCCCACGGGACCAATATTACTCGTAGGAATAGACTGCGCGGCCACGGGACTACCAGTTTGAGAATACAACATTAATTTGAATATTAAAAGACTTGGGCTTAAAAACATGGCATTAGTGAGTGAAAACCAGAAACAACCCCCGAACGTCCCCGTGGTTGGCACCAATACCTCCCATGGGACCAATGTAACTCGTAGGAACTGACCACGCAGCCACAGGACTCCCGATTTGAGAATACGATGATAATTTGGATATTTCTAGACTAAGGCTTAAAAACATGGTGTTAGTGGGTGAAAAGCCGAAATAGCCCCCGAATGGCCCCGTGAGTGGAACCAACACATGGCACGAGACTAATCTAACATATAAGAAGTGACCGCGTGATCACGGGATCCCCAATTTGAGAATATGACAATAATTTGCATATTTATAGACTTAGGCAAAACATGGCAGAACCCGAAATAGCCCTCGAACGGCCCCGTGGGTGGCACCAACACCTCCCACGGGATAAATGAAACTCATAGGAACTGATCGCGTGATCACGGGAATCTCGATTTGAGAATAGGATGATAATTGAAAAATATGAGGGCTTAGGTTTAAAAACATGGCGTTAGAGGGTCAAAACTCGAAACAGTCCCGGAACAGCCCCGTGTATGGCACGAACACCACCCACATGACCAATGTAACTCGTTGGAACTGATCGCGTAGCCACGGGATTCTCGATTTTAGAATATGAAAGTAATTCGAGTATTTATAGACTTAGGCTTAAAAACAAGGCGTTAGTTTGTGAAAATCTTAAACAACCCACGAACGGCCTTATGAGTGTCACCAACACCTGGCACGAGACTAATGTAGCTTGTAGGAATGGACTGCGCGATCACGGGTTCCCCGATTTGAGAATATAGTGATAATTTGCATATTTTTAGACTTAGGTAACACATGGAGTTATTGGAGGAAAACTCAAAACAGCCCCCGAACAGCCCCGTGGGAGGCACCAACGCCTCCGAGGGGACCAATGTAACTTGTAGGAACAAATCGCGCGATCACGGGACTCCCGATTTGAGAATATGACGATAATTGAAAAATATCAGGACTTATCCTTAAAAACATGGCGTTAGAGGGTGAAAACCCAAAATAGGCCCCGAACGGTCCGCGTGGGAGGAACCAACACCTCCAACGGGACCAATGTAACTTGTAGGAATTGACCGTGCAGCCACAGGACTCCCGATTTGAGAATACGACAATAATTTAAATATTTCTAGACTTAGGCTTAAAAACATGACGTTAGTGGGTGGAAAGCCGAAACAACCCCCGAACGGCCCAGTTAGTGGCACTAACACGTGGCACGGGACCAACGTAACTCGTAGGAACTGTCCACACGACCACGGGATTCCCAGTTTAAGAATACGATGATAATTTGCATATTTCTAGATTTAGGCAAAACATGGCGTTAGTAAGGGAAAACCCTAAATAGCCCCCGAACGACCCCGGGCGAGGCACCAACACCTCCCACGGGACCAATGTAACTCATAGGAACTAACCACGCGATCCTGGTACTCCCGATTTGAGAATACGATGATAATTGAAAAATATTAGGACTTAGGTTTAAAAACAAGGTGTTACAGGGTGAAAACCCAAAATAGCCCATGAACGGCCTCGTGGGAGGCACCAACAGCTCCCACGGGACCAATGTAACTCGTAGAAACTGAGTGCGCAGCCATAGGACTCCCAGTTTGAGAATATGATGGTAATTTCCATATTTCTAAACATAGGCTTAAAAACATGGCGTGAGTAGGTGAAAAGCCAAAACATCCCGCAAACGGCCCCGTGATTGGCACCAACACCTCGCATGGGACCAATGTAACTCATAGGAACAGACCGCGCGATCACGGGATCCTCAGCTTGAGAATACGATGATAATTTTCATATTTCTAGACTTAGGCAAAACATGGCATTAGTGGAGGAAAACACGAAACAACAAACGAACGGCCCCGTGGGAGGCACCAACACCTCCCACTGGACCAATGCAACTCGTAGGAACTGACCGCGTTATCACGCGACTCTCGGTTTGAGAATACGACAACAATTGAAAAATATGAGGACTCAGGCATAAACACAAGGCGTTAGAGGGTGAAAATCGAAAACATCCCCCAAACGGCCTGGTGAGAGGCACGAATACCTCCCACGGGACCAATGTAACTCATAGGAGTTGATCGCGCCGCCACGGGACTCCCGATTTGAGAATACGATGATAATTTACATATTTCTAGACTTAGGATTAAAAACATGGCGTTAGAGGGTGAAAATCCAAAATAGCCCCCGAACGGCCTTGTGGGAGGCACCAACACCTCCCACGGAACAAATGTAACTCGCAGGAACTGACCGCGCAGCCATAGGACTCCCGGTTTGAGAATACGACAATAATTTGCATATTTCTAGACTTAGGCTTAAAAACATGGCCTTAGTGGGTGAAAAACCGAAACAACCGCCGAACAACCCAGTGAGTGGCACCAACACCTCGCATGGGACCAATGTAACTCGTAGGAATTGACCGCGCGATCACGTGATCCCCAGTTTGCGGGTGAAAACAAAAAACACCTCCCAACATCCCCGTGGGAGACATCAACACCTCCCACGGGACTAATGTAACTCGTACGAACTGATCACGCAGCCACCGGACTCCCAGTTTGAGAATATGATGATAATTTGCATATTTTTAGACTTAGTCTTAAAAACATGGTGTTAGTGGGTGAAAAGCTGAAATAACCCACAAATGACCCCGTGAGTGGCACCAACACTTCGCACGGGACCAATGTAACTCGTAGGAACTAACCGCGTGATAAAGGGAACCCCGATTTGAGAATACGATAGTAATTTGAATATTTCAAGACTTAGGCTTAAAAGCATGGCGTTGGAGGGTGAAAAATTTAAACCTCACCCGAACGGCCCCGTGGGTGCCACCAACACCATCCAGGGGACAAATGTAACTCGTAGAAACTAACCACGCAGCTACGGGACTCCCGATTTTAGAATACGATAATCGTTTGTATATTTTTAGACTTAGGCTTAAAAACATGGTGTTACAGGGTCGAAAGCTGAAACAGCCCCCGAACAGCCCGATGAGTGGCACCAACACCTCGTACGGGACCAATATAACTAGTAGGAATTGAATGCGTGATCACGGGATCCACGATTTGAGAATACGATGATAATTTTCATATTTTTAGACTTAGGTTTAAAAAATGGCGTTAGTGGGTGAAAAGCCGAAATAGCCACCAAACGGCCCCGTGGGTGGCACCAACACCTCCCACGGGAGGTGTTTAACTAGTAGGAACTGACCACGTAGGCACGGGACAACACGTTTGAGAGTATGATGATAATTTGCATATTTCTATATTTAGGTTTAAAAACATGCCGTTAGTGGGTGAAAAGCTGAAACATCCCTCAAACGACCGTGTGAGTGGCACCAACACCTCGTACGAGACCCATGTAACTCCTACGAACTGACCACGCGATCATGGGATCCCCTGTTTGATAATAACACGGTAAATTGAATAATTCAAGACTTTAGCTTAAAAACATGGCGTTAGTGGGTGAAAATCGGAAATAGCCCTTAATGGCCCCGTGGGTGGCACCAACACCTCCCACGGGACCATTGTAACTCGTAGGAACTGACCACGCAGCAACGGGACACCCGATTTTAGAATATGATGATAATTTGCATATTTTTAGACTTAGGCTTAAAAACATGGCGTTAGTGGGTGAAAAGCCTAAGCAGCCTCCGAACGGCCACGTGAGTGGCACCAACACCTCGCACGGGACTAATGTCACTCGTAGGAGGTGACCACATAGCCACATGACTCTCGATTTGAAAATAAGACGATAATTTGTATATTTATAGACTTAGGCTTACAAACATGGCGTTAGAGGGTGAAAATCGAAAACAACACCTGAACGGCCCCGTGGTAGGCACCAATGCCTCCCACGGGACCTATGTAACTCGTAGGAACAGACCACGCAATCACGGGACTCCCGGTTTGAGAATACGACAATAATTTTCATATTTCTAGACTTGGGCTTAAAAACAGGCGTTAGTGTGTGAAAACTCGAAACAGACCCCGAACGGCCGTGTGAGTGGGACCAACACCTCCCACGGGACCAATGTAACTCGTAGGAACTGACCATGGAGGCACGGGACTCCCTGTTTGAGAATACAATAATAATTTGAATATTTCTAGACTTAAGGTTAAAAACATGGCCTTAGTGGGCGAAAAGCCAAAACAGGACTCGAACGACACCGTGAGTGGCACCAACACCTCGCAGAGGATCAATGTAACTCGTAGGAACTGACCGTGCGATCTCGGGATCCCCTGTTCGAGCATACGACAATAATTTGAATATCTCTAGACTTAGGCTTAAAAACATGGAGTTAGTGGGTGAAAATCCCAAACAACCCCTGAATGGCCCCGTGGGTGCCACCAACACCTCCCACGGGACCAATGTAAATCGCAGGAAATGACCACACAGCCACGGGACTCTCGGTTTGAGAATAAGACAATAATTTGAAAATTTTTGGACTTCGGCTTAAAAACATGGCGTTAGTGGGTGAAAACTTGAAACAGCCCCAGAACGGCCTCGTGGGTGGCACTAACAATTCCCACTAGAATAATGTAACTCATAGGAATTGACCACGTAACAACGGGACTCCCGATTTAAGAATATGATGATAATTTTCAAATTTCTAGACTTAGGCTTAAAAATAAGGCTTTAGAGGGTGAAAAGCCAAAACAGCTACCGAATAGCCTCGTGGGTGGCACCAACACCTCCCACGGGACCAATGTAACTCGTAGGAACTGACCCCGTAGCCACGGGACTCCCGATTTGAGAATACGATGATAATTTGTAAATTTATAGACTTAGACATAAAAACATGGCGTTACTGGGTGGAAAGCTGAAACAACCCCCAAACGGCCCAGTGAGTGGCACCAACACCTCGTACGGGACCAATATAACAAGTTGGAACTGACCGCGTGATCACGGGATCCTCGATTTGAGAATACAATGATAATTTGCATATTTTTAGACTTAGGCTTAAAAAATGGCGTTAGTGGGTGAAAAGCCGAAATAGCCACCAAACGGCCCCGTGGGTGGCACCAACACCTCCCACGGGAGGTGTTTAACTCGTAGGAACTGACCACGTAGCCACGGGACAACAGGTTTGAGAATATGATGATAATTTGCATATTTCTTGATTTAGGTTAAAAAACATGGCGTTAGTGGGTGAAAAGCAGAAACATCCCTCAAACGACCTTGTGAGTGGCACCAACACCTCGCACGAGACCCATGCAACTCCTAGGAACTGACCGCGCGATCACGGGATCCTCGATTTGAGAATAACACGGTAATTTGAATAATTCTAGACTTTGGCTTAAAAACATGGTGTTAGTGGGTGAAAATCAGAAATAGCCCCTGAATGGCCCAGTGGGTGCCACAAACACCTCCCACGGGACCATTGTAACTCGTAGGAACTGACCACGCAGCAACGGAACACCCGATTTTAGAATACGATGATAATTTGCAAATTTTTAGACTTAGGCTTAAAAACATGGCGTTAGTGGGTGAAAAGTCTAAATAGCCCCGAACGGCCACGTGAGTGGCACCAACACCTCGCACGGGACTAATTTAACTCGTAGGAGCTGACCACGTAGCCACGGGACTCCCGATTTGAGAATAAGACGATAATTTGCATATTTCTAGACTTAGGCTTAAAAACATGGCGTTAGAGGTTGAAAATCGATAACAGGACCTGAACTTCCCCGTGCTAGGCACCAACACCTCCCATGGGACCTATGTATCTCGTAGGAACAGACCACGCAATCACGGGACTCCCGGTTTGAGAATATGACAATAATTTGCTTATTTCTAGACATAGGCTTAAAAACAGGCATTAGTGGGTGAAAACTCGAAACAGACCCCGAACGGCCCTATGGGTGGCACCAACACCTCCCACGGTACCAATGTAACTCGTAGGAACTGACCACGGAGGCACGGGACTCCCTGTTTGAGAATACGATGATAATTTGCATATTTCTAGACTTAGGCTTAAAAACATGGCGTTAGTGGGCGAAAAGCCGAAACGGCACTCGAACGACCCCGTGAGTGGCACCACCACCTCGCACAGGATCAATGTAACTCGTAGGAACTGACCGCGCAATCTCGGGATCCCCGGTTTGAGCATACGATAATAATTTGAATATCTCTAGACTTAGGCTTAAAAACATGGAGTTAGTGGGTGAAAATACCAAATAACCACCGAATGGCCCTATGGGTGCCACCAACACCTCCCACGGGACCAATGTAAATCGGAGGAAATGACCACGCAGCCACGGGACGCTCGATTTGAGAATACGACGATAATTTGAATATTTTTGGACTTTACCTTAAAAACATGGCGTTAGTGGGTGAGAACTTGAAACAGCCCCCGAACAGCCCCCGTGGGTGGCAACCACAAATCCCACTGGAACAATGTAACTCGTAGGAATTGACCACGTAACCACGGGACTCCCGATATAAGAATACGATGATGATTTTCAAATTTCTAGACTAAGGCTTAAAAACAGGGCTTTAGTGGGTGAAAAGCCGAAACAACTGCCGAACAGCCTCGTGGGTGGCACCAACACCTCCCACGGGACCAATGTAACTCGTAGGAACCGACCCCATAGCCACGGGATTCCCGGTTTGAGAATACGATGATAATTTGTATATTTATAGACTTAGACATAAAAACATGGCCTTACTGGGTGGAGAGCTGAAACAGGCCACGAACGACCCAGTGAGTGGCACCAACACCTCGTACGGGACCAATATAACTAGTAGGATCTGATCGCGTGATCATGGGATCCTCGATTTGAGAATACGATGATAGTTTGCATATTTTTAGACTTAGGCTTAAAAAATGGCGTTAGTGGGTGAAAAGCCTAAATATCCACCAAACGGCCCCGTGGGTGGCACCAACACCTGCCACGGGAGGTGTTTAACTCGTAGGAACTGACCACGTAGCCACGGGATAACATGTTGGAGAATATGATGATAATTTGCATATTTCTAGGTTTAGGTTTAAAAACATGCCGTTAGTGGGTGAAAAGCTGAAACATCCCTCAAACGACCCTGTGAGTGGCACCAACACCTCGCACAAGACCCATGTAACTCCTAGGAACTAACCGCGCAATCACGGGATCCCCGGTTTGGGAATAACACGGTAATTTGAATAATTATAGACTTTGGCTTAAAAACATGGCGTTAATGGGTGAAAATTAGAAATATCCCCTGAATGGCCCCGTGGGTGCCACCAACCATACCCATGGGGCCATTGTAACTCGTTGGAACTGACCACGCAGCAACGGGACACCCGATTGTAGAGTAAGATGATAATTTGCGTATGTCTAGACTTAGGCTTAAAAACATGACGTTAGAGGGTGAAAACCGAAAATAACACCTGAACGGCCCGTGGAAGGCACTAACACCTCCCACGGGACCTATGTAACTCGTAGGAACAGACCACGCAATCACGGGACTCCCGATTTGAGAATACGACAATAATTTGTATATTTCTAGACTTAGGCTTAAAAATAGGCGTTAGTGGGTGAAAACTCAAAACAGACCCCGAATGGCCCTGTGGGTGGCACCAACACCTCCCACGAGACCAATGTAACTCGTAGGAACTGACCACGGAGCCACAGGAGTCCCTGTTTGAGAATACGATGATATTTTGCATATTTCTAGACTTAGGCTTAAAAACATGGCGTTAATGTGAAATAGCGTTGCCAAAGCCGTTTATTGAAAATAAACTATTTAAGCAACTCCGAAAGTTTGTTGAAGAAAATCTTTACTTAAATCAAACTGATTTTGAACACAAGATGTGTTAACAAAAATTATGTACGAGATATGGACAAGATTTGATAATAAGTTTTAATAAACAGTTTAAAATATTTTAAACTAAGCACACAACAGAATGGGATGAGAAGATGTAGAAATATTAATACTTAGGATTTTTAACGTGGTAAAACCTCAAACTTGAGGAAACATCCACGACTCCCTCTACGGAGTAAAACAAGAAAATATCACTAAAACAAATATGTGAGTTACAATCTATTTAACTAACATGCACACAATAACAAGTCTATACAAGTTCAGGATTGTACCCTCTGGCGTCCTTAAACTTTTCTGCAGATCTTGATTGTTGATGTAGTCTTCTCAGTTTGTCAACTCTTCCTTTGTTTTAGCAGTATACGTCGACTTATGTTCACCAAATCTTATAGCCAACACTTTCAGTGTATGTAGTGTGAAGATGTTTGTGAAAAGTGTTCTATAACACATGCATGCACACACGCAGTCTTATTAGTTACAAACAATCCTAACAAATTACATATATAGTCTATATGCAGTGAGTTTGTTATTTTTCTTTCTTACAAAACCAAGAACCTTTTGACCTTTCAAAATAACCCAGATTCCACGGAGATCTTGCTTAAGAAATCGGTCAAGACCTTTCTCAATCTATTTTGAAAATATTTAGAAGATTGAAAACCCTCCAAGTGCGAATCCAACTAGGTCAGGTTAAGTTTTGTAAAAACAGAAACAGAAAAACATCTATTGTTGATTCTGAATAAAGAAAATGTTTTAATAGAAAACAATCAACAACGAACTTCTCAAGATGAGAAATAAAATGCAACTAAGTGTGTTGTGACATGAAAAACTTCAGATCTGTGATTTCTATTGAAACAGAAACAAGATCTGAGTAAGTGTCTAAGTTGGAAATAAGATTTTATGAACACAAGGTTACAGCAACCCAAGATCACTCAACTCGAACTCTCATAAACTCAACAAACACTAAGGATGGTGTTTATTTGGTTATGGTGTTTTTGGAGAGGTAAGTGGCTTAGGTTGGAGAAGGTTTTGACGAAGTTAGGGTTTCTAACTTGGCTCTCTGGTTTCTCTCTCTCCCTTCTCTCTCTTCTCTCTCTCTATTCTCTGATACTTTTCAAAATGACAAAAGATTTCGAAGGCTGAGATGAGATTCCTTTAAATAGGAAGAGAAGAAGATTCCAGACTATCGTTTAAAAACAACGTCTGAGATTGAGTCAAGATCCTTTGACTTCAATCCAAGGGCTCACAACAGGCGGTGGATTAAACAGGCTGTGATTGGCTTAAATGTATACATGTGGATTAACTCAGGCGACATGCAGACCATTGATAAGGGTTGATCCAAGGGCTGTAAACATGCGAAGCTTTGTCTCTGTAAAGAAACACAACTTTGGCCAATCAGAGAGCAGCAAGTGTTGGCCATAGAATGAATGCAAACGCGCGTCCCAAACTAATTACAAAGCCAACCCTGGAGTCTCTGGCACTTTCGGTTTCTACCCAGAGTAACTTAAGGCCAAAAATCACAACAATATATATTTAGATATTAACCTCAAAACTTTTTAAATCAAGTTTTAATTTAATAAAACCTTAATTAAAAGATGTTTAAAATTCCCAAAAAATTAATAAAAATCAAATTTCGGGATTTAAACACACTCACCACATTAATACACATAAAGGTGCAATAAGATATGCAAAGATTAAGTTCTAAGTGTGTGAGTGATGGCTATAGTCTCAGGATCATTACAAGATGAATATGAGAAGAAGCAATAGAATCTATGAGGCTCTTTGGTTTCTAGGATGGACACAATTTTGTCACAATTTCCAAACTAGATGAGCTCTTATACAGTCTAGACTCAAATGAGTCAAAAGTATAAGGGCTTCAATCTCCCCCTTTGGAAATATGAGACAAAATCTCCTTTGAGTCATCTAGAACTCGTAGGGCGACAACAAATAAGAAAAACCTATTCCTATAAAAGTTCTATCTACCCAAATCCTAGAAAGCAAAAATTACATAACTCAACTATATTCAGTTTAACATCCTATTATTACAATAAAGAATGACTGTACAAGAAGAATACCTGCAAGGAATTACTAAGATCAAGTTGTTTAGTATATGCAGAAATAGACTCAAATTTCTCCCCCATTTTGTCTCAAATGGACAAAGGGAAGGAACTTGGAAAAATATAACAGGTATTTACTCGACACAAATCATACCAATAGATTTACGTAAACAAATGAATCTATTATAATCAAGAGGTTTGGTAAACAAATCTGCAAGTTGTAGATCAGTTGGAAGATAATTGATTTCTAATTCCTTGGTTTCAACTAATTCACGAATAAAATGATGTCTTATTTTAATGTGCTTAGTTCGCGAGTGTTGAACCGGGTTCTTAGAAATATTAATCGCGCTTTGATTATCACAATAGAGATGAAGTGTGGGTTCTAGAATACCATAATCACTTAACATTTGTTTAAGCCACAATAATTGGGCACAACAGCTACCAGCGTCTATGTATTCAGATTCAGCAGTCGAGAGAGATGTGCAGTTCTGTTTTTTACTACTCCATCCTACCAAGTTATTACCAATATAACAACATGCGCCTGAAGTGCTTTTACTATCATCAGTACAACCAGCCCAATCAGCATCAGTGTACCCAATAATAGTGCTCAGTGTGTCATTCGTGTACCAAATTCCTAAATTTAGAGTGCCTTTAACATATTTAATTATCCGTTTAACAGAGTTTAAATGGCTCTCTTTGGGGTTGTTTTGATAGCGCGCACAAACACACACAGCATACATGATATCAGGACGCGAGGCAGTCAGATAGAGTAATGTGCCAATCATACTACGATATAAAGTAGGATCTACAGATTTTCATTTTCATCTTTTGACAATTTTTCTGTAGTACTCATAGGCGTTTTAGCACTTTTAGCACTCCCGAGGCCAAATTTCTTAACTATCTCTAATGCATACTTAGTCTGCGAAAGAAACAATCCATCTGGTTGTTGTTTGACTTGGATACCTAGGAAGAACTGTAACTCCCCCATAAGGGACATCTAAAATTCCTTACTCATAATTTCAGCAAAAGATTTTACTTCTGAGGTAGAAGTGGATCCAAATATGATATCGTCTACATAGACTTGAGCGATAGTAATGTGTTTGCCAAAATGTTTGACAAATAAGGTTTGGTCATTTCCACCTCTTTTGAAACCTTTATCCAGTAGAAAACTGGACAGGTGCTCATACCAAGCTCTAGGAGCTTGCTTAAGACCATATAAAGCCGTTTTCAACCGAAATACATGATTAGGATAATTAGGGTCAATGAACCCTTTAGGTTGTTCTACATAGGTTTCCTCGGCAAGTATTCCATTAAGGAACGCAGATTTAACATCCATTTGATATAATGTAAAATGCATGTGACAAGCTATAGCAAGAAGCAGACGAACTGATTCTAAACGAGTAACAGGAGCAAACGTCTCGTTAAAATCAAGTCCTTCTATTTGGGAATAACCTTGAGTAACTAGTCTAGCTTTATTTCTAATTATCATCCCATTTTCACCAGTTTTATTTTTGAAAATCCAACGAGTACCAATAACCTTTTTGTGATCAGGACGTGGAACAAGATACCATACATCATGAATGACAAATTGTAAAAGTTCATCCTGCATAGCAGAAATCCAGTGAGAGTCATTCAATGCCTCATTTACATTCTTTGGTTCCACAAGAGAAACAAAACATGCATAAAGAGCATAATTTCGAAGTTGGGATCTTGTACGTACTGGCTCACTAGGGTTACCAACTATGTTGTTTATGGGATGATCTTTAGAAACCCAGTTAGCTACTTCAGGTGACTCAATAGGTAACGAATTATCTATTTCAGAAGAGTCATTTTCTAAAATATTTGACGATTCTTCTTCTATAGTTAATTCACTAGTCTTGCTTTCTACAGTAGTGTCACTAATAAATTACATTTATGGATTCCATTAAGGTTTTAGTGCGAAGATTATACACCCGATAAGCTCTACTGTTAGGAGAATATCCTAAGAATATGGCTTTATCTCCCCTACTCTCAAATTTAGATAAGTGTTCCCTATCTTTTCACACATAACAGGTACTACCAAAGGTTCTAAGGTACTTAAGATTAGGCTTTTTATTGTACCAAAGTTCATAAGAAGTTTGTTTGGAATTCTTTCTAAGATAGACCCTATTAATAAGATGGCATGGTGTACGAATAGATTCTACCCAAAAATACTTAGGTAAGTTCTTGGCATGGAGCATGACACGTGCCATCTCTTGAAGAGTTCGATTCTTTCTCTCAGCTATACCATTTTGTTGAGGCGTCTTAGGAGCACTAAACTCATGTTTGTAACCATTATAGTCACAGTATTCTATAATACCAGTGTCTTTGAATTCACCACCTCTATCACTTCGGATTCTATTTACTTGAGTGTCTTTGTCATTTTCAATCCGTAAAAGAATCTTTAAAAAAGTTTGGAAAGTATCGGATTTCTGTTTTAAGAAAGCTACCCAAGTGAATCTGGTAAAGTCATGAACCATAACTAGTATATAACTGTGTCCACAGAGACTAACAGTTTGAGAAGGACCCATTAGGTCCATATGGATGAGTTCTAAGGGATTAGAGGTAAGGATACCTTTAACCCTTTTATGAGGTGCTTTAACAATTTTTCCTTCTTGACAGGGACCACAGACAATGTTATGAATAGGTTTAATTTTTGGTATTCCTCTAACTATTTGTTGAGAGGACAATTTACTCAAATTTTCGTAATTAATGTGACCCATTCTGTTATGCCATATCTCATTGTCATCCATTCTGGCAACATTACAGATTTCAGAACTAGACATGACAGTATAACAATTGTTAGGAGTCCTGAATCCAGTAATTACGCATTCTCCCTTTTCATTTAAAATCTTGCAATTGTTCTTTGAAAAGGTAACAGTATGGTTTAAGTCACAAAATTGCGAAATGCTGAGTAAATTAGCCTTAAGACCTTTAACTAAGAGAACATTTTCAAGAACAGGAAGTCCTTTTTCTTTAAGAGTTCCTTTGCCTATGATCTGGGATTATACTCCATCACCAAAAACAACTTTTCCACCATCAAAGTGGGTTTTATTTAAAAGTTTTGTATCATCACCTGTCATATGCTTGGATCATCCAGAATCCAAATACCAACCAGAAGATGTAAGTTCAGCTTTTAAGGCAGAAATAACAATATTACACTTCATCTGGGGTACTAGATCATCTTTTCTAACCCAAATAGCTCTGGTTTTCTGTTTGCGCTTGTTTGCTCTCATTTGATAAAATTTGCGAGCATTAGATTTTTGTTGAAAAACATTTTGCGCATGATTTTGAGTAAATTTAAACACCTGAGCATTTGATTTAGAAAAGTTTCTGGGATTCCTTCTAGTAAATGTCCTTTTAGGTTTAGTCTTTCTATTCCTATAGTTGGAGTTTTTGTCTGGTGGCCTGGGAAGGACATAATTGTTACGACTCCTCCTAGAGTAGTTAAAGTTATGGTACACAGAAGTGTTGTAGGTAGGCTTAATCAGTCTCCTAGCATAGCAATCATCTAAAGTGTGACCGTATATATCACAATAGGAGCAATAAAGATTGCTCAGAATGGGGTTTACCTTAGGAAAGTCCCTAAACAAAGGTTTTGAGAAATTTTGAGGCTGAATTTTATTCCTAGGTAGCACAGGTTTGAAGGCAGGTTCACTTTTCCTAATTGGGGGGCAGACATATTTTCCCTTTGGTATACTTTCATGCTTAGAGCCACTTGCATCTCCAGTGTTAGTGTTTTGATGATCAAATTCAGTTTTTAGAGAATGAAAGTCTGGACATGTTTCAATAGGTCTTTTGCCTCCTGACACAAATTTGATAGGTTCAACAGGTTTTGTTTGTGTCTTCAAATTAGGGCAAAACCCTATACCAGTTCGATCATCAGAATTGGTTTTAGACTCAGCAACGAATTCCTCAAAACATTTAGAGTTGTTTTCAAATTTTGTAAACTTTTTGAACACAGTTGTTGTCTTTTCTTTGGTTTGTTCCAATTCTAATAATGTCCCTTTGTATTTTTTCTCCAGAATTTCATTAGCTTCAGTCAAATTTTTCAGTTTTTCATAAAACACTTTGACATCACTTTCATGAGACATGCATTGAGTAGTATACTCTTCAGCATTCAGTTTTACCATCAGGCTTAGATCCTCTAGCTTTTTGGTAAGATCTTTCACAATCTTTTCTAGTCTAGTGCTTTTCTTAAGAGTTTTGGCATATAGAGTGTGAATGTCTGGGAGATCTTCATTATCTGAGTCACTAAGTGAAGTGTGTGAAGTGACCCCTAAGGTTTCATTTCTTAAACTCACGCACCCATTGACATCAGCAGTATCGATTCCCCTTTGACTCACACACCCCGAAGAAGAAGTATTAATGTTCTCAGTAAGTAAAGCATCTAAACCAGTTAAAGTATGATTCAAAGCAACAGAGCTAGAATTACTAGACTCATCCTCACTATCAAGCACATGCATATCATCATTATATATGATTTTGGCAAAGAAGGATAAACAAGGATCAAAATCATCAGATGTCTCAGGTTCCTCATTTTCAGAGTCACTTGAGTCATCCCATGTTTTGCAGATGTTGGCTCTAGAGTGTTTGTTTTGGGTATTTAAATTAACTCTACAGTTTTGAGCAATGTGTCCTAGTTTACCACATCTATAGCATTCAGTCTTCTTGAGGTCTCTGTGAGGTCTTGTGTTGTCCTTGTTCTGTTTGTCATGAGGTTTCTCATGGGACTTGTGATTTGAAGGAGTTGAATAATTAGACTTGCCCTGTCTATTTGCAATACTGTTTCTAAATTTAACAATTTTCTTAAATTGTTTTGACATTAGGCCAATCTGATTATCTAGACTTTCTAAGTCACAGTCCTCATCAGAATCATTACTAGGAGTGTTTAACTCAGGCTTAGTCACCTTAGAAGTAAAGTTAAGATTGGAATTGGTATGTTTCCTATGAGTGTGGGTCAGTTGTTTCTTAAACTCCAATTCCACTTCCACAGTTCTTAATTTACTACTGAGTAATTCAGGAGTGAGATTTATATCACACATTTCCTCAATAGCATATCTTTTATTGTCAAATTTCTGTGGTAATGATCTCATAATTTTAGACACAATTTCTTGTCTATCATAAGTTATACCATTAGCATGCAGTTTAGTGACAATATCAGTCAGGTTCATGTAGAAGTCATCAAAAGACTCAGATTCAGACATGATTAAGGAATTATACTGTTGAATTAACATCTGAGTTTTAGCAGCCTTAACCCTAGAGTCTCCTTCATGGGCAGTAATCAAAGTATCCCATGCTTCCTTAGAAGTGGTACATGATGAGATTCTCTTGAACTCATGTTCATTTATGGACATAAATATAGCATTCTTTCCTTTATTATTATTGCGAGAAACTTGTTTCTCTTCTTGAGTAAACTCACTTAATATTTTCTTAACCCTCTCATTGCTTCCTTCAGTGGCTGGTTTAGTAGGATAAAAGTATCCATTTTCAATAATGTCCCAGACATCATCTCCCAATGTTCCTTGAATGAAAGCAATCATCCTTACTTTTCAGTAAGAAAAATTGGTTCCATCAAAGACTGGAGGTCTGGTCAAGTTACCATATCTTTCATTTTTCTCGTCCATGATTGATTTTGAGAAAACAGTTTCAGAAACTCAGGATCTTTTTGAAAAAGTTCACCAATAGCTCTGATACCAATTGAAATAGCGTTGCCAAAGCCGTTTATTGAAAATAAACTATTTAAGCAACTCCGAAAGTTTGGTTAAGAAACTCTTTACTTAAATCAAACTGATTTTGAACACAAGATGTGTTAACAAAAATTATGTACGAGATATGGACAAGATTTGATAACAAGTTTTAATAAACAGTTTAAAATATTTTAAACTCAGCACACAACAGAATAGGATGAGAAGATGTAGAAATATTAATACTCAAGATTTTTAACGTGGTAAAACCTCAAACTTGAGGAAACATCCACGACTCCCTCTACGGAGTAAAACAAGAAAATATCACTAAAACAAATATGTGAGTTACAATCTATTTAGCTAACATGCACACAATAACAAGTCTATACAAGTTCAGGATTGTACCCTCTGGCGTCCTTAAACTTTTCTACAGATCTTGATTGTTGATGTAGTCTTCTCAGTTTGTCAACTCTTCCTTTGTTTCAGCAGTATACGTCGACTTATGTTCACCAAATCTTATAGCCAACACTTTCAGTGTATGTAGTGTGAAGATGTTTGTGAAAAGTGTTCTATAACACATGCATGCACACACGCAGTCTTATTAGTTACAAACAATCCTAACAAATTACATATATAGTCTATATGCAGTGAGTTTGTTATTTTTCTTTCTTACAAAACCAAGAACCTTTTGACCTTTCAAAATACCCCAGATTCCACGGAGATCTTGCTTAAGAAATCGATCAAGACCTTTCTCAATCTAATTTGAAAATATTTAGAAGATTGAAAACCCTCCAAGTGCGAATCCAACTAGGTCAGGTTAAGTTTTGTAAAAACAGAAACAGAAAAACATCTATTGTTGATTCTGAATAAAGAAAATGTTTTAACAGAAAACAATCAACAACGAACTTCTCAAGAGGAGAAATAAAATGCAACTAAGTGTGTTGTGACATGAAAAACTTCAAATCTGTGATTTCTATTGAAACAGAAACAAGATCTGAGTAAGTGTTTAAGTTGGAAATAAGATTTTATGAACACAAGGTTACATCAACCCAAGATCACTCAACTCGAACTCTCATAAACTCAACAAACACTAAGGATGGTGTTTATTTGGTTACGGTGTTTTTTGAGAGGTAAGTGGTTTAGGTTGGATAAGGTTTTGACGAAGTTAGGGTTTCTAACTTGGCTCTCTGGTTTCTCTCTCTCTCTTCTCTCTCTCTTCTCTCTCTCTATTCTCTGATACTTTTCAAAATGACAAAAGCTTTCGAAGGCTGAGATGAGAGTCCTTTAAATAGGAAGAGAAGAAGATTCCAGACTATCGTTCAAAAACAACGTCTGAGATTGAGTCAAGCTCCTTTGACTTCAATCCAAGGGCTCACAACAGGCGGTGGATTAAACAGGCTGTGATTGGGTTAAAGGTATACACGGGGATTCACTCAGGCGACATGCAGACCATTGATAAGGGTTGATCCAAGGGCTGTAAACATGCGAAGCTTTGTCTCTGTAAAGAAACACAACTTTGGCCAATCAGAGAGCAGCAAGTGTTGGCCATAGAACGAATGCAAACGTGCGTCCCAAACTAATTACAAAGCCAACCCTGGAGTCTCTGGCGCTTTTGGTTTCTACCCAGAGTAACTTAAGGCCAAAAATCACAACAATATATATTTAGATATTAACCCCAAAACTTTTTAAATCAAGTTTTAATTTAATAAAACCTTAATTAAAAGATGTTTAAAATTCAAAAAAAATTAATAAAAATCAAATTGAGGGATTTAAACACACTCACGACATTAATACACATAGAGGTGCAATAAGATATGCAAAGATTAAGTTCTAAGTGTGTGAGTGATGGCTATAGTCTCAGGATCATTACAAGATGAATATGAGAAGAAGCAATACAATCTCTGAGGCTCTTTGGTTTCTAGGATGGACACGATTTTGTCACAATTTCCAAACTAGATGAGCTCTTATACAGTCTAGACTCAAATGAGTCAAAAGTATAAGGGCTTCATAGTGGGCGAAAAGCCGAAATAACCGTCGAATGGCCCCGTGGGTCCCACGTGACCAATGTAAATCGCAGGAAATGACCACGCAGCCACGGGACTCTCGGTTTGAGAATACGATGATAATTTGAATATTTCTGGACTTTGGCTTAAAAACATGACGTTAGTGGGTGAAAACTTAAAACAGTCCCCGAACGGCCCGTGGGTAGCACAAACAATTCCCACTGGAACAATGTAACTCATAGGAATTGACCACGTAACCACGGGACTCCCGGTTTAAGAATACGATGATAATTTTCATATGTCTAGACTTAGGCTTAAAAACAAGGCTTTAGTGGGTGAAAAGCCAAAACAGCTGCTGAACATCCTCGTGGGTGGCACCAACACCTCCCACGAGACCAATGTAAGTCATAGGAACTCACCCCGTAGCCACAGGACTCCCGATTTGAGAATACGATGATAATTTGTATATTTATAGACTTAGACATAAAAACATGGCGTTATTGGGTGGAAAGCTGAAAATCCCCCTAACGACCTAGTGAGTGGCACCAACACCTCGTACGGGACCAATATAACTAGTAGGAACAGACCGCGTGTCACGTGATCCTCGATTTGAGAATACGATGATAATTTGCATATTTTTAGACTTAGGCTTAAAAAATGGCGTTAGTGGGTGAAAAGCCGAAATAGACATCAAACGGCCTCGTGGGTGGCACCAACACCTCCCACGGGAGGTGTTTGACTCGTAAGAACTGACTACGTAGCCACGGGACAACAGGTTTGAGAATATGATGATAATTTTCATATTTATAGATTTAGGTTTAAAAACATGGCGTTAGTGGGTGAAAAGATAAAACATCCCTCAAACGACCTTGCGAGTGGCACCAACACCTCGAACGAGACCCATGTAAGTCCTAGGAACTGACCGCGCGATCACGGGATCCTGGGTTTGAGAATAACATGGTAATTTGAATAATTTTAGACTTTGGCTTAAAAACATGGCGTTAGTGGGTGAAAATCGGAAATAGCCCCTGAATGGCCCCGTGGGTGCCACCAACACCTCCCACGGGACCATTGTAACTCGTAGGAACTGACCACGCAGCAACGGGACACCCGATTTTAGAATATGATGATAATTTGTATATTTTTAGACTTAGGCTTAAAAACATGGCGTTAGTGGTTGAAAGGCCTAAACAGCCCCCGAACAGCCACGTGAGTGGCACCAACCCCTCGCACGGGTGGTGTTTAACTCGTAGGAACTAACCACATAGCCACGGGACAACAGGTTTGAGAATATGATGATAATTTGTATATTTCTAGATTTAGGTTTAAAAACATGGCGTTAGTGGGTGAAAAGCAGAAACATCCTTCAAATGACCTTGTGAGTGGCACCAACACCTCGCACGAGACCCATGTAACTCCTCAGAACTGACCGCGCAATCACGGGATCGCCGGTTTGAGAATAACACGGTAATTTGAATAATTCTAGACTTTGGCTTAAAAACATGGCGTTAGTGGGTGAAAATCGGAAATAGCCCCCGAATGACCCCGTGGGTGCCACCAACACCTCCCATGGGATCATTGTAACTCGTACGAACTCACCACGCAGCAACGGGACACCCGATTTTAGAATACTATGATAATTTGTATATTTTTAGACTTAGGCTTAAAAACATGGCGTTAGTGGGTGAAAAGCCTAAACAACCTCCGAATGGCCACGTGAGTGGCACCAACCCCTCGCACGGGACTAATGTAACTCGTAGGAGCTGACCACATAGCCACGGGACTCTCGATTTGAGAATAAGACGATAATTTGCATATTTCTAAACTTAGGCTTAAAAACATGGCGTTAGAGGGTGAAAACTGAAAACAACACCTGATCGGCCCCGTGTTGGGCACCAACACCTCCCACGGGACCTATGTAACTCGTAGGAACAGACCACGCAATCACGGGACTCCAGGTTTGAGAATACGACAATAATTTGCATATTTCTAGACTTAGGCTTAAAAACAGGATTTAATGGGTGAAAATTCAAGACAGACACCGAACGGCCCTGTGGGTGGCACCAACACCTCCCACGGCACCAATGTAACTCGTAGGAACTTATCACGGAGGCAGGGGACTCCCTGTTTGAGAATACGATGATAATTTGCATATTTCTAGACTTAGGTTTAAAACATGGCGTTAGTGGGCGAAAAGCCGAAACAACCCCCGAATGGCCCCGTGGGTGCCACCAACACCTCCCACGGGACCAATATAAATCGCAAAAAATGACCACACAGCCACGGGACTCTCGATTTGAGAATACGACGATAATTTGAATATTTCTGTACTTTGGCTTAAAAACATGTCGTTAGTGGGTGAAAACTTGAAACAGCCCCCGAACGGCTCGTGGGTGGCATCAACACCTCCCACGGGACCAATGTAACTCGTACGAACTAACCCCGTAGCCACGGGACTCCCGGTTTGAGAATACGATGATAATTTGTATATTTATAGACTTAGACATAAAAACATGGCGTTACTAGGTGGAAAGCTGAAACAGCCCCCGAACGGCCCAGTGAGTGGCACCAACACCTCGTACGGGACCAATATAACTAGTAGGAACTGACCGCGTGATCACGTGATCCTCGATTTGAGAATACGATGATAATTTGCATATTTTTAGACTTAGGCTTAAAAAATGGCGTTAGTGGGTGAAAAGACGAAATAGCCACCAAACGGCCCCGTGGTTGGCACCAACACCTCCCACGGGAGGTGTTTAACTCGTAGGAACTGACCAGGTAGCCACGGGACAACAGGTTTGAGAATATGATGATAATTTGCATATTTCCAGATTTAGGTTTAAAAACATGGCGTTAGTGGGTGAAAAGATGAAACATCCCTCAAACGACCTTGTGAGTGGCACTAACACCTCGCACGAGACCCGTGTAACTCCTAGGAATTGACCGCGTGATCACGGGATCCCCGGTTTGAGAATAACACGGTAATTTGAATAATTCTCGACTTTGGCTTAAAAACATGGCGTTAGTGGGTGAAAATCGGAAATAGCCCCTGAATGGCCCCGTGGGAGCCACCCACACCTAGCACGGGACCATTGTAACTCGTAGGAATTGACCACGCAGCAACGGGTCACCCGATTTTAGAATACGATGATAATTTGCATATTTTTAGACTTAGGCTTAAAAACATGGCGTTAGTGGGTGAAAAGCCTAAACAACCCCCGAACGGCCACGTGAGTGGCACCAACTCCTCGCACGTGACTAATGTAACTCGTAGGAGCTGACCACGTAGCCACAGGACTCCCGATTTGAGAATAAGACGATAATTTGCATATTTCTAGACTTAGGCTTAAAAACATGGCGTTAGAGGGCGAAAACCGAAAATAGCACCTGAACTGCCCCGTGGTAGGCACCAACACCTACCACGGGACCTATGTAACTCTTAAGAACAGACCACGCAATCACGGGACTCCCGATTTGAGAAGACAACAATAATTTGCATATTTCTAGGCTTAGGCTTAAAAATAGGCGTTAGTGGGTGAAAACTCGAAACAGACCCCGAACGGCTCTGTGGGTTGCACCAACACCTTCCACGGGACCAATGTAACTCGTAGGAACTGACCATGGAGGCACGGGACACCCTGTTTGAGAATACGATGATAATTTTCATATTTCTAGACTTAGGCTTAAAAATATGGCGTTAGTGGGAGAAAAGCCGAAACAGCACTCGAACGATCCCGTGAGTGGCACTAACACCTCGCACAGGATCAATGTAACTCGTAGGTACTGACCGCGTGATCTCGGCATCCCCGGTTTGAGCATACGACAATTATTTGAATATCTCAAGACTTAGTTTTAAAAACATGGAGTTAGCGGGCGAAAAGCCGAAACAACCCCCGAATGCCCCCGTGGGTGCCACCAACACCTCCCACGGGACCAATGTAAATCGCAGAAAATGACCACACAGCCACGGGACTCTCGATTTGGGAATACGACGATAATTTGAATATTTCTGGACTTTGGCTTAAAAATATGGCGTTAGTGGGTGAAAACTTGAAACAGCCCCGGAACGGCTCGTGGGTGGCACCAACAATTCGTAGTGGAACAATGTAACTCGTAGGAATTGACCACGTAACCACGGGACTCCCGGTTTAAGAATATGATGATAATTTTCAATATTTATAGACTTAGGCTTAAAAACAAGGCTTTAGTGGTTGAAAAGCCGAAACGGCTGCCGAACATCCTCGTGGGTGGCACCAACACCTCCCACGGGACCAATGTAACTCGTACGAACTGACCCCGTAGCCACGGGACTCCCGATTTGAGAATATGATGATAATTTGTATTTTATAGATTTAGACATAAAAACATGGCGTTACTAGGTGGAAAGCTGAAACAGCCCCCGAACGGCCCAGTGAGTTGCACCAACACCTCGTACGGGACCAATATAACTAGTAGGAACTGACCGTGTGATCACGTGATCCTCGATTTGAGAATACGATGATAATTTTCATATTTTTAGACTTAGGCTTAAAAAATGGTGTTAGTGGGTGAAAAGATGAAATAGCCACCAAACGGCCCCGTGGGTGGCACCAACACCTCCCACGGGAGGTGTTTAACTCGTAGGAACTGACCAGGTAGCCATGGGACAACAGGTTTGAGAATATGATGATAATTTGCATGTTTCTAGATTTAGGTTTAAAAACATGGCGTTAGTGGGTGAAAAGCTGAAACATCCCTCAAACGACCTTGTGAGTGGCACCAACACCTCGCACGAGACATGTGTAACTCCTAGGAATTGATCGTGCGATCACGGGATCCCCGGTTTGAGAAAAACACGATAACTTGAATAATTCTCGACTTTGGCTTAAAAACATGGCGTTAGTGGGTGAAAATCGGAAATAGCCCCTGAATGGCCCCGTGGGTGCCACCAACACCTCCCACGGGACCATTGTAACTCGTAGGAACTGACCACGCAGCAACGGGACACCCGATTTTAGAATACGATGATAATTTGCATATTTTTAGACTTAGGATTAAAAACATGGCGCTAGTGGATGAAAAGTCTAAACAGCCCCCGAACGGCCACGTGAGTGGCACCAACACCTCGCACGTGACTAATGTAACTCGTAGGAGCTGACCACGTAGCCACGGGACTCTCGGTTGGAGAATAAGACGATAATTTGCATATTTCTAGACTTAGGCTTAAAAACATGGCGTTAGAGGGCGAAAACCAAAAATAGCACCTGAACTTCCCCATGGTAGGCACCAACACCTACCACGGGACCTATGTAACTCTTAGGAACAGACAACGCAATCACGGGACACCCGGTTTGAGAATACGACAATAATTTGGATATTTCTAGGCTTAGGCTTAAAAATAGGCGTTAGTGGGTGAAAACTCGAAACAGGCCCCGAATGGCCCTGTGGGTTGCACCAACACCTCCCACGGGACCAATGTAACTCGTAGGAACTGACCACGGAGGCACGGGACACCCAGTTTGAGAATACGATGATAATTTGCATATTTCTAGACTTAGGCTTAAAAACATGGCGTTAGTGGGCGAAAAGCCGAAACAGCGCTCGAACGACTCCGTGAGTGGCACCAACACCTCGCACAGGATCAATGTAACTCGTAGGTACTGACCGCGTGATCTCGACGTCCCCGGTTTGAGCATACGACAATAATTTGAATATCTCAAGACTTAATTTTTAAAACATGGAGTTAGTGGGTGAATTTCCCAAACAACCCTCGAATGGCCCCGTGGGTGCCACCAACACCTCCCACGGGACCAATGTAAATCGCAGGTAATGACCACGCAGCCACGAGACTCTTGGTTTGAGAATACGACGATAATTTGAATATTTCTGGACTTTCGCTTAAAAACATGGCGTTAGTGGGTGAGAACTTGAAACAACCCACAAACGGCCCCTTGGGTGGCACAAAAAAATCCCACTGGAACAATGTAACTCGTAGGAATTGACCACGTAACAACGGGACTCCCAATTTAAGAATACGATGATAATTTTCATATTTATAGACTTAGGCATAAAAACATGACGTTACTTGGTGGAAAGCTGAAACAGCCCCCGAACGGCCCTGTGAGTTGCACCAACACCTCGTACGGGACCAATATAACTAGTAGGAACTGATCGCGTGATCACGGGATCCTCGATGTGAGAATATGATGAAAATTTGCATATTTGTATACTTAGGCTTAAAAAATGGCGTTAGTGGGTGAAAAGCCGAAATATCCACCAAACGGCCCCGTGGGTGGCACCAACACCTCCCACGAGAGGTGTTTAACTCGTAGGAACTGACCACGTAGCCACGGGACAACAGGTTTGAGAATATGATGATAATTTTTGTATTTCTAGATTTAGGTTTAAAAATAAGGTGTTAGTGGGTTAAAAGATGAAACATCCCTCAAACGACCTTGTGAGTGGCACCAACACCTCGCACGAGAGCCACGTAACTCATAGGAACTGACCGCGCGATCACGGGATCCCCGGTTTGAGAATAACACGGTAATTTGAATAATTCTAGACTTTGGCTTAAAAACATGGTGTTAGTGGGTGAAAATCCAAAATATCCCCTGAATGGCCCCGTGGGTGCCACCAACACCTCCCACGGGACCATTATAACTCGTAGGAACTGACCACGCAGCAATGGGACACCCGATTTTAGAATACGATGATAATTTGTATATTTTTAGACTTAGGCTTAAAAACATGGCGTTAGTGGGTGAAAAGCCTAAACAACCCCCGAATGGCCACGTGAGTGGCACCAACACCTCGCATGGGACTAAATGTAACTCATAGGAGCTGACCACGTAGCCACGGGACTCCCGATTTGATAATAAGATGATAATTTGCATATTTCTAGACTTAGGATTAAAAACATGGCGTTAGAGGGTGAAAACCGAAAACAGCACCTGAACGGCCCCATGGTAGGCACCAACACCTCCCACGGGACCTATGTTACTCGTAGGAACATACCACGCAATCACGGGACTCCCGATTTGAGAATACGACAATAATTTTCATATTTCTAGACTTAGGCTTAAAAACTGGCGTTAGTGGGTGAAAACTCAAAACAGACCCCGAACGGCACTTTGGGTGGCACCAAACACCTCCCACGGGTCCAATGTAACTCGTAGGAACAAACCACGGAGGCAAGAGACTCCCTGTTTGAGAATACGATGATAATTTGCATATTTCTAGACTTAGGCTTAAAAACATGGCGTTATTGGGCGTAAAGCCGAAACAACCTCCGAATGGCCCCGTGGGTGCCACCAACACCTCTCACGGGATCATTGTAAATCGCAGGAAATGACCACGCAACCATGAGACTCTCGGTTTGAGAATATGATGATAATTTGAATATTTCTGGACTTTGGCTTAAAAACATGGCGTTAGTGGGTGAAAACTTGAAACATCCCCCGAACGGCCCGTGGGTGGCACCAACAATTCCCTTTGGAACAATGTAACTCGTAGGAATTGACCACGTAACCACCGGACCCCCGGTTTCAGAATACGATGATAATTTTCATATTTCTAGACTTAGGCTAAAACATAAGGCTTTAGTGGGTGAAAAGCCGAAACAGCTGCCGAACAGCCTCGTGGGTGGCACCAACACCTCCCACGGGACAAATATAACTCGTAGGAATTGACCCCATAGCCACGAGACTATCGATTTGAGAATATGATGATAATTTGTATATTTATAGACTTAGACATAAAAACATGGCGTTACTGGGTGAATAGCTGAAACAGCCCCCGAACGGCCAAGTGAGTGGCAGCAACACCTCGTACGGGACCAATATAACTATTAGGAACTAAATGCGTGATGACGTGATCCTCGAGTTGAGAATACGATGATAATTTGCATATTTTTAGACTTAGGCTTAAAAAATGTCGTTAGTAGGTGAAAAGCCGAAATATCCACCAAACGTCCTCGTGGGTAGCACTAACACCTCCCGCGGGAGGTGTTTAACTCGTAGGAACTGACCACGTAGACACGGGACAACAGGTTTGAGAATATGATGATAATTTGCATATTTCTAGATTTAGGTTTAAAAACATGGCGTTAGTGGGTGAAAAGCTGAAACATCCCTCAAACGACCCTGTGAGTGGCACCAACACCTCGCACGAAACCCATGTAACTCGTAGGAACTGACCGCGAAATCACGGGATCCCGAGTTTGAGAATAACACGGTAATTTGAATAATTCTATACTTTGGCTTAAAAACAAGGCGTTAGTGGGTGAAAATCGGAAATAGCCCCTGAATGGCCCCGCGGGTGCCACCAACACCTCCCACGGGACCATTGTAACTCGTAGGAATTGACCACGCAGCAACGGGACACCCGATTTTAGAATACGATGGTAATTTTCATATTTTTAGACTTAGGCTTAAAAACATGGCGTTAGTGGGTGAAAAACCTAAACAGCCCCCGAACGGCCACGTGAGTGGCACCAACTCCTTGCACGGGACTAATGTAACTCGTAGAAGCTAACCACGTAGCCACGGGACTCCCGATTTGAGAATAAGACGATAATTTGCATATTTCTAGACTTAGGATTAAAAACATGGCGTTAGAGGGTGAAAACCGAAAACAGCACCTGAACGGCCCCGTGGTAGGCACCAACACCTCCCACGGGACCTATGTAACTCGTAGGAACAGACCACGCAATCACGGGACTCCCGATTTGAGAATACGACAATAATTTGCATATTTCAAGACTTAGGCTTAAAAACCGGCGTTAGTGGGTGAAAAATCAAAACAGACCCCGAACGGTCCTGTGGGTGGCACCAACACCTCCCATGGGTCCAATGTAACTCGTAGGAACTGACCATAGAGGCACGGGACTCCCTGTTTGAGAATACGATGATAATTTGCATATTTATAGACTTAGGCTTAAAAACATGGTGTTAGTGGGCGAAAAGCCAAAACATCGCTCGAACGACTCCGTGAGTGGCACCAACACCTCGCACAAGATCAATGTAACTCGTAGGAACTGACCGCGCGATCTCAGGATCCCCGATTTGAGCATACGAGAATAATTTTAATATCTCTAGACTTAGTCCTAAAACATGGAGTTAGTGGGTGAAAATCCCAAACAACCCCCGAATGGCCCCGTGGGTCCCACTAACACCTCCCATGGGACCAATGTAAATCGCAGGAAATGACCACGCATCCACGGGACTCTCGGTTTGAGAATACAATGATAATTTGAATATTTCTGGACTTTGGCTTAAAAACATGGCGTTAGTGGGTGAAATCTTGAAACAGCCCCCGAACGGCCCCGTGGGTGGCACCAACAATTCCCACTGGAACAATGTAACTCGTAGGAATTGATCACGTAACCACGGGACTCCCGATTTAAGAATACGATGAAAATTTTCATATTTCTAGACTTAGGCTTAAAACAAGAATTTAGTGGGTGAAAATCCGAAACAACTGTCGAACAGCCTCGTGGCTGGCACCAACACCTCCCATGGGACCAATGTAACTCGCAGGAACTAACCCCGTAGCCACGGGACTCCCGGTTTGAGAATACGATGATAACTTGTATATTTATAGACTAAGAAATAAAAACATGGCGTTACTAGGTGGAAAGCTGAAATAGACCCCGAACGGACCAGTGAGTGGCACCAACACTTCGTACGAGACCAATATAACTAGTAGGAACTGACCGCGTGATCACGTGATCCTCGATTTGAGAATACGATGATAATTTGCATATTTTTAGATTTAGGCTTAAAAAATGGCGTTAGTGGGTGAAAAGCCGAAATAGCCACAAAACGGCCCCGTGGGTGGCACCAACACCTCCCACATGAGGTGTTTAACTCGTAGGAACTGACCACGTAGCCACGGGACAACAGGTTTGACAATATGATGATAATTTGCATATTTCTTGATTTAGGTTTAAAAACATGGCGTTAGTGGGTGAAAAGCTGAAACATCCCTCAAACGACCCTGTGAGTGGCACCAACACCTCGCACGAGACCCATGTAACTCCTAGGAACTGACCACTCGATCACGGGATCCTCGATTTGAGAATAACACGGTAATTTGTATAATTCTAGACTTTGGCTTAAAAACATGGCGTTATTGGGTGAAAATTGGAAATAGCCTCTGAATGGCCCCGTGGGTGCCACCAACACCTCCCACGGGACCACTGTAACTCGTAGGAACTGACAACGTAGCAACAGGACACCCGATTTTAGAATACGATGATAATTTGCAAATTTTTAGACTTAGGCTTAAAAATATGGCGTTAGTGGGTGAAAAGCCTAAACAGCCCCCGAACGGCCACGTGAGTGGCACTAACACCTCGCACGGGACTAATGTAACTCGTAGGAGCTGACCACGTAGCCACGGGATTCCCGATTTGACAATAAGACGATAATTTGCATATTTCTAGACATAGGCTTAAAAATATGGCGTTAGAGGGTGAAAACCGAAAATAGCACCTGAAAGGCCTCGTGGTAGGCACCAACACCTCCAACGGGACCTATGTAACTCGTAGGAACAGACCACGTAATCACGGGACTCCCGGTTTGAGAATACGACAATAATTTGCATATTTCAAGACTTAAGCTTAAAAACAGGCCTTAGTCGGTGAAAACTCGAAACAGACCCCGAACGGACGTGTGGGTGGCACCAACACCTCCCACGGGACCAATGTAACTCGTAGGAACTGACCACGGAGGCACGGGACTCCCTTTTTAAGAATGCGATGATAATTTGCATATTTCTAGACTTACGCTTAAAAACATGGCGTTAGTAGGTGAAAAGCTGAAACAACCCCCAAATGGCCCCGTAGGTGCCACCAACACCTCCCACGGGACCAATGTAAATCGCAAGAAATGACCCCGCAGCCACAGGACTCTCGATTTGAGAATACAACGATAATTTGAATATTTCTGGACTTTGGCTTAAGAACATGGCGTTAGTGGGTGAAAACTTGAAACAGCCCCCGAACGGCCCCGTAGGTGGCACCAACAATTCCCACTGGAACAATGTAACTCGTAGGAATTGACCACGTAACCACGGGACTCCCGGTTTAAGAATACGATGATAATTTTCATAATTCTAGACTTAGGCTCAAAAATAAGGCTTTAGTGGGTGAAAAGCCGAAACAGCTGCCGAACAGCCTCAGGGGTGGCACCAACACCTCCCACGGGACCAATGTAACTCGTAGGAACTGACCCCGTAGCCACGGGACTCCCGGTTTGGGAATATGATGATAATTTGTATATTTATACACTTAGCCATAAAAACATAGCGTTATTGGGGGGAAAGATGAAACAGCCCCCGAACGGCTTAGTGAGTGGCACCAACACCTCGTACGGGATCAATATAACTAGTAGGAACTAACTGCGTGATCACAGGATCCTCGACTTGAGAATATGATGATAATTTGCATATTTTTAGACTTAGGATTAAAAAATGGCGTTAGTGGGTGAAAAGCCGAAATAGCCACCAAACGGCCCCGTGGGTGGAACCAACACCTCCCACGGGAGGTGTTTAACTCGTAGGAACTGACCACGTAGCCACAGAACAACAGGTTTGAGAATATGATGATCATTTGCATATTTCTAGATTTAGGTTTAAAAACATGGCGTTAGTGGGTGAAAAGATGAAACATCCCTCAAACGACCATGTGAGTGGCACCAACACCTGGCACGAGACCCATGTAACTCCTAAGAACTGATCGTGCGATCACGAGATCCCCGGTTTGAGAATAACACGGTAATTTGAATAATTCTTCAGTTTGGCTTAAAAACATGGCGTTAGTGTGTGAAAATCGAAAATAGCCCCTGAATGGCCCCGTGGGTGCCACCAACACCTCCCACGGGACCATTGTAACTCGTAGGAACTGACCACGCAATAGCGGGACACCCGATTTTAGAATACGATGATAATTTGCATATTTTTAGACTTAGGCTTAAAAACATGGCGTTAGTGGGTGAAAATCCTAAACAGCCCCAGAACGGCCACGTGAGTGGCACCAACACCTCGCACGGGACTAATGTAACTCGTAGGAGATGGCCATGTATCCACGGGACTCCCGATTTGAGAATGCGATGATAATTTGCATATTTCTAGACTTAGGCTTAAAAACATGGCGTTAGTAGGTGAAAAGCTGAAACAACCCCCAAATGGACCCGTAGGTGCCACCAACACCTCCCACGGGACCAATGTAAATCGCAGGAAATGACCCCGCAGCCACAGGACTCTCGATTTGAGAATACAACGATAATTTGAATATTTCTGGACTTTGGCTTAAGAACATGGCGTTAGTGGGTGAAAACTTGAAACAGCCCCCGAATGGCCCCGTGGGTGGCACCAACAATTCCCACTGGAACAATGTAACTCGTAGGAATTGACCACGTAACCACGTGACTCCCGGTTTAAGAATACGATGATAATTTTCATAATTCTAGACTTAGGCTCAAAAATAAGGCTTTAGTGGGTGAAAAGTCGAAACAGCTGCCGAACAGCCTCAGGGGTGGCACCAACACCTCCCACGGGACCAATGTAACTCGTAGGAACTGACCCCGTAGCCACGGGACTCCCGGTTTGGGAATATGATGATAATTTGTATATTTATACACTTAGCCATAATAACATAGCGTTATTGGGGGGAAAGATGAAACAGCCCCCGAACGGCCTAGTGAGTGGCACCAACACCTCGTACGGGACCAATATAACTAGTAGGAACTAACTGCGTGATCACAGGATCCTCGACTTGAGAATATGATGATAATTTGCATATTTTTAGACTTAGGCTTAAAAAATGGCGTTAGTGGGTGAAAAGCCGAAATAGCCACCAAACGGCCCCGTGGGTGGAACCAACACCTCCCACGGGAGGTGTTTAACTCGTAGGAACTGACCACGTAGCCACGGGACAACAGGTTTGAGAATATGATGATCATTTGCATATTTCTAGATTTAAGTTTAAAAACATGGCGTTAGTGGGTGAAAAGATGAAACATCCCTCAAACGACCATGTGAGTGGCACCAACACCTGGCACGAGACCCATGTAACTCCTAAGAACTGATCGTGCGATCACGAGATCCCCGGTTTGAGAATAACACGGTAATTTGAATAATTCTTCACTTTGGCTTAAAAACATGGCGTTAGTGTGTGAAAATCGAAAATAGCCCCTGAATGACCCCGTGGGTGCCACCAACACCTCCCACGGGACCATTGTAACTCGTAGGAACTGACCACGCAATAGCGGGACACCCGATTTTAGAATACGATGATAATTTGCATATTTTTAGACTTAGGCTTAAAAACATGGCGTTAGTGGGTGAAAATCCTAAACAGCCCCAGAACGGCCACGTGAGTGGCACCAACACCTCGCACGGGACTAATGTAACTCGTAGGAGATGACCATGTAGCCACGGGACTCCCGATTTGAGAATAAGATGATAATTTTCATATTTCTAGACTTAGGCTTAGAAACTTGGCGTTAGAGGGTGAAAACCAAAAACAGGACCTGAACTGCCCCATGGTAGGCACCAACACCTCCCACGGGACCTATGTAACTCGTAGGAACAGACCACGCAATCATGGGACTCCCGATTTGAGAATACGACAATAATTTGCATATTTCTAGAGTTAGGCTTAAAAACAGGCGTTAGTGGGTGAAAACTCAAAATAGACCCTGAACAGCCCTGTGGGTGGCACTAACACCTCCCACAGGACCAATGTAACTCGAAGGAACTGACCACGAAGGCACGGGACTCCCTGTTTGAGAATACGATGATAATTTGTATATTCATAAACCTAGACATAAAAACATGGCGTTAGTGGGTGAAAAACCAAAACAACCCCCGAACGGCCCAGTGAGTGGCACCAAAACCTCACACGGGACCAATGTAACTCGTAGGAATTGACCGCGCGATCAGGGAATCCTCGGTTTAAGAATACAATGATAATTTGCATATTTCTAGACTTAGGCAAAATACGACATTAGTGGGGAAAACTCGAACGGACCCGTCGGAGGCACCTACACCTCCCACGGGACCAATGTAACTCATAGGATCTGACCGCGTGATCACGGAACTCACGATTTGAGAATAAGACAATAATTGGCGTTAGTGTGTGCAAACACCTATTAGCCCCCAAACGGCCCTGTGGGTGCCACCAACACCTCCCACGGGACCAATGTAACTCGTATGAACTGACCATGTAGTCACGGGACTCCCGATTTGAGAATACGAAGTATTTGAATATTTCTAGAAATAGGCTTAAAAACATGGCTTTAGTGGGTGAAAACCCCAAACAGCCCCCGAACGGCCCTGTGGGTGCCACCAACACCTCCCATGGGACCAATGTAACTCATAGGAACTGACCACGCAACCAAGGGACTCCCAGTTTGAGAATACGATGATTATTTGTATATTTCTAGACTTTGGCTTAAAAATAATGCGTTAGTGGGTGAAAAGCCGAAACAGCCACCGAACGGCCTCGTGGGTGGCACCAACACCTCCCACGGGACAGATGTAACTCGTAGAAACTGGTCGGGTATCCACGGGACTCCCGGTTTGAGAATACAATGACAATTTGTATATTTCTAGTCTTAGACTTAAAAACATGGCGTTAGTGGGTGAAAAAATGAACCACTCCCAAACGGCCCAGTGAGTGGCACCAACACCTTGCATGGGACCAATGCAACTCGTAGGAGTTGCCTGCATGATCACGGGATCCCCAGTTTAAGAATATGATGATAATTTTCATATTTCTAGACTTAGGCAAAACACGAAGTTAGTGGGGAAAACCTGAACGACCCTGTAGGAGGCACCAATACCTCCCACGTGACCAATGTAACTCGTCGGAAGTGACCGTGAGATCAAGAGACTCAGGGTTTGAGAATACGATGATATTTGAAAAATATCAGGGCTTAGGCTTAAAAATAAGGTGTTAGAGGGTGAAAACCCAAAACATCCCCCGATCGGTCAAGTGGGAGGCACCAACACCTCTCACGGGACCAGCGTAACTCGTAAGAACTGCTCGCATAGCCACGGAACTCTCGGTTTGAGAATACGAAGAAAATTTGCATATTTCTAGTCTTAGGCTTGAAAACATGGCGTTAGTGGGTGAAAACCCCAAACATCCCCCGAACGGCCCCGTGGGTCGCACCAACACCTCCCACGGGACCAATGTAACTCGAACTGACCACGTAGCCACAGGACTCCAGGTTTGAGAATATGATAATAATTTGAATATTTCAAGATTAAGGTTTAAAAACATGGCGGTAGTGGGTGAAAATCCGAAACAGCCACGAAATGATCCCGTGAGTGGCACCAACGCCTCGCACGGGACCAATGTAACCCGTGGGAACTGATCGCGCGATCACGGGATCCCCTGTTTGAGAATACGATGGCAATTTGAATATTTCTAGACTTAGGCTTAAAAACATGGTGTTAGTGGTTGAAAACTGAAAACAGTCCCTAAACGGCCCCGTGGGTGCCACCAACACCTCCCATGGGAGGCACCAATACCTCCCACGGGACCAATGTAACTCGTAGGAACTGACCGCGCAATAACGGGACTCACGGTTTGAGAACACGACGATTATTGAAAAATATCAGGACTTAGGCTTAAAAACATGGCGTTAGAGGGTGAAAATCCAAAACAGCCCCCGAACGCCCCCCTGGGAGGCACCAACACCTCCCGTGGAACCAACGTAACTTGTAGGAACTGCTCGCATAGCCACGGGACTCCCGGTTTGAGAATAAGACGTTAAAATGCATATTTCTAGTCTTAGGCTTCAAAATATGGCGTTAGTGGCTGAAAACCCGAAGCAGCCCCCGAACGGCCCCGTAGGTGGCACCAACACCTCCCACGGGATGAATGTAACTTTTAGTAACTGACCACGCATCTATGGGACTCCAGGTTTGAGAATACGATGATAATTTGCATATTTCTATATTTAGGTTTAAAAACATGGTGTTAGTGGGTGAAAAGACGAAATAACCCTAAAATTACCCCGTGAGTGGGACCAACACCTCGCACGGGACCATTGTAACTCGTAGGAACTCACAGCGCGATCACGGGATCCCCGATTTGAGAATATGATGGTAATTTGAATATTTCTAGACTTAGGTTTAAAAACATGGCGTTAGTGGGTTAAAACCATAAATAGCCCCTGAACGGCCCCGTGGGTGCCACCAACACCTCCCACGGGACCAATGTAACTCGTAGGAACTGACCACGCAGCGACGGGACACCCGATTTGAGAATACGATGATAATTTGCATATTTTTAGACTTAGGCTTAAAAACATGGCGTTAGTTGGTGAAAAGCCAAAACAGCCCCCGAACGGCCCCGTGAGTGGCACCAACACCTCGTACGACACCAATGCAACTCATAGGAACTGACCACGCGATCACGGGATCCCCGATTTGAGAATACGATGAAAATTTGCATATTTCTAGTGGGGGAAACCCGAAACAGACGACGAATGGCCCCGTGGGTGGCACCAATAAATCCCATGGTACCATTGTAACTCGTACGAATTAGCCGTAGGATCACGGGACTCCCGATTTGAGAATACGACGATAATTAGCATATTTCTAGACATAAACTTAAAAACATGGCGTTAGTGGGTGAAAAGTCAAAACAACACTTGAACGCCCCCGTGAGTGGAACCAACACCTCGTACGGGATCAATGTAACTCGTAGGAACTGACCGCGCGATCAGGGGATCCTCGATTTGAGCATACGATGATAATTTGAATATTTCTGGACTTGGGCTTCAAAACATGGCGTTAGTTGGTGAAAACCCCAAACAACCGTCGAACGGCCCCGTTGGTGCCACCAACACCTCCCACGGGACCAATGTAACTCGTAGGAACCGACCACGTAGCCACGGGACTCCCAGTTGGAGAATACTATGATAATTTGAATGTTTCTAGGCTTTGGATTGAAAACATGGCATTAGTGGGTGAAAACCAGAAATGGCCCCGAACGACCACGTGGTTGGCACCAACACCTTCCACGGGACCAATGTAACTCGTAGGAACTGACCACGTAGCCATGGGACTCCCGGTTTGAGAATATGATGATAATTTGCATATTTCTAAACTTAGGCTTAAAAATAAGGCTTTAGTGGGTGAAAACCCGAAACAGCTGCCGAACGGCCTCGTGGGTGGCACCAACACCTACCACGGGACTAATGTAACTTAAAGGAACTGACCACGCAGCCACGGGACTCCAGGTTTGAGAATACGATGATAATTTGCATATTTCTATATTTAGGTTTAAAAGCATGGCGTTAGTGGGTGAAAAGCCGAAACAACACTAGAACATCCCTGTGAGTGGCACCAACACCTCGTACGGGATCAATGTGTAATACCCCGTATGCTTTCTAAATTTTGGGGATTTATTAAATTTAATGTGTTATTAATTTAATATAAATCCAAAAATTAATTATTTTTATAATTCCTAACGTGACGAGAGTTAGTAATTATTGGAAAGTTGTTGAATATTACTAATGAGCAAAGTGATATATAATATTGGTTCTATTAAATGTCATGAGTGAATAAAATGACAATTTTGGAAACTTAAGTCGGGACGCGCCCGTGTCGTGTCAGGACTAAATGTTGATTAATAAAATTGAATAAATGATAAGTCACCCGTATGGTCATTTCGAGTGCGCCAAAGTGTTCGGAAGGGTCGAGATAGTCAAAATAATGAATCCGGGGGTTTAGTTTGGTTCTCGGGGCGTTTTTAGGCCTAATTAACACCCCGGGAGGGCGTTTTGGACATTTTACATTTTTGGGCCTAAAAACCCACGCAAATTCTAAGGTTATATCAGATTCTTAGGGTTCTATTCTAGGGTTAATAAAACCAAAAATAAAAGATGTCCATTGGAGAAGAAAAGGAAAATCTTACCAAGGAGTTCTAGGCCAAAAACTCCTCCGTTTGCACCGCCGTCACCGCTAAACGTTAGATCACGCCACGAGGATCGCAACCACACTGATTTCAGCCACAAATTAGAAAGAAAATTTCCTAGGCAAGTATTTATCTTGCTTAATTTAGTTAATGCTTCATTCATGTTAGTTTAGGTTTAACTAGGATGAGTTTTTATGAAAGAAAACCTATGTTAGAGGTTAGAAATCGCTTGTTGTAGAGATATAAACATCATTCTAGAAATCCCCTTCACATGTAGAGGTTGAACCACTAATTTGCATTGGATTAGAAGTAGAAATTTTAGAAAAAGAATGACAAAAATTAAGTTAAAGAAATTTTTAGGGTTCATGAGAATTATATAGATTTTGGCCTTCTTAATCCATGATACTTGATGAAAACTCGCATGCCTTACGTAGAATATTGTTCATTTGGGATTCTAATGATTGTGGTATAAATTTCTGGGAGTTTGGGAGTAAAAAAATTGGATTTGGATTATTTGGGATGATAATTCTCGTAACTGGTAATCTGCAGTTTTCGCCATACCTGCTTGATCGATCGATCGACCATAGAGCATTTATCGATCGATGGTTCGATCGATCGAACACCTGCCATTGATTGATCGACCCCTCCTGTATAAATCATATTCCCTTTTTAATAGTTCATTCCAACTTAAAATATTAGATATTCTTGGATATTAATCTTAATACATTTTGGGATATAAAGGAGACCGGTAGGACCTTAAAAATATATGGACCCCTTAATGTAATACGAGATTAACATCTCACGGGGGGGGGGGGGGGGGGTTATTTTACACATAAAGACCAATGGGAACTTGTGTTAAAGGGTGAGACTCGTAAGAAAGATATGTTGTATAATAAACGAGTACCTACTGAAATTACACTTGGAGAGATAGGAACCCATGAGTGCTACGTAGTAAGGTGGAATAATCCCACAAATTCGAATAAGAGAAAAATCATTATACGTGATAACTAAATAACGAGTAATAAGGATAAATATCAATAATTATGGGTCGTAAGAGTGTACCTAAATTTGATATGATAAAAGTAGTATATATATAAGACTGTGTTTATGCATATACTATATACGTGTAAAAATCATGCCCGCGCTACTTGCTATCCCTAAGGATACCGCGCTGGGACAGTCTTATCTCGATGGGACCTTTATGGGGGATAATGACTCGTACCCTAAAAAATAAAAATCCTCGGTACAGGCTATCGGATCGATAGTTAGACGGTCCTAAGAGACGTGAGGGTATTTCCTGACCTCTTAGTGACTTAGAACTATGCTTCACCTTAATATTGTATGTAATTTGTGTCAATACAGTTCGAGAGTGATTCCAAACTTGTATTTCCCTTAGTACGAGTGATACGGGGACTGGATAGCAGAGTATGCCCGCACCATAATATTTATGTGGGGTGCCGTTAGAATAAATATTATATGAGTGTTTAATATATATATTTAAATCTGGAATTTGGGGACTACCTACTATGTCTATGGTATATAAGAAATGAGTAATTATTTCAACTTGGAAATGAGTGTTTGAAAGGTACAATATATTACTGAGAAACTATATTATCAAATAAGGTTTAGATGAGAACTTTGTGGTCAAATAAAATTAACCTCTTAAATAATTGAATTTTTCTGTTTAAAATCTTACAAGTAACTTAAGATAAGATAAGTTAAACTGTTGAGAAGATTAGTGCGATAGGTGTGCACATTAGAAGAGAGGTGAGAATTTCTCGAGGGAGTGCCGCACTAATATGTTGTTGCATTAGCCAGTAAACATTTTAAATACTTGCTAAACAAATTTTTAACTATTTTCTACAATCGGGCTCTGACCCGTTTTTCATTTTCTTTTCTCTCTTGTATATATGTATATATTACAGGTGCCCAGCCACAGGGGCGTCTTACATAGGATCATTTGGAAGGAATGCGCTGCCGCTTAGGTGGGAGTTGCAGGCCTATTGCTTAGAAGACTTCATTCTTGATTCCACTCCTAGCATTATTTTATCTAGTTGGGCATGCGTTGCCCTTTACCATTATTCAGTTGTTTAATCGGATATTGTGATTCGTTTATTTCTAGTATTTACACTTTGAGATTTATTACTGTCGGGACGTTTTTCCTTTAAGTTTTAATGTTGGAATCAATTAGTTGGATGCTTAATTAATTGGATTGTTTGTTCGAGTATATTTTTTGGATGGTTCTTAAATTATGAATTATGTAAAGTTTTAAAATATTGGTTTTAATTGAAATTGGAATTAATGTCTTAAAAATGGTTTTTGTCACTTAGCTTAATTAATTAGGGTATTTAATTGGAAAAGTTAGTTTTACGACAGTGATGCTAAGAATGAACTGACCGTTCACCTTGATTATAATTTAATAAAGGTCTGATCACCCGATATTTAATTCGGCGGGGTGTTACAGGTGGTATCAGAGCATCAGGTTCGAGTGTCCTAAGGATCTGTACGGCTTATTTCGCTTTAAGCTTAGCATTCTTGTTATAGAGCCGTATTTTAGGATTGTTGTATTATTTCTTTTATGATTACATCTTCAGCTATTTTGAGATTTGATAATAACTGTAGACTAATAAATTTCTTCACATTTCAGATGCCTCCCGAGACGTGCACCAAAGGATAGGCGTGCCCAAGCCGAGCAACCAGTAGCTCTGGCTCAGGGAACGATGAATGCAAATGAGATAGCTGCTATCGTTGCTCAGGTGGGGAATGGCGTGCTAATGGTAGTATAGAAGGCTCCAATCCAAGTTCAGGCAGTGGCGCTAGTACCAGCACAGCTTCCATCTGCATGGGAACGAGTTAGGGATGCCTTTCAGAAGGCGCATCCCCTAGAGTTTGCGGGTGGTTCAGATATTATTGTATCTAGCCAATGGAAGAAAGATATCCAGATGCATCTGCGTATGTACGAGTGCACGGACGTGCAGAAACAACTGTTGGCTTCCTTTAAGCTAGTGGGGGCCGCTTTGCATTGGTGGGAATCCACTACCACCTTGGAGGAGAGAGAGGTTATTACTATTCAGTTATTTTGGGCATGGTTTGACATCAACTACTTCCCAACCGCTATACAGACTGAGATGAGGAGGAAATTATTGAGTTTGAAATAGGAGAATTCTACTGTTGCTAAGTATGAAGAGGAGTTCACAAGACTTCTCACTATAGTTCCAGAATGAGGCACCCATCGAGGGAACGAAAATACTATTGTTTGTGGATGGGTTAGCTTGGAGGATCCGTCAGTACCTTATAGGGAATCTGTCTCTGAGTACCTACACAGATGTACTCAATGCTGATTTGCTACACTGCCAGGATCACCGCTTCCATCTGTAGGGAAGTAAGCGAGTAGGAGAGTTCGGCCAACAGGGCAGGACAGGGGGGTAGTAGCGCTAGTGGAGCACCGACATCTCAGGGGCAGACTCGTCAGCATGAGCAGAGTTCTCATCATGGGACCCTGCCAAGCGGTTTCAATCAAGTGATTCCAGGCAGGGATTTGGGGGATTTAGGTAGGGTCAGCAGGGCCAGCCTAATCAGCAGGGCTAGCAAGGCCAAGATCGTTAGCAGCAGGACCAACAGCATTTTCATCAGGTCCAACCGGGCCAGTGGCGGGGTGGTAATGGCCAACAGGGTCGTGGTCAGCAGGGTCAGAGGGGAGGTAATTTCAGGGGCCGATGTTTCGGGTGCGTCAAGAATGGCCATTAGCCCAGGATTGTCGAGAGGGTGATAGGGCCCCACAGCAGCAGGGTGCCTGTAATGAGCCATAGAGGTCACTTTTTCCAGCCTCCCTCCCAGCACCAGCTCAGATACCAGCCATTCCAGTCGCTCTAGTGCAGCATGGACAGCTACAGTATGAACGGATCTATAATGTCCACCAGGTAGCAGCGCCACAAGCACCACCCGTGATTGAGGGTATGTTTCCTATCCATGGTACTATGGGTCGAGTTTTATTTGATACTGGGGTGACACACTGTTTTATAGCTACCCATTTTGTGAAGTCCTTAGGGTTATTAACCACAGCAGAGAGCACTGTAACGTGTGTAGACTCACCACTGGGAAATGGATCGTTAATTTTCTTTATATGCCGGGGTGTAGGAGTAGAGATTGGTACCTTGGTATTACTAGCAGACATGTTAGTCTTAGGTTTGCATGAGCACGACGTTATTATTGGTATGGATTGGCTCGCAGCTTACAGAGCCATGATAGATTGTTTCGGTGGGAGTATTATCTTTGCCATTTTGGGGCAAGAGATGTTTGTAGTGGAGATGCCTCGCCCAGAGGGAGGCTCGATCGCTCATTTGTATTATATAGATGAGGATACCTCTAAGGAGCTCGTGATTCCCTTAGACTCGATCCCAGTTGTTCGTGAGTATTCTGATGTATTTCGGGAGATACCAGGCCTACCCCCCAGTTGAGAGATAGATTTTGTCATAGATTTATTACCGGATACTCGACCTATAGCACGTGATCCATACCGTATGGCTCCGGCAGAGATGCAAGAGTTACGAGATCAGATAGAGAAACTGTTAGGTCAGGGCTTCATTCGTTGGAGTACCTCACCTTGGAGCGCTCAAGTATTGTTTGTGAAAAGGAGAGATGGTTCACTAAGGCTATGTGTGGACTACCGGGAACTGAACAAGGTCACGATACAGAACAAGTATCCTTTGCCTCGAATCGATGATCTATTCGACCAGCTGAGGGGAGCAACTTTCTTTTCGATGATAGATCTGAGGTCAGGGTACCATCAGCTACGTATTAGGGAGCAGTATATTTCAAAGACTGAGATATGGGTCCTATGAGTTCAGAGTGATGCCACTTGGACTCACAAATGCTCCAGCCATATTCATGGATTTGATGAACCGAGTGTTCAAAGAATTCTTGGATCAGTTTGTCATCATTTTCATAGATGACATCTTGATATATTCACACTCTGAGGAAGAGCATGCCGAGCACTTGAGGTAGGTTCTTCAGACTTTATGAGAGAATCAGTTGTATGCTAAGTACGAGAAGTTCATGTTCTGGTTATGGGAAGTGCAGTTCTTGGGGCATGTTGTTTCTGAACAGGGGATAGCAGCTGACCCGAGTAAAGTATCAGCATTAAGGCAGTGGGGACATCCCACGACACCGACAGAAGTGCGTAGTTTCTTGGGATTAGCTGAATACTACATGAGATTCATTCGGGGGTTCTCCAAAATAGCAGGTCCATTGACGAACCTGACTCGCAAGGGGGTACCATATGTTTGGGACGATGCTTGTTAATTGGCTTTCGACGAGCTGAAAGATAAGCTTACTTCAGCACTGGTCCTTGCTTTACCTAAGTCGGGCGTAGAGTATCTGGATTACACCGACGCCTCTTTACGGGGACTTGGGGGAGTACTTCAATAGGAGGAGAAGGCTATATCTTTTGCCTCCCGCAAGCTTAAGACGTACGAGAAGAATTACCCCACACATGACCTAGAGTTAGCAGCGGTCGTTTTTGCATTGAGGATATGGAGACACTATTTATTGGGGGAGAAATTTCTCTTGTTCACAGACCACAAGTCACTGCAGTACCTGTTCGCTCAGTGAGAGTTGAATATGCGTCAGCGCAGGTGGTTAGAGTTTGTGAAGGACTATCAGTTCGACATACAATATCTTCCAGGGAAGTCCAACGTAGTTGCAGATGAGTTGATCCATATACCAGTAGATGATGTAGCGGACATCTTGAAAGAAAAGTGGAAAGAGTTGGGTCACTAGGACGCAGAAGCCCGTTCTTTCATATTTGTCATGACAGTGACACCCGAGATTGTTACGAGGGTAATACATGCATAGACCGCAAACCCATTTTGCCAGGAGCAGATTGTACGACTTTTAGCTGAGTGTACTGAGTCCTATTCTGTTAGTTCTGATTAAGCTTTGAGGTTTAATGGGGGATTAGTGGTCCCAGAAGGATCAGACTTACATCATGTAGTGATGACCCAGTCTCACGGGTCTCGATTTGCGGTGCATCTTGGGGGAGATAAGATGTACCAGGATATGAGGCAGCAATACTGGTGGAGTGGGATGAAAAAGGACATTGCTGAGTTCATGTACAAGTGTTCTACCTGTCAGTTGGTAAAGGTGGACCACCAGAAACCGTCAGGGTTGCTTTAGCCATTGGAAATACTCGCATGGAAGTGGGAGAGTATTTCTATGGATTTTATTACTAGGTTACCTACATCACAGTGGGGCCACGACTCCATCTGGGTGATTGTGGACGGTTTGACCAAGGTGGCTCATTTTCTATCGGTGCGGACAGTCTACACCGCGGGTTAGTATGCTTAATTGTTCATTGCTGAGTTATCAGATTACATGGGGTGCCCCTGAATATTGTGTCAGATAGAGACAAGATTTCCGTGTCGCATTTCTGGGAGAGCTTTCAGGAGGCTATGGGTACAGAGTTGAGGTTGAGTTCGGCTTATCATCCACAGACAGATGGACAAATAGAGTGTAGTAATCAGATGTTGGAGGATATGCTACGCATGTGTGTCCTTGATTTTGGAGGAGGTTGGGAGCCACATCTTCCACTGGTGGAGTTCGCTTATAGTAACTCTTATCAGTTCACGATTGGCATGGCTCCATTTGAGGCCTTGTATGGCAGGCCTTGTCGTTCCCTAACTTATTGGGTAGAGGTGGGGGATAACAATTTGCTCGGACCAGAGGTGATTCAGGAAACCTCCACTAGGATTGATATGATCAGGAGTCGCATTCGAGTAGCCCAAGACAGGCAGAAAAGCTATGCCGATGCAAAACGGTTCTTCAGAGAGTTTAATGTGGGGGACCAAGTATTACAACGTGTATCTCCTATGAAAGGAATGATGAGGTTCGAGAAGAAAGGGAAATTGGACCCGAGGTACGTGGGGCCATTTCCCATTATCGCGAGGATTGGGCCGGTAGCATACATATTAGGACTTCCAGAGCATTTACATCGCATTCATGATGTATTCCACATCTCGTCATTAAGATGATACCTTCGGGATGATATGTCCCACACCCACATCGCAATATAATAGAGAGACTTACAACTCAACAGCTCTTACGAGGAGAGACCAGTGGCTATCCTAGACCATAGTGAAAGGAGATTGAGGCCGAAGGTAGTTCCACTTGTACGGGTTCAGTGGGAACATCATAATGTGGAGGAATCAACCTGGGAGCGCGAGGTAGATATGCGCGAGAGATACCCAGATTTATTCTGACCAGGTATGCCTTATTTTTCGAATTTCGGGACAAAATTCCATTATTAGGGGGGAAGTATGTAATACCCCGTATTTTTATGCTTTCTAAATTTTGGGGATTTATTAAATTTAATGTGTTATTAATTTAATATAAATTCGGAAATTAATTATTTTTATAATTCCTAACGTGACGAGAGTTAGTAATTATTGGAAACTTGTTGAATATTACTAATGAGCAAAGAAATATATAATATTGGTTCTATTAAATGTCACGAGTGAATAAAATGATAATTTTGGAAATTTAAGTCGGGACGCGCCCGTGCCGTGTCGGGACTAAATGTTGATTAATAAAAGTGAATAAATGATAAGTCACCCGTATGGTCATTTCGAGTGCGCCAAAGTGTATGGAAGGGTCGAGAGAGTCAAAATAATGTACCCGAGGGTTTAGTTTGGATCTCGGGGCATTTTTAGGCCTAATTAACACCCCGGGAGGGTGTTTGGGGCATTTTACATTTTTGGGCCTAAAAACCCACGAAAATTCTAAGGTTATATCAGATGATTAGGGTTGTCTTCTAGGGTTAACAGAACCAAAAACAAAATACGACCATTGGAGAAGGAAAGGAAAATCTTACCAAGGAGTTCTAGGCCAAGAACTCCTCCGTTTGCACCACCGTCACCGCCAAACATTAGATCAAGCCACGAGGATCACAACCACACTAATTTCAGCCACAAATCATAAACAAAAATTCCTAGGCAAGTATTTATCTTGCTTCATTCATGTTAGTTTAGGGTTAACTAGGATGAGTTTTTATGAAAGAAAACCTATGTTAGAGGTTAGAAATCGCATGTCGTAGAGATATAAACATCATTCTAGAAATCCCCTTCACATGTAGAGGTTGAACCACGAATTTACATTGGATTAGAAGTAAAAATTCTGGAAAAAGAATGAGAAAAATTAAGTTAAAGAAATTTTTAGGGTTCATGAGAATTATATATATTTTGGCCTTCTTAATCCATGATACTTGATGAAAACTCGCATGCCTTACGTAGAATATTGTTCATTTGGGTTTATAATGATTGTGGTATAAATTTCTAGGAGTTTGGGAGTTAAAAACTTGGATTTGGATGATTTTGGATGATAATTCACGTAACTAGAAATCTGCAGTTTTCGCCATACCTGCTTGATCGATCGATCGATGGCGCGACTAAGAATTTGTCTCAAAAGTGCGTTTTATCTAGGCTCAAGTGAAAGCCTGTTGCGTTAGTAATAATCCGATAAATCGGGATCGTATCCACAGGGATCAATAATCAGTATTTTTATAGGAGAAGGTATTAAATCTTGAAATGATTCCTCAAAAGAATAAGAAAAGATGATTATTGATTGGGAAATTTCTAGTGAAATAAAAAATGTTTCCAAGAAAAAGAAACTAAAATTAGTGAAGAAATTAGATTGAAAAATGAGAGAAAATAGGGTAGGGTACAATCCCTCAAACCTTAACAAATTACGGTGTAGAATACTAGAATTGAAAATTAAAATTCTTGACTAAATCAAGCCTTTATAAATCCTAAGTATTACATATATGAAGGATCTAGCCCTCATCATATGAAATCAAAGGTAAATATAAAGCGGTGAATGGACAATTACACTCGCAAAGCGTTCTTAAACATCTCAAGTACCTAGGGAAAGAGAGATTAAAAGATTGACCATGTGTGTGTAATTTTCATTCACCATTTAGTCGGAATTTAATTTACCCTCTATTTTCTATTCATGTAATTTGCTTCGGAATGAGGTCATGTACCCCAGCCCTTAAGAATTTAGCTACACATGATTTGATTAAAGAACAACTTCATACACAAAATTATAGGTCTAACAACTATTGAAAATAATTTGCAAAACAATTGAAATTTGACTAACATAAATACCAACTAAAAGAAAGAAATTGTTATACTTGAATTTAGCAACCGAAAAAGACTTGAAACCAGAAATTGTCATCACTCTTACAAATTAGGGTTTATGAAAACTCCTATGAAAAATTCTTACTTCGGAATTTCTCTCTCTGAAATTGACCTAAAATCCTCTCTAGAAAAACCTTCCTTAGAATGAGGTAGGGCATGGGCTTTTATAGCTCCAAGTTCTACGAATTTGACAGCCAGGGATACTTGTGGCGCAAGATTTTACAAGCTACGCACATCAAAATCTTCACAATAAATGCCAGGATTTCGCATGACCGGATCGATCCGTCTTTCAGCCACTGGATTGGTTCTTTTTTTATTCTACCGGATTGGTCCGTTACTCATCGGATCGGTTCTGTTGTCATCGGTTCGGTATCCATTCGGGGTCTATTGGACTTGGATCAATTCGGATCGGTCCGGTGCCTACCGGATCGGTCCGTTTTTCTTCCTTGTTGACTTTTCGCTATCCTCTTTGACTGGCCATAACTTTTGATCTCGAGCTTCGATTTGAGTGTCGTTTCTTCCGATGCTCTTGTGAAATCAAGCACTTCAACTTCCCTTTATATGTCGAGTTCGAATTCTGGATAGAAATTTACTCTTTTGCCCTTTGACTTTTCTCCCTTTCATCATTTCCTTTCTTCCGGTTTCTTTCTCTCTTTTCTTGCACTAAATTCCTGTAAAATCCATCAGAAATACACCAAACTCGGGGAAATTGTTAGAAACAATCAATGGCAATGATATGGAATAAAAATGATTCAATTACCTTGTTCGAGATATCAAAATCACTAACTTAAGGGGCTAAATTTTGAAGAATTTATGCTTGGTCAAATCCCCCTAACTTAGGACTTTGCACGTCCCGGGCAATGAAAAAGAAATTAGTTTAATGCTCCATTCTTGAAAATTCTTTTATTGGGATAGAATACCTTTTTCACGGGCAAGCAATTGCATTTAGCGTATGCAGAAAGCCTTTAAACCCCTAGGTTACCCTAGTAGGACGAGTTTTGTCTCGTGAGGGTTTGCTGTGAATATACCCACAAAATTCTTTATTGACTCAAATAAATATCAAAATACTTAAAAATTGTACAATTTAAACTTTTTGAAAAATAATCACCATAAATTCATATTCAAATGTCTCAAACCATAATGTGTGTATAATCACCGATTGAGCATTACGTTACTTTCCGAAAAGTCATTTTGATTCAAATTCTTACGGATGCACTCACAAACAAATCACTAGAATTGTGGCTATTTTCTCTCGGTATGCATGATATAAAGAGTAAATATAATGGACACAAATTCACGCATACAAAATTGAAAAGAAAGAAATATACGGTGCAAAGATCTCATCAACGAAATACAGTTATTAGGAAATGGGAACATCATCTCTATTTCACACCATTTAATCTCTCATTTTATCTTTTCATGTCTTAGCTCTCCACGCGGTAACCAATTTTCCATTCGGACTCAGTTAGGACTTTTTGGGTTAAAAGGTGTAAAGGGTAAAATTGGGAATAGACGGATTGTTTGGAATTGGAAAATATCGTTATGACATCCATTAGTGCTTTTTCGGGCATTTGCTCATTTTTCTCTTTCTTTTTTCTATTTTCATTTTTTCTTTTCTTGCTATTTTTGTTGAGCATATCTATTTTTTTTTCTTGCCCCTTTTTATTGCACAATTTGGACTTACTTGATGAATTTTCTCAATTTTCACAATTCCGGCGTATTTGGGTTTTTCGGGATATCAAACGAAAGGAAAATATTTACTAGGCTCAACTTGGGTTGCAAAGGGATAATTTTGTTTTTCACAAATTTTTATGGCTTATATTTTTGGGTAACAAACGAGGGCCTACTTCATTGTCCAAATTGCTAATCACATACCATATGCATCTCGAGATTAATTAAGTTTAGAGATATATTTCGCACGAATTTCGAGATAACATTTCACACATTTCTCATAACCGATCAAAACAAAGGATTGAGATCATCAACGACTTATTAAAACGCTGAAAAGAACTTTGAGTTAATCATAAACTCGGATTGATTTAAAATCTCAAAAAAATTGAAAGGCTCGAAATTTCACCGGGTTGGACTAATCTCCACACTTATTCGTTAAGTCGTCAATTTTCTTTCAATTTCCATCTTTGGTCAATTTTCTCTTAGTGCAATTGATTGTTTACAATTTGAGACTATAAATAGAATAAAGGTGATATTTTTGAAAATTTTAAATTCAAATTTTTATTTATTTTGAAGAAAAATATTTTTGGAAATTTTTTTATTATATATATATATATATATATATATATATATATATATATATGCGAAGTTTTATGAATACGCACCTGTCATCCCCCCTAACTTAGTGATTTGCATTGTCCGCAATCAAATGGACGAGAGAGATTAAGAAGACAACATTATGAGTGCGATAAATAAAACAAGCAGTGATCATATTAAAACTGTAAAGTACAACACACTCTGTAAACAAGACATCACAAACATAAAGGGGTAGCGGGGCATCCTAAGGGGCAAGTTGGGGGATGGGAAGGACCGGGAGCAGCAGGATCATAAGGATTGTAATAGTAAGGAGGAAGAGGGGCCTCGGGACCCAACTGAAGACGGTACAAGTCCGCCTGCATACGCAAGACCAAACTCATGTCCCTCTAGTAGGACGTCACGAACCCGTCGAAACGTGTTTCAAGGGAAAGGACGCGCTCAGTCAAACCCGTACCAACCGGAACATAATCCGGATCAGCGGTTTCATCATATTCTTCCTCCTCTCCTTCTTCCATCTCAACATCCTCATCAGCAACGTTCTCTTCCTCATCGGTATCCTCATCACTCGAATCATCACCGTGCCTTGCACGGATTAGCTGTATTTACCGTTCACTTCGAGTGCGGGATTCTTGCCCTAATGGCTTGGTCAAGTTGATAAGGTCTTGCGGCGCTTCAATCCCGGCATCCTTAATCAAGGATGTAATGAGACGACCATAAGGAAGAGGGGCGCGACCCTTTTTGTCGTAGGCCACAAAGAGAATATCAGAGTAAAATGTGCGGGCCAAATTAATAACTGTTGCATGGTCAAACAAATGATACATCATTGTTGCTTGACGCGGGCGCATTGGTGAATCATTGGAGGTTTGCAAAATATTGGCACAAACAATGTGAAAAGTGAACCGAGCCTTGTCGGATAGTCGACCAACAGGAAAGGTTTCGGTAGTCCAAACCGCGTCGGGCTCGATTCTTGTGATGCAAATTGCTTTGGACAGAACAGGGTTCAGACTGGGATAAGCAAATTCATTGGGAGTAACCACACCGTAAGACTCGAGTTTCTGGGCCAGAATTTCAAGGGAGAATGGTATTGGTGTGGAATCCACAAAATCTTGTGATTCGAATTCAGCGGTACGGACTAGCGAACCGTAAAATTGGCACACTTCATTTTCCCAAACTGCCTCATATGGTTCATTGAAAAATCTGCACCAGCCTCTTGTCATGAACACGGCGGTGACAGAATTAGGCAGTTGATCCCAAAGGATTTGACATTCAATGTGGATTTTGCGGGTGGGACTGAAAAACCGCCGGCACCAATTTGCTTCACGGCGAGAACGGTATTCTCCATTGCCATCGGGCAAGACTTCAATGGAGGTATATTTCTGGGGAGCAGCCATGGGTATGGAAGGAGTAGACCAAAAGTGAGAGAGAAGAGAGGATATGGAGGTGTGAAAGAAAATGTGGTGGGGGATGGATGTATTTATAGGATGGAGAATGAAATAGGAGGGAATGGATGGGGGGAAATAGGGGGGATGAATTTTGGGGGGAAAGGAAGGGATTGGGAAGATAAATTTGGTTAGGATTGAAGAGATGTGAGCCTCGGGAAGGACCATTCTGCAGATTACCGAACCGATCCGATTATAATACCGTACCGATCCACCTTAACCGGATCGGTTCTTTTAATTCCTGACCAGACCGGTCCGGTGTGCTGAATCTCAGAAATTCCTTTTTTCTATTGTTTTCACTGCTAATGCTCCTTTTCTCTATTCCAATGCTTCCTTTATAACTTCTCTCACTTCAAAATTTCTGCAATGCTCATCAAAACCTTAACGCCCCTAAAATCATTGGATTCCCTACCCCGGCCTAACACATACTTACTACTCCTAACTCCTAAGACTCGTATTTACAACAATCACCCCATACATGTCGGGGGTGCGACGACCTCACCGCTCCAATAGCCAGATTGTGTCAGCTTCCTTGATGATTGCTTCCACATACAGCTTGATACGATGCCTGTTGACCTTAAATGTGTTTCCCCCTTTCTCATCTTTGAGTTCAACAGCTCCATGGGGAAATACCTTTTCCACAATGAATGGACCCGACCATCTTGACCGCAATTTTTCGGGAAACAAGTGCAACCTCGAGTTGCAGAGAAGGACTTTTTGTCCTGAATGAAACTCTTTCCCACGAATGATTTTGTTATGAGCTCGTTTCATTCGATCTTTGGATATTTTAGCACTTTCATACGCATCGTTGTGTATTTCTTCTAACTCATTCAACTGAAGTTTACGTGTTTCACCGGCCTTATCAATGTTGAAGTTCACCCTTTTGATATCCCAATATGCTTTGTGTTAGATCTCTACCGGAAGATGACAAGGCTTTCCATACAGAAATCGAAATGGGGACATCCCAAGGGAATTCTTATATGCAGTTCTATATGCCCAGAGCGCATCATTCAATCTGAGAGACCAGTCTTTCCTATTAGGTTCAACTGTCTTTTCCAAGATATTTTTTATTTCCCGATTGGCGAGCTCGGCTTGGCCATTCGATTGAGGGTGATAAGTTATTCCAACTTTATGGACAACCCCATACTTTCGCATGAGCTTCTCCATAGGCCTATTGCAAAAATGGGTACCATTATCACTAATTATGGCCTTAGGCATTCCAAAAGGAGAAATTATATTTTCTTAAATGAATTTTATCACCACTTTATTGTCATTCGTCCTTGTAGCTATGGCCTCTACCCATTTTGAGATGTAGTCTACAACGATGAGGATGTATAGAAAACCAAAAGAAGGTGGAAAGGGACCCATGAAGTCAATACCCCAACAATCAAACAACTCCAAGACTAGAATTGGGGTTAATGGCATCATGTCATTGTGAGTTATAGCTCCCATTCTTTGGAATTTATCGCATGATTTACAAAAAGTATTCACAACCCGAAAGATTGTGGGCCAGTAGAGACCGCTTTGAAGGATTTTCGCAGCAGTTTTATTTTTGGAAAAATGACCTCCACATGCTTCCATATGACATAATCGAATTACCCCTTGGATTTATTCATCAGGTACACATCTCCGGATGATTTGATCAGCACAATACTTAAACAAATATGCATCATCATAAAAGAACATGCGTGACCATGTAATGAACTTCCTTCTCTCTTGCGGAGTCCAATTAGAGGGAACAACTCCAGTGACAATGTAATTGACTATATCCGCAAACCAGGGGAGAGAAGAAGTAGCAAATAGATTTTCATCCAGAAAATACTCGTCTATGGGAATGGGATCAATAGGTACGTCGGACGATAGGCGTGATAAATGGTCAGCCACGACGTTCTCTACTCCTTTCTTGTCTTGAATCGAGAGGTTAAACTCTTGTAAGAGTAGGATCCACCTGATTAGACGGGGTTTGGCATCTTTCTTACTCAAGAGATATTTGAGGGCCGAGTGATCAGTGAAACAAATGGTGGGCGACCCAACAATGTAAGAGCGAAATTTGTCTAGAGCAAAAACGACTGCTAGTAACTCTTTCTCGGTAGTAGAGTAATTAAGCTGAGGGAAAGATAATGTTCTGCTAGCATAGTAAATAACATGAGCTTTCTTGTCCTTTTTTTGTCCAAGAACGACCCCAATCGCGTAATCACTTGTATCACACATAAGCTCAAAGGGGAGTGACCAGTGAGGAGCTTGCATGATAGGAGCGGAGATTAGCATGCTTTCAAGTTTATCAAAAGCTTCTTGACATGCTTTATTCCACTCAAATGGAGTGCCCTTCATGAGAAGATTACTCAAAGGTCTAGCAATGGTGCTAAAGTCTTTGATAAATCTTCTATAAAATCCAGTATGACCTAGACAGGACCTCACATCTTTAAGTGATTTTGGCGGGGGTAACTCAGCTATTACTTCAATTTTTGCTCGATCAACTTCAATCCCCCTAGATGAGTTATGTGTCATAAAACTACGCCCTCGGTAACCATAAAATGGCATTTTTACCAATTGAGGACTAAGTCTTTTTCCACACACTGGAATAGAACTTTTTCAAGATTAGCCAAACATTGGTCGAAAGATGGATCGAAAACGCTGAAATCGTCCATGAACACCTCAAGACCTTTTTCAATCATATCGCTAAAGAGACTTAGCATGCACTTTTGAAAAGTTGCTGGTGCATTACATAACCCAAATGGCATACCTTTATCGGCAAACGTACCAAACAGACATGTAAAAGTCGTCTTTTCTTGATCAAGTACATCCACTTGAATCTGATTATACCCAGAATATCCATCTAGGAAATAGTAGTAAGGATGGCCTGCCACTCGTTCAATCACTTTATCGATGAACGGTAAGGGAAAATGATCTTTTCTAGTTTCGGCATTGAGCTTTCGGTAGTCAATGCATACACGACACCCGGTGGTGGTGCGTTGAGGTATTAGTTCTCCCTTGGCATTTTCAACCACGGTCATACCCGATTTTTTTGGAACGACCTGAATTGGGCTCACCCATTTACTATCAGAAATGGGATAGATAATTCCAGTATCTAGCAATTTGATAATTTTCGCTCTTACAACATCTTTCATGGTTGGGTTTAATCGCCTTTGCATCTCTCGCGAGGGCTTCACCTCTTCCTCAAGATGGATTTTATGGGTACAAATCAATGGACTTATACCTTTCAAATCTGCTATAGTCCAACCAAAAGCATTCCTATACTTCCGTAACACATCCAACAACATACCCTCTTGCTCTTTTTCTAAACTGGAAGAAACAACAACAGGAAATGTATCATTATCTCCCAGAAAAGCATATTTGACATGCGAGGGTAGTTTCTTCAACTCAAGACTATGAAATCTATTTTCAGAGGGAATCATGGTTGTCTCACTCAAAGGTAATTCTTCAAACCTAGAAATCCAGTCAACATCTCTTAAACTCTCAAAACTCATATCTTCTTGTAACCAAGTTTCCAACTCTTCCATCTCACGCTCAAACGCAGTATAACGACTCTTTTTCTCACCACTTTGCACTAAACACACCTCCAATGCATCTTCTCCTATGATTTTTTCAATGTGTTCATCCACCACTTCTTCAATAAGATCAACCTCAAGAATTTCATTCTCATCACCCATTTGGTTAGTGACATTGAAAATATTGGTCTCGAGAGTCATGTTTCCAAAAGTAAGTTGCATTTGGCCATTCCGTGTATTGATCAAAGCATTAGCAGTAGCTAAAAACGGACGGCCTAATATTATTGGAACATGATTTCTCGCATGGGGAGCAGGCTCAGTGTCCCAAATGACAAAATCAATAGGGAAGTAGAACGTGTCCACTTGAAATATCACATCCTCTACAACCCAACGAGTCACTTTCACTGTTCGATCAGCTAAATGTAGAGTGATTCGGGTAGGTTTTAAATCACCTAAATCAAGCTGCTTATAGATGGAGTATGGAAGTATGTTCACACTCTCACCTAAGTCAAGCAATGCTTTTTCCACTCTTTTTTCTCATATGACACACGAAATTGTGGGTGCACCAGGATCCTTGAGTTTTGGTGGTAAATCATTGAGAAGGACCGAGCTCACATTTTGTGCCAAGAAAACATTATTCTTTACCTTGAGCCGTCGTTTGATAGTCAAAAGATCTTTGATGACCTTAGCATATGCTGGATTTTTGTTGAATAGCATCAAGGAATGGTAAGTTCAATTTTACTTGCTTCAAGACATCCAACACTTCTGTACGCGACGCCCTTTTTTGGGTGGAGCTAAGCGTTGAGGAAATGGAGCAGCAGTTGGTGGTTTAACTTGAATTTCAAATTCAACACCCTCATCCTTATCTTCTCTATCCAATGGAATCTCACCAGACTCAGAATTTTTAGTTTCCTTGGGAATTTTAGGTTCAACTCCCTCATCTTTCTCCTTGGAAGTTGTGGTGCTAGATCAATTACGCGGCCACTATGAAGAGTAGTAACGGCTTGACATTGTTCTGGAAAATCCAATGATGTGGAGCTAACCGTGGATTGTCCTTGAAGAGGAGGTCTTTGGCCTTGGGCTGGGAATTTAACCTTCTCCTGAGTATTCACTGCAGATTGCAACCTAGAAATGCTAATATGAATTTCAGTGAACATTCGATCATATTTAGCATTGCTCTCTTTTTGAGATTGAATGAATTGATTCAGGTTATCTTTAAGAGATCGCCTAGGTGGAGCGACATACAGACCAGGAGGTGGGACCTGCATAGGAGGATGCATCTGAGGAGCCACTTGCTGAAATTGAGGAGGTGGTGGTAGAGTCATATGTGGGTTAGGAGCCATCCCCCCTTGGGGTTGTCCATAATTGAACCCAGGATTTTTCCTCCATGATTGATTATATGAATTCCCTTGTTCTACATTATAATTTCCACGAAACCCTCTATTGCCTCAACTTGTTCACTATACATTGCCTTGTATGCAGGGGTGGTAGGACATCCTTTGGTAGAATGACCTGCAGCACAAATGGCACACCCTTTCTCCTTCCCGGCTTGCACGGGTCCAGCTATTTCTCTCAATTGCACTTCAAACATGTCTCTGAAATTATTTTCCAATTTGTCAAACTTGCGATCCAACAAAGTGTCCTTGTCCAAGTGATAGATCCCGGACGCAGCAGGCCCATTGGACACTTGTCGATTTCTATTTTGACTATTGGGATCAGAAATATCCCATGCTTGGGCAGTCTCTGCTACATATTTCAGATGAGCCTCAGCATCGCTCGAGTCTAACTCCCAAAAAGGTCTTTCGTACATGGTTTGAACAAGTTGTTTAGATGCTAAAGTCAGGCCTTGATGGAAAAATGAAATCAAATGATGTTTTTCAAAGCCATGATGTGGGCACGCATTAACTAACTCCTGAAACCTCTCCCAACACTTATCGAAGGCCTCATTTTCATTTTGTCGAAAAGATTGTATTTAGGCTTTAACAGAATTAGTTTTGTGTTGGGGAATTTTTTTGGAGAGAAACTTAGTTTGCATATCTCTCCAAGATAACACAGAATTTGGTGGTAGCGACCATAGCTAGGTCTTAGCTTTATCCTTTAAGGAAAAAGGGAAAAGCTTTAATCGGATAACATCTTGTGGCAAGCTTGGTCACCAAATGTCTCACATGCTTCCTCAAACTCTCTAATGTGGAGATATGGTTTTTCAGAATCCATCCCATGAAATGTAGGAAGAATTTGAATCATCCCATTACGAAAGTGGAACTGACCGGCATTATACGGGAGTAAAATGCAACCAGGGGTAACAGTTCTCTCAAGAAATAACAAATCTTTCATGGGAAGGTATGGTATCTCATCCTCTCCAGCACCAACACCAACACTACCTTGCACAGACATATTGCTACCAAAAGATTCAGAATTCTCACTCAGTGTTTGACTCAATGAACGACTTGTAATTGAATTGTTAGGCGAAGGAGGTGGAACCCAAAAATGAGGAGACTCAGTGGTATGAGAATTTTCAGAATTTGCTTCGGCAATAGGATTTTCGTGAACTTGGGTAGAAGATGAATTCTGCATATAAGCGCAAAAGAGATGAGCTGTAAAAAGAATAAATTTTGTTTTTCTTTTCTTTTCTTTTTATTTAAATCACTTGTAGATAAAACTAACTTTCCTAAATTATACCAATTGATGATCCCCGGCAACGGCGCCAAAAACTTGGCGCGACTAAGAATTTGTCACAAAAGTGCGTTTTCTCTAGGCTCAAGTGCAAGCCTGTCGCGTTAGTAATAATCCGATAAATCGGGATCGTATCCACCTGGATCAATAACCGGTATTTGTATTGGAGAAGTTATTAAATCTTGAAATGATTCCTCAAAAGAATAAGAAAAGATGATTAATGATTGGGAAATTTCTAGTGAAATAAAAAATGTTTCCAAGAAAAATAAACTAAAATATGTGAAGAAATTAGATTGACAAATGAGAGAAAATAGGGTAGGGTACAATCCCTCAAACCTTAACAAATTACCGTGTAGAATACTAGAATTGAAAATTAAAATTCTTGACTAAATCCAGCCTTTATAAATCCTAAGTATTACATATATGAAGGATCTAGCCCTCATCATATGAAATCAAAGGTAAATATAAAGCGGTGAATGGACAATTACACTCGCAAAGCGTTCTTAAACATCTCAAGTACCTAGGGAAAGAAAGATTAAAAGATTGACCATGTATGTGTAATTTTCATTCACCATTTAGTCGGAATTTAATTTAGCCTCTATTTTCTATTCATGTAATTTGCTTCGGAGTGAGTTCGTGTACCCCAGCCCTTAAGAATTTAGCTAGACATGATTTGATTAAAGAACAACTTCATACACAAAATTATAGGTCTAACAACTATTGAAAATAATTTGCAAAACAATTGAAATTTGACTAACATAAATACCAACTAAAAGAAAGAAATTGTTATACTTGAATTCAGCAACCGGAAAAGACTTGAATCCAGAAATTGTAATCACTCTTACAAATTAGGGTTTATGAAAACTCCTATGAAAATTTCCTACTTCGGAATTTCTCTCTCTGAAATTGACCTAAAATCCTCTCTAGAAAAACCTTCCTTATAATGAGGTAGGGCATGGGCTTTTATAGTTCCACGTTCTACGAATTTGACAGTCAGGGATGCTTGTGGTGCAAGATTTTACCCGCTACGCACATCAAAATCTTCACAATAAATACCAGGATTTCGCATGACCGGACCGGTCCGGATAGCCCTCGGATCGGTCCGTCTTTCAGCCACCGGATTGGTTCTTTTTTTATTCTACCGGATCGGTCCGTTACTCACCGGATCGGTTCTGTTGTCATTGGTTCGGTATCCATCCGGGGTCTACTGGACTTGGATCATTTCGGATCGGTCCGGTACCTACCGGATCGATCCGTTTTTCTTCCTTGTTGACTTTTCTCTATCCTCTTTGACTGGCCATAACTTTTGATCTCGAGCTCCGATTTGAGTGTCGTTTATTCCGATGCTCTTATGAAATCAAGCACTTCAACTTCCCTTTATATGTCGAGTTCGAATTCTGGATAGAAATTTACTCTTTTTCCCTTTGACTTTTCTCCCTTTCATCATTTCCTTTCTTCCAGTTTCTTTCTCTCTTTTCTTGCACTAAATTCCAGGAAAATCCATCAGAAATACACGAAACTCGGGAAAATTGTTAGAAACAATCAATGGCAATGATATGGAATAAAAATGATTCAATTACCTTGTTCGAGATATCAAAATCACTAACTTAAGGGGCTAAATTCCGAAGAATTTATGCTTGGTCAATCGACCATAGAGCATCGATCGATCGAACACCTTCCATCGATCGATCGACCCATCCTGTATAACTCATATTCCCTTTTTAATAGTTCATTCCAACTTAAAAGATTAGACATTCTTGGATATTAATGTTAATACATTTTGGGATATAAAGGAGACCAATAGGACCATAGAAATATATGGGCCCATTAATGTAATATGAGATTAGCATCTCACGGGGGGGGGGGGGGGGGGGGGGGTTGTTTTATACATAAAGAACAATGGGAACTTGTGTTAAAGGGTGAGACTCGTAGGAATGATATGTCGTATAATAAATGAGTACCTACTGAAATTACACTTGGAGAGATAGGAACCCATGAGTGCTACGTAGTAAGTTCTATAATCCCACATATTCGAATAAGAGACAAACAGTTTGATAGTCAGATGGTCTTATCCCACAAATGCCCGCGCCACTTTCTATCCCTGAGGTTACCGCGCTGGGATAGTCTTATCTCGATGGGACCTTTATGGGGGATATTAACTCGTACCCTATAACATAGGAATCCTTGGTACAGGCTATCAGATCGATAGTCATATGGTTCTAAGAGACGTGAGGGTATGTGCTACCGCTTAGTGACATGGAACTATGCTTCGCCTCAATATTGTATATGATTTGTGTCAATATAGTTCGAGAGAGATTTCGAACTTGTATTTCCCTTAGTACGAGTGATACGGGGACTAGATAGCAGAGTATGCCCTCACCATAATTGTTATGTGGGGTGCCGTTAGAATATATATATTATATGAGTATTTAATATATACATTTAAATCTGGAATTTGGGGACTACCTACTGTGTCTATGGTAAGTAAGAAATGAGTAATTATTTCAACTTGGAAATTAGTGTTTGAAAGGTACAATATTTATTACTGAGAAACTTTATTATCAAATAAGGTTTAGATGAGAACTTTGTTGTCAAATAAAATTAACCTCTTGAAAAATTGAATTTGTCAGTTTTAAATCTTATGAGTAACTTAAGATAAGTTAAACTGTTGAGAAGATTAGTGCAATATGTGTGCACATTAGAAGAGAGGTGAGAATTTCTCAAGGGAGTGTCGCACTAATATGTTGTTGCATTAGCCAGTAAACATTTTAAATACTTGCAAAACAAATTTTTAACTGTTTTCTACAATCGGGATCTGACCCGTTTTCCATTTTCTTTTCTCTCTTGTATATATGTATATATTACAGGTGCCCAGCCATAGGGGCGTCTTACATAGGATCATTTGGAAGGAACGCGTTGCAGCTTCGGTGGGAGTTACAGGCCTCTTGCTTAGACGACTTCATTCTTGATTCCACTCCTAGCATTATTTTATACAGTTGGGCATGTGTCGCCATTTACCATTATTCAGTTGTTTTATCGGATATTGTGATTCGTTTATTTCCAGTATTTACACTTTGAGATTTATTACTGTTAGGACATTTTTCCTTTAGTTTTAATGTTGGAATCAATTGGTTGGATGCTTAATTAATTGGATTGTTTGTTCCAGTATATTTGTTGGATGGTTCTTAAATTATGAATTATGTAAAGTTTTAAAATATTGGTTTTAATTGAAATTGGAATTAATGTCTTAAAAATGGTTTTTGTCACGTATCTTAATTAATTAGGGTGTTTAATTGGAAAAGTTATTTTTACGTCAATGATGCTAAGAATGAACCGACCGTTCACCTTGATTGTAATTTAATAAAGGGTTGATCACCCGGTATTTAATTAGGCGGGGTGTCACACAATGTAACTCATAGGAACTGACCGTGCGATCACGGGATCCACGATTTGAGCATGTGATGATAATTTGAATATTTCTGGACTTAGGCTTCAAAACATGGCGTTAGTGGGTGAAAACCCAAACAGCCCCCGAACGGCCCTGTGGGTGCCACCAACACCTCCTACAGGACCAATGTAACTCGTAGGAACTGACCACGAAGCCACGAGAGTCCCAGTTTAAGAATAAGATGATAATTTGAATATTTCTAGGCTTTGTCTTAAAAACATGGCGTTAGTGGGTGAAAACCTGAAACAGCCCCGAACCGCCCCATGGGTGGCACCAACACCTCCCACGGGACCAATGTAACTCATAGGAACTGACCACACAGCCACGGGACTCCCGATTTGAGAATACGATGACAATTTTCATATTTCTAGAGTTACGCTAAAAAACAAGGCGTTAGTGGGTGAAAACTCGAAACAGCAGCCGAACGGTCTCGTGGATGGCACCAACACTTCCCACGGGACCAATGTAACTCGTAGGAACTAACCGCGTAGCCACAGGACTCCCAGTTTTGAAATACGATGATAATTTGTATATTTCTAGACTTGGACTTAAAAATATGACTTTAGTGGGTGAAAAATAGAAACATCCCCCGAACGACCCAGTGAGTGGCACCAACACCTCGCACGGGACCATGTAACTCGTAGGAATTGTTCGCGCAATCATGGGATCCCCAGTTTAAGAATAAGATGATAATGTTCATATTTGTGGACTTAGGCAAAACACGGTATTAGTGGGGAAAACCCGAACGGCCCCGTGGGAGGAAACAACACCTCGCACGGGACCAATGCAACTTGTAGGAACTGACCACACATCCAGGAGACTCCCAGTTTAAGAATACGATAATAATTTTAATATTTCTAGACTTATGATTAAAAACATGGCGTTAGAGGTTTAAAACTCGAAACAACCCCCAAATGGCCCCTTGGGTGGCACCAACAACTCCCAGGTGACCAATGTAACTCACAGGAACTGATCGCGCAGTAACGGGACTCCCGGATTGAGAATACGACTGTAATTTAAATATTCATAAACTTAGGCATAAAAATATGGCATTAGTGGCTGAAAACCTGAAACATCCCTCGAACAGCCTCATGGGTGGCACCAACACCTCCCACGGGACCAATGTAACTCATAGGAACTGGCTACGCAACCACGGGACTCCCCGTTTGAGAATATGATGATAATTTGCATATTTATAAACTTAGGCTTAAAAACATGGCGTTAGTTGGTGAAAACCCGAAGCAGCACCGGAATTGTTAGTGGGTGAAAACACGAAACAGCACCAAAATTGCCCGTCGGTGGCACCAACACCTCCCACGGGACCAATGTAACTCGTAGGAACTGACCCCGTAGCCACAGGACTCCTGGTTTGTCAATACACTGATAATTTGAGTATTTCTACACTTTGGCTTAAAAATAAGGCATTAATGGGTGAAAACCTGAAATAGCTCCCGAACGGCCCCATGGGTGGCACCAACACCTCCCACGAGACCAATGTAACTCGTAGGAACTAACCACAAAGCCACGGGACTCCCGATTGTAGAATATGATGATAATTTCCATATTTCTAGACTTAGGCTTAAAAATAAGGCGTTAGTGGGTGAAAACTCGAAACAGCCGCCGAACGGCCTCGTGGGTGGCACCAACACCTCCAACGGGACCAATGTAACTCGTTGGAACTGACCGCGTAGCCATGGGACTCCTAGTCTTGAAATACGATGATAATTTGTATATTTCTAGACTTGGACTTAAAAATATGGCGTTAGTGGGTGAAAAATAGAAACAGCCCCCCAACGACCCATTGAGTGGCACCAACACCTCGCACGGGACCATGTAACTCGTAGGAATTGACCGCGATATCACGGGATCCCCAGTTTAAGAATAAGATGATAATTTTCATATTTCTAGACTCAGGCAAAACACGGAATTAGTGGGGAAAACCCGAACGGCCTTGTGGGAGGAACCAACACCTCCCACGGGACCAATGTAACTTGTAGGAACTGACCACACATCCACGAGACTCCCAGTTTAAAAATACGATGATAATTTTCATATTTCTAGACTTATGATTAAAAACATGGCGTTAGAGGGTTAAAACTCAAAATAACCCCCAAATGACCCCTTGGGTGGCACCAACAACTCCCACGTGACCAATGTAATTCACAGGAACTGATCGTGCAGTCACGGGACTCACAGATTGAGAATACGACTGTAATTTAAATATTCATAAACTTAGGCATAAAAATATGGCATTAGTGGGTGAAAACCAGAAACATCCCTCGAACGGCCTCATGGGTGGCACCAACACCTCCCACGGGACCAATGTAACTCATAGGAACTGACTACGCAGCCACGGGACTCCCAGTTTGAGAATATGATGATAATTTGCATATTTTTAGACTTAGGCTTAAAAACATGGCGTTAGGGGGTGAAAACGCCAAATAGCACCGGAATTGTTAGTGGGTGAAAACTCGAAATAGCACCGAAATTGCTCGTGGGTGGCACCAACGCCTCCCACGGGACCAATGTAACTCATAGGAACTGACCTCGTATCCACAGGACTCCCGGTTTGCCAATACACCGATAATTTGAATATTTCCACACTATGGCTTAAAAACATGACGTTAGTGGGTGAAAACCTGAAACAGCTCCCGAACGGCCCCGTGGGTGGCACCAACACCTCCCATGGGACCAATGTAACTCGTAGTAACTGACCACGCAGTCACGGGACTCCCGATTTGAGAATATGATGATAATTTTCATATTTCTAGACTTAGGTTTAAAAACATGGTGTTAGTGGGTGAAAAGCCGAAACATCACTCGAATGACCCCGTGAGTGGCACCAACACTCGCACGGGATGAATGTAACTTATAGGAACTGACCATGCGATCATGGGATCCCCGGTTTGAGAATACGATGATAATTTGAATATTTCTAGAATTAGTCTTAAAAACATGGCGTAAGTGGATGAAAACCCGAAACAGCACCGGAATTGTTAGTGGGTGAAAACCCGAAACAGCACCGGAATTGCCCGTGGGTGGCACCAACACCTCCCACGGGACCAATGTAACTCGTAGGAACTGACCTCGTAGCCACAAGACTCCCGTTTTGCAAATACACCGATAATTTGAATATTTCTACACTTTGGCTTAAAAATATGGCGCTAGTGGGTGAAAACCTGAAACAACTTCCGAACGGCCCCGTGGGTGGCACGAACACCTCCCACGGGACCAATGTAACTCGTAGGACCTGAACACGTAGCTACGAGACTCCCGGTTTGAGAACACGATGATAATTTTCATATTTCTAGACTTAGGCTTAAAAACAAGGCGTTAGTGGGTGAAAACTCGAAACAACCGTCGAACGGTCTCGTGGGTGGCACCAACACTTCCCACGGGACCAATGTAACTTGTAGAAACTAATCGCGTAGCCACGGGACTCCCAGTTTTGAAATATGGTGATAATTTGTATATTTCTAGACACTGACTTAAAAATATGGCGTTAGTGGGTGAACAATAGAAACAGCCCCCGAACGACCCAGTGAGTGGCACCAACACCTCGCACGGGACCATGTAACTCGTAGGAATTGATCACGCAATCATGGGATCCCCAGTTTAAGAATAAGATGATAATGTTCATATTTCTGGACTTAGGCAAAACACGGCATTAGTGGGGAAAACCCGAACGGCCCCGTGGGAGGAACCAACACCTCGTACGGGACCAATGCAACTTGTAGGAACTGACCACACATCCAGGAGACTCCCAGTTTAATAATACGATGATAATTTTCATATTTCTAGACTTATGATTAAAAACATGGCGTTAGACGGTTAAAACTCGAAACAACCCCCGAATGGCCCCTTGGGTGGCACCAATAACTCCCACGTGACCAATGTAACTCACAGGAACTGATCGCGCAGTAACGGGACCCCCGGATTGAGAATACGACTGTAATTTAAATATTCATAAACTTAGGCATAAAAATATGGCATTAGTGGGTGAAAACTTGAAACATCCCTCGAACGGCCTTGTGGGTGGCACCAACACCTCCCACGGGACCAATGTAACTCATAGGAACTGACTACGCAGCCACGGGACTCCCCATTTGAGAATATGATGATAATTTGCATATTTCTAGACTTAGGATTAAAAACATGGCGTTAGTGGGTGAAAACCCGAAGCAGCACCGGAATTACCCGTGGGTGGCACCAACACCTCCCACAGGACCAATGTAACTCGTAGGAACTGACCTCGTAGCCACAGGACTCCCGGTTTGAAAATACACCAATAATTTGAATATTTCTACACTTTGGCTTAAAAACATGGCGCTAGTGGGTGAAAACCTGAAACAACTCCCGAATGGCCCCGTGGGTGGCACCAACACCTCCCACGGGACCAATGTAACTCGTAGGAACTGACCACGCAGGTACGAGACTCCCGGTTTGAGAACACGATAATAATTTTCATATTTTTAGACTTAGCCTTAAAAACAAGGCGTTAGTGGGTGAAAACTCGAAATAGCCGCCGAACGGTCTCGTGGGTGGCACCAACACTTCCCACTTGATCAATGTAACTCGTAGGAACTAACCGCATAGCCACGGGACTCCCAGTTTTGAAATACGGTGATAATTGTATATTTCTAGACTTGGACTTAAAAATATGGCGTTAGTGGGTGAAAAATAGAAACGGCCCCCGAACGACCCAGTGAGTGGCACCAACACCTCGCACGGGACCATGTAACTCGTAGGAATTGATCGCGCAATCATGGGATCCCCATTTTAAGAATAAGATGATAATGTTCATATTTCTAGACTTAGGCAAAACACGACATTAGTGGGGAAAACCCAAACGGCCCCGTGGGAGGAACCAACACCTCGCACGGGACCAATGCAACTTGTAGGAACTTACCACACATCTAGGAGACTCCCAGTTTAAAAATACGATGATAATTTTCATATTTCTAGACTTATGATTAAAAACACGGCGTTAGAGGGTTAAAACTCGAAACAACCCCCGAATGGCCCCTTGGGTGGCACCAACAACTCCCACGTGACAAATGTAACTCACAGGAACTGATCGCGCAGTAACGGGACTCTCGGATTGAGAATACGACTATAATTTAATTATTCATAAACTTAGGCATAAAAATATGGCAATCGTGGGTGAAAACCTGAAACATCCCTCGAACGGCCTCGTGGGTGGCACCAACACCTCCCACGGGACCAATGTAACTCATAGGAACTGACTACGCAGCCACTGGACTCCCCATTTGAGAATATGATGATAATTTGCATATTTCTAGACTTAGGCTTAAAAACATGGCATTAGTGGGTGAAAACCCGAAGCAGCACCGAAATTGCCCGTGGGTGGCACCAACACCTCCCACAGGACCAATGCAACTCGTAGGAACTGACCTCGTAGCCACAGGACTCCCGGTTTGCAAATACACCGATAATTTGAATATTTCTACACTTTGGCTTAAAAACATGGCGCTAGTGGGTGAAAACCTGAAACAACTCCCGAACGGCAATGTAACTCGTAGGAACTGACCACGCTGGTATGAGACTCCCGGTTTGAGAACACGATGATAATTTTCATATTTGTAGACTCAGGCTTAAAAATAAGGCGTTAGTGAGTGAAAACTCGAAATAGCCACCAAACGGTCTCGTGGGTGGCACCAACACTTCCCACTTGACCAATGTAACTCTTAGGAACTAACCGTGTAGCCACGGGACTCCCAGTTTTGAAATACGGTGATAATTTTTATATTTCTAGACTTGGACTTAAAAATATGGCGTTAGTGGGTGAAAAATAGAAACGGCCCCGAACGACCCAGTGAGTGGCACCAACACCTCGCACGGGACCATGTAACTCGTAGGAATTGATCGCGCAATCATGGGATCCCCATTTTAAGAATAAGATGATAATGTTCATATTTCTGGACTTAGGCAAAACACGACATTAGTGGGGAAAACCCAAACGGCCCCGTGGGAGGAACCAACACCTCGCACGGGACCAATGCAACTTGTAGGAACTTACCACACATCTAGGAGACTCCCAGTTTAAAAATACGATGATAATTTTCATATTTCTAGACTTATGATTAAAAACACGGCGTTAGAGGGTTAAAACTCGAAACAACCCCCGAATGGCCCCTTGGGTGGCACCAACAACTCCCACGTGACAAATGTAACTCACAGGAACTGATCGCGCAGTAACGGGACTCTCGGATTGAGAATACGACTATAATTTAAATATTCATAAACTTAGGCATAAAAATATGGCAATCGTGGGTGAAAACCTGAAACATACCTCGAACGGCCTCGTGGGTGGCACCAACACCTCCCACGGGACCAATGTAACTCATAGGAACTGACTACGCAGCCACTGGACTCCCCATTTGAGAATATGATGATAATTTGCATATTTCTAGACTTAGGCTTAAAAACATGGCATTAGTGGGTGAAAACCCGAAGCAGCACCGAAATTGCCCGTGGGTGGCACCAACACCTCCCATAGGACCAATGCAACTCGTAGTAACTGACCTCGTAGCCACAGGACTCCCGGTTTGCAAATACACCGATAATTTGAATATTTCTACACTTTGGCTTAAAAACATGGCGCTAGTGGGTGAAAACCTGAAACAACTCCCGAACGGCCCCGTGGGTGGCACCAACACCTCCCACGGGACCAATGTAACTCGTAGGAACTGACCACGCTGGTACGAGACTCCCGGTTTGAGAACACGATGATAATTTTCATATTTGTAGACTTAGGCTTAAAAACAAGGCGTTAGTGAGTGAAAACTCGAAATAGCCACCGAACGGTCTCGTGGGTGGCACCAACACTTCCCACTTGACCAATGTAACTCTTAGGAACTAACCGTGTAGCCACGGGACTCCCAATTTTGAAATACGGTGATAATTTTTATATTTCTAGACATGGACTTAAAAATATGGCGTTAGTGGGTGAAAAATAGAAACGGCCCCCGAACGACCCAGTGAGTGGCACCAACACCTCGCACGGGACCATGTAACTCGTAGGAATTCATCGCGCAATCATGGGATCCCCAGTTTAAGAATAAGATGATAATGTTCATACTTCTGGACTTAGTCAAAACACGGCATTAGTGGGGAAAACCCAAACGGCCCCGTGGGAGGAACCAACACCTCGCACGGGACCAATGCAACTTGTAGGAACTGACCACACATCCAGGAGACTCCGAGTTTAAAAATACGATGATAATTTTCATATTTCTAGACTTATGATTAAAAACACGGCGTTAGAGGGTTAAAACTCGAAACAACCCCCGAATGTCCCCTTGGGTGGCACCAATAACTCCCACGTGACCAATGTAACTCACAGGAACTGATCGCGCAGTAACGGGACCCCCGGATTGAGAATACGACTGTAATTTAAATATTCATAAACTTAGGCATAAAAATATGGCATTAGTGGGTGAAAACCTGAAACATCCCTCGAACGGCCTCGTGGGTGGAATCAACACCTCCCACGGGACCAATGTAACTCATAGGAACTGACTATGCAGCCACGGGACTCCCCATTTGAGAATATGATGATAATTTGCATATTTCTAGACTTAGGCTTAAAAACATGGCGTTAGTGGGTGAAAACCCGAAGCAGCATCGGAATTGTTAGTGGGTAAGAACCCGAAACAGCACCAAAATTGCCCATGGGTGGCACCAACACCTCACACGGGACCAATGTAACTCGTAGGAACAGACCTCGCAGCCACAGGACTCTCGGTTTGTCAATACACCGATAATTTGAGTATTTCTACACTTTGGCTTAAAAACAAGGAATTAGTGGGTGAAAACCAGAAACAGCTCCCGAACGGCCGCATTGGTGGCACCAACACCTCCCACGGGACAAATGTAACTCGTAGGAACTAACCACACATCCACGAGACTCCCTATTGTAGAATACGATGATAATTTCCATATTTCTAGACTTAGGCTTAAAAATAAGGCGTTAGTGGGTGAAAACTCGAAACAGCCGCCGAACGGCCTCATGGGTGGCACCAATACCTCCCACGGGACCAATATAACTCGTTGGAACTGACCGCATAGCCAGGGACTCCCAGTTTTGAAATATGATGATAATTTGTATATTTATAGACTTGGACTTAAAAATATGGCGTTAGTGGGTGAAAAATAGAAACAGCCCCCGAACGACCCATTGAGTGGCACCAACACCTTTCACGGGACCATGTAACTCGTAGGAATTGACCGCGCGATCACAGGATCCCCAGTTTAAGAATAAGATGATAATTTTCATATTTCTAGACTCAGGCAAAACACGACATTAGTGGGGAAAACTCGAACGGCCTCGTGGGAGGAACCAACACCTCCCACGGGACCAATGTAACTTGTAGGAACTGACCACACATCCATGAGACTCCCAGTTTAAAAATAAGATGATAATTTTCATATTTCTAGACTTATGATTAAAAACATGGCATTAGAGGGCTAAAACTCAAAACAACCCCCGAATGGCCCCTTGGCTGGCACCAACAACTCCCACGTGACCAATGTAACTCACAAGAACTGATGGCGCAGTGATGGGACTCACGGATTGAGAATACGACTGTAATTTAAATATTCATAAACTTAGGCATAAAAATATGGCGTTAGTGGGTGAAAACCAGAAACATCCCTCGAACGGCCTCGTGGGTGGCACTAACACTTCCCACTGGACCAATGTAACTCATAGGAACTGACTACGCAGCCACGGGACTCCCGGTTTGAGAATATGATGATAATTTGCATATTTTTAGACTTAGGCTTAAAAACATGGCATTAGTGGGTGAAAACCCGAAATAGCACCGAAATTGCTCGTGGGTGGCACCAACGCCTCCCATGGGACCAATGTAACTCGTAGGAACTGACCTCGCAGCCACAGGACTCCCGGTTTGCCAATACACCGATAATTTGAATATTTCTACACTTTGGCTTAAAAACAGGACGTTAGTGGATGAAAACCTGAAACAGCTCCCGAACGTCCCCGTGGGTGGCACCAACACCTCCCACGGGACCAATGTAACTCGTAGTAACTGACCACGCAGTCACGGGACTCCCGATTTGAGAATATGATGATAATTTTCATATTTCTAGACTTATGCTTAAAAATATGGTGTTAGTGGGTGAAAAGCTGAAACATCACTCGAATGACCCCGTGAGTGGCACCAACACTCGCACGGGATGAATGTAACTTATAGTAACTGCCCATGCGATCCCATGATCCCCGGTTTGAGAATACAACGAAAATTTGAATATTTCTATAATTAGACTTAAAAACATGGCATAAGTGGATGAAAACCCGAAACAACACCGGAATTGTTAGTGGGTGAAAACCCGAAACAGCACCGGAATCGCCCGTGGGTGGCACCAACACCTCCCACGGGACCAATGTAACTCGTAGGAACTGACCTCGTAGCCACAGGACTCCCGGTTTGCCAATACACCGATAATTTGAATATTTCTACACTTTGGCTTAAAAACATGGCGCTAGTGGGTGAAAACCTGAAACAACTCCCGAACGGCCCCGTGGGTGGCACCAAAACCTCCCATGGGACCAATGTAACTCGTAGGAACTGACCACACAGATACGAGACTCCCAGTTTGAGAACACAATGATAATTTTCATATTTCTAGCCATAGGCTTAAAAACAAGGCGTTAGTGGGTGAAAACTCGAAACAGTTGCCGAACGATCTCGTGGGTGGCACCAACACTTCCCACGGGACCAATGTAACTCGTAGGAAATGCGTAGCCACGGGACTCCCAATTTTGAAATACGGTGATAATTTGTATATTTCTAGACTTGGACTTAAAATATGGCGTTAGTGGGTGAAAAATAGAAACAACCCCCGAAGGACCCACTGAGTCGCACCAACACCTCGCACGGGAGCATGTAACTCGTAGGAATTGATCGCGCAATCATGGGATCCCCAGTTTAAGAATAAGATGATAATGTTCATATTTCTGGACTTAGGCAAAACACGGCATTAGTGGGGAAAACCCGAACGGCCCCGTGGGAGGAACCAACACCTCGCACGGGACCAATGCAACATGTAGGAACTAACCACACATCCATGAGACTCCCAGTTTAAGAATACGATTATAATTTTCATATTTCTAGACTTATGATTACAAACATGGCGTTAGAGGGTTAAACCTCGAAACAACCCCCGAATGGACCCTTGGGTGGCACCAACAACTCCCACGTGGCCAATGTAACTCACAGGAACTCATCGCGCACTAACGGGACTATCGGATTGAGAATACGACTGTAATTTAAATATTCATAAACTTAGGCAGAAAAATATGGCATTAGTGGGTGAAAACCTGAAACATCACTCGAACAGCCTCGTGGGTGGCACCAACACCTCCCACGAGACCAGTGTAACTCATAGGAACTGACTACGCAGCCACGGGACTCCTCGTTTGAGAATATGATGATAATTTGCATATTTCTAGACTTAGGCTTAAAAACATGGCGTTAGTGGGTGAAAACCCGAAGCAGCACCGGAATTGTTAGTGGGTGAAAACCCGAAATAACACCAAAATTGCCCGTGGGTGGCACCAACACCTCGCACAGGACCAATGTATCTCGTAGGAACTGACCTCGCAGCCACAGGACTCTCGGTTTGTCAATACACCGATAATTTTAGTATTTATACACTTTGGCTTAAAAACATGGCGTTAGTGGGTGAAAACCTGAAACAACTCCCGAACGGCCCTGTGGGTGGCACCAACACCTCCCACGGGACCAATGTAACTCGTAGAAACTGACCACGTAGCCACGGGACTCCCGGTTTGAGAATATGATGATAATTTGCATATTTCTAGATGTAACCTTAAAAACATGGTGTTAGTGGGTGAAAAGCCGAAACATCACTCGAATGACCCCGTGAGTGGCACCAACACCTCGCATGGGATGAATGTTACTTGTAGGAACTGACCGTGCGATCACGGGAGCCCCGGTTTGAGAATACGACGATAATTTGAATATTTCTAGAATTAGGCTTAAAAACATGGCTTTTGTGGGTGAAAACCCCAAACAGCCCCCGAACGGCCCCATGGGTGCCACCAACACTTCCCACGGGACCAATGTAACTCGTAAGAACTGATCACGTAGCCACGAGACTCCCGGTTTGAAAATACGATGACAATTTGAATATTTCTAGACTCTGCCTTAAAAACATGGCGTTAGTGACTGAAAACATGAAACAACCCCCGAACGGCCTCGTGGGTGGCACTAACACCTCCCATGGGACCAATGTAACTCGTAGGAACTGACCACGCAGCCACAGGACTCCCGGTTTGAGAATACGATGATAATTTGTATATTTCTAGACTTAGGCTTAAAAATAAGGCATTAGTGGGTGAAAAGCCGAAACAGCCTCCGAACGGCCTTGTGGGTGGCACCAACACCTCCCACAGGACCAATGTAACTCGTAGGAACTGACCGCGTAGCGACTATACTCTCAGTTTTATAATACGATAATAACTTTTATATTACTAGACATAGATTTAAAAAAAAGGTTTTAGTGGGTGAAAAAACAAAACAGCCCCCAAATGACCCAGTGAGCGGCACTAACACCTCGTACGTGACCAATGTAACACGTAGAAATTGACCGCATGATCACGGGATCCGTGATTTAAAAATACGATGATAATTTTCATATTTCTAGACTTAGGCAAAACACGACGTTAGTGTGGAAAACCCGAACGGCCCCGTGGGAGGCACCAAACCACCCACGGGACCATTGTAACTCGTAAGAACTGGTTGCGCGATCATGGGACCCACGGTTTGAGAATACGACATAATTTGAAAAATATCAGGACTTAGGCTTAAAAACATGGCGTTAGAGGGTGAAAACTCAAAATAGCCCCCCGAACGGCACCGTGGGAGGCACCAACACTCCAACGAAACCAACGTAACTCGTAGGAACTGCTCACGCATCCACGAGACTCTCGGTTTGAGAATACGACGATAATTTGCATATTTCTAGTCTTAGGCTTCAAAATATTACGTTAGTGGGTGAAAACCCAAAATAGCACCCGAACGGCCCCGTGGATGGCACCAACACCTCCCACGGGACAAATATAACTTGTAGGAACTGACCATGCAGTCACAGGACTCCAGGTTTGAGAATATGATGATAATTTGCATTTTTCTAGATTTAGGTTTAAAAACATGGTGTTAGTGGGTGAGAAGACGAAACAACACTCGAACAAACCCGTGAGTGGCACCAACACCTCGTATGGGACCAATGTAAATCGTAAGAACTGACCGCAGGATCACGGGATCCCCAGTTTAAGAATACGATGATAATTTGCATATTTTTTGACTTAGGTTAAACACGACGTTAGTGGGGAAAACCTGAACGGCCCCGTGGGAGGCACCAATACCTCCCACGAGACCAATGTAACTCGTAGGAACTGACCATGCAGCCACGGGACTCTAGGTTTGAGAATACGATGATAATTTGCATATTTCTAGACTTAGATTTTAAAAACATGGCGTTAGTGGGTGAAAATACAAAACAACACTCGAACAACCCCGTGAGTGGAACCAACACCTCGCACGGGATCAATGTAAGTCGTTGGAACTGACCACGCGATCACGGGATCCTCGATTTGAGCGTACGATGATAATTGAATATTTTTAGACTTAGGCTTCAAAACATGGCGTTAGTGGGTAAAAACCTGAAACAGCCCCGAACGGCCCCATTGGTGCACCAACACCTCCCACGGGACCAATGTAACTCGTAGGAACTGACCACGCAGCCATGGGACTCCCGGTTTGAGAATATGATGATAATTTGGATATTTCTAGACTTATGCTTAAAAACAAGGCGTTAGTGGGTGAAAACCCGAAACAGCCACCGAACAGCCTCGTGGGTAGCACCAACACCTCCCACGGACCAATGTAACTTGTAGGAACTGACCGCGTAGCCACGGGACTCCCAGTTCGGAAATACGATGATAATTTGTATATTTCTAGACTTAGACTTAAAAATATGGCGTTAGTGGGTGAAAAATAGAAACAACCCCCGAACGACCTAGTGAGTGGCACCAACACCTTGCACGGGACTAATGTAACTCGTAGGAATTGACCGCGCAATCACGGGATCCCCAGTTTAAGAATACGATGATAATTTTCATATTTCTAGACTTAGGCAACACACGGCGTTAGTGGGGAAAACCCGAACGGCCGCGTGGGAGGAACCAACAACTCCCTCGGGACCAATGTAACTCGTAGGAACTGACCACACATCCACGAGACTCCCAGTTTAAGAATACGACGATAATTTTCATATTTCTAGACTTATGATTAAAAACATGGCGTTAGAGGGTTAAAACTCGAAACAACCCCCGAATGGCCCTTTGGGTGGCACCAACAACTCCCATGTGACCAATGTAACTCACAGGAACTGATCGCGCAGTCACGGGACTCCCGGATTGAGAATACAATTGTAATTTAAATATTTATAAATTTAGGCATAAAAATATTGCATTAATGGGTGAAAACCTGAAACATCCCCCGAACGGCCTCGTGAGTGGCACCAACACCTCCCACGGGACAAATGCAAATCATAGGAACTGACTACGCAGCCACGAGACTCCCGGTTTGAGAATATGATGATAATTTGCATATTTCTAGACTTAGGCTTAAAAACATGGCATTAGTGGGTGAAAACCCGAAACAACACCGAAATTGCCCCGTGGGTGGAACCAACACCTCCCACGGGACCAATGTAACTCGTAGGAACTGACCTCACAGCCACAGGACTCCCGATTTGAGAATAGCGATAATTTGAATATTTCTAGACTTTAGGTTAAAAATGTGGTGTTAGTGGGTGAAAACTGGAAACAGCTCCCGAACGGCCCCGTGGGTGGCATCAAAACATCCCACGGACCAATGTAACTCGTAGTAACTGACCACGCAGCCATGGGACTCCCGGTTTGAGAATACAATGATAATTTGCATATTTTTAGACTTAGGCTTAAAAACATGGTATTAATGGGTGAAAAGCCAAAAAATCACTCGAATGACCCCGTGAGTGGCACCAACACCTCGCACGGGATGAATGCAACTTGTAGGAACTGACCGCGCAATCACGGGATTCGCGGTTTGATAATACGATAATAATTAGAATATTTCTAGAATTAGGCTTAAAAACATGGCTTTATTGGGTGAAAACCCCAGATAGCCCTCGAACGGTCCCGTGAGTTCCACCAACAACTCCCACGGGACCAATGTAACCGGTAGGAACTGACCACGTAGCCACGGGACTCTCGGTTTCAGAATACGATGACAATTTGAATATTTCTAAACTCTAGCTTAAAAACATGGCGTTAGTGGGTGAAAACCTACAAAAGCCCCTGAACGGCCTCGTGGATGGCACCAACACCTCCCACGGGACCAATGTAACTCGTAGGAACTGACCACGTATCCACGGGACTCCCAGTTTGAGAATACGATGATAATTTTCATATTTCTAAACCTAGGCTTAAAAAAAAGGCGTTAGTGGTTGAAAAGTCGAAACAGCCGCCGAACGGCCTCGTGGGTGGCACCAACACCTCCCACATGACCAATGTAACTCGTAGGAACTGACCATATAGCCACGGAACTCCCAGTTTTATAATATGATAATAATTTGTATATTACTAGACATAGTCTTAAAAACATGGCGTTAGTGGGTGAAAAACCAAAACAGCCCCCGAACGACCCAGTGAGTGGCACCAACACCTCGTACGTGACCAATGTAACTCATAGGAACTGACCACATGATCACTGGATCCCTAGTTTAAGAATACAATGATATTTTTCATATTTTTAGACTTAGGCAAAACACGACGTTAGTGGGGAAAACCCGAACGGCCCCGTGGGAGGCACCAAACCACCCACGGGACCATTGTAACTCGTAAGAACTGGTTGCGCGATCATGGGACCCACGGTTTGAGAATACGACATAATTTGAAAAATATCAGGACTTAGGCTTAAAAACATGGCGTTAGAGGGTGAAAACCCAAAATAGCCCCCCGAACGGCACCGTGGGAGGCACCAACACTCCAACGAAACCAACGTAACTCGTAGGAACTGCTCACGCATCCACGAGACTCTCGGTTTGAGAATACGACGATAATTTGCATATTTCTAGTCTTAGGCTTCAAAATATGGCGTTAGTGGGTGAAAACCCGAATTAGCGCCCGAACGGCCCCGTGGGTGGCACCAACACCTCCCACGGGACTAATGTAACTTGTAGGAACTGACCACGCAGCCACGGGACTCCAGGTTTGAGAATATGATTATAATTTGCATAGTTATAGATTTAGGTTTAAAAACGTGGCGTTAGTGGGTGAAAAGCCGAAACATCACTCGAATGACCCCGTGAGTGGCACCAACACCTCGTACGGGATCAATGTAACTCGTAGGAAGTGACCGCGTGATCACGGGATCCTCGATTTGAGCATACGATGATAATTTGAATATTTTAAGACTTAGGCTTCGAAACATGGTGGTAGTGGGTGAAAACCCCAAACAACCCCCGAACGGCTCCATGGGTGCCACCAACACCTCCCATAGGACCAATGTAACTCGTAGGAACAGACCACATAGCCATGGGACTCCCGGTTTAAGAATACGATGATAATTTTAATATTTCGAGACTTTGGCTTAAAAATATGGCATTAGTGGGTGAAAAGTCGAAACATCACTCGAATGATCCCGTGAGTGGTACCAACACCTCTCACGGGATGAATATAACTCGTAGGAACTGACCGCGTGATCACGGGATCCACGATTTGATAATACAATGAAAATTGAATATTTCTAGAATTAGGCTTAAAAACATGGCTTTAGTGGGTGAAAACCCCAAACAACCCCCGAACGGCCTTGTGGGTGCCACCAACACCTCCCATGGGACTAATGTAACTCGTAGGAACTAACCACGCAGCCACAGGACTCCCGGTTTGAGAATACGGCAACAATTTGAATATTTCTAGACTCTGGCTTAAAAACATGGCGTTAGTGGGTGAAAATCTGAAACAGCCCCGAACGGCACCATGGGTGGCACCCATACCTCCCACGGGACCTTTGTAACTCGTAGTAACTGACCACGCAGCCACAGGACTCCCAGTTTGAGAATACAATGACAATTTGTGTACTTCTAGACTTAGGCTTAAAAACAAGGCGTTAGTGGGTGAAAACCCAAAACAGCAGCCGAACGGCCTCGTGGGTGGAACCAACACCTCCCACGGGACCAATGTAACTCGTAGGAACTGACCGCGTAGCCACGGGACTCTCGGTTTGGGAATACGATGAAAATTTGTATATTTCTAGACTTAGGCTTATAAACATGGCGTTAGTGAGTGAAAAACAGAAATAGCCCCCAAATGACCCAGTGAGTGGCACCCACACCTCGCACGAGACCAATGTAACTCGTAGGAATTAACCGCGTGATCACGAGATCCTCAGTTTAAGAATACGATGATAAGTTGCATATTTCAAGACTTAGGCAAAACACAACATTAGTGGGGAAAACCCGAACGGCCCCGTGGGAGGAACCAACACCTCCCATGGGACCAATGTAACTCGTAGGAATTGATCACACATCCACGAGACTCCTAGTTTAAGAATACGATGATAAATTGCATATTTCTAGACTTATGATTAAAAACATGGTGTTAGAGGGTTAAAACCCGAAACAACCCCTGAATGGCCCCTTGGGTGGCACCAATACCTCCCACGGGACCAATGTAACTCGTTGGAACTGATCGCGCAGTCATGGGACCCACGCCTTAGAGGGTAAAAACATGGCGTTAGGATTTAGGATTAAAAACATGGCGTTAGAGGGTGAAAACCCAAAACAGCCCCCGAATGGCCTCGTAGGAGGCACCCACGCCTCCCACGGAGCCAACGTAACTCGTAGGAACTGCTCGTGCATCCACGAGACTCCTAGTTTGAGAATACGACGATAATTTGCATATTTTTAGTCTGTCTTTAAAATATGGCATTAGTGGGTGAAAACCCGAAACTGCCCCCGAACGGCCCCGTGGGTGGCACCATCACCTCCCACGGGACTAATGTAACTTGTAGGAACTAACCACGCTTCCACGAGACTCCAGGTTTGAGAATACGATGATAATTTGCATATTTATAGATTTAGGTTTAAAAACATGGCATTAGTGGGTGAATATCCGAAACAACACTCGAACAACCCCATGAGTGGCACCAACACCTCATACGGGATCAATGTAACTCGTAGGAACTGAACGCACGATCACGAGATCCTCGATTTGAACATAAGAGGATAATTTGAATATTTCTAGACTTAGGCTTCAAAACATGGCGTTAGTGGGTGAAAACTCCAAACCGCTCCCAAACGGCCCCGTGGGTGCCACCAACACCTTCCACGGGACCAATGGAACTCATAGGAACTGACCACGTAGCCACGGGTCTCCCGGTTCAAGAATATGATAATAATTTGAATATTTCTAGACTTTGGCTTAAAAACATGGCGTTAGTGGGTGAAAAGCCGAAACATCACTCGAATGACCCCGTGAGTGGTACCAACACCTCGCACGGAATGAATGTAACTTGTAGGAACTGACCGCGCGATCACGGGATGTCCAGTTTGAGAATATGACGTTAATATGAATATTTCTAGAATTAGGCTTGAAAACATGGCTTTAGTGGGTGAAAACCCCAAACAGCCCCCGAACGGCCTTGTGGGCGCCACCAACACCTCCCATAGGACAAATGTAACTCGTAGGAACTGACCACGCAGCCACAGGACTCCCGATTTGAGAATACGATGACAATTTGAATATTTCTGGACTTAGGCATCAAAATATGGCGTTAGTGGGTAAAAACCTAAAACAGCCCCGAACGGACCCATGGGTGGCACCCATACCTCCCACAGGACCAATGTAACTCGTAGGAACTGACCACGGAGCCACGGGACTCCTAGTTTGAGAATACTATGATAATTTGCATATTTCTAGACTTAGGCTTAAAAATAAGACGTTAGTGGGTGAAAAGCTGAAACTGTCGCCGAACGGCCTCGTGGGTGGCACCAACACCTCCCACGGGACCAATATAACTCGTAGGAACTGACCGCGTATCCACGGGACTCCAAATTTTATAATATAATAATAATTTTTATATTACTAGAGATAGACTTAAAAACATGGTGCTAGTGAGTGAAAAACCAAAATAGCCCTCGAATGACCCAGTGAGTGGCATCAACACCTCGTACGGGACCAATGTAACTCGTAGGAATTGATCACACGATCACGGGATACGACGATAATTTGCATATTTCTAGACTTGGGCAAAACACGACGTTAGTGGGGAAAACCCGAACGGCCCCGTGGGAGGCACCTATACCTCCCACGGGACCAATGTAACTCGTAGGAACTGACCGCGTGATCACGGGACTCACGGTTTGAGAATATGACGTAATTTGAAAAATATCAGGACTTAGGCTTTAAAACATGGTGTTAGAGGGTTAAAACCCAAAAAAGCCCACGAACGGCCCCGTGGGAGGCACCCACACCTCCCACGGAACCAACGTAACTCAAAGGAACTGCTCGTGCAGCCACAAGACACCCAGTATGAGAATACAATGATAATTTACATATTTCTAGTCTTATGCTTCGAAATATGGCGTTAGTGGGTGAAAACCAGAAATAATGCCCGAACGGCCCCTTGGGTGGCACCAACACCTCCCACGACACTAATGTAACTTATAGGAACTGACCACGTAGCCACGGGACTCCAGGTTTGAGAATGCGATGATAATTTGTATATTTCTAGATTTAAGTTTAAAAACATGGCGTTAGTGGGTGAAAAGTCAAAACAACACTCGAATAACCCCGTGAGTGGCACCAACACCTCGTACGGTATCAATGTAACTCGTAGGAACTGACCGCGTGATCACGGGATCCTCGATTTGAGCATATGACGATAATTTGAATATTTCTAGACTTAGATTCCAAAATATGGCATTAGTGGGTGAAAACCCCAAACAGCCCCCGAACGGCGTCATGGGTGCCACCAACACCTCCCACGGGACCAATGTAACTCGTAGGAACTGACCACGTAGCCATGGGACTCCCAGTTTAAGAATACAATGATAATTTTAATATTTCTAGACTTTGCCTTAAAAACATGGCGTTAGTGGGTGAAAAGCCGAAACATCACTCGAATGACCCCGTGAGTGGTACCAACACCTCGCACGGGATCATTGTAACTTGTAGGAACTGACCGCGCGATCACGGGATCCCCAGTTTGAGAATACGATGATAATTTGAATATTTCTAGAATTAGGCTTAAAAACATGACTTTAGTGGGTGAAAAGAACAAATAGTCCCCAAACGTCCTTGTGGGTGCTACCAACACCTCCCACGGGACCAATATAACTCATAGGAATTGATCACGCAGCCACGGGACTCCCAGCTTGAGAATATGATGAAAATTTGAATATTTCTAGACTCTAGCTTAAAAACAAGGCGTTAGTGGGTGAAAACCTGAAACAGCCCCGAACGGCCCCATGGGTGGCACCCACACCTCCCACGGGACCAATGTAACTCGTAGGAACTCCCCACGCAGCCACGGGACTCCTGGTTTGAGAATACGATGATAATTTGCGTATTTCTAGACTTAGGCTTAAAAACAAGGTGTTACTGGGTGAAAAACCGAAATAGCCGCCGAACAGCCTCGTGGGTGACACCAATACCTCCCACGGGACCAATGTAACTTGTAGGAACTGATCGCGTAGCCACGGGACTCCCGGTTTGCTAATACGATGACAATTTGTATATTTCTAGACTTAGACTTAAAAACATGGCGTTAGTGGGTGAAAAACGGAAACAACCCCCGAACGACCCAGTGAGTGGCACCAAAACCTCACACGAGACCAATGTAACTCGTAGGAATTAATCGCGCCATCACAGGATCCCCAGTTTAAGAATACGACGATAATTTGTATATTTCTAGACTTAGGCAAAACGCGACATTAGTGGGGAAAACCCGAAAGGCCCCGTGGGAGGAACCAACACCTCCCACGGGACCAATGTAACTCGTAGGAACTGACCACACATCCACGAGACTCCCAGTTTAAGAATATGATGATAATTTGCATATTTCTAGACTTATGATTAAAAACATGGCGTTAGAGGGTTAATACCCGAATGGCCCCTTGGGTGGCACCAACACCTCCCACGGGACCAATATAACTCGTGGGAACTGATCGCGCGGTAACGAGACTCTCGGATTGAGAATATGACTATAATTTAAATATTCATAAATTTAGGCTTAAAAACATGGCGGTAGAGGGTGAAAACCCAAAACAGTACCCGAACGGCCCCATGGGAGGTACCAACACCTCCCACGGAACCAACGTAACTCGTAGGAACTGCTCGCGCAGCCACGGGACTTTCGATTTTAGAATACGATGATAATTTACATATTTTTAGTCTTAGGTTTCAAAATATGGCGTTAGTGCATGAAAACCGGAAACAGCGCCTGAACGGCCCCGTGGGTGGGAACAACACCTCCCAGGGGACTTATGTAACTTGTAGGAACTGACCACGCAGCCACGGGACTCCAGGTTTGAGAATACAATGATAATTTGCATATTTCTAGATTTAGGTTTAAAAACATGGCGTTAGTGGGTGAAAAGCCAAAATAATACTCGAACAACCCCGTGAGTGGCACCAACACATCCCACGGGACCAATGTAACTCATAGGAACTGAACACGCAGCCACAGGACTCCCGGTTTGAGAATACGATGATAATTTGCATATTTCTAGACTTAGGTTTAAAAAAATGGCATTAGTGGGTGAAAAGACGAAACATCCCCTGAACGGCCCAGTAAGTGGCACCAACACCTCGCACGGGACCAATATAACTCGTAGGAACTGACCACATAGCCAGGGGAGGGGACTCTCGATTTAAGAATATGATGATAATTTGCATATTTCTAGACTTAGGCTTAGAAACGTGGCATTAGTGGGTGAAAAGCCGAAACAACCCGCGAACGACCCCGTGAATGGCACCAACACCTCACACGAAACCAATGTAACTCGTAGGAACAAACCGCGCGATCATGGGATCCTCGATTTGAGAATATGACGGTATTTTGAATATTTCAAGACTCAGGCTTAAAACTATGGCATTAGTGGGTGAAAACCCAAAACATCCCCCGAACGGCATCGTAGGTGGCACCAACACCTCCCACGGGACCGATGTAACTCGTAGGAACTGACCAGGCAGCCACGGAACTGCCGGTTTGAGAATACGATGATAATTTGTATATTTCTAGACATAGGCTTAAAAACATGGCGTTAGGGGGTGAAAACCAAAAACAGCCCACGAATGGCCCCGTGGGAGGCACCAACACCACCCACGGGACCAATGTAACTCGTAGGAACTGGCCGCATAGCCAGGAGACTCTCGGTTTGAGAATACGACGATAATTTGAATATTTCTAGACTTAGGCTTAAAAACATGGTGTTAGTGGGTGAAAACCGAAAACAGCCCCCGAACGGCCCCGTGGGTGGCACTAACACCTCCCACGGGACCAATGTAACTCGTAGGAATTGACCGCGCAACCACGGGAATCCCAATTTGAGAATACTACGATAATTTAAATATTTCTAGACTTAGGCTTAAAAACATGGTGTTTGTGAGTGAAAAGCCAAAACAACCCCCGAACGGCCCCGTGAGTGGCACCAACAACTCGCACGGGACCAATATAACTCGTAGGAACTGACCACGCGATCAAGGGATCCCCTATTTAAGAATACAATGATAATTTTCATATTTCTAGACTTAGGCTAAACATGGCGTTTGGGGAGGAAAACCCGAAGCAGTCCCCGAACGACCTCGTGGGAGGCACCAACACCTCCCACGAGACCAATGTAACTCATTAGAACTGATCGCGCGATCATGAGACTCCCAATTTGAGAATACGATTATAATTGAAAAATAACAGGACTTGGGCTTAAAAACGTGGCGTTAGAGGGTGTAAACCGAAAATAGCCCCTGAACGGCCCCTTGGGAGGCACCGACACCTCCCATGGGACCAATGTAACTCGTAGGAACTCATCACGCAGCCACGGGACTCCCGGTTTGAGAATATGATGGTAATTTGTATATTTCTAGACTTAGGGTTAAAAACATGGCGTTAGTGGGTGAAAAGCCAAAACAGCCCCCGAACGACCCCATGGGTGGCATCAACACCTCCAAATGGACCAATTTAACTCGTAGGAACTGACCACGTAGCCACGGGACTCCCGGTTTGAGAATACGATGATAATTTGCATATTTTTAGACTTAGTCTTAAAAACATGGTGTTTGTGGGTGAAAAGCCGAAAGAGCCGCCGAACGGCCCCGTGAGTGGCACCAACACCTCGCATGGGACTAATTAACTCGTAAGAACTGACCGCGCGATCATGGGACCCCCGATCTGTGAATACGACCATAATTTTCATATTTCTAGACTTACGCTTAAAAACATTGATATGTTGATAATTTTAACTCATATATGCAATATTTCATGATTAATTTTCTTGTTAAACTACTTAGTTTCTGATAATTTTTTTTTGTATCCTATCAATTGTAGGATTTTTACACGTGGAACAAATGAAGGAGGTAATGGTTTACAACATGAAGATTATTTATATGTTGTGGACATTAAGGATTATGTTTTTTATGTGTTACAGCCGTGCGGGTTTTTATTGTTTAGTTTTATGGCCGTGCGGGCTTTTATAATTTGATTGTTGAATTTTATGGCCGTGCGGGTTTCATAATAAGCAGGTTTTACATTTACAGGGTTTGGAATGTCAAGAAAATAGAGGAAACTCTGCCCAATTTTTTTTGGTTTGTGAATTATTAAGACGTGTAATAGTTTTAAGTTTGTATATATATTAGTTTATTAACAACGTTCTCGATTTGCAATTTGTGATTTTTTTTATTATTTTGCCAACAATAAATAATTGTAATACCTCGTATGCATCCAACGTTACACGTAGCAACCGACGGTGCACTCACAGGACACCCAATTTTAGGATTGGACCAAAAAAATACATTTTTTTAAAAAATTATAGTTAAATATGGTCATGGATGACCATTTTTATTTTTTCCATCACGCAAAAAAATGGTCGTTGTGGCCATCCCCGATCCCCCTCCGCGGAGGGAAAGGATCCTTCGGGTCTCACGCGTCCCCTCTCGAGAGAGCGCTTCGGCCGGCGTCGATTTGTGAGGGGTGAAAATGTAGAGAGATTCAGAGTCGCCAGTCTATTTTACTCAAAACAGACAAAAGAAAGGGGGAGCCACCCCGAAGGATGGCATCCAAAGACATACTGGTGTGTGCGAAACAAAAATGATTCGAAAAGGGTTTTGAGGCTTAGTTACCAAATGGGAAGGTGTTAGGTACCCATTCCTCCCTTTCGGTCTCTCGTGAATATTTGCTATTTTCCCTTATGTTTCCCCCCGTCATATGTGTGCATATGTATATATATAGAATGGAGGTAGGAATCCTCGACTTGTATCATGGAGAAGATAAAGTGAGTCATCCATAGGAAGATATTAAGAGTAATATTAGAAAAATAATATTTACGCGATTACCCCTACGTTGATCATTATAATGGAAGGATAACGCCTATGGAGTAAAATGTCACTAAGAGCAAGTATATATCATATAAGGAAAATAGAAAAAAAGAAGATAGAAGATAAGGTAAAAAGTGAGAAAAAGGACTCGAGTCTCGGGTTTTACCCCGAGACGCCTACGTAGCCTATAGAGGCATCAAAGTCCACGTAGTTCGCATAAAAAATGAGGGGTGGGGTTTATCATATAAATCCAAATGGGGAATCTCTTATTTGTGAGTATGTGTGTGTGTGTGTAGAAAAAAAAGTGTTTTAGTTGTGAGAAGAGAGTGGAAAACGTGTGAGAATCCCTATTTGGAATATATGAGCAAACCCTCTTTTTCTTATTTTTTTGGGTTTTATTTACATGAAAATAAGATATGTGCAATAATACTAGATAAAAAGTATATTAGGATGTGTGAGATGAGATAATAAAAGTGCTAAGTAAGAAAATAAGTTATTGGGAATTTAAGAGAATTTAGGATAGAGTTTGAGAAAGTTGGACCTTTTTGAAGATCTTGAGCTTGATCTTGATTGTTGGAGATCAACCCTTGCACTTGGATGATGATGGAGAGTGGCTAATTCACCAAGTTTGATGAAAGGGGCGATGAAAAGTGGAAGTAAAAAAGGGTTTTGGAAGTTGAAATCACGCTGCCTTCGAGAGAGGTTTTCGGGATTCGCTGAGAGAGATTTCTATCAGATCTGGGTTCTCCTTGCAAATGAGGCGAAGGCCTCCTTTTATAGGCCCAGGGACCTACCAATCGGCGTTGCCATGGCACTTCCTATTGGCAGGTGCCGATAGGCAGGATCTGGGACCTGCCATTTGGCAGTGCACTTCAGGCTTTTTCAGAAAATTAGTCGTCGAGGGTAAACTATTGGTCAGAATCGTGCAGGGGGCACACCGTTGGAAATGTATTTCAGATACCTTCGAAAGTCCTTTGGACCTCTCCCGGGTTTGGGAGTTAACTTTGGGTCAAATATGGCTCGAAAACGTTTGCCAGTCCATTAGATGGGGAATTGTGCGGACGCAAACGGATTGTTCGTCCCCAGGGTAAGTCTGAATCACGCATGGGGCATACCATTGGAAAGGTTAGGAGATTTACTTCGATATTCCAAAGAGTTTGACCCAGTTTGGAGAGTTAACTTCGATCAACCGGGCCCGGGAAGCGCTCGGTGGCCTCCCGGAGTCAAATGGATCGTTCGTCTGCATGGAAAGTCAAAATTGCACATAGGATGGACCATTGGAAAGGGTTTTTAGTGAACTTCGAAGATTCATCAGCCTCAATTGAGCTGAAGAGTTGACTTAGGTCAAACAGAGCCTAGGAGCGCCCGGTGGCCTCTAGATCAAGTTACGGACGCAAATTGACCGTTCGTCCGCATGGTAAGTCAGAATCGTGCACGGGATAGACCGTTGGAAAGGGTTTTTTGTGCCCTTTAAATATTCATATAGTCTCAGTCGACATGAAGAGTTATACTTTTGGGTCAAACTGAGCCGAGGAGTGCCCGATGGCTTTCAGGTTAGTGCTCGAGACATGACCTGGGTTTGCGGTGATTAGTGGAGGTACTAGGGACCTAAGGTGAGTTAGGGGTAAGAGAATGGGGTGTCTACAAAGCCCCTCGACGGGCGAGTTTGGAAAAAATGATGACCGTCGAATAGACACCATATGATTCTTTTGAGGGAGTATGACCGTTTTAGAGGGTCAAGGCCGATTCTGAGGACCTAAGGAGTGTGCTAGGGATGATCAATTCAAAGGGTCGAGGCCGATTCTGAGGACCTAAGGAAGAGAGGATGACCGATTTAGAGGGTCGAGGTCGATTATGAGGACCTAAGGAGAGAGGGTGACCAATTCAAAGGGTCGATGTCAGTTCTGAGGACCTAAGGAAGTGAGGATGACCGATTCAGAGGGTCGAGGTTAGTTCTGAGGACCTAAGAGTGGTGACGACTGAGGATCGAGGCCAATTTTGACCTAACTTAGGTGATGATCCAAGACCGGGGTCAATTCTGACCCAAGAGTGGTGACAACCAAGGACCGAAGCCAATTCTGGCCTAACTCAGGTGACGATCCAAGACCGGGGTCAATTCTGACCCAAGAGTGGTGACGATCGAGGACCGAGGTCAATTCTGACCTAACTCAGGTGACCATCCAAGACTGGGGTCAATTCTGACCCAAGAGTGGTGACGACCAAGGACTGAGGTTAATTATGACCTAATTCAGGTGACAATCCAAGATCGGGGTCAATTTTGACCCAAGAGTGGTGAACCCCGAGGACCGAGGTCAATTCTGACCTAATTCAGGTGACGATCCAAGACCGGGGTCAGTTCTGACCCAAGGGTGGTGACGACCGAGAACCGAGGTCAATTCTGACCTAACTCAGGTGATGATCCAAGATCAGGGTCAATTATGACCCAAGAGTGGTGACGACAGAGGACCAAGGCCAATTATGTCCTAACTCAGGTGATGATCCAAGACCGGGGTCAATTCTGACCTAAGAATGGTGATGACCGAGGATCGAGGTCATTTCTAACCTAACTCAGGTGACAATCCAAGACCGGGCTCAATTATGACACAAGAATTGTGACGACCGAGGACCGAGGTCAATTATGACCTAACTCAGGTGACGATCTAAGACCGGGGTCAATTCCGACCCAAGAGTGGTGACGACTGAGGACCAAGGTCAATTCTAGCCTAATTTAGGTGAAGATCCAAGATCGGGGTCAATTTTGAACCAAGAGTGGTGATGATCGAGGACCGAGGTCAATTTTAACCTAACTCAGGTGACGATCCAAGACCGGGGTCAATTCTGACCCAAGAGTGGTGACGACCGAGGACCGAGGTCAATTCTAACCTAACTCAGGTGACGATCCAAGACCGGGCCAATTCTGACCCAAGAGTGGTGATGACCGAGGACCGAGGTCAATTCTGACCTAATTCAGGTGATGATCTAAGACCGGGGTTAATTCTAACCCAAAAGTGATTGCATTTCCTTGGGAAAAGAGTTTTACTAGGGATAAGAATTGGATTTGAGGTTCCGCTGAGGAACGATGAATGAGCTCGGGAAGATTTTAGATCATCCTTTGGGAGTGATCGCCTGGGGAAAGTGATTATTCTGAAATCCACTGGGGAAAATACCATGTGATATTGCTTCGCACTGGGTAGCCGATGTCTAGGGAGGCTTTGTGTCCTTGGAAGAGCTGATTGTGAGGGAGACAACCGGTTTGAGGTTGTAAACTCTACTGAGGAGATTATTAGGTGGTCCGGGCGCATTGCTCGAGAGGTCATTTTGAGGGTTCCGTTGGGGAAAAAATAGGTTTCGCCCGAGGGAGTGTGAAATTTTCTTGACAAAAATGTGGATTTTTAGGAATTTTTTGAGGATTTTTCAGGGCTTTCTGGTATTTTCTGGGGATTTTTATATGAAATTTTAAGGAGGGTGCTGGCCGGCATAGATTGAGGGGTGCCATTCGGCAGTGGCACAAACTTTTGGACTGCCTCGGGAAGATGAGGAGTCAGTGCCGATCGGTATGGAAGGGGGAGGTGCCGATCGGCATGGCGCTTGGCGTCCTATATAAAGGGGGCGAATCCCCTTCATTTTTCACAGCTTCTTGCCTTCTTTCTTTCTGTGATTTCTCTTTGTGAATTGTTCTAACATTTCGATCTTCAAGAAATGGCCGCCTTTGTGAGCGCCGCAGTCCACCGGGAGTGGTTGACCGTTGATGACTGGGCAAATGTGGATTGGAGGGATAGGGTGCCCCTTGCTTTGGGGAACGAGAATGCTTTCGATACATTTGAGCCGGTTGCGGATGAGCGGACCTTGCAGTGGGAGCCATCGTGTCATCGCACTTTGAGAGTGATTCCCGGCGGTTATGTAAGTAACCTGACCTTTGGCATTCCTTTCTTTTTGGGTGATTTTTCCCTCTTTCTTGACTTTTGATGAGTTTTTTCCTTTTTCCAGTCCGATATCTCTTTGAAGAACATGGGTGCCCGTGGGACGACGGGACTTAAGGATGTTTGGGAGCATCTCCCACCCGTGGTGTGTTGGATGGTATCATCGGCGTGTTTTGGGAGGTTGGCGTCTGCGTTGGATGATACGCCTCCTTCGACAGCGGTCTTGTGCGCTTTGGGGGAGAGGTGGTCGGACATTACCCATACTTTCCATTTTGTCTTCAGGGAGATGACGGTGACTCCCATAAATGTGCAGCAACTGCTGGGGCTGGATTATGAGGGGGAGCAGATAGAGGTGGATCGCTCCTTACGGGTGAGGTCAGGGGCGGTGCATGTCGCACTTGGTGATGTGAGGAGGATAGTTTCTGGAGATTCTATCCGGTTGTCCTTGCTGAAGGATGTTTTCCTGAGCAGGGTGATTGATGTGGAAAACGGGCTGCAAGTGAGGCAGATGTCCCGGTTGTTCATCTTGTTGGTGCTGGGAGGTTTCATGGTTGCGTCGAGCGGAGACGTCGTCCATTTGTGGTTTCTGCCGTACTTGAGGATGTTTTCGAACATCCCTTTTTAGGATTGGAGGAGTCTGACCTTGGCGTCCCTTTACTCTTCTTTGGATGCATTCAGCCGATGTTGCCGGCAGACTTTTACTGGAGCCACGTATCTCCCTGAGGTATCCTTTAATTTGCGCATTTTCATCTCATCCATTCACATTTTCCTTTCATGCATTCGCATTTTCCTTATGCGTCTCCTTTTTCTATTGAATTCAAACGTGGTTTTATGAGGTGATTGGGTGAAACACCCCGTTGATTTCTCTGAAGGACGACACTGTTGGTGACTTCTACCAACTGTATCGATGGCGTAAGGTCAACCAGCAGTCGAAGGGATCTCTCTCCCTAGAGGCGGTGCGTCAGGTCTTGAATGACCTGACTAGTGGTCGGGTAAGGGACTTTCCTTTTCAAGTCTTAGTTTTTGCACCTTCTGATCTTGTATTGACTCATGCCTGCTTGGGTATTTTCAGGTGACCTTTTATCCCTGGGGGACAGCCATTCAGTATACGGGGATTACTGGGGTGAATGCGTAGATGAGGCATTTGTTGCAGCATGAGTTCGGCCATTCCTAGTATCTTGAGGAGAGGGTGGTTCACGAGATCGTCGGGGAGGAGGTGATGGTGCCACCTGCGCAGCCTCCTATGTCTATGAGGCGGGAGCGACAGCTGTTGGAGGATGATAGGATCGCGGTGATGATTGGCGATTTCTATGTATTGTACACTGATATGACTGCACCGTATGACTATATTGACTTTGTGATGAGCTGGTTGATGGCGCCCAGCATACATGACACCTTGCCTTTCCCTCCTGTAGGTTCGAGTCGGGCGGTGGGGTCTTCCCACAGTGGTGGTGGTCCGTTGGCACCTACGGCGTCTCCGACCTCGGAGGTTCCTTTTCTGTGGTTGCACACTCCTTCGTACAACATTCGGAGGGCTGATGGAGGGATAGTGTCGATGCTGCACCGTCCTCTTACGATGGATCCGGAGGAGTTGGGTTTGAAAGAGGAGGTCCTTCGACCTGCGGTATACCTTTCGGTCCTTTTCCTCTTTTTGATTTCTTTTGCTTAATACTGATTCTGCCTTTTCCTTGCAGCAAATATGGGTGTCGACCACTTGACTGAGAGACATCAGAGACTGGATATCATCGGCGACTGCCCACATTCGAGATGTTGTCCCTGTTCCTTCTTGCTTGGTGTCGTCAGCCTCGTCCAGGGATGACTCTGTCTCGTGTAGTGGGGGCGCGTCGTCTTGCCGTAGGGGAAAGAGAGCGCGTCGCAGGGGTGGAAGCTCTTGAGAGAGAGAGAGAGAGAATGTGGGTTCGGGGGGAGTCCCGTTGTTTTTGGCTTTTCTTTATATTTCCTGCAAAATGATGTAACACAGAAAACAGATATATGCAATGCAATGTAGTTTTTTTTTTACTATCTTTTATTTTAATGATGAATGAATGCATGCGCTTTTTAATTTGCTGCTGAGACCGTAAAAAAAGGAATATTTTTGGAAATTTGTGAAGGAAAGTTTTTAATTTTAAAAAAGGGAAATTATATAAGGAGGAAAAGGGATTTTGAAATTCTGTTGAGAATGTCAATTTATTTTTATTTGAGTTTTCTGATCTGACAAAAGAGGAAAAAGGTAAATTTCCCAAAATGGGGGGGGGGGGGGGGGTTGCCGATCGGCAAGCATCCTGACCTGCCTATCGGCAGTTCAGTCCAGTCCCATCAATTGAAAGCTTTGATTGGTACCCCCTACAGCCTTTGGTACCTTGTGGGGTAGGATTCCTTCCGATTTCTGCAGGGATTATGTCTCTTGTGAGGATTTTTAAGTATAAAAAGGGAGAAGGGAGGATTGTTCTCATCACACCTTTGCATTCTTATGCACTTGCCTACTATCTTTTAGCCCCACAAGATGGCTCTCCCTGGTAGCATTGAGTTTGCTAATTACTTCGAAGCCTTGGAAGTAATGTGCTCTTATAATGTTGACTACGATGCTTTCAACATGCGTCGAGTCTCCTTATGGCACAATCGACCTATTGAATGGAACATGCTGATGGCGGCAGTACAATTCTGGTACCTCGAAGACCATGTATTCCTCTTTGGGTTGGAAGAAGTTTGTCCTACTTATGAGGAATTTTCTTCCATATTGGGTGTGAATCCCAGTGTTGCTACAGCTTTGCCCGAATTTTCCCGCTCTCCTAGGGGATTGTTGGCCGGGCTTTTTCATATCTCGCCTTCGACGACCAGGTCATTAGTTGCTGGAAGAATGATCTCCCTCCCAGCGGTGTTGCAATCCGTGTATTTGCGGGAAGTAGGTGATGCTGGCTATGCTGGAGCCGTGGTTCTGGGCCTAGTTTCAAAATTGTTGTTGGGGACTCGGGAGGTGCAAATGGACCCTCAACTTGCAGCCGTTACTTCATGGATGTCATACCGTCGCAATCCTGCGGCGGTGATATTGGCAGAGACACTGAATGGCCTGGATGCCTAGAGAGAAGGTCGTTCTGACTTTTTAAGAGGTAGCCCTGTGATGCTGTTCATGTGGTTGTCTGAAAGATTCCATTTGGCGACCCCTCCAGAGTATCCCTTGTCGATTGTACCCAACTTCTTTTCGCGCTACTTCATCCATGTTGGCCTGCATGTTGAAAACTGGGAGAATTGGTTTGTGGAGTATGGGGCTCGTGGGCTGTATTGGTCAGTGCATTGGTGGGGACAGTAGCAGTCAGTTCTGGAGCTAGGAGAGTATTCGTATGTGCGGCTGGTTGGCCTCAGACAGACCATTTTTTATTTCCCTTGGCGGCTTCTGCGCCAATTTGGCTGGGCGCAGGTCGTTCCCCCTCGGACTTCAAATTTATTTCCAATAGAGGATTTGACTGAGCGCCTGCGTCTGTTGCTTGTGTCTCTTTGGGAAAATCGACGTCCGTCGATCGATCCCTCTCAGTTTGTCGGGAAGGTTTGCCATGTCCCCAAAGATTATATGAGGTGGTTGTGGAGGAAAGTAGTCAGCAAGATGTTGGCAGTAGGGACTTATCAAAGGTGGTTTATTTTATCTAACTCCATGGAAGAGGGTGTTGTGGTCTTTTAGAAAATGGTTAAAGCTCATCGATCCATGGAATGTTTGCGGCACTCCATTCAGGCAGGGGAAACTTGGGTTCCTCAGGATGTGGATGATAAGGGTGCAGGCTCTTCCGGTAGCTGTGGGTAAGACTCCTGGGGAGTTTATTTATGTAGTAGATATGGGGATCTTATCTGGATTTTTTATTGTAATAGGGGTAAGGGAGTTATCCGTTCCTTTTTCTTATGTAATCCGTGCTGTCATTTCTTATTAATGAAATAAACAAGTTTCTGATCATCTAGTTGTGCCTTTCGATGAATTTTGTATTTTGAATTATCTATACCAATCGCTAAGGCATACATAATCCTCTCGTTCAAGTAGATGTTTAGAATGAAACCGCCGTTCTCGGAGGTAAGAAAATAATATATTTTTGTGAAAAAGAAGGGTCCGTGCTCATGTGAGGAGTATGAGCTGCCTACATACCTCTGGGGTTTTTTGAAAAGTTTTAAAATAGTTTTTGTAGAGGATCAGGCCCACGTATTTCTAGGTTGAGGGAAACGGAGAGTTTTTTTTTTAGAATAGAAGGGGAATGAGAAGAGTCGTAGCGCACCGAGATTTAAGACTAGGGATAGAATTTATTGAGACGGTCCAAGTTGACTGGACGAGCCATCTCTTCCCCATCTAGTTCAGTGAGCATGGCGGCACTGCCAGACAAGATTTTCTTCACAATGTAAGGGACGCTCCAATTGGGCTTGAATTTCCCTCTGGGGTCCCAGATGGGTTCGATTATCTCTTTGAGGGATAAATCCCCCTCCCGGACACCGCAGTCCTTGACGCTCTTATTTAATGAATGGGCTATTCAGCGATGGTATCCTGTATGTGATAAAGAGCTTTTAATCTTCTTTCGTCTAGGGAGGTCAGCTGATCAAGACGGCTTTGACACCAGTCTTTTTCACTAACCTTATTTTTGAGCATGACGCGTAGCGAGGGTATTTCCAGCTCCACAGGTAGGATAGCATCCATGTCATAGACTAGGGAGTAAGGGGTATCCCCGGTGGAGGTTCGGATTGAGGTTCGATAGCCATAGAGGGTGTACGGGATCCGGTTGGCCCAATCCCTATAGCTTTCGGTCATCTTGCTGATGATGGCTTTGAGGTTTTTGTTGGCGGCTTCAACTGCACCATTGGTCTGAGGTCGGTAGGGAGAAGATTTATGTCTCTGAATCCCGTACTCGTTGACAACTTCTATGACTTCTGCCTCGAAGTGTAACCCGTTATTTGACACTAGCTCATGCGGGACCCCATATCGGCAGATGGTATTCTTCTTGATGAATTTGGCCACTTTCTTGGCGTTCGACACTATTTATGACTCAGCTTCAACCCATTTGGTGACGTAATCGATGGAAACTAGGATGAACTCATGCCCATTTGACGCCTTTGGTGTAACCTTCCCTATGATGTCGATACCCCAGGTGGAGAACGGACAGGGAGAAGTCATGTTGTATAATTCTCACAGAGGCAAGTGTTGAAGATTGGAGAACTGTTGGCATTTAGGGCATCTTCGAACATAGGCAGTGCAATCCTGCGCCATGGTGGTCCAGCAGTAGCCCTATCGGATGATTTTCTTGGTAAGCATATGACCGTTCATGTGGGGCCCGAATTCCCCGTTGTGGATTATCTGCATTATCTTTTCAATGTCAGCCCCTGTGATACAGTGCAAATGAGTTCCATCAAAATTTATTTTGAGTAGTGCTTTATGACAAATGATGTATTGGGCGGCCAACCTTTGGAGGGTACCTCGGTAATTCTTGTTAGAACCCTCGGGATACCTACCGTACCTGAGGAGCCACCAGATATCATAGTACCAGCAATCGACTAATTCGGGGTCTTCGGTGGAGACAAGCTCAATATGGTAGCAATGTGTCGGTTTGTCTTACTTTTAAACTAGGAAGGGGGTCATTTTTATTCCCTCGGGCTTGTCAACCATGGATTCCAAGGTAGCGAGAGCATCGACCAGGTTATCCTTTGCTCGGGGTAGGTAATGGAAGGTGATATCTCGAAATTGGGAGGCTAACTCTTCTAATTGGGCATGAAAGGGTTGGAGCTTTTTGTCTTTGTCTTTCCACTTTCTGAGCACTTGACCGATGATGAGGGTACAATCCCTGTAGACATCAAGGTATTGAATATCTTTCTTGAGAGTAACCTTGAGGCCCAGTGTGCATGCCTCGTATTCTGTCATGTTATTAGTGCAGGGGAAATTCAACTTGATGGCGATGGGAGTATGAGAGTCATCCCGGGCAACCAGGAGTATCCTAATGCTATATCCCTTTTTGTTGCAGCGCCGTCCAAAAACATTTGCCATCATAGGTAGTCTTGAGTGGTGCAGAGGATATTCTCATCTGGGAATTTACAGATCCAGACATTATCTTCTTCTACGGGGTAATCCGCGAGATAGTCAGAAATGGCTCTTCCTTTAACAGATTTTTGTGTGACATACACGATATCGAACTCGGTTAGGAGCATCAACCATCGGGCCATTCGGTTAGATAAGGCGGGTTTCTCAAGAAGGTATTTGATGGGATCCATTCGGGATATGAGCTTGATGGGGAAGGCGAGCATGTAGTGACGCAACTTTTGGGTGACCCAGACAAGTGCGACACATGCCTTTTCTAGAGCAGTGTAGTTAACCTCATACCCGGCCAATTTGCGACTGGCATAATATATGGATCTTTCTTTGCGAGAATCCTTAAGGTACTAGGCTAGCAAAGCCCCGGCTGCAGTGTTGGTTATGGTTAGGTATAGGAGCAAAGGGAGGACAGGCTGTGGTGGCATGAAAACTAGAGGTTGGGTTAGATATTGTTTGATTTGGTCAAAAGCTTCTTGGCAGGCCTTGTTCCAAACCTTGGTTGAATCCTTTCATAGGAGCTTAAAGATAGGTTCGCAGGTGGAGGTTAGCTGGCTGATGAACCGGGTGATGTATTGTAATTTTCCAAGGAAACCTCAGAGTTCCTTCTCTGTTCGGGGAGGCGGCATCTCAAGTATGTCCTTCAGCTTGGTGGGATCTACTTCTATCCCCTTCTCATTGACCATGAATCCTAAGAGTTTTCCCTTTGTAATGCCGAAGACACACTTCTGTGGATTGATTCTCATATGATAATGCCGTAGTCATTCGAAGAACTTTCGGAGAGCAGGAGCATGACCTTCTCTAGTTTTGGACTTGATAATAATATCATCCACGTAAACCTCGAACTCCTTGTGAATCAGGTCATGCAGGATGGTTGTAGCAGTCCTTTGGTAGGTAGCCCCAGCATTCTCGAGACCAAATGGCATAACAGTGTAGCAAAAGGTTCCCCATGGGGTGATGAATGCGGTTTTTTCTTGGTGGTCAGGGTGGATCTTGATTTGGTTGTATCCGGCAAACCCGTCGATGAATGACTTGAGAGCATGACTGGTTGTGTTGTCCACGATCATGTCGATGTTGGGTAGCGGATAATCATCCTTCGGAGAAACTTTGTTTAAATCTCGGTAATCCACATACATTCTAACCTTTCCTCCTGATTTTGGAACAGGTACTATGTTGGCTAGCCATGTGGGATATTCGATCACACGAATGAAGCCCACGTTTAACTGTTTGACCACTTCTTCTTTGACCTTGAACGACCATTCGGTGCAGAGCTTTCTCAACTTTTGTTCAAGAGGCTTGTAATCTGGGAGAGTGTGGATCTCATGCTAAGCTATTTCAGGATCGATGCTAGGCATATCATCATACGACCGTGCGAAGACATCCACGAACTCCTTCAGCAATTCTTTGAGTTGTGCACGCTAATTCTCGTCAAGGGTGGCCCCTATCCTAATCTCGTGCAGTTGGCTACTAGAACCGAGATTAATAAGAAGACTCTCTTCTTCATTAACTTGAACGCGGTTATGTTGTTTGTTATTAACCTTATTTAAATCAGTTAAGAATTATTCATTTGAAAAATCATCATCATCAAAAGTTTGATTAGAATCTAAACAATTAATTTAAGGCACAGCAAGATACTCAAAATCTTTGTTTATTTCATGGATAGGAAAAATAGCATTGACAACCTCATCAAAAGAGGACTCGACTACATTTGAGCCAAGATAGACAACAGAAGAAGAAACAGGGTAAACATTGGGGTTAGAGGAGATTTCAAGAGGTAGAACTGGCGCAGCATGCCAGTTAAGGAGAGGTGTATCAGCAGCCTTGATCAGATGAGAGGGGTCCAGTGATTCAGTGCCTGAGTGAACCATGCAGAGTGCCAGCCCCATCATCTGTAAGTTGAAGTAATCTTCGGAGTCACTTTCCTTAGTTTCTTTGGTATCTTTGATGAGCGGTTGTACGCAATGTGGGGAACTTTCGGCCCATGAGTAGTTGTCTTGGAGAAAGATTTCCATTCCAGGCCTCATCTTGTTATCTGTATGGTCATACCATGATTCTCGAAAACTGCAAAAGGGAAAATTCTCACCTTCTTTGATGAATCGTCCATTTAAGGAATCTTCTGAGATAGTTCGAACGCATTCTAACCCTCTCTTTGATCGAGTCTGGCGGATCATTCTGAGCTCTTGTTCTGATGGTTGATACCCTAAGCTGCAAGAAGGGAAGCTTTCTTCAGTTCGATGGGCTCAAGTATCCCCTGCTGCCTTTGCCCTAGCCCCAGTCCGGGCATGAAGTGCTTGTTTCTGAACATCTGAATCACATTGACATTCCCATGAGGGTCGTATTCTGGACAAACCCTTTCTTTGAAACCGTCCCCTGCCGGGAGTAGGCATGGCTCGACTTGGAATCCTGATAGGAGCATATCATTTGACCTGTGTTGTATCTCGAGAATTGGACTGTTGGTGCTTGCACCCTCAACATTTTCATCGTCGCCCAAAATGGTGATGACTTGCCCGTCGACGAAGAACTTCACTTTCAGATGGAGTGAGGAAGACACACCCTTTATATTGTGGAGCTAGGGTCGTCCAAGCAACAGGTTGAAACAGGTCGTGATATCGATGGCTTAGAATTCGACGACAGGGTTTATAGGTCCAACCCCTATTGCAAGTTTTATGGATCCCATCACCTCCCGATGGGTATTATCGTAGGCACGCACGGTAAAGGAGGTTCGAGCAAGGTCACTTTCTTTGAGACCTAAACATTTGAAGGATTTGAGTGGGAAGACATTCAAAGCGGATCCATTATCAATGAGAGAGGGCGGTACAACCTTCCCCATAACTTCGATGGAGATGTTGAGTGCGTGATTATGGTTTGGCCCAATTTTGGGGATTTCTTCTTCAGAAAAGGACAGCATTCGGGTAGAGGTCAAGGATCCGACCAGATTTACTGCTTCTTCTGGTGTGGTAGAGGGAGGAACTATAGGTCCTGTGAGTAACTTGATTAAATCATTTATGTGTAGTTGGGAAGACTTGAAAAGCCCCCATAGAGTGATGTTAGCTTGAGTTTTCTTCAGTCGATCGAGGATCTTGCCCTCCTCGATGGTCATTTCTGGCATAGGAAGGTTTTCAATGCCCTTTCCCTTGTCATTTGTTGGTAGCGATCTTGGAACTTGGTAATGTCTCCCAGATCTGGTCATGTGATTTACTGAAGAAGAGAAAAACTTAAATCCTATTTCCTCGTCAATCTCAGGTTGCTCTGCCGCCCTGTCTATTTCTCCGAGGAGTTATTCAAATGAGATCATCCCACTTATGTCGACTACTGGGCTAGCTCTTCCTGAAGCTTGTTCTTCTCTTGAATTCTTCCCCCTATCTGGTGGAAACAATTTTGTCTTTCCCTGTAAAGCCGATGCATTCCACAACTTTAATGGCTTCTTCACACAAGTTTTTCCATTCTGTGGGGATATGTGTGATTGAAGGGACCAAACGCCCTTATAGCTTCAAAGTGTCAAGTAACCTGGTGACACTACAAATGCTGTTGGTTTGCCTGAATAATTATGCCATAGTCTGGACAACATCCTCTAAGCTGACTTCGTCAGTAGGTACCACCCAACTATCTAATTCTCGGTCCCATTTCTGCACTTCTAAAAATAATGCACTGAACCTCTGGCAATCGATATTCATCTGTGAGGGAAATTTCAGCCCGAACTCTAGGAGTTGATTTAAGACCTCTGACAATTCCATACTTCCATCTTCAGAACGGGTACGAACAGAGATACATGCTCTGGTGAGGAATGACAGTGCCTGATCAGCGAGGCTAGTAGGGTGTAGGAGGAAATGTGGAAAAATTTGAAGAGGTTTTGGAGAGTATATGGGTGTGATTTGAGTTGAGGGATCGAAATCTGGGTTTTCTTCCAAGAAGATGGCATTGGTGTGATTTGGGAGGGGGTTATGAGTAGTGTTTGTCTTAGGATTGGCTGGTGGAGCGATGCTACCCCGATCGATGAGATCTTGGATTATGTTTCGAAGGTGGAAGCATTGGTCGGTGGTATGGCCAGCTGTTTGGTGAAAGGCGCAATGAGCATCAGTCTTGAAGTTTCTTGGGAGTGGATTTGGCAATGGTCGGGGATCGAAGGGCTTAATGAGGTTTCGGCTTAACAGGGCTTGGTAGACTTTGGAGAGGGGAGCATGGAGCTCAGTGTATTCCCTACGGACGGGGGCAGGGCGAGTTTATGGTGCCCATGATGTGGTTGGTTAAGAGATGTTGTTGATGGTTGAGACTACGGCACTGACAGGCTTGTCATATATTCTGGGGGTGAACTGTCTGGACACCTTCTTTGGTTCAACTTATGTTTTGGAAAGACCTGCCTCAATTTCTATTCATGCTTCTCTGAGATCTCGATAGTGGGGGTAGTACTATCCTCCCATGGTTGCTCGAACGTGGGGCAAGAAATTCTTCTTCACTATGTTGACTTGTTCTTCCTCAGATGGTCGATTGGTCACGGTAGTTTCTTTTTCCCTCCATCGGGCTATGAAGTTACTGACTGATTCTCCAGAGTTTTGTTTGAGCATCTCTAAATCACGGCGGTGACCTCGAGCTCTTCGTTGTATTTGTACTGCGACATGAATTCTTGGGCTACATCCTCCCAGCTACGGATTCTGGATTCCTCAAGAGATAAAAACCATCGGAGGGCACTATCCTTCAAAGTTTTCTGAAATAGTTGGTCCATTACTTTTTCAGAAGCCCTAGGATAGTCATGTAACGGTGGTAACTGCGAAGATGGACAATTGGGGGACCACTCCCTCCGAATTTATCGATGTTTGGCATCTTGAACTTCTCGGGTAACCTCGCTTTAGGATAAGGAGACATATGGGTGTAGTCCTTGTAATTCACAGAGATTCGGACTTGGTCGAACTTCTTAGTAAGCATCTTAAGATCTTATTTGACATTGTTCAACTCCTCCTCTTTTGGATCAATGACCACGGGCAGGTTAGCCATAGGGTGGGTAATGTTTGGCATTGGGAGCTGGGAAGGCGGCAGCCCATTAGCAGGAGGGGAACGTGGAGCGTGCTGATATTCTTCTGGGACCCATATAGGCTCGGGTGGACCCATAGCACGAGGGAATAGGGCCTCAGGATCTTGAGGAATAGGGACTTCGTTTCGTTGCATTTCTCGGACCTCAACTTGGAGGTTGTCAATTTTGGCCACGAGCTGAGCTAGGACTGTTGGCATATCCAGTTGTATGACTGGTGCTTGATCTGCATTTTCCATAGAAGATGGATGGATTCTAGACTCGGAAGAAGTAGTAGAGGAGAGGAGAAAACTCCATGGTGATTTGACTGAAGACCAAAGTCAATAAGGAGCCAGGCCAAGGGCGTGCGATCGACCTGAGAAGGCGTATGATGAGATTTATTTTTGAGAAAAAAGGGAAGAAACTTTTTTTGGATTTTTGATAAAAAGGGAGGAAATGTTTTTGGATTTTTGATAAATAAGGGAGGAATGTTTTTGAATTTTTAATAAAGACGGGAGAAAAGTTTTTGGATTTTTAATAAAGAAGGGAGAAATGTTTTTGGGGACGGAACTCAGCATGATTATTATGATTATTATGTTCTCACTTGTATTTAATTCTCCTAAATGCAATGTTGGACGGGATCCGAGCCTTGAAAAGTGGGGGTCTTAATATATGCAAAGCTACATTTGGACTTGTAACTAGGCTCACGGACACGGTCTCTTTTTTAAAATGCACAAAAATTAGGTGGCAGTCCGACCCAGAATTTCGGCAGAGTTTCGGGTTTAAACTGTCAATCTAAAGTGTGTGTCCTAGGTTTGACACCTATATGCGGGTTTGTAGTTGGTTGGGTGAATCGGCATGGGTTCCTCCCTTTGGCGTGACTTCCACGATATACGTCTTGCTCTTGTGGGCAATCGGTATGTGTGGACAAGCCATTTGATATACCTGAGTGTAGGTGAATTTCCTCACCATATACCTCTTGGGGACAGTACGTGTGAGAGCGAATTTGATATACTCGGTGTACGTGAACGAATTACCTGTGATATACCTCCCGTCATGACTTAGGTCAAGCGGTACGATACGGGGGAACCGTTCGATATACGTCGAAGGTACTTGGCCAATGGAAGGTAAGAGTCATATCGCTTAGGCTAATTGCGACCTGCCGGACCAGCGCCCATCACGAAGTGACCCTCAAGTTACTAGGTAAAAATTTGGTCAATAGCAATGCTCTTTGGTGATATCATGTGAATCATACATGATTCTCTTATTAGTATCTTATGATGAGAATGCCTTTCTTGATCACGCCAAAACAGGGAGCAAAGTACATGTACCCAAAAAGGTACACCAAGTATGGATGGGTGATGCGTGCAACATGGGGATATACATGTGATCCTAGGTGCACGTTGTGCGAAGTGTACATGGAGAATTTTTCTACAAGTGTGTGAAATATAAGCATAAGCATGGGGTACATATGAGAAAGGGGAAGATGCAGATATGGGGGGAAACATAAGAAAATATAGCATTCATCTAAATAGAGTCAAGCCCTCAAAATAAAAAAATCCCCAGCAGAGTCGCCACAGTGGCCATCCTCGATCCCCGCCGCGGAGGGAAAGGATCCTTTGGGTCCCACGCGTGCCCTCTTGAGAGAGCGCTTCGGCCTGCGTCGATTTGCGAGGTGTGAAAATGTAGAGAGATCCAGAGTCGCCAGTCTATTTTACTCAAAACAGACAAAAGAAAGGGGGAGCCACCCCGCAAGATGGCATCCAAAGACATACTGGTGCGTGCGAAACCAAAATGATTCGAAAAGGGTTCGGAGGCTTAGTTACGAAATGGGAAGGTGTTAGGCACCCATTCCGCCCATTCGGTCTCTCATGAATATTTTCTATTTTACCTTATGTTTCCCCCGTGATATGTGTGCATGTGTATAAATATAATATAGGTAAGAATCCTCGACTAGTATCATGGAGAAGATAAAGCGAGTCATCCGTAGGAAGATATTAAGAGTAATATTAGAAAAATAAGATTTATACGATTACCCCTACGTTGATCGTTATAATGGAACGATAACGCATATGGAGTAAAACGTCACTAAGATCAAGTATATAGCATATAAGGAAAATAGAAAAAAGAAGATAGAAGATACGGTAAAAAGTGAGAAAAAGGACTCGAGTCTCGAGTTTTACTCCGAGACACCTACGTAGCTTATAGAGGCATCAAAGTCCACGTAGTTGGCATACAAAACGAGGGGTGGGGTTTATCCCATAAATCCAAATGGGAAATCTCTTATTTGTGAGTGTGTGTGTGTGTGTGTAGAAAAAAAAGTGTTTTAGTTGTGAGAAGAGTGTGGAAAAAGTGTGAGAATCCTTATTTGGAATTTATGAGCAAACTCTTTTTTTCTTGTTTTTTGGGTTTTATTTATATGAAAATAAGAGATGTGCAATAATACTAGATAAAAAGTATATTAGGATATGTGAGATGAGATAATAAAAGTTCTAAGTAAGAAAACAAGTTATTGGGAATTCAAGATAATTTAGGATAGAGTTTGAGAAAGTTGGACCTTCTTGATGATCTTGAGCTTGATGTTGAATGTTGGAGAGCAGCCCTTGTACTTGGATGATGATGGAGAGTGTCTAATTCACCAAGTTTGATGAAAGTAATGATGAAAAGTGGAAGTAAAAAAGGGTTTTGGAAGTTGAAATCACGTTGCCTTCTTGAGAGGTTTCTGGGATTCGCTGAGAGAGATTTTTATCAGATCTGGGCTCTCCTTGCAAATGAGGCGAAGGCCTCCTTTTATAGGCCCAGGGACCTACCAATCGGCGTTTCCATGGCACTTCCTATCGGCAGGTGCCGATAGGCAGGGTCTGGGACCTGCCATTTGGGAGTGCACTTAAGGCTTTTTCAGAAAATTGGCTGCCAAGGGCAAACCGTTGGTCAGAATCACGCACGGGGCATATCGTTGGAAAGATATTTTAGAGACCTTCGAAAGTCCTTGGGAACACTCCCGGGTTTGGGAGTTGACTTCAGGTCAAATATGGCTCGAAAGCGTTTGTCGGTTCATTGGATGGGGAATCGTGCAGATGCAAATGGATCGTTCGTCTGCATGGTAAGTCTGAATCGCACACGGGGCATACCATTGGAAAGGTTAGGAGATGTACTTCAACATTCCAAAGAGTTTGACCCGGTTTGGAGAGTTAACGTTGGTCAATCGGGCCCAAGAAGTGATCAGTGGCCTCCTGGAGTCAAACAGATCGTTCGTCCGCATGGAAAGTCGGAATCGCATACGGGATGGACCGTTGGAAAGGGTTTTCAGTGCCCTTCGAAGCTTCATTCAACCTCGGTTGAGCTGAAGAGTTTACTTAGGTCAAACAGAGCCCGGGAGCGCCCGATGGCCTCTAGGTCAGGTTTCAGACGCAAACGGACCGTTCGTCCGCATGGTAAGTCAGAATCGTGCACGGGACGGATTGTTGGAAAGGATTTTCAGTGCCCTTAGAAGATTCGTTTAGTCTCGATCGAGATGAAGAGTTTGACTTTTGGGTCAAACTGAGTCGGGGAGTGCCCGATGGCTTTCAGGGCAGTGCTCGTGACATGACTTGGGTTTGCGGTGATGAGTGGAGGTACTAGGGACCTAAGGTGAGTTAGGGGGTAACAGAATGGGGTGTCTACACTCACGGCCAAAGTTTGCGACTATTTTTTTTCCTTTTGTTTCATCGCGGTGTCGGGCACGGACTTTGGGCGCGATCATTTTTCGTCACGGCATGGACTTGGGCCGCAATCATTTTTTTTCATTTTTTGTCACGGTTGTGGGTCGCGGCCACAGTCTGTGACCAATTTGTCACGGTTGTGGGTCTTGGACTTGGTCCGCGACCATTTTTTTTCTTTTTTTGGTCACAGTTGTGGGTCGCAGACTTTGGTCGCAATTAATTTGTCACGGTTGTGGGTAACGGACGAGGGCCGCGACCCGTCACGGACTAAGTCCGCAACCATCTGTCGTGACCCCTTGTGGATCGTGACCGTTTTTAAGTCACGGACTTGGGCCGCGACCCATGAAATTGTTCACGCTCGAAATGGTCACGGCCCAAGTTCGCGACCCATAGTCTTGGTCAGGGATTTTGGCCATCACCAATCGCCAGTTTTGGTGTAGTGCAAGATAGGAACACTCAATCTCCTCATAAATAAAGTCTTATCCACCCCTACCAGGCATGTGGTGCTTTCTTCAACCCATATAAGGCATTGTTAAGGTAATAGACGTGTCTCGGGTGATTTAGGTCTTCGAGTGCCTTTGGTTATCTTGGTACACTTTCTCATGTAGAATTCCGTTAAGAAAGTCACTCTTGACATCTATTTTATATAGCTTGAATCATATAGGACATGCTATGGCAAGTAGTAAGTGGATGGATTCAAGCCTAGCAATGGGAGATAATGTCTCGTCAAAATCTACACCCTCAATATATGTGTAGCCTTGAGAGACCACCTAGACTTGATGTTAACTATGGTACTATTCTCATCCATATTTATCTCATAAATCCACTTGGTACCTATCATATTTGTCTCACTCGGTCGGGGGACTAACACCTAGATATCGTTCTTATAAAACTAAAGAAACTCATCCTATATAACGGTTATCCAATTATAATTCTTGAGTGGTTATTTCAGATTCTTGGTCTCGAATAAGGAGGTGTAGTAAAGGTAGATAACCTCATTCTTAAGTTGAGCACGAGTCTTGACACCTAGTGTGGCATCACCAAGTATATCGAAAGGGTCATGACTCTTTTGAACCCAAGAGGGGGGATTCTCTAAATCCAGAGTGGGGTCCACTGGGGTAGTGCGAGGAGTGATGGGTTTATCATCTAGGGGTGCATCATCCTCACACTAAGGGTCAGGGTCAACATATGTGGGAGGTTCATCCTCTCTAATCATCATGGTTATTGACTCCATAACCTTAGAACTTGCAAGGTTAAACACCCTATAAGCTCTTCTTGATGACGTATAACCTAAAAATATCCCATTGTCTCTCCAGGAGTTAAACTTTCCTAATTCCTCTCTATCTCTATAAATGTAGCACGTACTCCCAAAGACATAAAAATATGATAGGTTTTGTTTCTTCCTTATCCACAACTCATAAGGTGTGTATAACATATGTGGACAAAGATATACCATATTCATCGTATGGCATTCGATACTCACCGCGTCTACCTAAAAGACTATGCACTTTTCTACTCAGAAGCATGGATCTAGCCATCTCTTGAATCATCCATGTGGCCATCCCAGGGCCTCCCTTTTTGGATTCTCTCTGGCATGCGCGCGGGGTTTGATCCCTTCCTTGGGGCGCTTGGTCGTCATCATTGTTGGGGATAATGTGTAGAGATAGAGTCACCATCCTATTTCCATAATATAGTCAAAAGAAATGCCACATCCTCAAGAGAATGAAATGAAGGAAAATATTGATGCTTGTTAAACTAAATAGATCAAAGGTCCAGGGACATAGTTACATAATGCCAATGTATTAAGCACCCATCCCGCCCTTTCGATCTCTCAAAGGCATGTGTTAATTTTCTTCTGTTAGACTCTGCGAAGTGTATCTGTAGACACCCCATTTTAGGAACCCCTTAAGCACCTCCTTAGGTCCCTAGCACTCAGTCATTCACTATAAACCCTAGGCTATACTCTAAGTACCGATATAGAGTCTATTGGGCACTCTCGAGCCCCATTTGACTCTAGTTAACTTTCTCGTATGAGTAAAAGCTCGATCAATATTATAAGGTCTCTGAATTCCTTCTCCAACGGTCTACCCCGTGTGCAAATCGACCTTACGGTTCAAATGACTGATCCATTTTACCTCAAAAATTGATCTAAAGGCCATCGGGCACTCCCGAGCTCCGTCTAACTCCTGTAAACTTTTTAGCTAAAATGAACCTGAATGAATCTTTGAAGGTATTTAAATACCCTTTCCAATGATTCGCCCCTTCACGAATCAATCTTATCGTACAAATGGATATCCTGTTTTAATTAGAAGGTTCACCAAGCGCTTTCGAGCCCCATTTGACATAGGTCAACTATTTGAATAGAACGAAGCTGAATGAATCTTTGAAGGCCACTAAATACCATTTTGCAATGGTCCATCTTGTGCGTGAATCAGTACTACAATTCGGACGAACGATCCATTTTCCTCCAGGAATTTCCTGTCTAGTGATCAATGGGTGCTTACGGGCCCTATTTCATATCGGTCAACTCCCAAATTCAGGAGTGGCTTAATGGATCATTAAAGGGCTCTGAATACCCTTTCCAACGGTCTATCCCATGCACAATTCTGACTTACGTTTGCATTTTACGACCATTTTTTCAAAAAGCCTACCTCAGACTGCCAATTGGCAACCCCAATACCCTTCCTATCGACGGCGTGTCTAGGGTTCAATGTCGATAGGATGGTCTAGTACCATTTCTATCTGCACCATTTTCCCCTATAAATAGTATGACAACCCACTCCAAATAATAACGGGTGGCCAGCCCTATACTATAATAAACCAGGTATCTCATATGGCACAGTCTCAACATCAACTACTAAACACTATAATTTAAGGCTAACTACCCGAAATCGTTAAGTGCGAATTGTCAAAAATTAAAACTTTTGTATTTAACAACAACAACAAACCAATAATGCAATCACAACCAACAATATACATCTAACTATGATGAGTGAAATGTGCAGGCTCCACTAATATGAAAGAGTACAATATATTGTACAACAAAATCTCAACTATGAAATACCCAAATATGCTGTCGGGTAACAGACAATACAATAATTTGAGAAATGAAATATGGAAGTGTTGATCTACAACACATGAATACTAACTCAATATACAAACTGAATCCTAATCTAGATGTACAAAGATAGGAATCGACTAAAGAAAAGTTCCGCAACAGTCCGCTACTACCACACCTCCACAAATACCCTGGATCAATAACATCAAAGGCGTCCTTGGAGAGGAACACCCGAAGTAATACAATATATGCAAGGAGAAGGGAAATACAAACGGGTCAGAGCTCGAGTTTGAAAAACGTTTTATAGCAAGTGTATTAAAATGCATAATAATTATAAATGCATTTTACATGATTTAGTTGGAATCGAACTCTCCATAATAATTCAACTAACCTATCATCTAAAGCGTGCACTAAACATATGCATGTGATCTCCAAATGGATGTCCGATTCTATTTAGGTAAGAGGATCCTAACTTAAACCCAAAAGAAGTACTTAAGAGAAATCATCTAACCTATCTCCCAATACATTTGTTTCATTAATTTATAAGTCATATACATTAACTTTAATGTAATAGTTATAGTTATCTTTATAATGTTCATTTGTTGAACATATAAAGTTACATGATCCAATCATGCCCACATCATCACAATACATCAACAATCTCATTTACTAGAATTTTATATTCTAGTGATACCCATATAAGGCATGAAACCATATATATAAATATTATATATGAGTTATTAGCATCAAGAATTAAGAACTAAACTCCTCCCGATTCTCAACACGGCGCTGCGTTTCGTGCGTGGGACGTCTCGCCGAGGAGAAATCCAAATAAGGAACCCCCCGTTACACTACTCCTGACCATATCGATCCTCGGGGCTCATTATGCCCTCAATGCAAGATGCATGTAACCCAAATGATTATAATCCAATTTTAATTAATTGATATTCCCAATTCTCAACAGTACACGGCGTTTCATGCGTGGGACGTCTCGCCGAGGCGAAATCCAAATAAGGAACCCCCCCTTTACACTACTCCTGGCACTGCTGATTGGCGGGATAGGTGATATATATATATATATATATATATAATTATGATCATTACAAACTAAACTTATCCCCAATTTCCAACATTACACTGCGGTTCGTGCGTGGGACATCTCGCCGAGGCAAAATCCAAACAAGGAACCCCCCCGATACACTAATCCTGGCAATGTAGGTCGTTGAGGTCCATTACGCCCTTGATACCCGAGTACAAACACAAGCAATAATAACCATCCAACCGAGCTATAACTCAAAGGACGTCCGCAAAATAATTAATGTATATATATATATATATATATATATATATGTCATTTGTTGACCACCATGGACGACTATGACCTGGGGAATATCCACATCCTTCTTTTCTAGTCAGAATGCTCACCCTCTACGCACGAAACTTCCCAATGATATCAAGGAGGAGGTATGCTTAACATGTATATACACCATCATATAAGGTATATGTACATCCCACATAATAAAGATATACCATTTTATAAGGTATACCTGCACATCATTTCCATATTCATTATACGCCCTTAGGCAAAATAGATTAATATCATTATTTAGTATATCTCTCTCTTTTGATACACTAACCGTCAATTCTCGCACAATAACCCCACTTAGTATATGCTATACTAATACTCACTTGAAGCTCACATGTCGCTTCAAATAATGAATTGTCTCAAAATTACATTCAAGTTATGGATATTCTTAATCCTAATAAACCTCAGTTTTCATACGCGGTTCTCCATCCATAATATGGTTCGATTTAATTTATGAACCTTTAAAGTTACCTAATTTGGGATTGGATCCTAAGATCCGGCATCTCTAAGTTATTCTCATTCTCAGATCGTGAAATTGTTATTATCACCAAATAAAATCCCAAATAAAAGTGGGCTTCCCCACTTAGTAAAATACCAAAATCTCCAATCGGTATTCCTCAAATACTAACCTCGATACTTAGAGGATTTTCCACCAAATTGATATAATCTTTTAGATTCTCACTTCTCAAAATCAATCACTAAAACTCCCCGACATTTTCATTTAGTCATTTATCACTATTTCTCTTATTTCCAATATAAGAGAGATATGCCACCATCACATTTATTTATCAATTTACCCCATATATCATCTTATGATTCTAAAGTCTATAATCCCCTTACATAATCACTTAATCCTTTATGATACTCTGATTATGAAAGTCCATACATACAAACCCAAAGAAAAAGGGGATTACTTAAATTCTCAAACTTGAATCCAAAACAGGGGACCGGTCGACCGGCGCCCAAACCGCGGTCGACTGCGTTTCTTAATTTTGCCTATAATCGAAGACAGTGTGCCCAATTATGGAGGGCACGGTCGATCGGACCTCTATACCCGGTCGACCAGACCTCTATACCCGGTCGACCGGCCCTCTATACCCGGTCGACCGTCCCTACCAGGTACCACGGCCAAACACCATTTTTACACACTCCAACTTCTCAAAAACCCCCAATATAATTACATTTAACCACAAATCTTCAACCCAACCATATTCATAACATTAATATTCATTCTAGAATACTTATAAACTAGTTTCTAACCTTAAATCCATTTTATACACTACAAATCTAAGGTTTTTCCCAAAAGTTAGGTTTTTAACAATTTAAACCTAAAACCCAAAATTCAATCCACAAATCATGCAATAATTGGTACACAACAATTATTTAGCAAGTTTAATCACTTGCCACGAGTTCGTAGGGTCTGAATCCGCCTTAAGATCGTGCATTGGCCGGAAATCTCCACTTTTCTCCTCTTTTCTTCTTCCTTTCTCCTTTTCTCTCTCTTTCTCTCCTTCTTTCTAGGGTTTTCCTCTTTCTCTTAAGTGAGAATGACTTCTCACGTGGCTTTTAAGCCTTATCCCACAAGATACACATCTTTAAATGATAATACATACTTTAAATGCCTTGGTAACTTTAATTCGAGTCAAACGGTCCTAAATTATTTCGGAACCTAAATAGACCCCAAGTACAGTCATTTCGACTTTCTTGACCCTTCTGGAAACAATGGTACCCTCAGAATTGCCATTCGACACACTTTCTAAGGACCCCAAATTTGACCTCAATTGCCAATTTAATTAATCTCCAATTAAAAATAGTATTTATTTTTCCCAAAATAAATAAATATTCATCTCCAAGACCTCAGGTTATTACAAACTTCCCCACTTACAAGAATTTCGTCCTCAAAATTTAGCTAAGTCTAATTCGCCAAAGCTCAACTAGTTCTACTATACCAAATCTTGCTAATCCCATCTCCAAACTTCTAACTTCCCACGATGAGTTCATTTTAAATTGATCTTTACGTTGAATAAGAGTTATATAAAACCAATTTCCACAACTAGGGTGCCCATACACCCTTTATATTTGAGCTTTATGCTCACAACAATCATAATGAGGCTTTATTTGCCCCCAAAAATACCACAATTCCAACAATATAAGTAATACTAAAATTTTAATAGAGTAAAAAATTTTAATGGTCCAAAGAAATAACTCCTCTCGATTCCAGTCAATCGCCAATTTCGTGCGGGGGACGTCTCGCAAAAGCGAAATCCAAACAAGGAACCCTCCCAATACACTACTATGAGGAGACGTCGGGGATTAAGAGTTTGTTAAATCCGGACTAGAGTTCGAAAAGATTAATTTTATGAAAATCATTTTGAAAGGGCCCGAAGGCCGACAAAGGTTTTATTTAAAAATAGTTTACTTTGAAAACGGTTTATATATATATATATACTATAAAATGCCTTATGTCCAACACAAGGTCTTTTTGGATCATCATCTATATAACATGTAGCTCACAAATATTATCATACTTATGAGCTAAAATTTTACCTGCTTCCCATCAAACCACAATCTTAACTTCCAAATATAAACAACAGCTTACATCATTTCAATATATTGCCATTTATAAGGCAAATCCATATCTGGAATACAACAATTATAATAGTCTATCGTGCCCATGTAAAAAGAAGTAGCTTTATCATTACTACTTATCACTATAACCACACTTACATTTACCACAAGGTTTAAAGCTCTTTTTTAGCACCTTGCAAAATTCTCTATCCTTTTTACAAAATAATAGAATAAGAGCCTATCTTGCTCAAAATTTCCCTTTAGGGTCATTACATACATAATAGGGCTATAGTTGTACCCTTTCACAATGACCTTACATATGATATCCCCAAAACTCATTTTAGTAATTATCCTATTTATAAAGGAAAATTAACTTACATTACCCATCTATAGTCCGATTGCCCATCCTCATCAATGGGCTCCCAAACAAAATCTCCCGATCTAAAACGAGTTGCACTTCCAAAATTTCATCAAACTGTGGTCCTTTACCTCTTTGAGGATAATCTCTCTTTTTATGATCTATTTCTTTACAAAAGAAACACTTACCCACAAATCCTTTCTTCCCACTCGCATTACTGGCACTCTCTTTGCCAAACTTACTTGACGAACTCGAATATCCAAAGTTCTTACCCTCTTGCAAACGAAGGCGATATTTATGACACTTTAGTAGTTCGCATTCACTACCTCATCAAAATTCATTAACCTAGGACTCCCTAACAAATGTTGTTGGATTTTCCAATCTAAACCTCGAACAAACTTTGATATACGTTCCTCTTCCGTATTTACCTCATTAGGTACTAATTTTGCCCATCTAGAGAAGTCTTCCTCGTATTCCGCCACCGTTCTATTTCCTTGAAAAATCTTTATATTTTGAGTCGGGGAAGGGAAATACCTTATATCAAAAAGTTCCCAAAATTCTTTTATAGGTAAAATATCTCTCTATTCAGATGTGGCGATAGACTCCCACCATTGAAGAGCTGAACCCGTTAACCTAAAGGTGACTAAAAACTATTTCTTTACCTCACTACACTCAACCATACGAAGATGCCTCTGCATACTATTTTTCCATTGACTTGCAGCCACTGCATCAACTCCCCCTGCAAACTCGGGAGGATGCCACTTACTAAAATATTTCTTCACTCTCTCCCATAAAGACAATCCTAAATGGGTTGGGGCTACTCGAGCGGCAGATTACTGAGCCATCGTAGAAACGACAGCAGTTACTGCTTGTGCCGCTATATTGGCAACATCATCCGTAGTCATGTTCCTTTGAGGCATTTGGGGTTGCACATTCCCTTTATTTGCCCTGACTGAACGACCTCCCTTCGGTGGCATCTGAAACAAGAATAATTGTATCAGAACGCCTTTCAAATATTTTCGAATCACAGAAAGATATGGACGTATGAATGCAATCGTCCTAATAATAAGGCTCTACATCAAGAACGCTTACGAAAGATCATAGTAATGCACACAGATCCTAAAGACACTAGAACCTGATGCTCTGATACCATCTGCGACAACCTGCTCCAAATAATAACGGTTGGCCTACCCTATACTATAATAAACCAGGTATCTCAGATGGAACAGTCTCAACATCAACAACTAAACATTATAATATAAGTCTAACTACCTGAAATCGTTAAGTGTGAATTGTCAAAAATTAAAACTTTTATATTTAACAACAACAACAACAAAACCAATAATGCAATCACAACCAACAATATAAATCTAACAATGATGAGTGAAATGTGCATGCTCCACTAATATGAAAGAGTACAATATATTGTACAACAAAATCTTAACAATGAAATACCCGAATATGCTGTCGGGTAACAGACAATACAATAATTTGATAAATGAAATATGGAAGTTTTAATCTACAACACTTGAATACTAACTCAATATACAAACTAAATCCTAATTTAGATGTACAAAGATAGGAATCGACTAAAGCAAAGTGCCGCAACAGTCCGCTACTACCACAGCTCCACAAATACCCTGGATGGATAACATCAAAGGCGTCCTTGCGGAGGAATACCTGAAGTAATACAATATATACAAGGAGAAGGGAAATATAAATGGGTCAGAGGCCGAGTTTGAAAAACGTTTTATAGCAAGTGTATTAAAATGCATAATAATTATAAATGCATTATTACATGATTTAGTTGAAATCGAACTCTCCATAATAATTCAACTCACCTCTCATCTAAAGCGTGCACTAAACGTATGCATGTGATCTCCAAATGGATGTCCGATTCTATTTAGGTAAGAGGATCCTAACTTAAACCCAAAAGAAGTATTTAAGCGAAATCATCTAACCTATCTTCCAATACATTTGTTTCCATAATTTATAAGTCATATGCATTAACTTTAATGTAATAGTTATAGTTATCTTTATAATGTTCATTTGTTGAACATATAAAGTTACATGATCCAATCATGACCACATCATCACAATACATCAACAATCTCATTTACTAGAATTTTATATTCTAGTGATACCCATATAAGTCATGAAACCATATATATAATTATTATATATGAGTTATTAGCATCAAGAGTTAAGGACTAAACTCCTCCCGATTCTCAACACGGCGCTATGTTTCGTGCGTGGGACGTCTCGCCGAGGCGAAATCCAAACAAAGAACCCCCCCGTTACACTACTCCCGACCGTATCGATCCCACACTAGATCAATAATGGGTGAAGACGAGGGAATAAACGACTCGGTCGCACACTCAAATTCATTTAAGCATTGTTCAAGCCTCTGAATAGCATCAGTTTGAATTTGAGTTGCTTTCTCTTGCTCGAGGATGAACTGTTGCAAGAGGCTTTCGAGAGCGGAGGTGGATGAAGGTGGGGAAGTGATGGTTGGTGGTGGGACAATAATGGATGGGTGAGGTGTACATAACACACTATTATCATGACTAAATAGATAATATTCATAGTAAGTGTGGGGAGCGAGGTTAATTTCATCATACACGAAAGGAGTGCTTTCGTGAAGGACATGTGGTGCACAGTGATAGGACTAATCAGGATGTTGTGCACTAGGTTGCCATGACGACTGTTGGAACGTGTGAGAATCCTAAACATGGGGTTGGGGTTCATATTGAGTGGGAGGGTGATCAATCCATCATGAATAATTTGGTTTCTCACACCACACGGTATTAGATATGTCATGATAATAAGTCGGAGTGGGTTCCAAAACCGTGTCAGATGGATACACATACTCCATGATGAGTTCGGATGGATAAAGAAGGTACGGGCACTCATGGGACATGTGATTTTCATGGGAACAATAGGTTCACTTCGAATATGGAAAATGGCTAAAGTTGTCCCATAAGCAATGTTCTTCAGCCATGACGGGATGGATAGGGGAGAAAAAATTTTCTCAAAAATATTTTTGAATTTTTAATTTATTTTTCTGGGGTGAAAAAGAAGGAAAATATTTTTGGGTTCTTGTTTTGAAAATAAGAAAAAGGATGAAAAAAAAAATTCGAATTTTTGAAAAGGGATAAAAGTGGACTCGGTATGAAACACATACTATCAGCGCACATAAAACCTGACTACCAATGGATTAGAATTAGAAACGTACAAGCAAAGGAAAATCCTAACTAGCACGTAACCAATTTTTATCTTCAATTAAGTGATTGGGTAGTCAAATTTGAATTACTCCGTGGGCGAGAAAAAGCACGGAATCCTATACGTCGCCTTTGAAAAATTGTGCTCCTACTTGGCTTGCTAGTTGATTGATTTTAATTAAGTGATGGCATGGGTTAACAAGCAAGTGTAATTAAGTGATTGAGTCGGGTGATGAAATCCCTTCTCATTTCAATGACCGGGTCTAGGTCTTAGGTTAATTAATTCATCAAACCATTCAAAGTAAGACTATGCAAAATAAAATCGCATAGTAACAAATAGTCAAACAATAAATGGACTCTCTAACATGAGAGGTGCAAGTGATGAAGAAATGTACCTACTACGGCTTTTACACACGTATGGTTAAGATCGAGTTGAGTCGACCGGGGGAAGCTCGTCTAACTTCAGTCATCTCTAGGAGTCCTACGGACCCAAAGTTAGAGGCTTCAAAATTTCACTCCGAGGGCACTCTCTCTACCTTGTCATGTTTCCCTTTTCACTTTTTTTTAAATTTAATTTAATTATTACATATAATTGGTGTCCAAAGCACCACAAATAAATTTATAATGCCTCAATATCTTAATTCAAACAATCTATGAAAAATAAAAATATATATATACAAATTAACAAATGTACAAGTCTTCAAAATGCTCCCTGACTCAAAAAGTCGGCAACGAGACTTCGTGAAAAGTCAATCGCCAAAGTTTGAGTAAAGTCCAGCACTTAAAAACCCGACAACGGCGCCATTTGATATAATGCATTTTCATATATGTTGTTGTAGAATAAAAGTGGGTCAATCAAAAATTCCTTTTGGTACCTACAAACAAACTAAAATTGTATATTGGCAAGTAAGGAGTCAATCCGCGCTCCCTAATATGGATAAGAGCAAAGTGAAAGCAAATATGATTTTTAAAACAATTACGAATGGATATTTATACTACTAATTATGAACTAAAATTAAAACTACAATAATAAATAAAGAAAATGATAAAGTGAGCTAAATATGAGGAGAAAATAATTATGAGATAATTCAAGGGATTATGCTTCACCACTTAACCTATTTATTTTTATTAATTACTTTGTCTATTTGAAATACCCCAATATATATATAAATTGACAAATCAACTCTAGTTGCAAATCTAGAGTTACATATATTCCTTTTAGAAAATTAATAGTTAAATTTCACATACTCACAGAAATTAGATTTAAACATATTCTAACGAATCACCCGCTAGGGAATATTTACTAAAAGTATTTTAAATCATTAAAAATAAGTTTTAGAGTAGAGAAATTGAAACTACAATATCATTCAAAATGTGCCTATATATAGTTTAATTAATGAATAAATATTATAATTTGAATTTACGATTTTCTCTCGAAAATAATTCACCCTCTCTCGAGGCGTAAATATAAATTGTAAAATTTTAATATTAATATTCAAAAGGGGATAATAAATAAAAAGGCAAAAATAAAAATAATTAAGTTAAGGGTTCCATCTCACCCCTTGAATGGGGGTATTTAGCCTCTTATTTGGGTATTATTACATATAAAATGTAATGATAACACAATAAGAGGCATAATATAAATAATCTAAGAGATAACAACAAAAAAAGTCTCCTTAAATTTTCATTCCAATCCCAAGCTTTGACATGAATAGTAACTCACAAATTTGAGTTTAACAACACTAAAAATAATGCCACTCAACTCACAATTTGTATCTTACAAAAATAATCTACCTGACACTCAAGTCACTATTTAAAAAAAATGAAAAAGAAGAAATAAAAACAGAATAAAAAATTGAGCTCCAAAAATGGAGCTCTTAAACTAAAAACTACACTACTCTCCCCACTCTTGCACTATTGAACTATCGGATCCCCCCATGTCTGAATTGAAGAGTCTTGTTTTATAAGAGATTACATCGGGATATGGTTGAGGGTAGTTTAGCAGAAAATAGGGTAACAGTTAATATGTCACTTTTATTTCTGGAATGTGCAGAAGCTAGGGATGTGGGGATAAAAGGTTTGATATAAAAAAGGAATAAAGGTCAATGGGTGAGTTTTGTTTTGTCTTTTTCTTGGACAAAAGCACGTAGAAATCGGGTTTGTTTGGGAGTTAAGAAATGTAATAAGGGAAATGAGTCTTGAATAATGGGAAAGGTTTGGGACAAAAGTCTGAAGTTAGGGTAGGGGTCGAAATGGGTTTGGTCCAATGGGTTTAGAGGCAACCTTGTGGTAAGTTGGTTTGGAGTGTGGAGGTGGTTGAAAATGGAGGAGAGAGAATATGGGAGGTAGGGGATGAAGATGGGTGAGAGAGGAAGTGTTTGGGTGTGCATGAGTGTAGGGTGTATGGTAGGGTAATGTGCGTGTATGTTAAATTGTACCAAAAACATACAAATAAATTAAAACTAAGACTTAACTAAAATTTAAAAAATAAAATCTATGAAAACCTATCCTATTAATAGAAAGACACAGTATAAAATACAATAAAAATAATAAAACTAACCTAATAAGATATAATAAATATTACTAAAAAAACTAAAAATTAAAAACAAATAATATAAAAATCTAATAAAATCCACACCTATAAAACTATAAGAACACTAAAAATAAAATAAAATAAAATAAAATATTAAAAAAAACATAACGCACAATATGGACTCAATTATAGTCACAAATAAATCCAAAAAAAATTTACCTCACTCGAAAAAAAAATACTAAAAATTAAAAACAACACAAATAAAAGTCTAAAAAAAAGGTGCAAACGAAACACACACAAGGCTAAGGTGATGGCTTGGGCTCGGTTTAGGCTTGGGTTTGGGACAGGTTCGGGATCATTTAATCGCATCACTGTCACGTTTGATGTACATGACCACTTATTTATAGCAATTGCCAAGAATTAAGCTTGTTTGACACCGCAAATGCTTATTGACCTACAAAACAAACAAATACCAACATAAGCCCGATTTTATCGAGAATTAGCAATTAAAATGCGTCTATTTGGGGTATAAATATAACACTTTTGGGTGCTTATCATACCCAAATAGATGTAACCTTTTGTTTGACTTTGCCGTTATTGGCTCTAGTACTAGCATTAGAAGCGTTCTCAATTGGCATAGAAATACGTTGAAATTCTACCATTAAGCTTTGTGAAGTCAATACTAGAAACTCAAATTTCTCTCTAAGACTTGAAAAGTATCTATTGCAGTGTGTGGGACTATGTGCACGTTTAGTCCTGCCTAACCTGTAGAAAAATTTCTTAAGGTGACATGGACCTTAACAATGGGTACAAACATAGACTTTTTTGAATCCACCTTGGTTCGCTCGTTTAGGTTGAACTCTATTTAGTGGGTTGGGGATAGGCCTATACGGATCCACTACAAATAAATGAATTGGTTCCAATGTGGCATGGGAAGTGAATGCACCATTGAAACTTATTCCTTGCCTCTCCCTAAAACCTAAAGTGGGACCGAGGATCATTTTTCCACCCTTTTTCGATACATCCTCTATTGTAACCTTGACCTCCTAGACATGTTCGAGATATTTCTAAAGTTGAGATACAAGGGCTTTAAGTTTCTCACGAGTCTCCACGGATACTTGAAGATCTCTCATAAGACTAGCCACTTTGTTGGTCAAGTCACAATTTTCCCTCTCCACTAAGACGACTATCTCCACTAAAGAAATTATCGAGGACTCTCTCTCTTGATTCTCTCAACTCCTTCTTTAAAGATTAAACTCTAAGCACTAAACTTTATTTTTCTTTTTCAATTTTAAGGACTCGGTGTAAGAATGTTAAAGGTCGCTCTCTCCCTCACTCAAAATGTCATCTCTCTCACTGTCTTCGCAATGACTAAACTCATTGTCCAACACTTTAAAAATGCCTCAAAGACATTTTATAAAACAATACCCCAATGTATCCAAGGATCAAACGTAAATATGTATTCATACCTTCATTAAGATCCCTAGAATATTGAAGATGAAAATCGCCACTAGCCCAATGTGTCCCCGATGACACTTTAACTTTGATACATGGTCTTGAATCACACATCATAGGCTTGAAGGACACACAACTCAAATCCTAAAAACCTATGAATCAATAAAGTTTTGTCCAAACACAGAATTAATCCAGTATATACAAATTGACTTGATTTAGAAATTTGTCCTTTTAAATCTCCCTCTTTGGATATTCTAGGACAAAACTGAAGGCAAAAACGTATTGGGTCGTCAAGCTCCCTAAGACTCAATTGTAACACCCCGCCCGCCCGGGGAGAGCGAACGGAGCGCTAATGCGATAAAGTAAATCCAAATCCACAAGTGACAAGGTATAGAGCATCTAAGTCCCACAACAACAAAAGAGAAACTACAAATCTCAATCTCTTCAAATTAAATACCAAATCTCTCGAATTACATAAAACAACTAACTCGAAAATAAAATACAAATCTCCAAAGATCTATAAATCAAAATAATACAAATCTTTCCCAAACAATCCTCGCTAAAATCAATCTCCATAGCTCCCCAAAATCCGCGCTAACCTGCCACTAAAAGAAAATATGGGGAAGTACACAATATGACAAGAATTATGCTTAACAAATATATGTTAGCGATGAAAAAAACGTAACAACACGAGTATGAATATTCAAATCAAAATGCAAATCTCAATAGCATTTCATCATTATAATTTCTTAACAACACTTTAATCGGGTCACCAGGCCTCACCACATCCGTATATACTCTATCAAGCCATAGCCCGGGAAACCGAAATTTTGGTCGGTGCCCAACCTCCGTGCCATATTAAAATCTCATGACAACGTGCTCATCAACAATATAATGATACCACATGAATCAAAATAATTTCAACAATTATTTTCCAGATTTTAATGAATTTATCAATTCAAATATGAGTTCAATTAACAATAATTCAAAGAGAATGACACTCGCGAGATTTAAGGAGCATATTGTGTAAAACCCCATACCTCAAACCATGATGAGAAACCAACGATCACATCCTCAAGATCAACACAAAAGAAATACAAAAGCTCCTCCAAGAACCTCCAACAAAATATCCCCAAGTACATCTCTAATCTAAGGTTGGAACTCACAAATTTCAAGGGCCAATGTGCATATTAAAAGAAAAAGAATATAAAATATATTTGCTACCAAAATTTGTGCCAAAAGTAGGTTAAAAGGGTTGCTCATGACTTCCTTTTATAATGCAAAGAAATGAAGACTTGGAATCCAAAAGACTCCTTTAAATAAGGCAAAGAAATGAAGAGTTGGAAGTCAAAACAACTCCAAGAGTTAAAAACATTTAAAAATCATTTTAAAATCCGTTTTAACTCCGATTTCGAAACCGTTTGAAATTCTCGCCTTTAAACACAATAACCAACATTTTAAAATTTGTTTTAACTCCGTTTTCGAAATCGTTTGGAATTCTCGCCTTTAAAATTAATAACTAACATATTTGAGCAATAAAAATAATTTTATCCACAACTTTACTTTCCTCCATTTTCCATAAATTAATTAAAATAGCCCAAAATTACGCGGGTTATTACACTTCCCCACTAACAATGGAATTTCGCCCTCGCAATTCACCAAATGCCTAACTCTCAAAATCAGGCCACTACACTAACTCCAAAAATAAATCACGTCTCCCAAAAATAAATTCCTCACCTCTAATCTCGAAACTTATCACGAATATCACCAAAAAATTTCTATCTCCAAAAATTGTTATCCACGCAATGAACCCAAAACCGATGACCCGAGGGTTGCCGTATACCTAAGCTCTGATACCATTTGTAACACCCCGCCCGTCCGGGGAGAGCGAACGGAGCGCTAATGCGATAAAATAAATCCAAATCCACAAGTGACAAGGTATAGAGCATCTAAATAAAACCACAATAATATAAATGCACTAATCTCAATCTCTTCAATTACAACAAGTCTCTCGAATAAAAAACACAACAACTAACTCGAAAATAAAATACAAATCTCCAAAGCTCTATACATCAAAATAATACAAATCTTTCCCAAACAATCCTTGCTAAAATCAATCTCCATAGCGCCCCAAAATCGGCGCTAACCTGCCACTAAAAGAAAATATGGGGAAGTACACAATACGACAAGAAAGATGCTCAACAAATATATGTTAGCGATGAATAAAATGTAACAACACGAGTACGAATATTCCAATCAAAATTCAAATCTCAAAGAATTTATCAATATAATTTCTCAACAACACTTTAATCGGGTCACCAGGCCTCACCGCATTCATATATGCTTTATCAAGCCATAGCCCGGGAAACATGAATTTTGGCGGGTGCCCAATATCCGTGCCATATTAAAATCTCATGATAATGTGCTCATCAACAATATAATGATACCACATGAATCAAAATAATTTCAACAATTATTTTTCAGATTTCAAAGAATTTAACAATTCAAATATGAGTTCAATTAACAAGAATTCAAAGAGAATGACACTCGCGAGATTTAAGGAGCATAATGTGTAAAACCCCATACCTCAAACCATGATGAGAAACCAATGATCACATCCTCAAGATCAACACAAAAGAACTACAAAAGGTCCACCAAGAACCTCCAAAAAAATAGCCCCAAGAACACCTCTAATCTAAGGTTGGAACTCACAAATTTCAAGGGCCAATGTGTATATAAAAAGCAAAGGAATATAAAATATATTTGCTGCCAAAATTTGTGCCAAAAGTAGGCTAAAAGGGTTGCCCACAACTTCCTTTTATAATGCAAAGAAATGAGGAGTTGGAATCCAAAAGACTCCTTTAAATAAGGAAAAGAAATGAAGAGTTGGAAGTCAAAACAACTCCAAGAGTCAAAAACATTTTAAAATCATTTTAAAATCCGTTTTAACTTCGATTTCGAAACCGTTTGAAATTATCGCCTTTAAAAATAATAACCAACATTTTAAAATCCATTTTAACTCTGTTTTCGAAACCGTTTGAAATTCTCGCCTTTAAAAATAATAACCAAGATATTTGAATTGTTAAATTCTTTGAAATCTGAAAAATAATTGTTGAAATTATTTTGATTCATGTGGTATCATTATATTGTTGATGAGCACGTTTTCATGAGATTTTAATATGGCACGGATGTTGGGCACCCGCTAAAATTCCTGTTTCCCGAGCTATGGCTTGATAAAACATATACGGATGTGGTGAGGCCTGGTGACCCGGTTAAAGTGTTGTTGAGAAATTATATTGATAAATGCTTTGAAATTTGAATTTTGATTTGAATATTCGTACTCGTGTTGTTACGTTTTATTCATCGCTAACATATATTTGTTGAGCATCTTTCTCATCGTATTGTGTACTTCCCCATATTTTCTTTTAGTGGCAGGTTAGCGCGGATTTTGGGGCGTTATGGAGATTGATTTTAGTGAGGATTTTTTGGGAAAGATTTGTATTATTTTGATGTATAGAGCTTTGGAGATTTGTATTTTATTTTCGAGTTAGTTGTTGTGTTTTTTATTCGAGAGACTTGTTGTAATTGAAGAGATTGAGATTAGTTGTAATTCGAGAGACTTGTTATTGTGGGTTTATTAGAATGCTCTATACCTTGTCACTTGTGGATTTGGATTTATTTTATCGCATTAGCGCTCCGTTCGCTCTCCCCGGGAGGGCGGGGTGTTACATCAATTCCCAACCCCAAAATGAAAAAGTTATAGACGTTTTACTGTCATGAATATGAGTAGCTTTGCTATTGTGTAAACCTTTATCGCAGCGCTACTAACCTGCACATTTAAACACACCTTTTAATATAAAGACAATATAACAATATAAATAGCATAGAAAAAACCCTCCCCCGTTGTCTAACCATTTTTACCTAAGAACGAGAGTCTCCCTTTAAGTTAAAGATCTCCCCCACATTAAAAGAGTTAGATACCATTTTTCCCTCTTTCTGTTCGGGAATGGATAAGGAATATGGAACACAATAATAAAACATTAATCCCTAACAAAACCAAATCTCCGCCAAGTGAATCATGAGTAATCATAAAGGAAAATAAATATATTATGCAGTGGTGTGAAGTAAGTCATGCAATGACAAATAGATTGGCAACACAAGCATAAATAATATGAACTACAAACAAATAATATCAACTACGATGCACACAATTAAGTAAAAGATGCCAAGATGATCATAACACATGCCAATTTGAATCAAAGATTAAGTGAAATGCAACCATGGATTAAATAAAATGCAAAGTCTCTAAACACAAAGCATACCATATATATATAGCCGAACATATACCAAGAAAGAACATACAAATATATAGGTATAAATGACCACAAAAAAATAAACACATAAGCATTACACACTCGCATAGTATCAATTTATCCAATCAAAGTGGTACGGAATAAAGGGGAGAGAAGTAGAAACAATAAAAAATGATTAAATTACTCAAATATGTCCAAGTAGATCCATTTGATAAATCTTCACATGTAAAATAAAGAACTCAAAAGTAAAAAATAACCACAATGCACACTCTCCTAGAAATATTGATGATTCTCGAATCAATAGTGTCCAAACAATTAAGATCAACAAGGACTCATTGTCCCCATTAATCTTCAACTAAACACCCTCTAAAATATATATATCATTTTCACTCTCTTTTTCTATTCAATATATATAATATTTTAAGCATCAATGCAAAAATTTTGACCTCAGTAATTTTTCTATTTTTATTGCCTCTCAATATTTTAGGCTCTTGCCAATAGTGGCCTTTCACGCAAAGGATGCTGTTCCTTTATTATCCATTTTCCCATGCATACTTAAATTTTTATTAAAGCATCAAACTCATGTGCAATGATTTTTACATGCATAACTCCCCTATAGTAAAAAAAATTATGTATATGACAATATTGTTGAGAGAACACCTCACTTAGCTCATGTGACATATGAAGTTAAAATTTAAAAGAGCTCATGGATAATGTGTGTGGAGGCATAGAAAAAGAGAATCCATCATGCTAATAAATTTCACAATACTTCATGGAAACATGATTAAGAACAATCCAATCATTGAAAATCATAATCAGATGTCCTAATCACATGGATACATATAAGGAATGGGATTCAAACACATTGATATGCCACAAAATATGTGGAAAACTAAACTACATATAAACAATTTTTTTTGAGTTTTTAAATATTTTTTAAAATAATTCAAAGGAGAAACAAAATATTTTTGTATTTTTCTCATGGCACCTAAAAATGGAAAATCAAAATACAAAAGATAAACATTAGACAACTAGAAATAATGTATAACATGAATCACAAAATCTAGTGTACGAAACATGCAACTAAAATAACTTATAGGATATAGCATGGGAATAATCATGTGATAGAATGTGAGAATCCACAAGTCTACAATTAAGTGACTCAAAATTGAATCTTATAACCCACATAGGTGTAACATGAAGATGCCAATCTTTGACTTTCTAAGACATGTATAAGATCGTAAAAAAAAGCCTAAGGTGAACTTTCCAACCACAATGAGTGTAAGTATAGACACGAGGAGTGTTACCTTTGTGATGACATTTTCTAATGCACCTGGCATTTATTAGTTCTCTCAAAACCGTGGTTTTGGGTTTAATAGAAGAGGTATTAGTATCATTGAATCCAATCCCAAAAGTGTCATCTTTGATTCAGATGGTGCTGAATACTTTATCCAACTTTTCAGACGTAGACTCCAAATTGGGTTAGACATTACTCGAGTCTCTTAATTTCTCCTCTAACTCCATAATTCTAGGCTCAAGAAAACTTCTAAAATCTTCAAACTCAAGAAGATGCGTCTTCAAAACCTCCATTAAACCATAAAGCCTACTTATATCTCCCTCAACATTGTCGAGCTTCTCCTTAAGTGTCTTTTCGCATGCCTTAAGATCCTCAATTAATTTAGCAACATCATTTCATATGGCACATTATTTTATCTTATATTCTAAATTCAAGTTCGTCATTTTTAATTTCAATGGCTTTGTATATACTCCTAAAAAGCCACTTGAATATCACTATCCTCCTCATCTTCTTCATCATCACTGCTCCTCTCCTTACTATCTTGGAAACCTAAAGACCAGACCCCAGACCGATCTTCTTCATGATTATATTTAATGTGGAAAGAGACTTTATTTATGGTCACATTACTAGCCATGAAGTTGTTGTAGTTACGCCCACACAAGGAGTCACATTCCTATTTTGACTCACTATCACTAAGGGTGGTATTATATACCTTTGATTTTTTACCCTCCTTCCTTAGTCTAGTAGGATACTCATGAGAATAATGCCCTAACACTTGGCATTCACAGAACTTGTCCCAAACATCCACCTTCTTAGGACCATCCTTATTATTCCTATCATGGTTATTAAAGTTATTAGGTTGTTCAAAACACTTCTCATCAAAAGCTTAAGAAACTTCTTGAACTTCTTAGAAAATCTAGAAAACTCTTCAGCAATAAGCTCATTATCACTTTCATGATTTGATACATCCTCTTTTTGATCTTTTAAAGAAATGCCTCACTTATAATACTTTTGCTTTGGAGGACACATGTTCATTTGATAGGTTTTAAGATCACCTACAACCTCTTGGACTCTACTAGTGTCTAAACCACCTATGTAATCTAGGACCATGACTTTGGCATTAAATATTTCAGGTAAAAACTTTAAGATTTTCTGCACCGCTCTAGACTCGAAGATAAGCTCTCTCTGGTTGAACGAGGAATTGATATTATTCGACAACTTGACATAGAACTCATCAAATGATTTATTAAATGACATATTAATCATCATAAACTCAGTTTTAACATTTTATAACATGCAAATCCTAACAGTATGCGTTCCATCGTCAGTGGATCGTAAAATATACTAGGCATCTTTCACGCTCTCGCAAGTCATATTATGTCTAAACTATTCAGTGGTCATAATTGAAAAAATATTGTTGACCCTCCTGGAATTAAAAGTTTTGGCATTCTTTGCAGCCGTCGTCCAAGAGGCCTATTCTTTATGAGCACCACCTTTAGTGGGAGGAGTCCACCCATACTTAACAGAGTTCTAAACATTCTCGTTGATAGATTTAAGGAAACCCCACATCCAGTCTTTCCAGTAGGGATAATTTGTCCCATGAAATAATGGAGGTTGGACAATAGAACTACCTTCTCGATTAAACTCCATCTAAATACTAAATAATCACAAAAGAGGGATCTAACACAGTAACTAGTGTAACTGGCTCTGATAGCAATTTGAGAAAGTTCTAGTACCCTAGGGTCGTATGGAAACACTGCTAATTTTTTTTTCATAATTTTAATAAACTTTAGACCGATTTTTAGAAATCACAAGTGTTGTATTAAATAGTTTTACAAATTTTATTCTTGACCTATGCATGCATATATGTTAGTGTAAGTAAGAGTAAAATAATTAAATCACAACACGAAGATGTACGAGGAAAACCCACTATAGAAAAAACCTCAAAAGGCCCACCAAGACAAGTCAACTATGATATAGGTCTAGTTACAAGGACAAATTGGACTTATTCATAGACTCGACATTTTCAAACCACGATGTAGTTCTTCATCCCTTATTAACTTATTCATAGCAATGTTCGGATGCCTTCCAACATCTACACATTGCAAGAGCATTCACATGTCTCAGTATCCCATCAATCTTATTTGTCTCGTGAGTAGTTCAGCTATCGCTCAACATAAACACGATCTTTACTACTCGAAATCATCACCGTATAAAGACCAAACATGTATGGTGAAACAAAAAAGAGATATCAAACAAGCATATAGATGTAGAATTCTTAGATCTCAAAGGGAGGCACAAGATATAACTAGGAAAATCATTTTTGCGAAAACCTTGTTAGAAAACTGATGTCATAGTTGAGTATTTATAGAAAAACACATTTTTAGAGGTGGAACATTCTTCTAGAAAACACATTCGAACGAAAACATGTGGGTCATTCAAACAAAGTATTCATTCTCATTTGAAGCAAACAGAACATTGTTCGAACAAAAATAGCAAACTCGTTTGAACGAGAATCTAGCGGCCTTCTAATAAACTTTTCTCTATAAACACTAAAACCTCGTTTGAAGTTAGTTTAAAGCTCGTTTGAAAAAAAACCATATATCTTGTTTGAATAGAACATTCAACTCGTTTGAACAAACATATGAAACTCGTTGGAACAAAACAGAAAACTTATTTGAACGACTTACACAAAAAATAATTTTTATTTAAAATTATTTTACAAATATTACCTCATAATTTTTTTATAAAATAACACCCAAACATATTCAGTGATAAAATATAAATATGTATTCATACCTTCATTGAGATCTCTCGAATGTTAAAGACGGAAAATCAGCACATAACCCAATGTACTGTCGATGACGCTTTAACTATGTCATTAATCACACATCATTGTCTTGAAAGACACACAACTCAAATCCTAATAACCTATGACTCACAAAAAGTTTTGTCAAAACATGGAATTAATTCAATACATACAAATTGGCTTGACTCAAAAATTTGTCCTTAAAAATATTTTTCCTTATATCCTTCGGGTGTAAATTGAATATTTTTAATACTTAAAATTTGGGGGAGACTCAAATTCTTCGAGCTCATAAAAATCAACAAGTTGGCCTCGTTGTGGGCTGGTACATTTTTTTAGACTCCCAGCCACTAACGAGCTCAAAAACCCACAACTGACTGCTTTTTTCCCCCAAATAGCCTTCCATAAAAGACATCCACATCATCCATAGGACTAGGAAATTTTGTGTATCCCTTTGGCCTAGTATATGGGGTTATTAGGAAACAACGTTAAGGTTGGTTCATAAAGAAATCTTGAACCATTCAATATGATGAAGTAGCTCAATCTGAGTTTCAGGACGGTGATCTTGTTATTGAGTGGAATTATTTTGTATAATTCTCCATTATGTGCTCCATAATTATATTAATTCTAAGAGTCACTTTGTTTAATGAAAGGGAACTCCAAATACCAAGAGTCAAAAGGACTCTTGGCATCTACCTTGATAGATGGTTGATATTAAGTGACTGTTGGAGATTTAGTTCCTATCCCTGCCTATAAATAAGTGACTGATTTCCATCCTTCCATCACTCTAAAATGACAACATAATGAATATATAGGAAAAGGAGAGAAATATAAATTCTCAAGAAGAGTAAATTTCCAAATACCTTTTTCTCCATACTCAGAGATCTGATTGTTGGTATGTGTTGGAATTGGAGTATGTTCTTGCTATATACAAGATGAAGTTGTGTTCCGAAATCCAAGCCGATCACACATTGTTAAGGTTGACTGCTCTGTCAATATTTTTAATTGTGAAAATTATGGAGGTATGTTATTTTAACACCTTTTATGTTCCATATAATGCTTATATGTTATAATCATGAAGATCCAAGGTCTTTTTATTAAGATCATTTGTATATGAAAATTTAATCAAATTAATGTATTATTGATTAATATTATGTTGTTCTTAAAAATGATTTTACATGTGGTATCAGAGCTAAAGTTTAAGTTCTCATGATATTCCTTTATCGGTCTTTGCCCATAATGGAGTCTATATTAAATTATTTTTTGTGTGTGCTTGGGATTTTTTTTGTGACATTTTTTTTTCGCCTATACCCACTAGTCGGAATGTGAAAGGTCAAAATTTCATCGGAATTTTTTGAAACTTCTATGGTCGATTGAAAACGTCGAAATAAACAAAACCCATTGTATACAATGGTTCCCACCCCAGTTTTGCATTCTAACGTCGTTTAGACCTTTAAAAATGCATTTTTGTCATTTTTGGTAATAATGTCAACGCTTACAACTCTCGTTTAAAATTTGATTTTGTGATTCCACAAATTGGAGAGTGATCCTTAATTAATCCTCTACATCCCTGGGATGCTAACTAAAATTTTCCATTTTTGGTAAAAATTACGATTTTTTCAAATATTATGTATTTTTCCATCATGGGGGCTATTTTCTTTGTTAATGGTTTGTCTAATATTCATGTTATGTATTATTTGTATTGACCAAAAGGTTTAATATAAAATTTTGAATATTAGAGGTATGATTATGGGTTTGATAATAATATTTCGGTAAATTAGATTGTTGTGCATAATCTATTTTTGGTGGCTCAAATGTCTGAATTGATGTTTCAACAATAATATTTATATGATGTTGGATGGGGAAGACATTAAAGTGTCTTAATCTATAATTGTAAATATATATATTCTATTATTGCTTATGCATCAATATTTGGACCCTTAATTATACATTAAGTTTTGAGTATAATATTTTTTAGGGCATTAATTTTACATTAATAATGTTTACAATAATATCTCGTTCCAGAAAATTGATTTTTGAATTCCACAATTTATTTTGAGATTTTTTAGTAATTATCTACATCCCATAGCGTTAACTAAAATATTTTTGGGCAAAAGTTACGATTTTGTCATATATTATGTGTGTGTTTTCACTATGGGAGTTGTTTTATTTATTCATGAATGTATGTTTGTGTTGGATTAGAAACAAAACACATTTTATGATCATTTCATGAATACTGATTGTATGAATATATTTTTGAGACTAATATTCATATTTTACGTGCATTTAAATGCCGAACACGAGTCAAACATATTTTATATGGAAGGATATTAAACTTGTGTTATTGTTAATATTCATATTTTGATGAATCCCATGCTAAACACAGGCCAATGATTCATATTATTGAATATTATGTTATTGTTAATATTCATATTTTGATAAGTCTCGTGTCAAACACAGGCCAATGATTCATATTGTTGAATATTATGATATTCGTGTTTGAATGAATCTTGTGCCAAACACAGGCCAATGATTCATGTTGTTGAATATTAGAATTATTATTTATTTTAATGCTAGTACTCCCATTAAGTTGAATTAAGTTTCAAATACAATCAACTTAATGTTATAATCATATCGTGCATTACTGTGACCATGAATGATTTGGGTCAATATTTATGATTTGTTAATCATACATAAGTGATGAAGTGAAAGTAAATAATTCATGTTTTTCATTTACAATTGTTCGTATAATATCTCATGAAAACTCCTTGTCTATTTGATTTTCACATTATGTCTAGTTTTTCGTGAATTTCAAATTAAGAAACAGACAAAAATAATATAATTTATTCATGTATTACGGGTATTTTACACATGTATGCTTATCTCTAATATTTATATAACGTAAGGATTGGTGTTCGTTAAAGTTCTCCATTACATAACAGATAAATATTGGACGAATGCATTCATATCATGCATATTTTTGTTACTTACTTGTCCATGTATGATATTGAATGCTAAGATTTCTGATGTTGCACACATATTATTGTTTATTCAATTATTGTAATTCGGTAGCCTACAGGTCCAATTACAATTATTGAGAAACAAATTAAGTGGTGCTATATATATTGGGAAGGCAATAATGGTCATCAAATGCAGATGTCATTGTTTCTTTCATTATGATATCACAAATTAAGTGTAAGAAACCCAAGCATGCATAATTTAGTTCATTACTCATGCGATATTTAATGAACATAATTGAAAAAATTATTGCCTTATGTATGTAAGTCTTTACGTAATATAATATTCATATTATGAACAGTTTGGTAAGCACCATAGTGACCCAACTATAATGAGCATGAATATTAACTTTAATGATGATAGCAGTAGTAACCTGTGAGGCTTATAATTGTGGAGTTTATTGAGTTTAATTATCAAACAAGATTGTTCCTTACAGGGAGTTGATTTCGACTGTTTGAATAAACTCTGTATAACATATACATTATTCAAGTATATATCATGTATATTTCATACTCCGGTATCTACAAGCATCATATAATTGCTAATCAATGGTTACTAATGAGAAAAATAAAATGCACATTAGGTACTAGCGAGATATTAACATATGTGTTGTCAAATCAAAGCATTAATGTAGTGAGCAATTTATCTCATATCTTTCACATGTTATGATATAGTTTTGTTTCTCTTGATTATTTTGTTGCATTTTTTAAGCTCACTAATGATGATCAATATTGTGTGGAACACTTCATATAAAATTTGAAGTAATAAAATAAATTATGTTTTTTTACTTGTTGCACACTCGGACTAATAATGATAAAGATAATATATATCTTTTATGATTTGAATTGAGTTTTATATTCGTAGAGTTTGCCAGTTAAAATTATTGTGTTACATAAAGTATTTACTTTTGATGCAAGGATTATTTACAAAACATTTCATTTTGGGGGAATCAAGTCATTTGTCTTTTCATAAACCCTCAATGCTTTCAATTTTCTTGAAAACTATTTGTCTGGACTTGATTATGAGGGATATTATTTTAAAGTCATCTTTTAGTCCTTCTGAAAGGTTATGGTTTTCCTTTGATGTTTTGTATAAAATAAAGTTTTGAATACATTTCTTTTAAAGATTGTTTTGCTCTTGCATCATAATCACAGTATTTTTTCATAAAACTTTTTATCTTGTCCCAAATGAAATCTAGACTTTTTTTGATAATTTTATGGACAAGATTTTTGCAACATCTCTAATAAATATTGATCATCGAGTTATGCACTTAAGGTATTACAATATCTAATACAAGTATGACTTATGTGATCCAAGTGGGAGATTTTGAGAATTCCCATAAAGTGGACCTACATAGATCATATAAGTGTCATTAACATGTGCTCATTGCATTATAGAAAACCAAATTTATTGTGAATGGTGAAATTAGTGGGAGTTGAAAATCATGAAATGTGATTATAAAGGAAGGTAGGCTATTTATCCCATTACTGATAACTTTCTTCAATATTTGCTCTTTTAGTTGTTGGATTGCTTAAACAACAAAGAACAAATAAATGTTCGACCACTAAATTGTTGAATTGTAACTATAAGACAAATGTAGATAAAATCATAAGGAATATTATTGTGAAGATCTTAAATGGAGTCTACTATTCTAATTGATTATGTGGTGTATCTACATGAATATGAATTTGGCATAGGGATAAATAAATATTTGGTTTTGTTTTCACAAATCATAAGGAGTAACTGGACTACGAGATCTCATTGAATTACATTTAAGTTGAGTATCAAGAGGTCATAAAGAATTTGTAGTCAAACATTTTATATGTAATGAGAAAAAGGTTATAAATGAACCTTCTGACCTTTTTCAAGGGTGTCAATTTATTAAGGACGTACAATTCTTATGAGGTGAGACAATCATTATGATGAGAGTTACATTTAGTGTATGTGAAAACTATTATTCTTACGATATTTTGCACATTTTATATAGAAATCATTTTATAAACTTAATTAAGTTTCCGACCTATGGTATTTTCAAAAGTATTACCATTATATTTTTTAATCATTGTATATTTAATTTATACAACTGATGATCAGTGGGAGTAAGTTTATATATTAAATTTATTGTAAAGTAAAGAAACAAAATGATATATAAAATTTCAATATGTAATGGATGAAGTTTGTAACACCTCACGACTTTGGAGACTGAGAAATTAAGTTTTTGGGAAAATAAAATTTAATTGAATTGGAGAATTTTAGAATTTGGGAATTTAAGTCCAAAAATAGAGGACGTTTTAAAGTATTCCGGATGATGATTTTGAGTGTGCCATCGATCCCGGAAGGGTCGAGATAGTCAAAATGACTGTCATTGGGTTTTATTTCGGCTCCGGAATATTTTTATGTCAGTTTGACTCGATTAGAGTAAACGAGTCATTTAAAGTGTGTATTAACATTTAAAACTGGGTTTGTTGTTTTAAAGGATTTAAGGCTTATGGATGAAGCCTTCTCAAATAGAGAAAGAGAGAAAGAAAAAGGAAGAAAGAAAGAAGAAGGAAAAGAAGAGAGAGAGGAAGAGAAAGCTTGGGATTTTCGGCCCAATCGCGACATCGAGGACGATCCAACCTCTACAAATCTGAGGCAAGTGTTTAATCTTGCTAAATAGCTATTTGTGTATATCATTTCATAATTTGTGGGTTAAAGAAATGGATTTTTGGGTATTAATATCAAAACCTAGATTTTAGGTTTAATCTTGAAATCAATGTTTAAATTGAGAATTAATGACATAGAAATGATTGGGATCAACTTTGGGTTGGTTAATGGGCTTAAAATCATGTTTTGATAAAGGATTGGGGGTTGGCATGAGAAATTTAGGGTTTAGAATTCGTAGGTTTTGAAGAAACAGATGAAACCTTCAAAAATTGCAGGTCCGAATCGATTCGCCCCCTCAAGCGAATCGATTCGGTTTGGTAAAATTAGCAGGTCTGCATTGACCGAATCGATTCGGACCCCAAGCCGAATCGATTCGGAAACAGGGCATTTTGAATTATTTTCTCCATAGTGATTTCAAACCCTTTTTGGTTGGGTTTATTGATTTGGGGGCTTTCTCTTAGGATGTAAAAGTTATATTCTTGGAGTCATATAAGGAGTTTCTCACATATTGGGATTTGGGGACTCCTTAGGATAACTTGGGAGAAATGTACCCATGTACGTATTGGAGTTACATATGGATATTGGGGGAAAACACTTTGAGGTTGGAATTTACCAATTATAGATAAAGGTATATATATATATATGTTTGAGGTTGAGAACTCTTAGAGAGTGAGAGATCTCCTATCCTTAGAAATATTTAGACTAAGAAATAAATGATAACCCGATAGGAGTAAGGATTCATAAAATACAATTTGAACCATAGGTAAAAGTGGGAAATAGCTTGCGGGTGTACTATCGACTAGGATAAGCGGTAGCGTAAATTCTAGTTAGGATAGTTTATACGCAATTATGGGGATATGGCCATTGAGATTCCAATACTTGAAATGAGGTTGGAATAAATTGAGGTTTTAGACTATTAAGTCCTGTTAATGCCTATGGTTAGATAGTACTAAAGATAATTATGTACTTTCACATTTAGAGGTGAAAGGTGTAGTGATGGATTTCTACACAAATTCTTGGGTGATAACCCTAATGTTGAATGTATATGTATAGATATAAACATAGGGTTTTGGGAGACTATTCATCATAGGAAAATGATCGAATATGTCTCAAGTATGGGATTATATTCACGTATCGAGGTAAATTAAAGGAATTGTGGTGACGGCTTGTATATCGAGGACTATGTATACTTATAGCCAGATATATATATCTTATACATATGAACGAGGATTAGTTTATATATATAGATAAGGATATGTGAATATGTGTTGATATATATATATATATCTGTATGTATATAGATATATGGATATCTTTATGTTGTGGACATACATTGTATGGATATTTAAACCGTATACGATGGTTTATTATTTGATCATATGATTGGATCATATGGATTATATATATTATGCATGTAAATGATATATATATATACTTAATTGGTTAAGCATACCAAGCTCATGCTATCATTGGGAAGTTGCGCGCGTAGAGGGTGAGCATCCTGGCTAGAAAAGCAGGGTGTGGATATTCCCCAGGTCATAGTCGTCCCGTGTGTTACTATATGATATATTTATTTATTTGGGATGAGACGTGATGGGTATGTTTTGTCTCATTGCCGGTTTGGAGCTATGACCGCTTCCCAGGACGTCGTGTGCGTGAGTTTACCACGAGTTGGGTGTCGTTTAGTCCCACCATGGTGGCCCCAGTTTTGCTACGTGAGCTGGGCACTGGGAAGATGATAGCATTGATGCAGTTTATCGGCGATATATATAGCCGGGTATATTATGTTCATGGCCTTGTACATCATATGTAGTATGTACACTTGGCTATTGGATTGATGATGATATATATACGGTTAGAAATAAATACCTATATATATATATATATATATATATATATATATATATATATATATATATATATATATATATATATATATATTTATATATATATCCTATAGACGAAAGGATATGGACTTTTATGAAGTACATCTTAGATGATTATGGTGTACTAGACTAATGGGGGTTGATGTATCGCATATAAGGTATTATTTCGGTTACATCATCCCAAGGATATTATTGGAGGTTCTTTTATTTTATCTTATTTGTTTTCTTTCTTTTCTTTTCTTTCTTTCTTTCTTTAGGAGTTATAGTTAGTAGTAATGGTAGTATTAACTTGTATGTTGAGGATCTCTAGGATCGACATTGCCCAGGAGTAGTGTAACGAGGTGGTTCCTTGTTTGGATTTCGCTTTGCGAGACACCTCACGCACGAAACGCAGTGCCATGTCGAGATTTGAGAGAAGTAATTCCATAGGTGGCATCACGGATCTCTGGTCTTGACCTTGTCAGGAGTAGTGTAACGGGGCGGTTCCTTGTTTGGATTTCGCTTTGCGAGACTCCCCACGCACGAAACGTAGTACAATTTTGGGATTAGAGAGAAGTCTTGCCATCATTCCATGTGCATATTATTAAGTATATTAATTCTTACGCTTTTTGCCTATATAGGTATATATATATATATATATATATATATATATATATATATATATATATATATATATATATATATGGGTATGTATAGGGGTAATGTTTTAGGAATTATGATAATTATAATTCATGAGATTTTTTAATCGGAATTCATTAAGCCTTTTATGGCATAATTGTTGTAATCATAATCTAATAGGATTATAAATGGGTGGATCCTTAGATTATGACGGGAAGGTAGCTCTCGTGGTTATAGGCTAGGCCTGATAAGTTAGGTTATTCTAAAATCAATGGGGGTAATTTAACTAAAATTTGAGGACGCGAATTGGTGCGCGCCTTTAGATGAGAGGTGAGTTGGGGTTCCACAAGAGTGCGGTCTCACTTATTTATGAAATAATGTACACCGGTATTTATTATGCACGGTTAACACACTTGCTAAATATTTTACACATTCGGGTCTCTGACCCGTTTACTTTTCTCTCCTGCTTGTATATATATATGTATTTCCACAGGTATCCTACCGCATGGATGCCGGATGACTTTCTATCCAGAGTCTTGGGAGCCGTGACAGGTACGGACTGTTGCGGGATGTTTCATGTAGCCGCTTCCTACTTCTTTAAAATTCTAGGTAGGATTCATGTTGTATATCGGGTATTTATCATAGGGATATTTATATACATGTTTATATTTATTCCATTTCAGCTATTGTATTTGTTGTGACCCGACATCTTATTCGGGTTCATTTATTTATGGCATATTCATGTATAGTGATACCTTTCATTTCTTATAGTTTCTTTTTGCATCTTTCTCTTATTTATTGGAAGTTTTGTAGTGTGGGTTGTGTTATGTTGCTGGTTTTAATTTATTTAACATCTCGCTTATATGATATCGGGTAGTTAGTCCTATATTATATAGTACCGACAGTTGATGTTGAGACTGGACCATCTGGAATTCCTGATTTAATATAGTATAGGGCTGGCCACCCGTTATTATTTTAAGCGGGGTGTTACAAAGTTATGAGATACTAAAATATTATATGCTCACATTAAAATTGACTGTTCATTTTTGAGCAAACAGTTATTACAACTTAGATTTACTGGTTTTGGGGAAAGTATGAAGTTCATTCTTATCAACTTATGTTTATTTTGGTTTAACGACCAATATAATGAAGGAGTGCAACACAATCCATTGACTATTATGGAAATCTGAATCTGTAGCATGCTTTGATGCTACAACTTATTGATTATGGCAACGTAATTTAAATTTGGGACTTGGATTTGTCGACACTATTGTCAAGTTGCTAAAATATTATGATATTGTCATTGAAATATTCTTTATTAAGATACATTAGGTATTATATGAGGAACTAAGCACATTGAATGTAAATACCTTTTAAAGAAGAAATTCTGAAACAAGTGTCAACTAACACATTTGTACAAGTATTAATATAGAAAAATCCACATGATTGGGCTATCGTGAAAGGCATTAACGAAGCATGCTTAAGATACGAGTCTTTAAATATAGCCAATAGAATCTTGATGTGGTGGATTTTTAGTGCTTATTTTGACACTACCATATGATATCATACAGTGTTTTGTACACATGCATGTGAATGAAAGAATGTGACAAAAATAGTCTTTTACAAAGACATTATTGGACCATTATGGAATAACCCTATTTGTACACCTTGTTGGATGAGTTGTTAATGTTTTGGTACATGGAAGAGATCATGCTCCTAAATTAGTGTGTGAGCGCCATGACTCGCATTAATAATTTGTTTGATGAAGGTGTTTATGAAAAACCATTTAAGGATGACTCAAGGATTATTGCGCCCTTTATGATAATTATATATCAAGTGGGAGACTGTTATAATTATTTTGTATAATTCTCCATTATGTGATCAATAATTATATTAATTCTACGAGTCACTTTGGTTAATGAAAGGGTACTCCAAATACCAAGAGTCAAAAGGACTCTTGGGCATCTACCTTGATGGACGGTTGATATTAAGTGACTGTTAGGGATTTAGGAGATTTAGGTCATGTCCCTGCCTATAAATAATTGACTCATTTCCATCATTCATGCACTCTCAAATGACAACATATTGACTTTATAGGAAAAGGGAGAGAAATCTAAATTCTCAAAGAGAGTAAATTTCCAAATAAATTTTTTACAATACTAAGAGATCTGACCGTTGGAATGCATTGGAATAGGAGTATGTTCTTGTTATATACAAGATGAAGATGTGTTCCGAAATCCAGGCCGATCAGACATCGTTAAGGTTGACTGCTTCGTTAATATTTTTAATTGTGACAATTATAGAGGTATGTTATTTTAACACCTTTTATGTTCGTCATAATGTTTATATGTGACAATCATGAAGATCCAAGGTCCTTTTATTAAGAACATTTGTATATGAAAATTTAATCAAATTAATGTATTATTGAATAATATTATGTTGTTCTTAAAAATGATTTTACAATTGATATGTAGGATCCATAAATGTTGATGAATATGAGAATTGTGAAGCATAGGGTCATGTGTTTGAAATGTGAAAGTTTGTTGTGTTGGCCGAATTTGAAACACGCATAGATGACAGAACTTCACTTGATAATAAATTCATCAAAGAGTTGAGGAAAACATTCCAAACTCCTAAGGATATGGTTATAAATGAAGTGTTGATACTAAAATTAGTATGCTGATATAGACGAATAACAAGAAGACACGTGGGAGATATCACTTTCGACGATGGAAGATGGAAGTTCACTTTTATATCAAGATTGGAACTGGACTTAAACGTCTTTGGATCCTGCTTAGGGCCGGCTTTCCGATCTACGTGGCACAATAGCAACGAGGAAGTCTATTCCCCCGACCAAGTCAGACTCACTCCGAGCAACAAGTATACTCCGAGAAACTCCAGCTCTCCGAGGATCTCCAACGCTCCGAGGAACTCCAGCGCTCCGAGGAACTCTTGAACAACGAGCAACTAAGGTGGTTCGAGCTGCATCTCGACCACAGCATTGATTGCCAGATAATCAACAGTTCAACTATTCATTGAATGCTTATCATCTTGACGCACACGCTTGAAGAGCACTAAATGAATTACCCTTTCATATGTATATCATTTAATGTATCACCCTTTCAGATGATAGCCTCAAGGCTATAAATACATTGTATTACCCTCATTCAAGGGGACCGAAATTTCTTGGTAGAACTTGTAATCGAGAATTCCCAAACACTCAGCAATAACATAACAGTGGACGTAGGTCATTCATATAAGGCTGAACCACTTTAAAATTCTTTTTCTCATTTATTTATCTGTGATTGAATTATTAGAGTAATCTATTTTTTTACATCAACAGATTGGCGCCGTCTGTGGGAACGACTGTTGTTATCATTTTTCACCAAAAATCATTCATCATCAATGGCAGATAATCCGAAATCTAGCAATCGAAACGCTGGAAATGCTGGAAATCTTCCAAATCCTTCTGCACCTCCAGATCTGGCTGGAATTATGACGAATCTGGCTCAAGGACAAACCGCCATGCAAGAAATAATGCGGCAACTCATACAAACCCTTCATGGCGGTGCACCTGCACATTCGGGACAGCAAAGTGGTCAGAGGCAAACCTATCATCTTTCTTCACGATCCAGGCGTACTGAGTCATATCGTAATGAGGAATCTGATGATTTCTCTTATCAACCTGGGCGAACTTCGTCAATAAGGGCTACAAATACTGATCAACGTATCACTCTCTCTCCAGAGAGACCCAGTGCCTTGGAAAGACTGAGTAGGGTGTTTCCTTTCAGCCGATTAGGCCCTAGGAGGAATAGGAGTCCACCTAAGACCATGTCGAGGAGTTTTCGATGACCATCAGATCTAAGAGAAGGATCAGCACAATCACGACCAGTTGCTCGTCAAGATAGATCTCAGGAGGACACATCAGAGCAATCAATTGCTCGAACTAACAAGCCCGAGGAAGGAAATGATGCATGGAAGGGTTCCATTCAGCGGTTGGAGGATAGATTGGGAGAAATGGCTAAGGCGAAGAATCCCTTACAATGAACTTTTGTTCAAGGGACACCTTTTGTCCAGGCCATTATGGGTTTTCCTACCCCATCAAAGTTTAAAGCACCTGTGGTGACCCCCAAATATGATGGAAAGACAGGTCATGTTCTACACATAGAGCAATATCAAGCTGCTGCCGACATCTATGACGTCCCCGACGAGATGAGATGCAGAGCATTCTCAGGAACTCTTACTGGATCTGCCCAGATATGGTACAACAATCTTCCTCGGGGTAAGATTTCAACTTTCTTTCAGTTGGCCGAGTTGTTCATCGGCAATTTCTATTTTGGAGCAAAACCAGTAAAAAGAGTAGCACACTTGTTAAGTGTTACACAAAAATCTGGTGAGAGTACTAGAGATTACATAACTCGTTTCAATAACAAGAAGCTGGAAGTTATAGATTATGAAGAAAAGATAGGAAGTTATAGATTATGAAGAAAAGACCGCCTTGATGAGTGGGTTGTTGTCTAACAAGTTGTATTACACTTTGGCCAAAGATCCACCTACAACTATGTCAGAGTTGATGGCAAAAGCGGCCAAAATCATGAATGCCGAGGAGGCTATGGCTGCGAAGAAGAATATGGATAAAGAGACCAAGGTGGAAGACAACAAATCTAAGAAGAAAGAGCATAAGGGCAATGGCGGTGACAAGCATTCCAAGAATAATAAGTCGTTGTGGGAAGTCCTGAAAAAATTCGATAATTATACTCCTTTGAAAATGGGTATTAATCATGTCTTGGAAGAAATCAAGAATAACGAGGAAGTAAAGTGGCCAAAGAAACTGAGGTCAGACCCTGACACGAGGAACGGGGAGAAGTACTACGAGTTCCATAAGGGTCACGGCCATATGACCAAAAATTGCATAGCTCTTCAGAACGAGATTGAAACACTCATCCGAAGAGGGAAGCTGGCAAAGTATGTTGATAGGGGAGGTGAAAGAAGAAATAATGACCGAAATAGAGAAAGGTCTAGATCTCCTCGTCGAGCAGAGGAGAAAAAGAAGAGAAACTATGAAAACGATCCAGACGATGACCCCGATCTTCCCAAGAAACCAAGGCAGCCAGAACGAGAGGTATTTTCAATACGTTTCGGAACATTTGATTGTAATGTTATTACAGGAGGAGATGGAGGAGGAGGAGGATACCTTACTCCAGAAAGAAAAGCTTACCTCGGTGAGGCTCAGGCTTGCTCATACATTCAACGAATAAATTTGGCTGAAGAGGATCGCCCGAGGAAGGTAAATAAAGAGAAGCTGGTCATCAGTTTTTCAAAAAACGACCTTGTAGGTGTTCTTTACCCTCACGATGACCATTTGGTGATCAAAATGAGGATGAAAGAAGTAGTGATTTCAAGGGTTCTGGTAGATAACGGTAGTTCGGCAGACATCATGTTCTACTCATGTTTTGACAGTTTAAATTTAAAGTTATCTCAATTGGAGCCTTATCACAGACCTCTCCTGGGTTTTGCTAGCGAGAAGGTTTTTCCACTTGGGACGATCAAGTTGGATATATTCATTGGAACTTGGCCTGCTTGTCGAACAGAAAGAATACGGTTCTTCGTGATGGATAAAAATGTGCAATCAACTTACAATATCATCATGGGAAGAGTTGGTTTGAAGAAGTTCGAAGAAGTTCCATCTACGGTACATCAGTGTTTAAAATTCCCTAAAATTTTTGGAGTAGGAGTTGTGAAAGGTGATCAGAAAGTAGCTCGGGAATGCTATTATTCATCTGCCGAGCAAGAGGAGCTTGAAGACTCAAGGAAAAAGACTACTACCTACTAGGTGGATGAATGTACAGAAATTGAAACACTGGATCCCAGAGATGAATCCCAACTTGTAAAAGGACAGGTGGTGGAATCTACAGAAAATGTTATTCTGGACGACGAGCACCCTGAACAAGTAACCCAGATAGGTTCGTCGTTGGATGCCTCAATAAAACAGGAGTTGATAACTTTCTTGCGAAACAGGAAGAAAACTTTTGCATGGAGTCATGAAGACATGCCAGGAATAGATCCAAACTTCTTATGTCATGAGCTCAATGTGAATAAGGAGATCAAACCTGTAAAGCAGAGAAGAAGAGTATTTAGTCCCGAGAAGAATCAAGCTATACAAGAGGAGGTCAACAAGCTCCAAAAAGATCAATTCATTGAACATGTGAAATATCCAGACTAGTTAGCCAACGTGGTGATGGTAAAGAAGAAGAACAATAAACGGAGAATGTGTGTTGATTTCACCGATCTCAACAAGGCATGCCCAAAAGATCATTTTCCATTGCCCAGAATTGATCAACTAGTGGATGCCACCTCGGGACACGAGCTGCTCAGCTTCATGGATGCTTATTCTGGTTACAACCAGATCAAAATGAAACCTGAAGACAGGCAAAGTACTTCTTTTATTACCCCTAGGGGAACTTATTGTTACAATGTTATGCCTTTTGGTTTGAAAAATGCAGGAGCGACATACCAGCGGCTGATGACCAAGGTTTTTGCCGAACAAATCAGTTGCAATATGGAAGTCTATGTCGATGATATGCTGACAAAGAGCAAGAAAGCTGCTGATCATCTAGTTGACTTAGGTCAGACCTTTGATCAACTGGATAAATATCAAATGAAGCTCAACCCGACGAAGTGCACATTTGGAGTACGAGAAGGAATGTTCCTCAGGTACATTGTCAACCAGCGAGGCATTGAAGCGAATCCAGAAAAGATCAAAGCTCTTTTAGGGTTGCGATCTCCAACGACGAAGAAAGAGGTGCAGAGTCTTACAGGACGAGTTGCAGCGCTCAACAGATTTGTATCCCGAGCAACTGATAGATGTCTCCCATTCTTCAAAACACTTCGAAAAACTTTCGAGTGGAATGACGAATGTGAAAAAGCCTTTCAAGACTTGAAGAAATATTTGGGAGCACATCCACTGTTGTCCAGGCCAGTAATGGGAGAAAAGTCGTACTTGTACCTGGCAGTATCGGAGAATGCAGTCAACTCGGCATTGATCAGAATGGAGAACATAGTCCAGAAGCCAATTTATTACACAAGTAAGGCTTTTCGAGGTGCAGAGATCAGGTACCCAAAGCTGGAAAAATTGGCATTGGCATTAATTGAGGCAAGTAGAAGAATGAGGCCATATTTCCAGGCCCATACCATCGTCGTGTATACCGACATGCCATTGAGACAAGCCCTTCATAAGCCAGAAAAATCAGGGAGACTGATGTATTGGGCAATAGAGCTCGGTGAATATTATATTATGTATGAACCCAGATCATCATTAAAAGGGCAGGCTGTAGCAGACTTTATAGCAGAGTTTACATATCCGGATATCCCCGAGGAACAAAAGTTGCTCGCTGACCAACCTGTGGATGTTACAGGATCAACAGACATAAGTCCAGACCAACTCCGGTTGGTAAAAGGGCTTGTGGATGTAAAAAGATCATCAAATTCAAACCCAGACCAACTCCGGTTGGTAAAAGGGCGAGAAGAGATGGTTGACGAGGAGCGAAAATTACAAGGGGAGGATGAAAAAAAACAGCAGATATTTCACCGAGGAACTCTGTCAGATAAGAAATTTGAAGACGAATTACCTACATGGAGATTGTATGTAGATGGGTGATCTTGTACAACAGGTTGTGGAGCAGGGATTGTTTTGAACACCCCAGACGAGATTGACGTGGAATATGCCTTGCGATTCCAATTCAAAGCTTCCAATAATGAGGCTGAGTATGAAGCCTTGATAGCAGGTCTTAATTTAGCAAAGATTATGGAAGCGCAACAAGTGATGGTATTCAGTGATTCTCAATTAATTGTGAATCAGATGATGGGAACATATGCAGTTAAAGGAGAATTAATGGTTAAGTATCATGCAAAAGCGACGGAGTTGTTGGCAAAATTTGATGCCATTCAGTTGATCAGAATACCAAGAATGGAGAATGCACGAGCAGACGCACTTGCCCGATTAGCATCAGCTACTCGTACCGAGCTGCGAAGAACGATACCAATTGAAGTATTAGAAAGTCAGAGCATAGAGGAAGACTTGACGATGAATATTATTACCCTTGATTTAGGACCACCTTGGATGGATCCCATCAGGGCATATGTTGAGGAAGGAGAATTACTGGGAGATAAGATCGCTGCCAAGAAATTGAAGTTTAAAGTTGCTCGGTATGTACTAACTAATGGTGTTTTGTATAGACGAGGAATTATGGCAGGTTTGCAAAGATGTGTACATCCCTCCGAGGTAAAAGAATTGATTGAAGAGATCCATGAAGGGTCCTGTGGAGCCCATATAGAAGGTCGAACACTTTTGCAAAGGGTGATGATGCAGGGATACTACTGGCCAACGATGAGGGCTGATTGTATAGCCTATGCTAAGAGATGTGATAAATGCCAACGTTTTTCCTCCATCCGACGAACTCCACAAGCATTGTTGACACCCATAACTTCCCCTTGGCCTTTTTCCATGTGGGGAATGGATTTGGTTGGACCACTGCCAACGACCCGAGGAAGATTCAAGTACCTCGTCGTCGCAGTGGATTATTTTACGAAGTGGGTAGAAGCTGAGCCTCTGATTGATATGACATACGAGAAGGTGTACCAATTCGTTTGGAAGAACATCATCTGCCGATATGGTCTCCCTCATGCCTTCATCACAGACCATGGAACACAATTTGATAACGAGGAGTTTGCCGCCTATTGTCATCAGTCAAACATTTTGAAGGTTCATTCAGCACCAGGCCATCCTCAAAGCAATGGGAAGACTGAAGTGACGAACAGAACATTACTAAATGGTTTAAAGAAGAGGCTAAGTGAGGCTAAAGCTAATTGGATTAATGAGCTACAGTCAGTATTGTGGGCTTACCGAACAACTCCCCGAGCAGCAACTGGAGAATCACCATATATGCTGGCGTTTGGAAGTGAGGTTGTAATACCTGCCGAGGTTGGTCTTCCAACACACAGAGTGATGAATTTCAATTCCCCAGTCAGCGACTTAATGAGAAGATTGGATTTGAATATGCTCGAGGAGGTTAGAGAAGAGGCAGCCATTAGGAATGCTGCTTACCAACAACGAACAGCTCTGTTCTACAACAAGAGGGTGAAGAAATGAGACTTAAAAGAAGGAGATTATGTGCTAAAGAACGTCATTCAGAAGCACAATAAAGTGGAAGCAAATTGGCATGGACCTTACCGAGTTACAGAAGTTGTTCGACCAGGAACTTACCGAATAGCAACTCTAGAAGGAGAGGAATTTAAGAATGCATGGAATGCTTAACACCTACGCAAGTATTATCAGTGATGTAAAATGTAAAGCAGTTCCATCAATATGAATAAAAAGATGATATTTCGCCATCTTCTTTCTTTTATTGAAAGTTTTTCGGGGAATACTAGTGTGCAACACTACGCTGTTCAGCAATAAAAGCAACACCGATAGTTCAAACCCAGATCAACTCCGGTTGGTAAAAGGGAGAGAACAAACTATACTCCTTTGGTTAGGAGGCGTACACTAGCTCAGACTAACTCCGGTTGGTAAAAGGGCGAGAACACCCTATACTCCTTTGGTTAGGAGGCGTACATTAGCTCAGACCAACTTCGGTTGGTAAAAGAGTTAGTGGACATGATAGTTCGAACTCAGACCAACTCCTGTTGGTAAAAGAGCAAGAACACGATAGTTCGAACCCAGATCAACTCCGGTTGGTAAAAGGGCGAGAACAAACCATACTCCTTTGGTTAGGAGACTGACACTGGCTCAGACCAATTTTGGTAAAAGGGCAAGCGGACAAGATAGTTCGAACTTAGACCAACTCCGGTTGGTAAAAAAGCGAGAACACGAGACTCATAAAAATGCCAATCTCGGATTGGTTGGGAAACAAGATATGCCCTCAAATACCAACTTATGTTGGTCGGGAGGTAAGATTATTACAAAAGTTCCTCGAAGTACAAAATATTCCAAACTGAATCAAGTATGGTTGGTCGAAGATAAAAATCCACTAACTGTAGTTGGTCGACGAGGAGAAAATATTTTAAATAGTACCAAGTATAGCTGGTCGGGATAAAAACCCATTAACTATGATTGGTCGACGAGCACAACTTAACAACCTTGGTTGGTTGGAAGAATTTTTAACATTTTTATACTCATTACTTTATTATTAAGTGATCGAGCAATATTACTAATACTTGTAATTTCTTTTATTACTAAGTTGGTCGATGAACCACACAATATTGTTATGCAAGCACAAATATAAAGTGTTTAACAAGTATAAAACAACAGCAATACAAATTTGCGAACAAAAATGAAAATTTTTCATTAAACTCAAAATGAATTACACAAATTTATTACATTAAATTGTGTACTAACTATTACATTAGAACCTCCTATTTTACTGGTCTTTTCCCTGCTGCTTTTGAAACAGGCTCCTCGCCAGCAGGAGGATCTTACAGGCAAAGAGGAGAATTAATGAAGTTAATATCTCGAAGCATTCTGACGTTCATTCCTGAAGGAGTGTCCAGTAGATGCTCGGGACGAGATACTTCGATCTGAGAGTGAATATTGTAGTCACCAAGGTATTTTACAATTAAGCTCCGAGGAATGGCACGAGCTGGGATCCATTCCATGTCCAAATTATATGGTGGCACAGGCAGGTCAAGAACCCCAGGATCATAATAATCCCACAGGTAGTGCCCCTGTTCGAGCTTCAGCACGCCCAAGGCATTCAACCAACCTTGCTTGTAGCCCTCATTATTGGCATTCTGGCTACGATCATCTAAATGGAATAACGCTTCATTGTATCCAGCCATCCAAAACTCCCTGGGCTGTTTATTAAATTGAAATGTCAACTTTTCAAGCTTCTCGTAAAGGTTTCTGGCAAGAACATCCTTATTATCCAGAGCAGACTTTGTCGAAGCAAGTTGATCCTCCAGAGTTTGGACTTTCTTGGACATTTCAGACAAAGCCCGATCTTTTGCATTAAATTAGAACGCATGGGTTTCCAATGTTGATTGAGTACGAGCTTCTTCAACAGTACGACAAAGACCTCTTGATCGACCCCGAGTAGGTGGAGTACTCTGTTCCTCGTCAACATCCTGAGCAACTCTTCCTCGTCCACGAGAACCTCTTCCTCATCCCCGAGTAGCAGTAGAAGGCCCAGCTCTTCTCAAAGTCTCTAATTGTTGCCTCAATTTGGCATTCTCAACCTCTAAAAATGAGAATCCTTCATCGGTGACCGGTACCAAGGCAGTGGAAGATGAAGCTGCAGACTTATACTGTGCCAACTCTTTTTGCAAATTGTTATTCTCTTGCTCCAGTAGCTCAGCGATCTGTCTGCATGCTTCGACTTCACCCTTTAGGGTTTTCTCTCTCACTTCATAGCCAGCAAGCATCTTGTCATAACCTGTTTCAGCACTAAGTTGTTTGAGTTTCTTCTCATACCCGTCATGCAAAAGAACTGAAGAATCTTTATACTGCTGCGGAAGTTCATCGAGAGTACCTTGGAAAACTTCAATCATTTCGTAATAAGCCACATTGTTGGCTACAGCATGATCAAGAAGACATTTCTAGTATTGATATGCCTCCACTGCTTGGTCTGAAGCATCATGACCAAGGATATCAGCAATTTCTGATGCACTCAGGTCAGTATGGCCAGCTTTAAAATATTCATAGCATTGCTGCATCAGTTTTGTATCATTGGCAGAAAGCAATTCGATTCTATCCATAAACTAGTAAAGAAGAGAAGGCAAGAGTTAATAAAAGAAGCAGACAGAACATCAACAACGTAGAGGAACAAAAAGGGTGATTTTTATTACATCATCAAAAGGAGTACAGAGTTCAGAATACAGAGTACAAGTAAAAGAAAAATAGAAAGAGAATACCGAACAACTTCACACCTTTTCCTTGTCTCCCAAGACTTTCTCTGGAGGCTGGGACGAGGAGCTTGGTTACTCGGTGGGAACAATGAGTTGGTTGGCAGAAGTTGGGACTTGTTCAGGAGGAGCAGGCAAAGATGAAATCTCCTCGGTGGCTGTCTGATTGGGTTGTGGAGCAAGGACTTGATCACCCACTGTCATTGAAGACTCCTCGGATGCATCTTCATCTTCATCCTCATCTTCAATTCTAGGAGGAGGACCGGGAAGATGTTGTTGAAATAGCTCAGAGTCCTCGTTCACCTTCAATTCTTACAGGGCAGCAACCCAACCATCTCGGAAGTATTTTAAACTCACATACTCCACCTGGGTCATCATTGCTGCTACCCCCTGTCCCATCCTTTATCCCAACCAGTACGAAAAGATTTTTTCACTGCCACTTTTCTCTTCATTTTCTCCGAGGACAGCTTCTCGGATAGAAGATCCTCGGAGGCTTTCAACTTGGCCTCCACCTCCTCCTTCTGGCGATTTACTTCTCGCAGAAGGGTTAGCTCTTCCTCATCCGACTTCAACTTATTTTCAAGCTCCCCAAAGTTTGTAAGCTTCTCGGCATATTTCTTATTCTCTCTCTCCAAGTCTTTTATTTTGTTTCCCAACTGCACCTTCTCCACCTCAGATGCAGCCAACTTCTTCTCCCATTCACCCCTATCCTCGTCATATTTTTTACGGGAATCCTTCAAAGACTGGGCCAAACCCAGAAAAGCATCCTCCACTCCAGTTGAGGAGCTAGAAGCCTTGAGTGCTTCATCTTTCTTCACTATGGTGTTAAAACAACTCACCAGCTAAAAAAGAAGGTAATGATAAGTCAGTGCCGAGATACATATATTGACTGAAGAAAGAAAAATTCAGGATAAGAGAAACTTACTGAAGCAATGTGACGAGTAGCTAGGGATGTCAGCATATCCCTAGACATGTTTTATTCAATTCCTTGGACTTCAGGAATAGTCCAAGTCTTTACCGAGCTCATTGCAGAACTCGGAGGAATAATAGTTGGAACTCCAGCTCCACTAGCTTGGAGCTGGGGAATGGTTTCAGAAAAACTGACCGAGGAGGATTTCTTCAATCTCCTCGGTGGCACTTCAACAGTTTCAACCAAAAAAGAGCTTTTGGTTGGGGAAATGGTGATCACTTCCACAAGTGCATCTTTCTTACTAGGAGCCACTGGGGGCTTCTCGGCAGCCTTTTGAAGAGCAACAGAAGGGGAAACATCTATTTTCTTTGTCCCCTTTGGGACATCATTCTTGTTTCTCTTTCCATCTCCAGCAGAGGAAGTCTCCTCGAAGATAGCAGGAACTCTTCTTTTGCCCATTTTTCGACTTAGAGGAATGTGAGATTATGGTGAAGAATCCTCAGAAGATGGCAATGGTTCACTAATGCTGACCACAGGACGAACAGTAAAGGATGATGTATAGCTCTTATACTGTAATAAGTATGAAGAAGACCTGACGTGCTCGTCTGCAACTTTCTGATGCAAACTCCAGATATGTTTTAAATGCTTTATATTAACTTCTGATTCTTTGGGAGTTTTTCTCTTGCTGTCAACTGCAAACAAAAACATATTGAAATGTCAATCATGCATTTTATCAAACATAATGAAATCATAATTTCAGAAATAAAATAAGATGAAAATAACCTATCCCATTTCCATAGGGAGGACATTTGGGACCTTCATATACTTCGTCTCCAACCAAAGGGGCATGTTGCCAATTTTTGATAACTACCCCATGTTCAAAATAATCCCTATTAGCATCAGGGAGATTGACTACTAAATCCCTATTCAAAAATCTATTTTTTAAATAATAAACATCGTCTAGAACAACCCATCTATAACAGTACATAATCTCAGGAATTCCTATACGAGTTCCATGAGTTTGATTTAACCTATGCACCCCATTAACTATTCTCCATGTGTTGGGGGCTATTTTTGCAGGAACAAGATCGAAATAATGACAGAACTCTAAACACAAGGGGTTTGGTGGAAAAGAAAATCCACATTCAGCAATAAAAAGGCTGGGGAACCAATGTCCCTCAGCCAAACGAAAATAATTTGAAGGCTCAGAAAGATCCTCCAAAGTTACCCAAGACGGAATAGAGAAATCATAACGGAGTTTCTCAAGAGATTCAATAATATAAACCATGGTGAATAAAAGAAATGAAGAAGAAGGAAGAAGATCTTACAGGAAAAAGGGAGATCTGTTGACAATGAATGAAAATAAGGATGAACGCATAAGAGAAAGAAAGACTATGGAAAACTCGAAAGCAGAAATTGGAAAAGGTAGAAGACGGTGATATTGTCTATGAAGTTTAAATACTTTGCCTTGGGAAACGGCGAAAGAAATGATTACAAAAAGGAAACTATTACGCTACCAGCGGCTAAAAGGACAAAAAGTACATGAAGATCGAAGCGCTTATAAAAATGCAAAAAGGCGGATTCTGCGAATTTGGAAGGAAATTCAAAATACGGAGAAATGTTCCTAAAAACCAGGAAGATCATTTAATATTGCCATATACCGAGAAAGAATGTTCCATACTCCTCAAAGTTCGAAATATGAAACATTGGGGGCTTCTGTTGATACCAAAATTAGTATGCTGATATAGACAAATCACAAGAAGACACGTGTCGATCTACATGGAACAATAGCAACGAGGAAGTCTATTCCACCGACCAAGTCAGACTCACTCCGAGCAACAAGTATACTCCGAGGAACTCCAGCTCTCTGAGGAACTCCAGCGCTCCGAGGAACTCTTGAACGACGAGCAACTAAGGCAGTTCGAGCTGCATCTCGACCACAGCATTGATTGCCAGATAATCAACAGTTCAACTATTCATTGAATGCTTATCATCTTGACGCACACGCTTGAAGAGCATTAAATGAATTAACCTTTCATATGTATATCATTTAATGTATCACCCTTTCAGATGATAGCCTCAAGGCTATAAATACATGTATTACCCTCATTCAAGGGGACCGAAATTTCTTGGTAGAACTTGTAATCGAGAATTCCCAAACACTCAGCAATAACATAACAGTGGACGTAGGCCATTCATATAAGGCTGAACCACTTTAAAATTCTTGGTCTCATTTATTTATCTGTGATTGAATTATTAGAGTAATCTAATTTTTTACATCAACATGAAGTACTGGAACAATTTGAGTATTTTAGGTGGTTATTGAGAGGCTTTGCTGAGGATTAACTCCTTATATGTGAATATTTTTGAGGTGGTTAATGCTCCGGGAATGTTCTAGTAGATGAAAATTAATCATCTGCGTTGATGTTAAGTGTCATTTAAACGGTGAAGTAGGAAGTGATATGAGTCAATGATCTCGATAACCAGAGTGGAATGCATTAAATTAAAAACTGACAAGCTTCTTAGATAGGTGGTCGAGTAGGTACCGTTGGGTTGATGTGAAAAAAATTTGAAAAAGGATCTTTAAAGAGGTGTCCAATTGATATAAGGTTGGTGATGATGGTGTTCATGGGAGGAGAGTGCATACAAAGATTTGTCAGGGAGGTAAATGTCACGAGAAAATGGGTATCAAGAATGAACATCAAATATAGATATTATGGGTGGTTCCCTTTCTTTTATTTTGAGGTGGTTAGCCTTGTAATCCAAAAACCCAACTCTCAATCCACATACTTTCTAAGATTTCAAAAAGGGGGTTCACTTCAAATTCCGTTGTTGAATAGATAAAGATACTCACAGTTGTGATTAATCTTTCTATTTATAGTTACACTGTCAAGCTAATACACCTAGCAAAAGTCAACATAAAATTGCATTCCCACATTATCAGTTATAACCAAACTCTTATTGAATGTCTTCATTTCCTTGTTGAATTATGATAGTGATAGTAAGGTTGATTATTTTAGTGCTTGTATTTCAGGGACTCATTTCATCCAGACGGACGGGAGTTACGACTTTATTAATGGGATGGGAGCTTTTGGTGGTACCTTTCGAAACAAGGAGGGGAGATGGATTGTTGGATTCACGGGTCGTATCCAAGGGTCGATATTCCCCTTTAGAGCCGAACTAGAAGGTATCTTTCATGGACTAAACATTGCCACTCGAGAAGAGTGGAAGGGCGTCGGTCTCATGTCCAATTGTCTTGAAGACGTCCAACTATTGGAGTCAGAAGATAACGGGAACCACCCCCTTACTAATATCATTGAAGATTGCTAGGATCTAGTTAAGTGCCTTAAGGCCAAGGTTATACACATTTCGAGAGATATGAACACCCAAGCCGACTGCATGACGAGGATTGCTAAAGATTCATAAGAACTCTACATAGAGAATGAGCACACCCCTGAGCGGCTCCTCACGATGCTTGATAGTCCCGCATTATAGTTCTTTTGTTGTTGTTTTTATTTCCTATTTGTAACCAAAAAAAACTTTTTGTTGAATTGACTTATCTCGAATCTTATCAATAGCTGGGGCAGTCACGTGTTCCATAACTAGCTAATGGTGCACACGCAATAAGTGGGCACCATGTGTTATTAACTATATTGAATATGTATTTAATTAATATATATTGCACTAGTTAAATTAATATGTTTAAGTAAGTAAATTTATAAATTAGTATGAAATGCAATCGTCATGATTATATAATATGTTAATCCACTAATAGAAATTTCATATTCAATAGAAAATGATGTTGAAATAACGTAGTTATATATATATATATATATATATATATATATATATATAATCTTTTGATGTATAAAATAGATTTAGTGATGATCATGTTATACTGATATAGATTGTAACAAAGCCTATGTAGTTTTTTTTTCTATAGATTACAACAAAGCTTAAGAAAGTTGAAAAAGTAAAAAAAATTCAATTTTGTTTAGATGAAGAACATATATCTACGGTTACTCTATTTAGGAAGATACATAATTACATGCTCTTTTTCACGTTTCCAATATAATCAATCATATGCAACACAGAACCACATAATTATCATCATAGAAATAGGGATTTCTTTAAAAAAAATACTTCAAAATATATTTTTCAATCTCAATTATAAACAATGATTTGGTAATATCATTTTTTAAACCTAATGAAATTGCAACACGAAGTTGATATGATATGTCGTGTATGTAATGTGTATAGTTTACATTGTAGTATAATGTGTCGTGGTTGATTCGTCCAGAATATTATATTTTCTACCCCTTTATTCTTGCACATTTTATCCCCATCTCGTAAGTTAAATACAATATTTTTACTCTTTAACTATAAAACCTTTATTATTAATGTTTATATGCTTTATAAGTTATAATTGAGCATTTTTAGATATTATGGGTTATAACCTTGAAGGTTAGTTGCATTTCGAGAAAGTTCCATTTCAATGTGCATCTTCATGGGTCTTTTAATTATTTTAGTATTTGGGATTCTATCCCGAACACTTTATAGAAGTATAGCCCTCTGACTAGCATCGTGTAGTCACCAGCAATGCATCATTCCAACTCATAATGAAGAAGATACGGCATTTTCCTTATGTTAATCCAAGGGCAGAAAGGAAGGCAAAAGAAGGATTGCAAATCCCAAACGCCGAAACGATCCGTCTCCTTCCTCGAATTAATTTTTAGCCTCCAATGTCGACCATCTAAAACCGTGAATTGATTTGGCCTTTCCCCAAATCAATTTGGCCCCTGTATTTTTGGATTCTTTGTTTTACAAGTTTTCCACTTTGTTTTTGGTATTTATATTTTTTCTCCATTTTTATCTGGGATATCTAATTTTTAATATAGTTTTTAGTTAGGGTTGATAGCTAATTTTAGCAATTTCTCTCTCTCTCCTTATCTCCCTCCTATGGTTTATCATTTATGGTTTTATTACGTACTATTCATCTTCTTATTCCTTTAATTCAATTTTTCTTACTTAGTTTCTTGATTTGTTAATTACTTTTGTTGCTTTGTTAATTAAATTTTTCCTTTATTTATTTCTTTACTTTAATTTCATGTCATTTACAGCGCTTTGTAGCTGATCAAAGGGTTAGAATCAATTTTTCACCACTAATGGATACTTGAGCTCGAAAGATAGATTTTCGTTTAAAATAATTTTAATTGAAACCCTTTGTATTAATGTTGGAATATTATGCTTTTAACTTCATTTGTCATGCAATAATAGTATTTATAGAGATATTAAAACGTTAATCCATTTGTGACCATATTCAATTGAATGTTATATCTTTCAAATCTGGGTTAGGTCTCTTCATGCTTGATTTTTACAATTAATTAAATATGCTCATTTAATTGCGATTCAAACCAAATTCCTTAACATGTTTTGTTAATCTATGGTGGGGAAATGATCATAATCTTATTTTCTTTCATCTTTGGTATTTAGTTTTTTTTTGTGTAGTTAGCGTTTTTCCCATTTTATACCAACTTATCATCTTTTATTTTCCCTTTTTCTAAGCACTAAATCAATTTTATCCTTAATATCATTCCCTGTGGATTTGATCCATACTTGCCTCTACACTCTATAGTGTACCAATTTGTAGTTTATGTTAGGCGATAAACATCTAATGAGAAAATTTAAATTTACAAAGTTACACCTCACCAAAATGGCAACGTTGCCACGGAGTGTTTTGTTTTATAATTTAATTAATTTAGTATTTTGCATATATTTTTGTATTTTTCTTTTTTTGTATACTTATACATTTGAATGCCACGAAATGCTTGAATTCTCGGTCGTGCACCAGTTTGTGGAATTTTCTATCTCAAGCCATTTTGGTTCTCCAAACGCTTGACATTTCGGCCGCACACCACTTTGTGGAATTACCATCTTGAGCCATCGGGATAAGTATTATTCTAGTGTTTTTTATTTTGTTAATGGTTCGCGTTCGTATCTAATATTACTTTGGGTAAGTATTACCAAAGTTAAACAAAGGATTTGGGGAATCATGGGAACGGTTTTTCTGATATTGGGCCTTCAAAATTTTACAATAAAATTGATATAACTTATCGTCATGATAGTTTTCTGAAATATTACTACAAAAACTATCAAAAAATTTATGGTAATAATTTTGAAAGTATTTTCAGGAATAACTCTCAAACTGTTTATTTGAATAATTTGCACCTCCACCTATGACATTGCATGCGTACATTCGCATTCTTAAGAATGAAAAGCTGGAAAACCATTAACGGGAAGAGAATCAATAATAGGAACAAGAGTTGTATGCATTTATCGAATTCAAAAAATATGTTTCTTCTGAGACTATCGAAGATGAGGAATATTTTGAACCAAATGGAAAATTTGAGGTTCTCGAGAAAAACATGCGTACTTTGAACTAAACTATTCTTCACCTCACCCAAGGCTTAATGAAGAATGAAAATGACGAGGATATGGAAATTGAATCATTTTATAATGAGATGATTCTTCTTCGAAAAATAAAGAGGAGGTACAGACTTGTGCATCACCTAAAATATTTTTAGAATATGATTTCATTGAAGACAAATATTTATCCTTCGAATTCAATCTTCGAGCGATGATTAATCTCTCGGGATTGAATTTATTTCCACCCCAGTTCCATTCACTATTATCCAACCATTATAACTATCCCATGATTTGGTTCAAAACTTGAAAATGATTAATCCTTACAACAACGAGGATAACTTTCTTGATTTGCTCTAGATGAAGACCATCATGCCTCTATGTGCCCCACCTCCCATTACATTTAAAAAATATTAGTGTGAAAATTATGTTTTTCTTGGATCCCAATTGTACTTGTCTCGCATTTGATCCAAACCCCCCATCATCCGCTAATTTTTTTAATAGGTGATGGTTCCTTTTCCCCACACAAACTATGCCTTCCATTTTTCAAATGAAATTATTTTATTTTGTAAGGCATGATCTCAAATGAGGCACCACCGTTGATCCTTCAATGTTAAATTGAATTTTGGGTGGATCCCTAAAAATTTCAATTCATATTGTATAGTTAGTTAGAACTTAAAATTATTAGTTGAACATAGTAGTTTGTTTTGTTTTTTATTTCAAATTATTTTCTAGTGTATGTACTTAAAAAAATTATGCTTTTTTTTTTTTGCTCTTGTGTCTAAAATGTTTTGTAGAATTAATGAACTTCATGAATCCGTGGATCGCTCCATTTTGGATGTTACGTTTACCTTCCTCTCTTTAACTTATGTTCTTGATTCACATTGAGGAAAATGTGACATATAAGTTAGGGGTGTGGGTTATTCTTCCCATTCATTATTAGTTTCTTTGACTTGATTTTATGTTCTTCCCAAGCATGACTTTTTAAAAAAAAATTGAAAACTTTCAAAAATATTTTCTTTCCTTTTTCCCTTTTGTTGGGAATTTCTCCTTTGTTTCTAATGATCATTAAAATAAATGGACAAACTAAAATATGATTTAATGATGCATGTTCTAGATTTTAAAAGTTATTATACTTTAGTCCTCGAATCATTGATATTATGAAACACTTCATAAGTTGGACATTGGACCTAAGAGCACATGTGCTTTTCTTGTTTATGTGAGTTGGTATAAGGCTTCTATAACTCGGTGATCTTTTTTTTCATTATATATACTTACACCAAGTGAGCATTGCGCTTTTTTCATTTGTGAGTGTTTATACATTACTCGTTCCTTCTTGAAAATGTTAAAGTCATCGGTAATCTCACCATTCTTTCTTTTATCATTCATTAATTGAATTCATTTTAAAATGGGTTACTTTGGCATGATTTTCAATATTGTTTTAACTCAAGAATCGTGTAAACCTTAGTAAAGTATCATAGGCTCTATTTGTTATTTAAACCATATTGACCTTAAATTAACCCTATATATTTTTCTAGTTAGCCCCATCACTCCTAAATATTAACCTTCGTTTTAAAACCCAAATTAGTTTAACTTACTCCACATTGGAGTTTTAAACCATATATACACCTTTCATAATGTTATACCATGAACATGGTATGGCTCATGGACCCGTCACAATATGATAAATGGATTCATTTCTCCCAGAAAGGAGGTCGAATCAGCTACCAACCTGGTCATCCAAGATAATTCTGGTCGGCCACAGTATCACAGGCAGTGAATTTAGTCCAATCAACTCATAGAAATTTCACACCGTTATGTAAACCCATCAAAAAAATCATGTACAGGGTGATTGGATTATGACATTAGCACACCTCACGTGGGAGAGATATGAAAATATTCCCCTAGTTTCTTTATAAAAAAACTTTGTGATTATTCTCCCACTAGCATGTAAAAGGTTTACTTGCCTAACCTATAAAGGCATGAAAATTGTCCCTTTCTATGTACTCTCTTCTAATAGTCTATAAATAGAACACACTCCCTCATTGAAAAGGTATCGAACTATTATCTTCATACTGCTATGTTTTCTAAGACTAAAGTGTACTTGAGAGATTGTAATCTCCATTCATCCATGGTTATTGAATACTAAATCAATTCATTAGACCCCTGCACCTATGGACGTTGATACCTCTTTGGGTCGAACCACGTAAATCTAGTTCCATTCTCTTTATTTCATCTTTCTTTACTATTTGTTCTAAATTATATCATCTATAATTCATATCTCTTTATCTATTATTATTTTCAGTTAGTATTCATTTGTTAAGAATAAATCCATATACTTGTTTTAGACGATAAAAGATTGGCGTCGTATATGGTAAACGGCAATCCATTTATTGATTTCCACCATTATTCATTTTTGAAACTCGAGAATAACTAGTTCTGATAAAAACAGTGAATAACAACCAAATTGCTTTGTGTTTAGTGTGGTTAGAGTCTATTGATTTGCAAATTCCTTTCAATTCTCTTTTATTCCTAAAATTCACCATCAAATTTAGTTTTCCATGATTTAAATCCTCTTTTCCATAAATGTTAATATCAAAAATGTCATACTCTATTTTTTGTAGTATGCCTTCAACGCCTAGTGGTATGGGTGGCCTCTAAACAATACTATGAAGCTTGGATAAAGGCCTCGAGGCTATGGAGGAGAGCAACAAATAATTGATGTAAAGTATTTTGGCAGGGGAGAATAGGCCTGAGACAAACCCAATTACCCCAGTAGGGGGTGAAAGATATGGTAAAAGGTGAGTGATGCCACCTCCATCCCCATACAAGGACTGGAGGGAGGTGCATCATGAGCACGCTATAGAAAATCCTAGATAGTTTGATTAAGGTTCGAAAGGAGAACTTAACATGCCCAAATTCTCTAGATTAGAATGCAATGACAGATCATATTACCTATGAGAAACATCCACCATCAGATCAGGTGGATATGAAGATGAACAAATTTACTCCTTGGAATCAACAGGCCTTTTAAAAAATCTCAACAGAGGATCTTCCTCTGATCGATTGGGCCAAAGAGTTGTGAAGGCCCATCAATATAGAGATCCAACAAAGCTGGGTTTATACAAAGAAGAATATGGAAGAACTTAGACCATGAGGGTTGAGCGATCTTCCAGGTCAAGACCAGACTTTTTAGGGTCAGCTAAGGCTGATCATACAACTAAGTAAGAGAGCTCAACTAAAATTCGAGTTCAAGAAGATAATACCGTTGTGGTTAGGGTCATGAAGGAGGAACAACCCTAAAAGGGGTATATTTAATGCCTAGAGGATCGTATAGGAGAGATTATAAAGAGAAAGAACCCTTTGCAGGGGGGTTTCATCCACGGATCATCATTCAAAATATCACTTGTGGGTTATCCAATTCCTCTAAAATTCAAACCTACTATCATCACTCCCAAATAAGATAGAAAGTTAGATGATATGTTGTACATGGATTAGTACGAGGATACTTCTGATATTTATTTCATCCCATATAAAATGCATTGCAGGGTATTCTTCAGTACCATCACCAGGTAAGCACAAATTCGGTATAACATATATCGAAGTTCCATTAATTGGACGATCTCTTTGTTGGTAAAATCTTTTTGGTACAAATCTAGGCAAGAGGGTGACTCACATGTTAAGTGTGTATCAGATAATGGATTAAACGAATAGGGATTTCATTGCACTTTAATATCGAGAATCTTGAAGTAGTTTATTTTGATAAGAATATAATTATCACGATGATTAAAATTGGTTTATTACCTGAGAAGTTACATTGGGGGCGATGGGCAAGGAACCATCGAGCACGATGGTAGAGTTTCTAGCTAAGGAATACAAAATTTTGAATGTTGAAGAGGCGATGGAAGCAAAGGATTTAAGCCATGCTAAGTATAAGGACAACAAGAAGTGATACTTACCAAATAAGTATGACTAGTACACTCCACTTGTTATAGGTGTTCACTATATCCTTGATGAGATTCGAAGAATTAGTGACCTAAAATGGTCGGGTAAATTGAAAGCTCCCTCAAATCAGAGGGATAAGAGAAAATAGGTAAATTCCATAAGGATCACATCCATAACACCAATAGGTTCCCATACTTAAATAATGCGATTGATAATTTCATCAGATGAGGTAAGATGGAAAATTATGTTTATAAAAGTGGCCAGTAAGATTGGAAGGAAAATAAGAAACCAAGGAGACAATCAAAGACCCTTTAAAAAAGGAAAATGAGAAAAAAATAGGTCGAGATGAAGACTCAAAAGATGATCTAGATTTACCCAAGAAGCTTAACGAATCTATGAATGAAAATTACATGATTTCTTTAGATTTCCAGTTTTTAGTTGGAGGTAACGCTGGAAGTAAAGACTAGCCATCTGAGAGGAAAGCATACCTTAAGGAGCTAAAGGCGTTTGCTCATGTAAGGGAGGTTAATCTAGCCAAAATTGTGGAGCCTCATCCTAGAAATGTAATAAAGATCGTCTCATTATTGGTGTTTTGAAAGATGATTTTTCAGCTGTACTTTATCCACATGACAACCCTCTGGTCATCAACATGATGGTGCATGAAAGGATTTTGGTGGACAACGACAGTTACACATATGTTCCATTATAAAATTATTATAAGAAGTTGAGGTTAGAGGATATGAAGTTGGAGGCATACCATAGACATCCCATTGATTTTTAGGGGATAAGGTGCTCCCCTGGGAACAATCTATCTCGAGATTGTCATCGGCACATAGCCCACTTGTCAAAAAGAGACAATAATTTTTTTTCATACTGGATGTGTATGGTCACTTAGTCTACAATATTATATTTGGTAGGGTCGGTCTAAAGAAATTTAAAGTTGTGCCTTCCACATTCCACCAATGCCAGAAATTCCCTACACACTATGGAGTTAGTGTGATCAAGGGTAATCAAATAGAAGCACGTGAATCCTATTATAACTACGCATAGTATGAAGAGAAAAAGAAGTTAACCACTACTTATTATATCTAACTTTTAGATCCTCAAGATGAAGATAAGATCGCCTGCTATGATGTTATGGAGCAGGTTAAATATGTGATTATGGACAACGAGCACCCGTAGTGGACGGCTTATTTTTTCTCATTATTAGAACCTAACTTCAAGAAGGAACTGGGTGATTTTATGAGGCAGGGGAAGAGCATGTTTGTGTGGAGCCATGAAGATATGATAGGGATAGATTTAGATATCTATTTTCATGACCTTACTATAATGAAGGACACAAAGCCTATCAAGAAGAAGCGTTATGTATTCATCCAGGAGAATAACATAGCCATCTAAGACGAGGTTGATAGGCTAAAAAAGGAATATTTCATATATAGAAGACATTAAGTACCCAAAATGGCTAGCAAACATTGTTATTATTACGAAGAAGAATGATAAGTGGCGCATGTACATTAACTTTACCGACCTTAACAGAGCCTTCCCCAAGGACCATTATCCTTTGCCTAGGATTGATCGTTTGGTCCACACTATTATTAGGCACAAGTTGTTTAGATTTATGGAGGATTACTCGAGATGTAACCACATTAGGATGAAACTTAAAGACAGAGAGAAAACTTCATTTATTAGTAGTTGGGGTACATAATTCTACAATTTTATACCCTTCTAGGTAAAAAAAATAATGGAGAAATGTATCAGATGTTGGTGAAAAAATTCTTCGAAGAAAATAACGAAAAGACCATGGACGTATGTATGGATAATATGTTGAGAAAGAGAATGAAGGAAGCTGATCAAATCAGCGATCTCGGATAAATGTTTAGACTGATTTTTTTCTTTTTTTAGGGGGGGGGGAGAGAGATAGAGAGAAGATGTAGATGGATAGAAGATCTTAGAGAGTGAATGGGGTAAGGTTTCTGAGACGAGAGAAGTACCCAAATGAAGCAGAATCTAGTGAAATATGTTTTTAGAGTTCGTAAAGGAAAGTTACAAGGCTTCATCATCAATGAGAGGGGAATAGAGGATAACCCTGATAAGATTAAGATTTTGATCAACATGTTGCTTCCCAAGAGTTAAGAAAGGGGATCCAGAGGTTAACGGGACGAGTAGCTACGTTGAATTATTTTATTTCAAGAGCCACTGATAGATATCTTCCATTCTATATGATTCTTAAAAAGGCATTTTGAGTGGAATGAAGAGTGTCAAGTAGCCTTCCTGGAATAAAAAAAAGTACTTAAGATTTGCACCTTTTCTATCAAGACCAGTCTTAGGTGAAAAGATTTACTTATATTTAGCAGTATCAAAGTTGGGAGTCAGTTCGACATTGGTCCAATAAGAAGATGGAGTACAAAACACCATGCACTATACTAGTTAGGCATACAATGGGGCTGAATTCCAACAACCTAGACTGGAGAAGTTTGCATTAGCTTTAATTGAAGCTTCTCGCAGAATAAAGTTGTATATTAAAGCACATATAATATTAGTTTATACAGACCTTTCTCTATGGCAAGATATTCATAAACCTTAGAAATCAAGTACACTGATGGCTTAGTTTGTGGAACTAGGAGAGTATGACATATAATATGAACCCAAAATGGAAATTGGAGGCCAAGAAGTGGACGATTTTACAGAAGAATTTACTTACGGGGAGAAGACTATTAAGAAGACTTCTATGAAAGAGATCTCACCATCAAAGAGAGTAGACCATACTTCTACGAAAAAGAGATCAGCGATAAAGCCAATTGAACAGACTTCTACAGAAGATATCTTAATAACAAAGTCAGTCGAACAGATCAGTGATAGACCAGAATCATCATCTTGGCAAGAAGAATGGAATCAGGAGCGGGAGCAGATGAAAAAGTTATTCAATGATGGATGTTTAGTCGAATGGAATTTTGAAAATAAACCACCCATATGGAAAATCTTTATAGATGATTCATCATGTGCCAATAAAAGCAGAGCATGACTATTCATTAGCACATATAAAAGTGCAAACATTAAGTATTCGCTCGAGTTCAACATTAAAGCCTCAAATAATAAGTTCCGGTATAAAGCCCTAGTAGCAGGATTATGATTCACACTATCATGGGTGCCTAGTAGTTGTTGGCTCATAGAAACTCTCAATTTCTATTCATCTAAGTCTTGGGAATTGATAAATATAGAGAGGAGTCTATGGAAAAATATATGGTGAAGGTTAAAACACTATTGACAAGGTTCTTGACCATACATATGATTAGAATCCTAAGAGATGAGAATGCCCAAGCAGATACACTTACTCATCTTGGGTCAGGAACTCGATCTGAACTTCGAAGAACAATACTAGTTAAGGTCTTGTCCCAGCACAACATGAAAGAATAATATGTGATGGTAATGGAGCTAGACATAGGTCCATCTTGGATAGATTCTATTGGAGCATACGTAAAAATTGATGCAGTACTGAAAGATCCAAACGACTCAAAGAGATTTCTCTACAAGGCGGAAAGATATGTGTTTCGACAGGAATTTGTTATGTCACTTCCAAGATGTGTTGATCCCACTAAAGTCCTCGACCTGATCAATGAATTCTATGAGGGCTCATGTGGAGCCCATTCAATAGGAAGGTAATTGTTGAATTGAGTCCCCATAAAATGATATTATTGGTCCACAATAAAAGAAGATTATGCTAAATATACAAAGAAGTGTGAAAAGTTCCAGAGATATGTCTTGTACGTAAGATATCGAGGGCTCCATTAGTGTGGATCTCACCCCCTTAACCTTTTTCCGTATGATAAATAGATCTGGTTGTCCCATTTCCAAAGACAAGGGGAAGATTCAGGTATTTGGTCACCGCAGTGGATTATTTCACTAAGTGGATGGGAGCATAGCTACTGGTAGATATGTCGTACGAGAGGGTTTTCCATTTCATGTGGAATAACATCATTTTTCGATATGGTACGTCATACGCCTTTATCATAGACTGTGGTGTGGAGTTCAACAATGACAAGTTTAAAGATTATTGTATACGTTGGAAGGATCAAGAAACTGCACTCTGCACCTGCACGCCCATAATGCAACAGGTAGACAGAGGTCACCAACAAGACCATGTTGGACGGAAGAAAGAAGATACTTGACGATGCCTAATGGAACTAAATCAATTAGGTACCTAATGTACTTTAGGCCTACTGAACCACTCCAGGAACTGTAATTGGCAAGACACCATATATTTTGGTGTTTGGCACAGAGATGGTGATTCCCACAGAGATTGGATTACCCAGTCATCGAGTATTCGACTTCCAATTTCCGATGAGTGACTTAATGAGAAGACTCGATCTATATTAATTAGAGGTAGTTAGGGAACATGTAAAACTTTGGGTGGCAGCTTACCCATAATGTACTTCTCAGTTGTACAATAAGAGGGTAAAATCGTTCACCTTTAAGGAAAGGGAGTATGTGCTTAAGAAGGTTATCCAAAATGGGAATAAGTAAGAACCGAATTAGCATGGCCCATATCGAATTTCTGTGTTATGCAACCTAGGACTTCTCGGCTAGAAACCTTAAAAGGTGAACAATTCAAGAATTCATGGAATGCAGATCACCTAAGGAAGTACTACCGGTGAGGAAGAGAAAATTACAGTTCGAAAGACCAAAATACCATGTAAATAGTTTTTCATTTCCATATAATTAGTCTTCAATAATGAATGAGAATCATAATTTCTTCCTCTACATATGCTGTCATTTCAAGATTTTATGCATTATTCGATGTCTATTTCATCAGTGTAAGAGATGTGCAAGAAGACCATGATGAAGACATATAAGATCCAATCATATCAGAATGTACGATCAAAACCACACTTCTTATAAGGTCTGACCATAACTGACTAGCATAAGTATAGATGGTAGTACAGTTGGTCGACTCTTAAAACTAATGCTGGCACATGGTCAAAGTGATAAGATCCATACATACGACCAGTAACTTGGCACAAGAAATGGTAGATCCTAAGTCAGGACAGCTCAAGTTCGTCCAAAACTGGCAGCTAGTAAGGCAGATCAGGTCTCTAAAATCTAATCACACGATTATAAGGGCAAGCCTATCTCAAACACTAAAGATCAAGTAAGTTGACATGGAAGGTGGAAAAGATCCCACCATAATACTATAAGACTATAACTAGCTAGGAGGTCGACGAGATCCGATCACATTTACTTTTCAACTTTTTTCACACAAAGACCTAAATATAAATATCAATGAAAAACTTAGCCGAGAAAAATAACTTGCGGAAGGTTAATCATAATAAGTAACACATATATACATGAAGACAAAAAATTCAATAATATTCTATTTCAAAGCTAAGCAAGAACAACTTCAAATATTCATTACAAAATATTTCATGATGAGCCAAAAAGCTTCATAAAGATATAAATATGAGGGTTCTTAAGACATAAGAGAATTTTCTATTTCTGGGGTGACTTAAGGAGTTCGGTCAGTTTATGCATAGGCATGAGCATCTTAGGTAGCAACATCATCAGCCATATTATTGTCATGCACAACTTCTAGAGCTATGGGAAGAGTGGTCTCTATGCCAATAGTCTCATCAGCTTCATCAATCTCCTCATCTTTCACAACAAACTCATCCACCTCCATCTAGTACTCGGCTTCCAAAATTTTGGCTTCTTCATCATCGCCTTCCCACTTGTAGATAACATATGTAATCTTAAGGTAATGTTTCAAAACCCTTTTTTTTTATTTCTTCATAACCATAAATGAATAAATTTATGATCTCAATGTAATAAATAATAGAATCTTTAAAATTTAGTCTCCTCAGCCTCAATCAAAGCCTTATTGACCTTAACGAGCTCCAGATTGACCCTGATTCACTACACCAAAAATAGCAATCTGGCAAGGTTCAAAACTGTGCCAAATAAAATCTGGCATGGTTTTGAACTGTGCCAGAATTAGGTGTTCCAAAATGGCTAGTTTTTTTTTGGCAGAGCTTACAAGTGTGGCAGATTTGACAAAATAGGAACACTTCTGGCACACTTTAAAACTGTGCCAGAATTTGATATTTTTGGCACAATTTTGGCTCACTTTATAACTGTGCCAGATCGAGTACATTTTGATTCTGTTTTGGCATAGTTAAAAACCGTGCCAAAAATTGATACACTTTTGGCATGGTTTTGAACTGTGCCAAATTTTTTGGATTAAGAAAAAAAATTAATTATTTGAAAACAAGAAAATTCACAAATTACGAATCTCAAAAGTTGTTAATAAACTAATGTACATACAAACTTCAAAAATTTACAAGTAATAATAGTTCACAGACCAAAAAAATTGGAGAGAGTTTCCTCTATTTTCTAGATATTCTTAAACCTGCTAATATAATACCTACTTAATGTAAAGCCCGCAGGGCCATAAAATATAAAAATAAAATTAAAAAAGATGGTACGGCCATAAAAGATAACAATAAAACTACAAAAGTACGCATGGCCATAACACAAAAAAATAGAATCCTGAATATTAACAACATTAAGTAAATAATCACCTTGTTGTAGACCATTGACTCCATGTGTTCCATGTGGATGAAAGCTAACGACAAAATGTTATCCAGCAAAAAAATACGATACAAAAGGAGATGATATTAGTAACCGAGTAATTTTAAAAAAAAATCTTATTCAAACTGAAAATGTGCATATACGTATTAAAATTATTATTGTATTCACAAATCAAAAGTCTTGTGACTACACGGTTAGTTCCTACAAGTTACATTGTTCTCGTGCAAGGTGTTCGTGCCTCTTACGAGGCCGTTTGGGGCTGCTTTGGGTTTTCACCCTTTATCGGCTTGTTTTTAAGCCTAATCTAGATATTTTTGAATTATCATCATATTCTCAAACTGGAAAACCCATGACTACGCGGCCAATTCCTAGACATTACATTGCTCCCGTGGGAGGTGTTCGTGCCTCTTACGAGGCCGTTTGGGGGCTGGTTTGAGTTTTCACCCTTTAACGGATTGTTTTTAAGCATTATCTAGATATTTTAAAATTATCATCATATTCTCAAATCGTGACTAAGTGGTCAGTTCCTACAGGCTACATTGGTCCCGTGCGAGGTGTTCGTACCTCTTATGGGGCCGTTTGGGGACTGGTTTGGGTTTTTACCATATAATGGCTTATTTTTAACCTTAATCTAGATAGTTTTAAATTATGATCATATTCTCAAACCGGGAGACCCGTGACTACATGGTGAGTTCCTATAAGTTACATTGGTCCCGTGCGAGGTGTTCATTCCTCTTACGGGGTTGTTTGGGGGCTGGTTTGGGTTTTCACCCTTTAAAGGCTAGTTTTTAAGCCTAATTTAGATATTTTCAAATTATCATCATATTTTCAAATCGGGAGAACCGTTACTACGCGGTCAGTTCCTATAAGTTATGTTGGTCCCGTGCGAGATGTTCGTTCCTCTTACGGGGCCTTTTGGGGGCTGGTTTGGGTTTTCACCCTTTAATGGCTTGTTTTTAAGCCTAATCTAGATAATTTCAAATTATCATCATATTCTAAAACCAGGATACCTGTGACTATGTGGTCGGTTCCTACAAATTACATTGGTCCCGTGAGAGGTGTTCATGCCTCTTACGGGGCCGTTTGGGGGTTGGTTTGGGTTTTCACCCTTTACGGCTTGTTTTTAAGCTTAATCTAGATAGTTTATAATTATAATCGTATTATTAAACTAGGAGACCCATGACTACGCGGTTAGTTCCTACAAGTAACATTGGTCCCATGCGAGGTGTTCGTACCTCTTACTGATAGTTTATAAGTTACATTGGTCTCGTGCGAGGTGTTAGTTACTCTTACGGGGACGTTTGGGGGCTGGTTTGGGTTTTCACCCTTTAACGGCTTATTTTTAAACATAATCTAGATATTTTCAAATTATCATCATATTCTCAAATCGGCAAAACCATTACTACGCGATCAGTTCCTATTAGTTACATTGGTCCCGTGTGAGATGTTCATGCCTCTTACGAGGTCGTTTGGGAGTTAGTTTCTTATTTTTGAATAATAGTGACAATTAAACACACTTTTGTATGTCTACAAAGTGCCTGACTTGTGTGTGTCCGTATCCGTGTGTGATCCATACGTGGACACTTCATATCCAATGAAGTGTCCGTGCTTCCTAGTTGAATAAATGATAGAATTAATTGGGTTGTGAAAAAAGTGAAACTAATTGCACAGAATATGGTGACAAAATTAGTTCACCATCCAATAGATCCATTGGCGAAAATCCTTCGTGAAGTCAAAAGTAGGATCATTGAGAAACTCTTACTTTAGAACTGAGTAGACTTGGAGATATTTTGACTTGAGAAATTTTACTAAGAGCATCATAGTGTATTTTTTCTTTTCGAACAACAGTGGTGTTTAGGGAGTTCTGCAATTAATCGTGTATAGGATCTAAAAATCCTATTATCATAGAATTAAAAAAGTAGACTACATGAAATCACCACTTTCGTACGTGCTCTTTTCCTCATTTGTTTCTCCATTAATATAAAGATTATAATATGATTTAATTTGGAAATTCTTAACGCTTTCTTAACTTATTAATTTGCACATTATATTTTCTGAAACTATCTCCATTTCTAATTGTTCGCCATTCTATTACATGCTATTTTTTTTTACCATAAATGACTTCAAATTGTTCCTTAGACAAATAGTTAGTCCCCCTAGCGGCGACATGAACCCAGGCATTCACTAATAAAAAAGAGTTATCCCTCCCCTTGCATGAATCTGGTAATTTTTATAATGCACAATCACGTACCTCAGGTTGAAACAGAAAACTAACCAAATACACTACCAGCAAATTTTCATTATAAAATGTTTTTCAAACTTCAGAGTTCAAATAAATCTAGTAACAAAAAATTTACAATTAGAAAAGGCATTACAATGGACCTGATGCTACTCCCTACTATGATATATATTACCAAGATTTACATGGACCAATATTATTAGTAAAAAATGAAGACAATTATATTTGCATACCTCGAACAAAATGTGTGTCATCCATAGCATGCAGATCCAAAAGCCCAGCTGCAAAATCCCCCCTGAAGTCAAGCGAATAACGACCACACAGTGCAGCAAACCCACTGTAATTTCGGACAGTAGGAGTATATAGTTCATACCCATATTCACTATTAAAATTAAGATATCTCATTAGTTTGAAAAGCCTATGTTTCTCTTCAGCAAACTGTGCTTCATAACCCTATAAGAAGTATCAAAATTGTTCCATGAATCATAAATTTAATAAATCTCGTTACCCAGAAAAAAACACAGAATGCACACATAACTCCACAATCTCTTGCACAATAACAAAAAAAGAAACTGACATAACCAACAATCTACAGAGTATGATTTCATTTCATGTCAAAAATTCAAATATAGGATCGACATCGGTATCACGAAATAGGTTAAACTTAATTCAAACACCTAGTATAATGCAGTCACTAGTATAATACAATGGGTTCTAAATATTGTTCAAACATGCAATATCATCATCAAACAAATGGTCATTGCTATGAATATAAATAAATACCTGCATAAGGATATTGGGCATGAGACATTGATCAATCCAAGTGGAGGCCAAAGGCGAGGCCAGGTGTTGTAACCCCGTAGATTGGAGCCACCTTCCCATGATCGCATCTCCAGCATTGCTTGAGGGAACGGAACTATGGATTGAACCTTCGGTGGGGTGATCATACAGACCAGTAGTCGAAGCACTATTCTATTGTAAAATGTTATGAACCTCAGTGTCTTCAAGTTGTAAAACGTTACAGGTAAAGTGTTGGCGGAAGACCCTAGTGTTCCACTAATGTTTCCCACAATTGAGTCGTAGACATTGAGACCAAACTCAGTATTGAAGGCAATAAATCTAGTGCAATACTCCATCTTATTTTCTTTATTTTATCCCATCATCTTCACATCGTATATACGTCATCATATTGTTTCCCGGTAATCAAAGTTCAAATTTCTTAACTCAACTAAGTTTGTATAAAGAAAAATGAGTTATTATAAAAGAAAGTGATCTGAAGCTATGTAAAAAATATAACATCTTCATATCATTGATATGTCTTTTTGTTTACGTATGATCATATTGTTATCATATATGTATCCAATTTTTGTTTGGAGTTCTGTTTTCCTTAGACCAGCAGCACGAATACTCTATCAAACTTTATGTATGATCTATTTCATGAGATGATATTCCGTATTACTAAATAATATGGAAATTTCATTTTGATTAAGTAGCATATGTTAATGTCATTGTATAATGAGAAATAGAGACTCAACATATAAGTAAATTAGAAATAATTTTCCAAACTATTCATTTACCACTGAATTGATGCATCAGTACATATAAATAACACAGGCCTTCATGCAACCAAGAATATAAACTATTCACTCGATCGGTTACACCTACACGAAGAATATAAATAGCACATGCCTTCAAGAAACCAAGGGATGAATCAATGAGTAGAATGATTTTGCAAAATGGAACAACAATAAAATCATTACATTAAGCAATGGAGATAATATGTACACATATGCTAATGAAATCGTAGAATATTGACTTTTTACTACAGATATTCTAATTTACTGTAGCATACGTGTTCTAATTTTTTATGATTTGTCATATCAGTCCATATTGTATTGTGTCCGGAACTGTAGACACCCTATTATGTTACCCCTTAACTCTCCTCAGGTCCCTAGTACCTCCCTTCATCACTACAAACCTAGGACATGTGCTGAGTACTGACCTAATACCTATTGGGCACTCCTTGGCTTAGTTTGACCTAAAAGTCAAACTCTTCATCTCGATCGAGACTGAATGAATCCTCAAAGGACACTGAATACCCTTTCTAATGGACAGCCCCATGCGCGATTCCGACTTAAAATGCAGACGAACGATCCGTTTGTGTCTGAAACTTAACCCAGAGGCCACTGGGCTCTCCTAGGCTCTGTTTGACCAAGGTTAACTTGTCAGCTCAACCGAGGCTGAATGAATCTTCAAAGGGCACTGAATCCCCTTTCTAATGGTCCGTCCCATGCGCGATTCCAACTTTTCATGTGGATGAACGATCCGTTTGACTCCGAGAGGTAACCGAATGCTTCCCGAGCCCAGTTGACCAAAGTCAACTCCCTAAACCGGGTCAAACTCTTTGGAATGTCGAAGTACATCTCCTAACCTTTCCAACGGTCTGCCCCGTGCACGATTCAGACTTACCATACGGACGAACGATTCGTTTGCGTCCGAGCGATTCCCCGTCCAATGGACCGACAAATGCTTCTGAGCCATATTTTACCCAAAGTCAACTCCCGAACCCGGGAGAGGTCCAAAGGACTCTCGAAGGTCTCTGAATTACCTTTCCAAAGGTATACCCCGTGCACGATTCTGACAACGGTTTTCTCTCGGCAACCGATTTTCTGAAAAAGCCTGAAGCGCACTGCCAAATGGCAAGTTCCAGACTGGTCTATGCCGATCGGCAGTGACCTGAGCCTATAAAAGGAGGCCTTCACCTCATTTGCAAGAGGAGCCCAGATCTGATAAAATTCACCCTCAACGAATCCCAGAAACCTCTCTCGAAGGTAGCGTGATTTCAATTTCCAAATCCCTTTTTTACTTCCACTTTTCATCATCCTTGGTGAATTAGCCACTCTCCATCATCATCCAAGTGCAAGGTATGCTCTCCAACATTCAAGATCAAGCTCAAGATCTTCAAGAAGGTCCAACTTTCTCAAACTCTCTCTTAAATTCTCTTAAATTCCCAATAACTTGTTTTCTTACTTAGCACTTTTATTATCTTATCTCACACATCCTAATATACTTTTTATTTAGTATTATTGCACATCTCTTATTTTCATAAAACCCAAAAAACAAGAAAAAGAGGGTTTGCTCATAAATTCCAAATAAGAATCCTCACACTTTTTCGACAATTTTCTCACAACTAAAATAGTTTTTCTACACACACACACACTTACAAATAAGAGATTCCCCACTTGGATTTATGGGATAAACCCCACCCCTTGTTTTGTATGCAAACTACGTGGACTTTGATGCCTTTATAGGCTACGTAGGCATTTCAGGATAAAACCCGAGACTCGAGTCCTTTTTCTCACTTTTTCTCACTTTTTCTCTCTTCTCTAAAATCACTTTCCTTATATTCTATATACTTGCTCTTAGTGAATTATTACTCCATATGCGTTATCGTTCCATTAAAACAATCAACGTAGGGGTAATCGCGTAAATCTTATTTTCTTAATATTATTCTTATATCTTCCAATGGATGACTCGCTTTATCTTTTCCATGATACAAGTCGAGGATTCCTACCTCCATTATATATATACACATGCACACATATCACGGGGGGAAATATAAAGGCAAATAGCAAATATCCATGAGAGACCGAAAGGGAGGAATGGGTGCCTAACACCTTCCCATTTCGTAACTAAGCCTCCGAACCCTTCTCGAATCATTTTGGTTTCACACGCACCAGTATGTCTTTGGATGCCATCCTTCAGGGTGGCTTCCCCTTTTTCTTGTCTTTTTTGAGTAAAATAGACTAGCGACTCTGAATCTCTCTACATTTTTGCACCACATCTCAAACGACGTCAGCCGAAGCGCTCCCAAGAGGGATGCACGGGACCCAAAGGATCCTTCCTCCACGCGCCCACCCGTATGGCGAGGATCGGGGATGGATACAGTGGCGACTCTGCTGGGGATATAATTTGTATTTTGAGGGCTTGACTCTATTTGCATGGATGCTATATTTGTTTATGTTTCCCCCATATCTGCATGTTCCCATTTTCCATGTGTATCCCATGCTTATGCTTATATTCACACACTTGTAGAAAATTCTCCATGTACACTTCACACCACGTGCACCTAGGATCACATGTATCCGCATCTTGCACGCATCACCGATCAATACTTGGCGTACCTTGGGTACTCGTACTTTTCTACCTGTTTGCCATAATCAAGAAAGGCATTCTCATCATAAGATACTAATAAGAGAATCATGCATGATTCACACAACATCACCAAAGAGCATTGCTATTGACCAAATTTCACCTATTAACTGGAGGGTTACTTCGTGATGGGAGCTGGTCCGGCAGGTCGTAGTTAGCCTAAGAGATATGACTCTCACCTTCCATTGGCCAAGTACATTCGACGTATATCGAACGGTTCCCCCGCATCATAGCGCTTGACTAAAGTCATGACGAGAGCTATATCGCAGGAAATTCATTCACGTATGCCGAATATATCGAATTCTCTCTCACACGTACCGTCCTCTCGAGGTATTTGGTGAGGCAATTCACGTACACTCAGGTATATCAAATGGCTTGTCCACACGTACCGATTGCCCGCAAGAGCAAGACGTATATCGTGGATGTCACGCCAAAGGGGGGAACCCATGCCGATTCACCCAACCAACGGCATACCCGCATATAGGTGTCAAACCTAGGACATGCACTTTAGATCGCCGGTTTCAACCCGAAACTCTACCGAAATTGGGGGTCGGCCTGCCACCCAATTTTTGCGCATTTTTAAAATGGGACCCTGTCCGTGAGCCTTGTTACAAGTCCAACCCATAGCTTTGCATATATTAAAAACCCCACTTTTCTAGGCTCGGGTCCCGTCCGGCATTGCATTTAGGAAAATTAAATACAAGTGAAAACATAATAATTATAATAATCATGTTGAGTTCCGTCTCCAAAAACATTTCTCCATTCTTTATCAAAAATCCAAAAACATTTCTCCCTTCTTTATCAAAACTCCAAAAATAATTTCTTCTCTTTTTTCAAAAATAAATCTCATCCTACGCCTTCTCAGGTCGATCGCAAGACCTTGGTCTGGCTCCCTATTGGCTTCGGTCTTCAGTCAAATCACCCCGAAGTTTCATCCGTTCCTCTACTACTTATTTCGAGTCCGGAATCCATCCATTTTCCATAGATAATACAGATCAAGCACGAGTCATACAGCAAAATCTGACGATAGTCCTAGCTCAGATCGTGTCCAAGATTGACAACCTTCAAACTGAGGTTCGAGAGATGCAACGAAACCAGGTTCCAATTCCTCAAGAGCCGGAGGTAGGGGTGGAAATTTTTTACACGACACCATAACCCGACACGAAGTTAGCGGATTAGGGTTGACGATTTCTTGACACGAACCCGAATATGACACGACCCGCCAACACGAATAATAAACGGGTTCGGTTAGTGTCAAACATGTATAACTCGAAAATGACATGAATAGACCCGTTTAACTCGTATTTTATGGAGAATATATTAGGTAATTTATATATCTTGATAGGAATTTTATGTGTTGCAAGAAGTTGAAATTAATTAAATTTAAGTTATTGTAGGCCTATGAGTGATAAAATTGATTAAGAGAGAAGAAAAAAAATATTTTATATTTTACTTAATGGGTTATACGAGTCAACCCTAACACGACACGATAATAAATAGGTCAGATTAGTGTTTGATCATCTGACATGATTAGTTAAATGGTTGACTAATACTTAACACGAACCCGATATGACACGACCCGAACACGACACGACGCACACGAATTGCCATCCCTAGCTCGAGGCCCTATTCCCTCATGCTATGGGTCCACCCGAGCCTATCTAGGTTCCAAAAGAATATAAGCACGCTCCACGTGCCCCTCCTGTAAATGGGTCGCCGCCTGCCCAGCTTCCAATGCCCAATATTGCCCAGCCTATGGCTAACTTTCCTATGGTCGCTGATCCAAAGGAGGAAGAGTTGAATAAAGTCATGTAGGATCTCAAGATGCTCACCAAGAAGTTTGACCAATTCAGGATCTCTGGGAATTACATGGACTACACCCACATGTCTCCTTATCCTAAAGTGAGGTTACCCGAGAAGTTCAAGATGCCAAATATCGAGAAGTTCGGATGGAGTGGACCCGCAATTGTTCATCTTCACAATTATCATCGTTCCATGACTCTATTATGGTCTTCTGAAGAAGTGATGGCCCAATTATTTCAGCAAACTTTGAAGGATAGTGCCCTCCGATGGTTTTTATCTCTTGAGGAATCCAGAATCCGTAGCAGGGAGGATGTAGCCCGAGAATTCATATCACAATATTATTACAACGAAGAGCTTGAGGTCACCCGTCATGATTTAGACCTGCTCAAACAGAATCCTGAAGAATTAGTCAGTAACTTCATAACCCGGTGGAGGGAGCAAGCAGCTACCATGACCAATCGGCCATCCAAGGAAGAACAGGTCAACATAGTGAAAAAGAACTTCTTTCCCCATGTCCGAGCGACGATGGGAGGACAATACTATCCCCACTTCCGAGCTATCAGAGAGGCTGGAGTTGAAATCGAGGAAAGCCTTGTTAAAACAGAGGTTGAACCAAAGAAGGTGTCCGAACAGTTCACCCCTAGAAAGTATGAAAAGCCTGCGAGTGCCACCGTTTCAACTATCAATAACATCTCTCAACCAACCACATCTTGGGCACCAGAAAGCCGCCCTACCCCCATCCGAAGGGAATACACTGGGATCCATGCTCCCCTCTCCAAAGTTTACCAAGCCTTGTTAAGCCTAAACCTCATCAAACCCTTGGATCCACGTCTATTGCCAAATCCACTCCCAAGAAACTTCAAGACCGATGCTCATTGCGCCATTCACCAAACTATTGGCCATACCACCGACCAATGCTTTTACCTTCAGAACATAATCCAATATCTCATTGACCGGGGTACCATCGTCCCACTAGCCAATCCTAAGACAAACACTACTCACAATCCACTTCTGAATCATGCCAATGCCATCTTCTTATAAGAAAACTCAGATTTCGATCCCTCAAGTCAAATCACACCCATATACACTCCTAAACCTCTTCAAATTTTCCCATATTTCCTCCTGCACCCTACTAGCCTCTCTGATCAGGCACTGTCACTCCTTAACAGAGCATGCCTCACTGTCCGTACCCGTTCTGAAAATGGAAGTATGGAATTGCCAGAGGTGTTAAACCAACTCCTAGAGTTCGGGATGAAATTGCCATCACAGATGGTCATTAATTGCCAAAAATTCAGTACACTATTCTTGGAAGCACAAAAATGGGCCCGAGATTCAAACAAGTGGGTGGTACCAACCGACGAAGTCAGCCTAGATGATGTTTTCTATATTATGGAAGAATTATTTGAGCAAACCAATAGCATTTGTAGTATCACCGATAACGGATCCGCCTTGAACGTTTGCCCTATGAGAACCTTCAAATGTTTAGGCCTGAAAGAAAGTGGCCTCGCTCCAACCTCCTCTGCTGTACGTGCCTACGATAATACCCATCGTGAGGTGATGGGATCCATAAAACTTGCAATAGGGATTGGCCTTATAAACCCCGTCGTTGGATTCCAAGTCATAGACATCCCATCTTGTTTCAACCTGTTGCTCGGACGCCCCTGGCTCCATAATATCAAGGGTGTGTCTTCCTCACTCCATTAGAAATTGAAGTTGTTTACCGACGGGCGAGTCATCACCAATTTGGGCGACGACGAAAATATCAGGGGTGCAAGCACCAGCAGTCCAATTCTTGAGATACAGCACGGGTTAAATGATATGCTCCTATCAGGATTCCGAGTTGAGCCACTCCTACTCCCGGTAGGGGATGGTTTCAAAGAAAGGATTTGCCCAGCATATGACCCTCATGTCAATGTAATTCAGATGTTTAGAAACATGACTTCATGCCCGGACTGGGGATAGGATAAAGGCAACAAGGGATAATTGAGCCCATCGAACTGAAGAAAACTTTACCTCCTTACGTCTGGGAGTATCAACCATCATAACAAGAGCTCAGAATGATCTTCCAGTCTCGACCAAAGAGAAGATTAGACTGCACCCAAACTATCTCAGGAGACTCCTTAAATGGACAATTCATCAAAAAAGGTAAGGACTTCCCCTTTTACAGTTTTCCAGAACCATGGTATGACCACACAGACAAGAAGATGAGGCTGGGAATGGAGATATTTTTCTAAGATAGCTACCGATGGGGCGAAAGTTTCCCACATCGCGTACAACCACTCATCAAAGATATCGAAGAGACTGAGGAAAGTGATTCCAAAGATTCCTTCAACTTACAGATACTAGGGCTGACACTCTGCATGGTTCATTCAGGCACTACATCAATGGTCCCATTCCGTCTGATTAAAGTTGTTGATACTCCTCTCCTCAACTGGCATGTTGTGCTAATTCTACCTCTTGAAATCTCCCATAACCCCAATGTTTACCCTATTTCTTCTTCTATTGTCTATCCTTGCTCAAATGTAATCGAGACCTCTTTTGATGAGGTTCCCAATGCTGTCTTTCCTATCAATGAAATAAATGAAGATTTTAAGTATCTTGTTGTGCCTTACATTAACTGCTTGAATTCTAATCAAAATTTTGATGATGATGATTTTGCAAATGAACAATTCTTAATTGATCTCAATAAGGTTAATAATAAACAACATAACCGCGTTCAAGTTATTGAAAAAGAGACTGTTGTTATTAATCTCGGTTCTAGTAGCCAATTGTGCGAGATTAGGATATGTGCCACCCTTGACGAGCATGAGCGTGCACAACTCGAAGAATTGCTAAAGGAGTTAAACAAAAATTGAGAATACTCTGCACCGAATGGTCACTCATGGTCAAAGAAGAGGTGGTCAAACTGTTAAACGTGGGTTTCATTCGGGTGATCGAATATCCCACATGGATAGCCAACATTATACATGTGCTGAAATCAGGAGGGAAGGTTCGAATGTGTGTGTACTATCGAGATTTAAACAAATCTTCTCCAAATGATGACTATTCGCTACCCAATATTGACATGATCATGGACAACACAGCCAGTCATGCTCTCAAGTCAGTCATCGACGGGTTTTTCGGATACAACCAAATCAAGATGCACCCCGACCACCAAGAAAAAAATGCATTCATCACCCCATGGGGAACCTTTTGCTACATCGTTATGCCATTCGGTCTCAAGAATTCTAGGGCTACCTACCAAAGGGCTGCCACAACCATCCTGCCCGATCTGATTCACAAGGCGGTCGAGGTTTATGTGGATGATATGATTATCAAGTCCAAAAATAGAGAAGTTCATGTTCCCGATCTCTCAAAGTTTTCGAATGACTGCGAGGGTATCAGATGTGACTTAACCCACAGAAGTGAGTCTTTAACTTTATAAAGGGAAAAATCTTGGGATTCATGATCAGCGAAAAGGGGATAGAAGAAGATCCTGCAAAGCTGAAGGCCATACTTGAGATGCCACCACCCCGAATAGAGAAAGAAGTCCGAGGTTTTCTTAGGAAATTAAAATATATCAGTCGATTCATCAGCCAGCTAACCTCTATTTGCGAATCAATCTTCAAACTCCTCTGAAAGGATTCAACCAAGGATTGGAATGAGGTCTGCTAAGAAGCTTTTGACCGAATCAAACAATACCTGACCCAACCTCCAGTGCTCATGCCACCACAGTCTGGTCTCCCATTGCTCCTATACCTAACCATAACCGACATTGCAGCTAGGGCTTTCCTAGCCCAATACCTTGAAGACTCCCACAAAGAAAGAGCCATATATTATGCCAGCCGTAAATTGGTCGGGTATGAGGTCAACTACACTGCTTTTGAAAAGGCGTGTGTCGCACTTGTCTGGGTCACCCAACAGTTGCGACACTACATGATCGCCTTCCCCATCAAACTTGTATCCCGAATGGATCCCATCAAATACCTGGTTGAGAAACCCACCTTATCCAGTCGAATGGCCCAATGGTTGATGCTCCAATTACCCCATGGCTGCTCTCCAACATTCAAGATTCAAGATGGTGAATTATCCACTCTCCATCATCATCCAAGTGCAATGGCTACTCTCCAACATTCAAGATCAAGCTCAAGATCTTCAAGAAGGTCCAACTTTCTCAAACTCTCTCTTAAATTATCTTAAATTCCCAATAACTTGTTTTCTTACTTAGTACTTTTATTATCTCATCTCACACATCCTAATATACTTTTTATTTAGTATTATTGCACATCTCTTATTTTCATAAAACCCAAAAAACAAGAAAAAGAGGGTTTGCTCATAAATTCCAAATAGAGATCCTCACACTTTTTCCACACTTTTCTCACAACTAAAACACTTTTTCTACACACACACACACATACACACTTACAAATAAGAGATTCCCCATTTGGATTTATGGGATAAACCCCACCCTCATTTTGTATGCGAACTACGTGGACTTTGATGCCTTTATAGCCTACGTACGCGTCTCGGGGTAAAACCCGAGACTCGAGTCCTTTTTCTCACTTTTTCTCTCATTTTTTATCTTCTCTAAATCCAATTTCCTTATATTCTATATACTTGCTGTTAGTGACGTATTACTCCATATGCGTTATCGTTCCATTATAACGATCAACGTAGGGGTAATCGTGTAAATCTTATTTTTCTAATATTATTCTTATATCTTCCTACGGATGAATCGCTTTATCTTTTCCATGATACAAGTTGAGGATTCCTACCTCCATTATATATATATATATATATATATATATACATGCACACATATCACGGGGGGAAATATAAAGGAAAATAGCAAATATCCATGAGAGACCAAAAGGGCGGAATGGGTGCCTAACACCTTCCCATTTCGTAACTAAGCCTCCGAACCCTTCTCGAATCATTTTGGTTTTGCATGCACTAGTATGTCTTCGGATGCCATCCTTCGGGGTGGCTTCCCCTTTTTCTTTTTTCTGTTTTGAGTAAAATAGACTGGCGATTGTGAATCTCTCTACATTTTTGCACCACATCTCAAACGACGCTGGCCGAAGCGCTCCCAGGAGGGACGCACGAGACCCGAAGGATCCTTCCTCCACGCGCCCGCCCACATGGCGAGGATGGGGGATTTCCACAAGGAATTTCTGCCCATGCTTCATAACTTGATGCATACTCAGCACGAAAATATTTATCAAATGTTTGTATAACCCAAGTATCTATAAATTTAAAAATAACAATAGTTAATGCACCCATTAATAATAAAAACAAGTATTACCTTTAACATGTCTTCTGGATCATCATTATACATCATTTCAATTAAACGCACAACTAGATTTTGTTCATCGTTGAAGTTCTCCTCATCAAACTGAAAATAGAAAAGTACATTTAAGAAGTATGACAACAATCGTCTAAGAAAGCACCAGGGAGTTTCATGGTCAAACTAAAAGTGATACATTTCACGAGTTAATATGGCGACCTAATGTAAATGTTCTAGCTACGAACTAGGGCAGGTCAATAAACAACTGAAAAATAGACATTGATATACGAGAAAATCTGAGTGAAAATATTTTGAATAAGAATTGGAGGCACCTGAAACAACAAAACACGAAAGGTTACACATGCATCTAAAGGTTACTTTCATGAAACGTGTCTTAATCTGTCACGGTTCAAAACCATTCATAATTTTGGCACGATTTAAATCCTCCACACATAAGTATTCCTTTCTATATATAGAGAGGGAGCCAAACAAAATATAAACTATGTACCATGATGAGAAACCAATGATCACATCCTCAAGATCAACTCAAAAGATCTACAAAATCTCCTCCAATAACTTCCAACAAAATAGCCCCAAGAACACCTCTAATCGAAGGTTGGAACTCACAAATCTCAAGGGCCAAAGTATATATAAAAATAAGAGGAATATAAAATATATTTGCTGCCAAAATTTGTGCCAAAAGTATGTTAAAAGGCTTGCCCACGACTTCCTTTTATAATGCAAAGAAATGAAGAGTTGGAATCCAAAAGACTCCTTTAAATAAGGCAAAGAAATGAAAAGTTGGAAGTCAAAACAACTCTTGAAAATTACTTAATGTTCACGAAATCCGTTTTAACTTCGTTTTTGAAACCGTTTGAAATTCTCGCCTTTAAAAATAATAACCAACATATTTGAGCAATAAAAATAATTTTATCAAAAACTTTATTTTCCTCCATTTTTCAAAAATTAATTAAAATAGCCCAAAATTACGCAGGTTGTTACACTTCCCCACTAACAATGGAATTTCGCCCTCGAAATTCGCCGAATGCCTAACTCTCAAAATCAGGCCACTACACTAACTCCAAAAATAAATCATGTCTCCCAAAAATAAATTCCTCACATCTAATCTAGATGCTTATCACGAATATCACCTAAAATTTGCTATCTCCAAAAATTGCTAACCACGCAATGAACCCAAAACTCAAGCCCCGAGGGTTGCCGTATAACTAAGCTCTGATACCATTTGTAACACCCCGCCCGCCCGGGTAGAGCGAACGGAGCGCTAATGGGATAAAATTAAACTAAATCCACAAATAACAAGGTATAGAGCATCTAAGTCCCACAATACAATAATAGGAATCCTCTTTTTAGAATTTTGTCAAACACGTAACATATGACATTTCATATTAATAGAAGTTTCATACTTCTTTTCATAGTAATTAAATTTTAGGAGCCTATAACACTTATAAAGGGGAACTTTTATTTAATATTCTAATGTGTATTTGTTCATAAGATGATTTCAACACATGCCCAAAGCAAAGGGGAGGGGGTGGAGGTCCAAATATAAAAAAAAATCATTAATATGGTACTGAGAAAATGAAATTTATGCAGGACTCATAAAAAAGGCCCATTTCATATAAAAGTGAGAATACAATGCAAACACAAAAAAGAAAAGAAAATACCAAAACTACCTGGGCACCAAAACATTAGTCTTCCTCAAGTGTATCAACATATTACTGATCCATGCTAATAATGCAAAAAAACACAAAAACACAACATAAGTTTAATCAATGCAAATAAAATTAAAAGTGAAAATGCATTAACCTTTTTAGTCTGCCTCGACCACCACAATGCTCTCTCCCTCTCTATCAACAACCAACACCAAATCGCACCCAAAAAACACCATTGTTTATTTTTAATAATGAATTTAGTTAAATCAAAATCATAATCAAAATCCTAAATAAAAAAGAAAATAGAATATCTAGAACAAATCGAAATTGAAAATCGGCGGCATATCATGAAATCGGAATCGAAGAAACTCACATCTTATAAGCGAAAACAATAGGTATTAGCCATTTTGTAACTTTTAAGTAATCATTTTTCACATCTAACCCAACAGAAAAATGAACCCATAAACATATAACATACAAAAAAAAAATAGCATTAAGTATGTAGAATTAAATAGAAGAGAAGTTAACTAGAAATTAGGTAGGTAGCACAAAGCAACAAACATACGACAGATGCAATAACAAGACTCAAATTTCATTTAAAAAACTGCCATTGTAGCTTCTGACTAGTAAAAAGGTCGTGGGAACGAGATAGAACCCCTAATAAAGATATACACTTAAAAAGACAAGCAATTAATTTCAAGAACGTTCACCCCTAATACGGCGGGCCATCTGGAAATCCTTGGGCATAATGTTAACAAGCTTGGCATGAATGGCATAGAGATTGGTGTGCTCAAATAGCCCAACAAGGTAGGCCTCAGTTGCCTTCTATAGAGCAAAAATGCCAGAGCTTTGGAATCAGAGGTAAGTTTTGAAATCTTGAGCGATCTCACGAACTAGATGCTGGAATGGGAGTTTACGGATGAGGAGTTCTATTGATTTATAGTATTTCCTGATCTCACGGAGTGCCATGGTTCTAGGACTGAAACGGTGGGGCTTCTTTGAGTTTCATCTTGAGAGAGAGAGAGATGAGATCTAGGTCCTATGTGAGGGATAGAGACGAGAGGGAGAGAGATGAGGGTGAGCGGGAGAGTTGATTGAGAGAGGAGAGAGAGCAAGAGACAACAATTTGGAAGGATGATTATTATTTTTCTAAACTATCTATATTTTAATTAAGTGTGCCCCATTTTTGCACACTTTTAAACAGTGCCAAATTTTGGCATACTTTTAAAGAGTGCCAGATCATCATTAAACCGTGCCAGAATTTGGCACAGTTTTATGTTATGCCAGATTTTTAATATCAAGGAGTGACAAATTGATGTTTTTGGTGTAGTGATTAGACATAGTAATCTCCTCATTAGTCTTGGTGAGATATTTGTTGGCTTTCTTAAGAGCCTTCTCAAAATATTGAAGTTTAACGGCATCAGTACTAGCTTGGTCCTTCAACTTTTTATTCTCCTCCTTTACTTTACTGAGAGCCAACGTTTTTACGACCACATTGTCATCGCTCTCATGAAGCTCTCTATAGGTTTTCTGTAGCTCATCGGTAGACTGCTTTAAATACTCCATCAACTTGGTGTTCTACTGAGTGAGTGCTACGATGGTATCTTTCTACTCCTTGAAGGCATGACGGTTGGTTAAAACTTGTTCACTAAGGATGATGGCTCCATTGCATCCTGAAAGAAACTATAAAGGGATCAATAAGTAATAAGGTATTTGGTAAACAAAAATGAGCATAAATTTAGAGAACATACCATTGATAGACAATGTTAATCCAATCTCCATAGAGCATCATGGTTAAAACCTCTCAAAAATTCAAAGTCTAGACTGTGCTCGTGGTGTTCGAGAAAGTTCATAGCACTATTCTAAATTTGGAAAATGGAGTTTGTGTACTTCTTCATATCTTTAAATGTGATAGGATTGTTAGGATTAAACTTGAAATCCTCCACTTTGCCATAGTGGGGCAACGACACCGCTCCATGAATGTGCTGACGAGAAAGGCTCCTTTAGATCTGCACCCTATCCACTATAGACCATGTTAGCCTCAATTCACTCACCCTTGGGAGTTTGGTATCACCTTAGGTAGTGGGGGCTTCTAAAGGCCTTTTCTCATCAACGTCAGGAGGGCTAGAAGGAATAGGAGCATTCCTTTTGGACTTAGCTCTCACAGGAGCATTATCGTCAGCCTTCCTTTGAGAAATAATCTCGGCTTGATTTTTATCCTCTCCTTCATCCCTCATTTGAGCATTAACCTTATTTTTAGCCTTAGCATTAACATCGTCTTTCCTCTTCACCTCTAGATCAAGTTTTTACGATGAGCAACCTCTATAAAAGTACGATCAACTGCCTGATGTGCCATCCTACAAGAAGGTTCAATGATGAAAGTTAAGTTAGTGGGAGTATAAGTTTCATAAGAGTTCAATAATTAGTCATATTACAGTGCAAAAATAGAAGACAAATTGATACATCAAAGTATTCATACCTACTTTGACTTCGGCCTCAACCCTTTGGTTAGGTTCAATAGGGCCTTCTAGTACCAGTGGAATCAATATCTCCTCAGAAGGAACGCCACCTAGAAGACTATGGTACCCATGGTTTATGAACTTGGATACAGAGAAGAGATCTTCAAACATCAAGGGGTCGGACAAGTAAAATCTTTTAATAAATTCCTTTAGTGTAGAGGATAAAATAAGAGATTTTTTCACTAAAAAGGTTGGACAAAGAGTATTAGCACAATGTCAATAAAAAAAAATCATGAAACTAATGAAGGAAAAATGTTTACTAATTTTGTTTTCCCACACCACTCACAGGAAGCACTGCAAGATTGACCCTTAGGAACTCCCATTCACCGTTCAAGAGCACAAACTAATTTTACCAACTATGGTTGCTCATGTAAACATCATTAGATATTCTCAAATGCGATCTCCTAGGAAAAAAGTAGTGGTACCCAAGAGCTTTGGCATTGTCCTTCATGCCAAAAGTACCTAAAAAATTCCCTCGTAAGATGAAAGTAGGTACGTGACTACCAAAACATCATTGCTCTAAGAATTGTTCTATAGTCATTTGGGGGAAATTGGGTACCCCAACTTGGAGTGCCGATAAGGGGAAACAAATCCCATTAGTGTTAGGGTAGTCATAAACCCTCCCATCAGAGTCAGGAATCCTTGTCGTGATATTGATGGGTATGCCATACCGATCTCTCAGGTCATATAACTTATCCTCAAGGATATCACAAGCGTTCTATCTAGCTTTGGTGTTTGCAGGGTTATAAGAGTAAGAGGAAATCCTAGAAGTTATCTCCTTAGTAAGACGTACATTAACAGGGGAGATGGAAGGCACAAGTATATAATACATGACTATTTGAGCCGAAGCCTCCAAGTTAATGATCAGTATGTCCGAAATCGTGTTTACAAAATTTCTACCACCAGGATTATGTTCATCCTTATCAATTATAATTTTCCCTACAAACTCAGGACTATGATATTCCACTTCAAAGGTTACGAAGTAGACTCGGTGAAAAATTGTGCTTAGGGGTATATCTCGTGTGAGAATGACTGTCTTCAGGTCGGACTACATTAAGGGGAACAGGAAACCTCTCTACTAGAACCTAGCAAAAACTCTATCCAACCTCTTAACATGCTCTAGCACCTATTAAACAAGGACTGCTCACTCATAATGTTTAAATTGGAATTAGGGGCTTAATCAGTGATGGGAAAAATTGATTTTGGGGATAAACAAATCCTTAAGGGTTATTTGGCTTTTGAAGCGAAGAATTTAGGCGCAATGGAATCCTAGAACACCTAAAAGCCCTAAGCTTGCTTACATGGCCAACCAAATAAATTTCCACCTATGGGGGGTATCTCTCTAACCAAAGGTCATGCCATCCACAACAATCAACAAAAATAAAAAATTACAACAAATTTTTTAGAAAATCTCAAAAGAAAATTCTAAAAAGATACAAAGGGTAAAGTGGCATACCTAAAACCCGAAAATGTTGAAAACTACTCAAGAAATGGTTAATCTCTATCATGAAATGGAAGGAAACTAAAAAACTTGCCAAAAAGAGTTTTTAAGCAATGAACCAGTCGAAGATGGCAATAAGTGGGAAGTGTATGTTGGCCTAGAAGGGGTTTAAGAATGGGAAGAGTTTTTCTCTCTCTAAGAAACTATCATACAAAGAAAATGATTTTGAAAAGTTTGAAATGATTTGAAATCCGAGTTTTATAGTTTTAGGAGGTAATCTTTACCACTATTAAAGAACGGCATGATGTCATGCTTGGGGAAGGAAACTAACGCTTCGGAAACTAGCACACACTTCCCCAGGCATGCACGTCATAATTGTACCAGATTCCTAGCACTTGACACGTTTCAAATACATATCCAAGATCGAAATTTTTTACATGTTATTATGGTCGGCCTCCATCGAGACAATATTATTTTATGAGCTAAGAATATCCTCATAACTTGAACATAATCTATGCCGATGACCTCAATTAACATTTCACCCACTCAATCAGCTTAACACATACACAGAAGACGTAATATCTTAGAGAATTTTCTATAAACCTCCATCGTGATTAGTGTCTTAAGGGAGTTTGTTATACCACAAAAATTGTATAACTCATGGATCAATCAAAAGATGACAGTTTGATCCATTTCTCCCAGAAAGGAGATCGGCTCAACTACTAACCTGGTCATTTAGGAAAATTTTGGTCAGCTTCAATATCATGGGTAGTGAGTTTATCCCAATCATCTCATAGAATTTTAACACCGTTATGTAACTTCGTTAAATAAATCATGTACTGGGTGATTGGATTACATCATTAACACACCTCATGTGGGAGAGATGTGGAAATATTCCCCCAGGTGTTTTATAATAAACATTATGATTATTCTCCTAATAGAATGTAAAAGGTGTTCCTGCCTAACCTGTAAAGACGTGCCACTTGTCCCTCTCTATGGATCTCTTCTAACAACCTATAAATAGTACATAATCCCTCATTGTAAAAGGATCGAGATATTATTTTCATATAATGATGTTGTTCAAGTCTATATTGAACTTGAGATCTTATAATCTCCCTTAATCCATGTCTTTTTCCTACTGAATCAATACATTAGACACCTTTACCTGTCGAGGAAGGCGCCTCTTTGGGCTGAACCACGTAAATATGGTTTCATTCTCTCTCTCATATATTCTCTGTTGTTTTCTTTAGATTAGCTCTTATATGTTTTATATCTCTTTGTCTATTATTGTCTGTAGTTAGTATTCATTTAATAACACTATATATGTATACTAGTTTTAAACAATAGCACATACCTTTCTTTGGAATTATACTTGGAATTTAATGATGTTTTTGTTTCGCCGTTGGAATTAAGCATATGAGTTAAGTTTTATTCTCGATAAAATAAAAGAAAAAAGTGAGTGATAAAGAAAAGAAAAATAAGAAAAATAAAAGGATTGAACAAAGTAAGATTTCCATAGTTATTAGTAAAAATAAAAATGAAAGTGATACTCCAATGTCTATCCATTTCTTTGTATAGAGATTGTATTTCAAATTTAAAATTTCCCATGAATTTCCATTATCACAAGAATTCTCCCCCGAACACTTTGAATCCATAAGTATCCACATTTCTTTCTTAGCCTTAACCCCAAGCCTTAATTACAACCCTTGAAAGTCTAATTTGATCCTAGGTTGAATGTGATTCAAGAGTTTATATAGATGCGATACTCTATTAAAAAGAAATTCACCTCCCTTAATGAACGATATTTTTTAATGGGATTATAATTTTTCATTTTATATATAGTGTTCTTTATTTATGACATTTTATTATCCTTGCTTCCATTTACATTTACTCATTAAGACCGTATGTCCCGTGTGTGTTGCCCCCCATTTCTGAGCGTTTTCATTTGTTGAATGTAATCGCCGAAGAGGATTTGATGCCATGCACACTTTAATTTTTATTTGAATTACAAAAGTTCTCCAAATCAATTTTTTCTCTTGTACTCGCTCTTCCTCCCACATTTAATGTTTCAATTGAGACTAAGTTATTCTAATAATGTTAATGATTGTGGACTATTGGGTAAACTATCATTTGCTTTGTTAATAACTTATTAAAATCCTTTTCGTTATTGTTGAGCTTGTCTTGTTGTTTGTTCGGGCATACTTTTTATGATCTTGATGTTTGTGGGTTTCATCCCTGAAAACCCTCATGGCCACTAGGCTAACCTAGGGTATAATCGTTTACTCGCAAAAGTGACATTTATCCTTTGTACATGTTTCCTCCTTTTTTGGTATATCTTTTGAATCTGGTTTCTTTTCACTTCATTGCTAGGGACTTGCAATGTTTTAAGTTAAGGGATGTGATTTTTCCTGATATTATACCTTGCGCATTTTAGCCCCCTCATGTATGCTAATTCCAATATATATGCTCATTAACTAGACAACTAATGTTAATGATTTTTATATCCTTTGTGAGGTATAATTAAGCATTTGTGGGTGTTATGGGTGCTAAGAAAAAATTTTGGTTGCATTCCCACAAAGTTTCATCTCAAAGTGCATATTCAAGGGTTTTTAGTTAAATCAATTATGGGTTTGCTATCCCAAACTCTTTACATAAGTGTAGCCTCTCTGAGTTAGTTTTGATTAGTCATCGATGGTGCATCATTCTGACTCATAACGAAGAAGATATGATGTTTTTTATATGTTGATCCAAGGGAGTAAATTAAGGAAAAACAACGACTTTAATCGTCTGACTCGAATCGATTCGGGGGCATCCAGTGTTGGCCATCTCAGGGTGTGAATCGATTCAGCCTTTGCATTTTTGGCTTCTTTATATTACAAGTTTTTCCTTTGTTTTTGGTATTTGTAGTTTTCCCCTCGTTTATTTGGGATATCTAATTTTTAGTTAGGGTTGAGAGTTGATTTTAGTAGCTTCTCTCTCCCCCTTAGGCTCTTCCATTGTATGGTTTTGTAAGTATAATTTATCTTCTTTTTCCTTTAAATTAAGTTTTTTTATATTGTTTCTTGCTTTGTTAATTAGTTTTTCTCACTTTGTTAATTAGATTTATTGTTTTATTTATTCATTTCCTCTAACTTCATGCCATTTATCATGCTTTGTATCTAGTTTTAGGGTTGAGATAACTTGTCAACCAATAATGGGTTCTTGAGCTTGAATGATCACTTCATTTGCCACGCAACAGTAGTGTATGTAACGATATTACAACATTAAGCCATTTGAGACCATATTCATTTGAAAGTTTCATCTTTCATATTTATGTTAGATCTCATTATGTTTGGTGTTTATAATTAATTGGATGTATTCAGTTAATAGCCTTTAATATTTATTGTTAATCCATGGTGGACAAAATGATCCTAATCTTGTTTTGATTAATCTTTCTTATTTAGTTTTTATTTGTATATTTAACTTTTTTCCCATTTTATACCACCCTATCATATTTTATTTTCTTCTTTTCTAAGTAATAAATCGATTTCATCCTAAATATCGTACGTTGTGGATTTGATCCCTAATTGCAGCTACACTCTATAATGTATCAAGTTATTGTTTGTGTTGAGTAGAAAACATCGAACGAAAACATCGAATGAAAAATCTAAATTTACAAATTTTACGCCTCATCATTGATAATTTTAAGATTGAATCGTGTTATTCATGTTAATCATGTCACATAAAAAAGCCAATCGTGTTAGCCCTAAATACGATTTGAAAATAGATATTGACACCACCTAAACATCATTTAGTTATTGTAATTATGAAAAAACCAAACGTTTATAACATCTTTGAAAACTGATTCATGAGAACGTAGGATTCGTGGGTGGGGATGTTCCGTTAATATGTAAAATTACAATCCACCTCAAAATACAAAGACAAAAGAATGAAACATGGATGCCCATTTTTATAATATTAGAGATATCTTAATAATTCACTCTTTCATGCACATACTCTCGAAGCTTCCAGATAGGGGGGTCACCTTGTCCCATAGCCCCTTGAGTTTTTTGTCATATGATAAATCAGTATTAGATCCAATGAGCCCTCCGAAGAATGTAGGGGTACATATTTTACTCTACTTTTTTATGATGGTGGTGTTAATGCCCTCAAGGGGGAGAGTTTTGTCGATTATGCAGGTAACTTGTGGTACTTGTTCATGTAGGGCCAATATTTTTCTTTAAATAATAAGACTTTGAATTGATGGAATTCTGATGGTAACCTGAGTGTAAACCATAACAGCAAATTGAACAAATCTGGAGAAGACATCACTTTTTGTTTTGAGAGGATAAAGCCATTTAAATCTGGTCAAATCATCTATGAAGCTGATATAGTATTTAAGACCACTAGGATAAATATAAGAAGTAGTTCACCAAACATCACTATGAACTAGATCAAATGGTTGTTTAGTGACTGACTGAGATAAAGAGAATGGTAATTTGTTACTTTTAGAAGTGCAACAAGCATGACAATTAGGTGGTGCAGAAATGGATGGAATTTGGTGACACTTGGAGAGATGAGAATGAATATGTGATGAAGGATGTCCAAGTCTAAAAAGCCATTGATAGTTCAAGGTATGGACTGAGACTAGGGCCTTAAAGATAGATGGAATAGAGAATGGAGTAAGTGAGTATCCCTTTAAGAAGATGCCTTGAAGAATGATTTGATGTGTCTTATTTTCCTGTATAGAGAAGTGATTGCAATCAAAGATAACTACACAATTATTGCCCTTAGCAAGTTGATGAACTGAAAGTAAATTGTGAGTTAAACCAGGAACATGAAACATGTTGGATAGAGTAAGAGTTGTAGATAAAGTAGTGAGTAATCCAGTGCATATATGTAGGATATGTAACTTATTCCCATTTCCCACAGTAACAGATTCAAATCCATGATAGTCTTGAAAGTTATGAAATTGAGCTAAGGTGTTAGCAATGTGACTGGTGGCACCAATGTTAAAGAGCCAGTCAGTGGGGTTATGATAATTAAGTCTAGCTATGAAGGCATGTAGAGATGGTTGATCTATAGAGATGGGAATAGGATCTTGTGAGAAAGGAGAGTTTTCAGTGTACCATGAGTTTGGATAAGAGAAAGTGGAGGGAGGAGGATAAGAAGGAGTAGGAAAGAGAGGAGGATTTCGTGTAGGGATTGTATAAGGATATGCAGATGGTATGTGCATGGGGAATGGTTGTGCAAAGTAGGCATGTGGAGTAATGGGAGAGGTTTGTGGATAGGATGTTTGTGGAGAAGTCATCGGAGATGAATTACAATGTTTTGATTACCTGTAGAGGATATTGATAGGAGCGGTTGAGTCTATGATAACACTAAGAGGTAGTGTGATTATTCTTCCCACATATCTGACATTGAACTTTGAAACTTGGATTCTTTCCGAAAATCCTTCCTTCGTTGTTGTTGTTTCTGTTATTGTAGTTTCCTCTGTAATACGCAACTTGATTTGGTGAATATCCTATTGGACTTTGCATATTAGAGAATGTATGTTGTGGTAGAGATTGAAAGGATGATGAATCACTAGATTGATGAGATGTAGGAGTGACTGCGGTGAGGGCTGTGGTTTCAAAAACAGAATTTGACTTGGAGTCTCTTATAACATGTAATTCCTCAGATTTAAGTAATGTTTGTAACTCACTGAATGACACAAGTTGAGATGCATCCTTAAGTGAGGTATTGAGGGATGATTATTCATGAGATAAACCATTGACAGTGTACAAGATAATATCATCTTCACCAATATCAACACTAGATGCAGCTAGTTTATCGACACAATCCTTGATTTTGTCCAGATATTCATCCATAGAATCTTGATCTTTAGATGCATTTAGCAATTTTAGTTTTAATTCATGTACACGAGATCTAGATGCAAAAACGTATCGTTTTGATAGGTAGTTCCAAATTTCAAATTTATGTTCAAATACAAGAATTTGGTGCAAAATTGGAGGTGAGATTATTGCATAAAAATAACTCACTAATCGACAATTAATGTTGTTCCATCTTGTATATTCAGGATTGGGATTCAAATTTCCTTCAGAGTCAGTAATCATTGATGTAGGTCAAGGTATTGAACCATTGACATATAAAAGAAGATGATTGGCATGTAATGCGTTCTTGACTTGAAGACTACATATCATATAGTCTGATTAATCAAGCTTAACAGTTACGAGTGAAGTGAGATTGGAAATAAAGAAGATTAGATGAGTTGGGATGTCCAGACCAGCTATGATTGCCATTGATGAATGCTTTTTTAAGAAGAAGAAGAAGAAGAAGAAGAAGAAGAAGAAGAAGAAGATGGAGATTGGGAATTAGGTTTTGTCCTAATTTGATAACATCAAGATGATTTGAAGAATCAGAAATTGAAGAGACAATATGAAGAATCTCTGGGAAAAAAATTTGGATCAAGATTGATCGAAGCAGTAAATGAACTGGAAGATTGGATCAAAAGAGCTGCTAAGAATTTACCTCTGATGCCATAAAGAAAAATTTAACGATAAGAATTAAAGAAAAGAATAGAGAGAAGGATTGAAGTAATTATCTTTTTGTATTATTTTTTATCGATTGATTGATTTGCTACAAATTCTTTCTCTTTCTCTTTTATAGTTGAAGAGTGAGTTAGTTACAATTGTTGTTACAAATTTTATAGCTCCTCATTCAACTAACACAACAGAAAATGAAACTAACTTTGGGCAAAATAGGAAAACAACAAATATAAAGATTTGTTTAGACAATCTCAAATGTACTCTTAATAGAATTCAATTCCTTAGACCATCTCTAAAACATTATTCACAACTCATTAGTTAAATGGTAAAAATCTTATCCAAACCCTATTATATTTTGCCAAAATGGCAAAAAATTACATATTGGCGTGCAATTTGGCTTATTTTGAAAAACTGGTACGTGAGAGGAAAGCGCGAAACTTTGTGTTGGGGATCGAGTTTCCAATGTATTATCTATCCATTATCCAATTTAACAGAGTAGTAAATACTACCTCTGTCCTAAATTAATAGTCATTACTTGAAGAGTTAAAATCTATCGCAGCTTTTCCCATGCTCTAATTTAGCTCTGGTTAGTACCGTCTATGGGTTATTCAGAAGTGTATAGACACAAAATACATGATATAATGTTTATCTTTTCATTTTTTTCCCCTTAGCCATCATTAACACTTTTAGATGTTTTTGGTTGGATTTTTTTTCCCGCTGCCACTGGCTTAGGTTCTGGTAGTTAATAAGCCAGTGACGCGACTTAGAAAGTGTCTCTAATGTGAGTTCTCTCTAGGCTCAAGTGAAAGCCATTCGCGTTAGTAATAAACCCGGTAAGTCGGGTATCGATCCTCAGGGAAATAGGACAATGGAATTGTAACGACGTTGGATAGACGAAGAAATCCTAACTCTGACTCGAAAGAAAAAGAAAAGATGATTGGTTTCGGGAATTGACTACAACTAAATGCAATTTTGAAAATATTTATCTAATGTACTAAAGTATGAATGAAATGAAACTATTCTAAATTACCTAAATTACTGATAATGATTAAACTAAAACTTGAACTATATGATGAAGAAAACAGAACGGGAATACAATCCATCAACCCTTATGTATTGTCGGTATAAAACTAATCGTAAATTTATATGATTAATTAGACCCAGAATTTAGTACTCACAAGCATTACGTATATGAGGTTCAAGCACGCACCATACTTAATCAGAGGACGAGTAAATCGGTATTGCGATAGTTACACTCGAATTGCATTCTGAAGCATCCCGGTTACCCGAAAGCAAAATAAGATCCAAAGATGTACAATTGTCGTGTTTCTACGCAATACGATCGTAATAAAATCATTAAATTTAGAGGATTAATTTTATACACATGAAACTACCACATCAGGCTGACTTCATGTATCCCGACCTTAGAAAATCTAGCCTAACATACTAAAATTAATGAAAACGATTTTTGAATTGCAGGAAAACATGATTAAACTAAGGAAGAATTGTAGAATGATGTAGAAAGAAGATTAAACAGAAGAAATTAACCACTAATCTTACCAAAGCACTAAAAGCATCAATTAAAAATACTTGTAATCATAAAAATCTGAACAATCTTCAATCTTGGAATTAAATTTGCAATCTATCTTCAAACTAGGGTTTTACTGAAAAGAATGGAAAATTAGATAAATTTTCTATCCTTAAAAATGATAATAACTCGGGTTTAAATACCCTACAAGACATCAAGAGTTTTAGCTGAACTAGGGCTCCACATTAGAGGAAGAATAAAAAATCAAAATTCGACAGTCGGACCGGTCCGGTCCTCCTTTGGTTCGGTCTGGCTTGAATCCGGATTGATTCGTTTATTTCTTGGCCGGATTGATTTGGAACGGATAGGTTCATTTATTTCCTTTCAGCTTCGGTCTGTCTTCGGTCCGGGGTTCTCTGGATGTTTGCATTTCAGATCGGTCCGAATTTCCTTTGACTTTTTCTTCAATCTTTGACTGTTCATAACTTTCACACTGGGACTCCGATTGACGTGCCATTTCTTCCTATGTACTCATGAACTTGATATCTTCACCTTTTCTTCAGATGCCTCATCCGAATTCTGGGTCAAAATTACAACTTTGCCCTTTTGACTTTTCCTTCTTTTCTTTCTCGATTCTTCCAGTTTCTTTCTTTCTTTATTGACATTAAATACCTACAAACTTAGTACGAAATACCAGAAACTTGGGGTACTCATTAGAATAAGTCAATAACAATATTATGAGATAAAATAAAATTGATTACGCTGATCGAGGTGCTAAAAGTAACTAAATTAAAGGGATATATTTGGAAGAATTTATGCCTAATCAAATCCCCTAACTTAGTACTTTGCGCGTCCTGAGCAATGTAAAAGAATCCTAGCACGGATCAACTCTTGAAAATCATTTTATTGGGATAAAATACCTTTTTCACGAGCAAACGATTGCATTTAACGTATGCAACAAGCCTTTAAATCCCTAGGTTACCCTAGTATGATGAATTGTGTCTCCTCAGGGTTTGAAGAGAATATACCCACAAAATTCGACTCAAAGAAATTTCAAAATACGCAAAAATTGTATAATTCAAACTTCCACATAAAATATCATTAAGTCATGTTCAAGAGTCTCAAATCATAGTGCGTGTGTGCGAAACCGGAAAATTTAACCGTGAATTTCCACCGATTGACCATTACGTTACTTATCCGAAAATTCGTTTTGATTTCAAAATCTCACGGAATGCTCTCACAAATGAATCACTCGAAATGTGTCTATTCTCTCGTATGCGTGATAAAAAGAGTAAATATAATGGATGCAAAGTCATGCACACAAGTAGAAAGACGAAAATTTATAGTGATAGGATCTCATCAACGGAATATGGTTTTAAAAAAGGGAACATTGCCTCTTATTTACACATTCAATCTCTTTTATTATCTTTTGGTGTCTTAGCTCTCCACGCGGTAACCAATTTTACAATTTGGACTTGGTTAGGACTTTTTCGAGTTTTAAGGTGTATTGGGCAACATGAAAATGGTTGGGAAATTCGGAATTGGAAAATTTTGCTTATGATGTCCCTTAGGGCTCTTCCGGGCATTTTCTCATTTTCTTCTTCTTTTTTTCTATTTTTACGCTTTTCTTCCCTTGCTATTTTTGTTGAGCATATCTATTTTTTTCCTTGCCCCTTTTTGTTGCACTTTTTGGACTTAAATTCTAAATTTTTTCATTTTTCTCAATTCCGGGCTGTTTGGGTTTTTCGGGTTATCAAACGAAAGGAAAAAATATTCGGCTTAATTTTTGGGTTACAAAAGGGATGATTTTTCACAACTTTTTATGGCTAATATTTTTGGGAAACAAACGATGGCCTACTTCATTGTCCGAATTACTTATTAATTTACCATATGCATTTCGAGATGAACTTAATTTAGAGATTTGTAGTGCACTTTTTAAGGCCATATAACACATGCTTATCAAAACCGATCAAAGTGAAAGGATTGAGATCCTTGATGACTTTTTAGGCGCTGAAAAGAACTTTGAGTTAACAATTAACTCAGATTGATTTATAAATTTCACTAAGATGAAAGGCTCGAATCTAACCGGGTTTGTTAATCTCCACACTTATTCGTTAAGTCATCAATTTTCGCTCAATTTCCATCTTTGGTCAATTTCGGATTTGTGCATTTGAATTTTACAACTTCAGAATTTACACCGACTTTTAATTATATTTTTGAAAATTTTGAATTCCAATTTTTATTTGTTTTGAACAAAAATATTCTTGGATTTTTCAAAGTTTTATGATTTTTTTTTTTTTTTTGGAAATTTATGGGCATTTTTGAAAATTTGTGAAGTTTTAGAAATACGCCCTTGTCACCCCCCCCTAACTTAGACATTTGCATTGTCCTCAATCAAAAGAACGAAAACCTAAACAAGGCAAAATAACAAGTGCGATAAATAAAACAAACAGATGGAGAAAATGCAGATTTTTATATAACAGGATTGTGGTACAATAACAGCAAAGAGCAAACAACCATGTGATTACGTCAAACAACTAAAAATTGTCACAAACCAACAAAGCTTCACTGGGGCGGTGGGTGGGAAGAGTTGGGTGCGTCGGGGCCATAAGGGTCATAGAAGTAAGATGGCAATGGCTCGTTGGGATCCCCTTGGCGTCTGTACAAGTCCGCTTGGAAACGAAACATCATATTTATATCGTGCCGGTAGTCGGTCATAAAGTTGTTGAATCTCGTCTCAAGGGCCGAATGTAATTAGTGAGGTTGCTACCTGCCCATTCCAAATCAGGGTCTTATTCTTCGTCCGTCGACTCTTTATCCACACCCTCGTCTCCCTTCTCCACATCAACACCTGCTGCTTCTTCTTCCTCATCCTCACTCGAGTAGCATCGTCCTCATCATCACTACCCCACCTCTCCCGAATGATGGCTAGTTGTTTGGCACTCCGAGTGCGGGTTCCCTGTCCAAAGGGATCGGGAAAGCGAGTACGGTCAAGCGGTGCCTCAATGCCAGCATCTTTGAGAATAGAGGTAATCAGGCGTGCATATGGAAGTGGTGTTGCACCTTTCTCATCCATGGCTGCGATGATAATGTCAGCGTATAGGGTGCGAGCCAGGTTAATTGGAGTGTTGGGATTGAAGAGGTGGTATGTCAATGTGGCTTGACGGGGACTCATCGCGGAATCGTTGGACGTTTGCAAAATGTTAGCACACACAATTTGGAATGTGAGTCGTTCTTTCTCGTTAAGTTGGCCAACAGCGACAGTCTCCCCCCTCCATGCAACGTCGGGGGCAATTCACTCCATAATCAGTTCCTTGTCTATCGAGGTGACATTCCTTGGGTATGTGTAGTCTTGAACATCGGGAACATCATATTCGCCCAACTTAGCAGTGAAAAGGGACAAATAAAAAAGGATGAAGGTACCATCGACGTAGGCTTGGGACTCGAATTGGCCCATGCGAACCAGGGATCCATAGAACGATCGTACTTCGGCAGCCCAAACCGCTTCGTATGGTTCATTAAGGAAATGGCACCAACCCCTAGGCATGAAGAGTGCGGTGATGGAATTGGGCAGACATGTCCATGGGATTGCACGCTCCATGTGGAGTTTGTGATCCGGACCAAAGAAACGGTTGCACCAATGCTCTTCTTGGCGGGAACAAAATTCACCATGGCCGGAGGGTAAGATTTTAGTGGAGTCGTATTTAACATGGGCATGTCGTTAGGCCATTATGACAAGGAGAGGTTGCTGGAAAAAAAAAGTTAGAGAGAAGAGAGGAGTGATGCAGTTAAAGGTGTGGGAGAAAATGAAGAATTTGGGTGTGTATTTATAGGCGAGGGGTGGGTAGGGTTTTGTAAATGGAGGGAAAGGGTTTGGAGGGAAAGAGTGGATGTATTTGGGAGGGAAATTGAAGGGTTGGGTATGGTGGGACAAATTGGGAGGATAGGGAAGGGATTGGGGAGAAGGGGCTACACCTAGGGAAAGGGAAAAGACTGCAGAAACTAGATCGATCCGGCTGTTCCAGGACCGGACCGGTCAGGTCCTTTTAATTTTTGAGCCTTTTAATAACCGGATCGATCCGTCTATAAAAGAAATGAACTAATCTGGTCCGGACCGGTTCGGCTCAAAAATAAAAGGACCGATCTGGTTCTTGTATTGAGCTGGATTTCTCCACCTAACTTAATTTCGATCGCTATTCTCTAAAAGTTTTCGACTCTCAGCACTGCTTCCTATCAATTTTGGCTCAAAACCCTCTCAATTCCTATTATCAACGCAATTTAACTCAATTTCTCGAAACATGTGAATGCTCTCACCTTATTGTACCCTAATCCTAGGGACTCTCATTACTCACACGACTGTCATCTACTATACACAAGAATGCACCCCATACACGTCGGGGGTGCGACGACCTCACTGTAGCATCCCACTCTACCCCGTAAATGGGGTCTGACAACCAAACGGTTCTGACTTCTTCCACACATGCCTCTAGATATGGCTTTAGGCGTTGTCCATTTACTTTGAATGTATTTCCCCCTTTCAAATCGTCTAACTCAACAGCTCCGTGATGGAAAACATTCTTCACAACGAACCGGCCAGACCATTGTGACCGCAACTTTTCAAGAAAGAGATGAAGCCGAGAGTTATAGAGAAGCACTTTTTGTTCGGGAAGAAACTCTTTGCGTCGAATGATATTATCGTGAGTGAGTTTCATCCTTTCTTTGGAATTTTTTTCATTTTCGTACGCATCATTGCGTATCTCTTCTAACTCATTTAATTGAAGCTTGCGAGCTTCACCGGTCTTATCCATGGCATTATTCAATTCCTTAATCGCCCAATATGCTTTATTCTCTAATTCCACAGGAAGATGGCAAGGTTTTCCATACACAAAGAGGAAAGGGGACATGCCGAGCGGGTTTTTGTATGCGGTACGATAGACCCATAGCAAATCGTTCAATATAAGTGACCAATCTTTCCGGGTAGGATTGACGATCTTTTTGAGAATGTTCTTGATTTCTCGATTTTCTAGTTTGGCCTGCCCATTCGTTTGTGGGTGATAAGTCATTCCATCCTTGTGAATGACGCCATACTTTCTCATGAGCTTCTCGAATGGCCTATTGCAAAAGTGCGTGCCACTATCACTAATTATCGCTTTCGGATCACCGAAGCGAGAAAGTATGTGTTCCTATAGGAACTTAATCACCACTTTGTTATCATTGGTCTTCGTAGCTATAGCTTCCACCCATTTAGAAACGTAGTCTACCACGAAAAGGATGTATAGGAAACTAAAGGACGGGAGGAAAGGGCCCATGAAGTCAATACACCAGTAATCAAAAATCTCAATAATGAGTACGGGGGTAAGAGGCATCATGTCTCATCGGGTAATAGATACCATCCTTTGGCACCTCTTGCAAGATTTACAACCATTGTTCACATCCCGAAATATTGTGGGCCAATAGAGGCCGCATTGAAGAGTTTTAGCGGTCATCTTTTTCGTCAAAAAGTGGCCTCCACAAGCTTTCGAATGACAAAATTGGATGACTTTTGGGATCACATCATCCGGTACACATCGTCGGATGATTTGGTCAGCGTAATATTTAAACAGGAAGGGATCGTCATAGAAAAACATGCGCAACCAAGTAATAAACCTCTTATTATCTTGCGGTGTCCAGTCGGGAGGGATGGCTCCCGTGACAAGGTAGTTCACTATATCCACAAACTACGGCAAAGAAGAGGTAGCAAAATTTTCTCATCCGAAAAGTATTCGTCTATGGGTATTGGATCACTAGGCACATCGGACGAAAGCCGTAATAAGTGGTCGGCAATGACGTTTTCTTCTCCTTTCTTATCTTTAATGGAGAGATTAAACTCTTGTAGGAGTAGGATCCACCTTATGAGGCGCGACTTTGCATCTTTCTTCGCAAGTAGGTATTTCAATGTCGCGTGGTCGGTGAAGCAAGTGATGGGAGAACCAATAAGGTAGGACCAAAATTTATCAAGAGCAAAGACTATCGCTAGTAACTCCTTCTATGTGGTAGAATAATTGAGTTGTGGTCCGGTAAGAGTCCGGCTAGCGTAGTAGATGACGTGAGCCTATTTGTCTTTTTTTTGGCCCAAAACAGCCCCTATCTCATTATCGCTAGCATCACACATAAGTTCGAATGGTAAAGACCAATCCGGAACTTTCATGATGGGAGCGGACACAAGCATGGTTTTCAGTTTTTTAAAAGCGCTATGGCATGCTTTCGTCCACTTAAATGGGGTGTCTTTCATGAGTAGGTTTCTTAAGGGTCTAGCGATGGTGCTAAAGTCCTTAATGAACCTTTGACAAAACCCCGCGTGGCCCAAGAAGGAGCGCACATCTTTGAGCAATTTTGGTGGAGGAAGATAGGCTATGACATCTATCTTTGCTCTATCAACTTCTATTCCCTTGGATGAAACTATGTGGCCAAGAACTACTCCCTCAGTGACCATGAAATGGCATTTCTCCAATTTCAGCACTAAGTTCTTTTCCACACACCGGGCAAGTACTTTTTCTAGTTTTTCTAGACAAAGATCGAAAGAGTTGCCAAAAATGCTGAAATTGTCCATGAACACTTCGAGTCCTCTCTCGACCATGTCGCTAAATAGACTCAACATGCACCTTTGAAAGGTCGTGGGTGAATTACACAAGCCGAATGGCATACGTTTGTAGGAAAACGTACCAAAATGGCAAGTGAAGGTCGTTTTCTCCTGGTCGAGTATATCCACCTCAATTTTGTTATATCCGAAATGACCATTAAGGAAGCAATAGTAAGGGTGGCCCGATACTCTCTCAAGCATCTGATCAATAAATGGCAAGGGGAAATGGTATTTCCTAGTTTTCGCATTGAGTTTTTGGTAATCAATGCAAACACGCCACCCGATGGTGGTACGTTTGGGAACTAACTCTCCCTTAGCATTCTCAATCACTGTCATGCCCAACTTCTTCGGGACAACTTGAATAGGTCTCACCCACTTGCTATTCGAGATTGGGTAGATAATCCCGGCATCCAATAACTTGATAATTTTGGTTCTCACCACTTCTTCATATTGGGATTTACCCTTCTTTGCATTTCTCTTGAAGACTTGACATCCTGTTCGAAATGGATCTTATGCGTGCAAATCAAAGGACTTATCCCTTTCAAATCAGCAATGCACCAACCAAAATCACCTTGGTGCTTTCTCATAACTTTTAAGAGTTTACCCTCCTGCTCTTCGTCTAGGCTAGAGGAGACAACAACATGAAATGTCTCATCCTCTCCCTAGGTATGCATATTTAATATGGGAGTAGAGTTTCTTCAATTCTAGGGTTGTAAATTTGTCACTGGAGGGAACCATGCGTGTATCCCTCGAATCTAGAAACCCAACTTACATCTCTCGCATCCTCGTTTGACGCTCTCTCCTCAAGTAACTCTCTCAACTCCTCAACCTCCCTCTCAAATTTGGTGTACATCCCCTTACTCTCGTGGTTCGACACTAAACAGGACCCTAAGTCATCTCCATAATAATTTTCGTCAAAGTACTCCTCTACGATCTCGTCTATGGAGCTCATTGCATGAAGATCATCTTCTTCCCCCGTATGTTGGGCAATATGGAAGATATTAGTTTCTAAGGTCAGGTTCCCAAAAGTGAGTTGCATCTGCCCATTTCGAGTGTTGATAATAGCGTTATCCGTAGATAAGAATGGGCGCCCAAGAATGATGGGAACATGATTGCTCGAGGCGAAGGAAGGTTTCGCATCCCAAATGGCAAAGTCTACTGGGAAGTAGAAAGTGTCAACTTGGATGATCACGTCCTCAACTACACCTCGTGGGATCTGCACAGTTATATCCACTAATTTCAGAGTGATCCTTGTGGGCTTGAGGTCGCCCAAATCAAGTTTCCTATAGATGGAATAAGGGAGGATATTGACACTTGCTCCCAAGTCAAGTAAGGCTTTTTCAGTTTTATTTTCTCCAATGATGCAAGAAAGGGTGGTGGACTGGGATCTTTGAATTTAGGCGGGAGATCATTAAGTAGAATGGAGCTCATGTTTTGTGCTAAAAATACATTTTTCTTTACCTTCATTTTCCTCTTCACTGTTAGCAAGTCTTTGATTACTTTTGCATAAGCTGGAATTTGCTTAATGGCATCGAGGAAAGGTAAATTTAGCTTTACTTGCTTTAGCATGTCTAGCACTTCATCATGAGGGGTTCCTTTGTGGGAAGGATTCAACCTTTGAGGAAACGGTTCCGCGGTGGGTGGTTTCACTACTACTTCGGGCTCACTAGTGTCTTCTTTATCACTCTCATTCAAGTGGACATCTTCGGCCTCTTTCGTGCCGGGAAAAATCTCCTTGTTTTTCATTGTGTCATGTAGGGGAGGTGATAAATCAATGACTCTCCCACTACAAAGAGTGTTCACTGCTTTATATTGCTCCTAATGTTCGGTAGAGGTGGAGCTAACACTAGTTTGACCTTGGGGCGATCTTTAGCCCTAGGAAGGAAACTTGCCTTTCTGTTGGATACTCAATGATGATTGCAACTGTGAAATGTTCTCATTGATGTTGTTGATCATGCACTCATGCCTAGCATTAGTTGCAGTCTGGGTATTGATAAAGTGGTTGATTGTATCCTCGAGATTTCTCTGCGCTGGAGTGATATATGCTCCTTGAGGTGGTGGTGCTTGCACATGTCCATGCATGTGTGGAGCTTGTTGAAAGTGCGATGGTGGAGGAGGGCCAACGTGTGAATTAGGATTCATCGCAGCATGTTGTTGCCCATAGCTAAAACCAGGGTGGTTTTTCCATAAAGGGTTGTAAGAATTCCCGTGCGGTGCATCGAAATTACCCTTGAATCCTCCTATACCACTTACTTGTTCTTGAAGCATAACTTTGTAGGCGGGTATAGTCGGGCATTCCTCAGTTGAATGATGATTAGGCATAAATTCTTCCTAATTTATCCCTTGATTTAGTTACTTTTAGCACCTCGAACAACGTAATTGAGTTGACTTCATGTCATAATCTTACTACTGACTGATCCTAATGAGTACACCGAGTTTCTGGTATTTCGTAGTGATTTTACAGGTATTTGATGTCAAGAAACGGAAGAAGGAAACCAGAAGAATCATGAAAGAAAGACGGAAAGTCAAAAGGGAAAAAGTGTAATTTCCACCTGGCATTCGAATGAGGTACCTAAAGACAAGTTGAAGAGATCTCATTAACGAGCATATAGGACGAAACGGCACCTCAATCGGAGTCCTGGAGCAGAAGATATGAGCAGTCAAAATTGAGCTAAAAAGTCAAATAGGCAGACCGGTCCGCTTTGCCAAACTCCAGAAGACCCCGGATCACAAGCAAACTGAAGAAGGTAAAAATAAAAAGAACCGGTCCGCCTAAGGCCCGGACAGGTCCACCTAAGGCCCGGACCGGTCCGGTCATCGAGATTTGCAAATCAGATTTTCTGTTGAAACAGTCCTAGTGCAGCTGAAATTCCTAAATTCATGGAGAGCATAAAAACCCGTTTTGTTATTGTTATTTGTACGTAGAATTAGTAGGATTTCTCCTCTCTTTTTCCAAAAACCCTAGTTTTAGTTACAAGTTCCAGTTTTAATTCAAAGATTTAAGATTTATTCAAGTATTTGTGATTACCAGTTTCATTCAATGTTGCAATTACTGCTTTGGTGATTTTAGTGAGTTATTTCTTCTTTTCAATTCCTTTCTACATCTATTCACAATTTTCTTTAGACTAATTATGAATTCATGCACATCAATCACTATTTTTAGCACTTTCATCATGCTAGGCTAGATTTTCTAAGGCCGGGATACATGAACCCAGCCTGATGTGTTAATTGTATGTTTATAGCATTAATCCTCTGAATTTGGTGATTAAATACGACCGTATCGCGTAGGAACATAACAATTGTAGGTCTTTATATCTCGTTTGCCTCTGGCTAACCGTGATGATTTAGAATGCAATTCGAGTGTTACTATCGCGATACCGATTTATTCGTTCTCAGATTAGGTATGACGCGGGCTTGAACCTCGTATACATAATGCTTGGGAGTACTAAATTCTAGGTAAAGTTAATCAGATAAATTTACGATTAATATTATAACTGCAATTCACTAGGGTTGGGCGATTGTATTCCCGCCCTGTTTTTCCCATCCATTAAACAAAAGTTTCAAATCATTTTTCATTCATATTTTAGGTAAATTAGTGTAGTTGCAATTTTCATAAATTCATCATTGTATTTAGTTTAATCAGTACCAAAATCAAATCACTTTTCCTTTCTTTAGAGTCAGAGTTAGGATTCCTTCGTCTTTTCCCGTCGTTACAACTCCATTGTCCTTTTTCCATGTGTATACGATACCGACTTACTAGGTTTATTACTAACGCGATAGGCTTTCACTTGAGCTTAGAGTGAACGCACATTAGAGACACATTCTGAGTCGCGTAAAGTTTTTGGCGCCGTTGTCGGGGAACTAGGTAAACTTAAGATTAGATCGAATCAATCCAAAGCTTTGACCCAAAATTTCAAAAAATCCAAAAAAATTAAAAAAAATCACAAAAAGCACAAAAAGATCCTTCATCATATCTCCTAAGCTTTAATGCAAAATTTTGAACTCACGCCCACACCCCATAATACTCCAACCATCATTCACGAAAATCCAATCGTTGAGTATAATCCCGATAGTCCCCACACTCCAAACGCCCCACAGTTCTGGATCCCATCTCCCACACCGTCACACTCAATCTTCAATAACACTCTGTTTTCCTTCTTAGGACACACTCCGAGCACACCAAGTGAGAGCATCGAGTCGTTAAGCGAGGAAGAGATGTCGCAACACGACAGTGTACCCGCCGGTGAGGAAGAACCCCCATACTGCCCGCTGAGAGAATTCTTATATCTTGAGCGCACTGTCACTCCGGGATGCATTATACTCCCGTATAATGCCGGGCTATTTCGTTTCAAAAATGGGATGATCCAGATGCTCCCGCACTACCACGGTATGGATTCTGAAAAGCCATACCTCCATATTAGGGAATTTGAGGACGTGTGCGATACTCTCAATGATCAAACTTTCACCCAAGAGGTGATCCGCCTCAAACTCTTCCCTTTCTCACTCAAAGATAAAGCTAAGACCTGGCTATGGTCGTTACCTCCTATCTCGATTCCTTCTTGGAACGAGTTGCAATCGAGATTTCTCAAGAATTTCTTCCCAACACATCGAATAATATCCATAAAGGCTCAAATTCAAGCGTTTCGACAATCTGAAAATGAGCCATTTCATCGATGTTATGATCATTTCAATGAGTTAATTACTTCATGCCCCCATCATGGATTTGATTGAGCACAAATCATCTATTTTCTCTATAATGGGCTGAATCTCAACTCCAAGCAACTTGTTGAAACTATGGGAAGTGGTCCATTTGTCGATTTAGATGCCCACGATGTTGAGCTTCACCTGAGGTATGTCGTCGAGACTACCAAATCCTGGGATACTTCTGATCCTAACGCTCAAAATCAAAATCGACAAGTGACCACCACTCCGCCGGCGTCCGGCCTATTCCACGTAGATAAGAATTCTATGACGGACAGTCGATTGGGCACCCTTGAGAAAGGATTTCGAGACCTATGCGAGATATATAGAAAAGGACCAGTTGGATCTGTACCAAACCCTGTCGAAAAGGTGTGTGCTATTTATGAGGCGGTCCATTCAATTGAGTAATGACCGACTATACTCGCCTACAAAGTAATGCTTCAGGAGCAGGTTAGTGGTATAGGAGGTTTTAAGGGTAATTTTGGTGCCCCGCACGGGAATTCATACAACCCTTCATGGAAAAACCATCCCGATTTTAGCTATGGACAACAACATGCCACAATGAACCCTCCTTCACATGTTGCCCCTCCTCCACCACAGCACTTTCAACAAGCTCCACACATGCAAGGTCATGTGCAAGCACCACCACCTCAAGGATCTTACATCCCGCCACCGTGGAGAACTCTAGAGGATACCATGAATTAATTCATCGCAAACCAGACCGCAACCAATGCCAAATATGATCGTCTAATTGGCGACATAAATGTGATTCTATCAAAAATACAATCCTCGCTGAGTGTCCAAGAGAAAGGCAAGTTTCCTACCCAAGGCCAAAGACCTCCCCAAGGTCAAACTAGTGTTAGATCCACCTCCACTAAACATCAATAGAAATTTCAAGCTGTGACCACTCTTCGTAGTGGGAGAGTCGTTGATTTATCACCTCCTCCACACGACACAACAAAAGACAAGGATATTTCGCCCGGTACGAAAGAGGCCGAAGATGTCCCCTTGAATGAGAGTGACAAAGAAGACGCTAGTGAGCCATAGGTGGTAGTGAAACCACCCTCCGCGGACCCATTTCCTCAAAGGTTGATTCCTTCCCATAAAGGAAACCCACATGAAGACGTGCTAGAAGGGATAAAGCAAGTTAAGCGAAATTCACCTTTCCTCGATGCCATTAAGAAAATTCTAGCATATGCTAAAGTCATCAAGGACTTGTTGACGGTAAAAAGAAAGATGAAGGTAAACAAGAACGTCTTTCTAGCACAAAACATGAGCTCCATTCTACTAAACGAGCTCCCGCCTAAATTCAAATATCCCAGTGTACCCACCATATCCTGCATCATTGGAGAGAATAAAATCGAAAAAGCCTTACTTGACTTGGGAGCGAGCATAAATATCCTCCCCTACTCCATCTATAGGCAACTTGACTTGGGCGACCTCAATCCCACAAAGGTCACTCTCCAGTTAGCGGATCGAACAGCGAAGATCCCACGAGGCATAGTCGAGGACGTGATCGTTAAAGTTAACACTTTCTACTTCTCGGTAGATTTTGTCATTTGGGACATGGAGCCCTCCTTCAACTCGAGCAACCATGTTCCCATCATCCTTGGGCGTCCATCCTTAGCTACGGCTAATTCAATTACCAATACTCGGAATGGGAGAATGCAACTCACCTTTGTGAACATGACCTTGGAAACCAACATCTTCCACATAGCCCAACATACGGGGGAGGAAGATGATCTTCACGTGGTGAGCCTCATAGATGAGATAGTAGAGGAGTATTTTGAGGAGAATTATTGCGGCGACGCCTTAGGGTCCTGTTTACCGGCGAGATACGAGAGTGAGGGGATGTACACCGACTTCGAGACGGAGGTTGGGGAGTTGAAAGAGTTCCTCGATGAGAGCACGTCGGACGAGGACGTGAGAGATGTTAGCTGGGTTTTTAGGTTCGAGGAGTTACCTCCGAGGGATACTTGCATGGTTCCCTCCAGTAACAAATTTCCAACCCTTGAATTAAATAAACTCTTCTCCCATATCAAATATGCATACCTAGGAGAGGATGATACATTTGCTGTTGTTGTCTCCTCTAGCCTAGACGAAGAGCGGGAGGGTAAATTGTTGAAGATTCAGAGGAAACACCAAGGTGCTTTTGGTTGGTGCATCACCGATTTGAAGGGGATAAGTCCTTTGATTTGCACTCACAAGATCCATCTCGAAGAGGATGTCAAGCCCTCTATAGAAATGGAAAGAAGGCTAAATCCCAACATGAAAGAAGTTGTGAGAATCGAGATTATCAAAATATTGGATGCCGGGATTATCTACCCAATCTCGGATAGCAAGTGGGTGAGCCCTATTCAAGTCGTCCTGAAGAAGTCGGGTATGACTGTGATTGAGAATGCCAAGGGAGAGCTAGTCCCCCAACGTATCACCACCGGGTGGCGCGTTTGCATTGATTACCGGAAACTCAATAAGGGAACTATGAAAGACCATTTCCCCTTGCCATTTATTGATCAAATGCTTGAAAGAGTAGCTGGCCACCCTTACTATTTCTTCCTTGATGGTTATTCCAGATATAACCAAATTGAGGTGGATTTACTTGACCAGGAGAAGACGACATTCACTTTCCCTTTTGGTACGTTTGCCCATAAACGTATGCCATTTGGCTTGTGTAATGTACCCGCGACCTTTCAAAGGTGCATGTTAAGCTTATTTAGCGACATGGTCGAGAGAGGACTCGAAGTGTTCATGGACGATTTCAACATTTTTGGCACCTCTTTCGATCATTGTTTAAAAAAGCTGGAAAAAATAATTGCCCGGTGTGTGGAAAAGAACTTAGTGCTGAATTGGGAGAAATGCCATTTCATGGTCACCGAGGGGATAGTTCTTAGCCACATAGTATCATCCAAGGGAATAGAAGTTGATAGGGAAAAAATAGATGTCATAGCTGATCTTCCCCCACCAAAATTGCTTAAGGACGTGCGAGGTTTTATCGAAGGTTCATTAAGGACTTTAGCGCCATCGCTAGACCCTTAAGAAACCTACTCATGAAGGGCACCCCATTCGAGTGGACAGAAGCATGCCAAACTCTTTTGAAAAATTGAAAAACATGCTTTTGTCCGCTCCCATTATGCAAGTTCCGGATTGGTCCATGACATTCGAACTTATGTGTGATGTTAGTGATTATGCAATCAGGGTTGTTTTGGGCCAACGAAAAGATAAGCAAGCTCATGTCATCTACTACGCTAGTCGAACCCTTACCGGACCTCAACTCAATTACTCTACCACGGAGAAGGAGTTTCTAGCAGTAGTTTTTGGCCTTGATAAATTCCGATCATATCTCATCGGTTCTCCCATTACTTGCTTTGCCGACCACGCGGCTTTGAAATACCTACTTGCAAAGAAAGATGCCAAGCCGCGCCTCATAAGGTGGATCCTACTCCTACAAGAGTTCAATCTCTCCATCAAAGATAAAAAAAGGAGTAATAAACGTCGTTGTTGACCACTTATCATGGATTTCATCTGACGTACCTAGTGATCCCGTACCCATAGACGAATACTTTCTGGATGAGCAACTTTTTGCTACCTCTTCTTTGCCCTGGTTTGCGGATATAGTGAACTACCTTATCACGGGAGTCGTCCCTCCCGATTGGACAAGGCAAGATAAGAAGAGGTTTATTACTTGGTCGTGCATGTTCTTTTACGACGATCCCTTCCTTTTTAAATATTGTGCCGACCAAATCATCCGACGATGCGTACCGAATGAAGAGATCCCGAAAGTCATCCAGTTTTGTCATTCAGAAGCTTGTGGAGGCCACTTTTCGACGAAAAAGACGGCCGCAAAAATTCTGTAATGCGGCCTCTATTAGCCCACAATATTCCGCTATGTGAACGCTGCTTGAAAATATTGCAATAGGTGCCAGCGGATGGGGGCCATTACCCGACGAGACATGATGCCTCTTACCCCTATACTCATTATTGAGATTTTCGACTATTGGGATTTTGACTTCATGGGCCATTTCCCCCCCCCCCCCATCCTTTGGTTTCCTATACACCCTTGTCGCGACAGACTACGTTTCTAAATAGGTGGAAGCTATAGCTACCAAGACAAATGATAACAAAGTGGTGATAAAGTTCCTACAGGAACACACACTTTCCCGCTTCGGTGCACCGAAAGCGATAATTAGTGATAATGGCACGCACTTTTACAATAGGCCATTCGTGAAGATCATGATAAAGTATGGTGTCATTCACAAGGTTGGAATGACTTATCACCCACAAACGAATGGGCAGGCCGAACTAGCGAATCGGGAAATCAAGAACATTCTTGAAAAGACTGGCAATCCTACCCGAAAAGATTGGTCCCTTGGATTGAATGATTCGCTATGGGCCTATCGTACCGCATATAAGAATCAACTCGGCATGTCCCCTTTCCTCTTTGTGTATGCCAAACCTTGATATCTTCCCGTTGAGCTCGCACACAAGGCGTATTGGGCGATTAAGCAATTGAATTATGCTATGGACAAGGCCGGGGAAGCCCGCAAGCTTCAATTGAATGAGTTAGAAGAACAACGCAATGATGCGTATAAGAATGCCAAAATTTCAGAAGAAATGATGAAACTCCATCATGATAGCATCATTCGAAGAAAAGAGTTTCTTCCCGAGAAAAAAAGTTCTTCTCTACAACTCTCGGCTTCATCTCTTTCCGGGCAAGTTGCGGTCACGATGGTCTGGCCCGTTCGTCGTGAAGAATGTTTTCCTCCATGGAGTTGTTGAATTAGACGATTTAAAAGGGGGAAATACATTCAAAATGAATGGACAGAGCCTAAATCCATATCTAGAGGCGTGTGCGGAAGAAGTCGACATGGTCTGGTTGTCGGACCCCGTTTACGGGGTAGAGTGAGCTATTGCAGCGAGGTCGTCGCACCAGCGATGCGTATGGGGTGAGAGTCGTGTGTGTTGAGAGTTGTGTGTGTTGAGAGTCATGTGTGTCGAGAGTCGTGTGTTGTGAGAGTCGATAGGACTATGTTTCATTCGGGAAAAGCATTCGTGTGTTTCGGGAATTTTGGGTCAAAGGGCGTTGACCAGCAAATTCGAGAGGGTTTTAGTCCAGATTGATAGAGAGTATGTGTGAAAGTGAAAATTTTTAGAGAAGGGAGATCGAAACCAAGTGCGGGAAAAATCCAGCCCAAAAGCCCTGGGGCCGGATCGGTTCCTTTAATTTAAGTCCGGATCGGTCCGCCCCCGGACCGGTTCCTTTAATTTTAAACATGACCGATCCTCTAGGCTGATTATTAAAAAGTCAAAGACCCGGACCGGTCCGCCCCTACCCCGGACCGGTCCGCCTTCTGTAGTTATGAATTTTTCCCTTCCCAAGATTCCTCCCCTTCTCCCCAATCCCATTCATTCCCTCCAATCCATTTTCCCAACTCCCAAACCCAATATTTCCCTCCCAAATTCACTCCCCTTTCCCTCCAAACCCTTTCCCTCCAATTCCCACCCCTCCACTCACTATAAATACACCCCCATCCCTCCCTTTCTCCTCACACCTTCAACCCAAATCCTCTCTTCTCCCTCTCTAGTTTTCCAAGAAAAAAATCCTTCTTGTTTCAATGGCTCCCCATGTTTACCCCACCAAATATGACTCCAGCGAGATCCAACCCTCTGGTCACGGCAATTCCGCTCCCGCCAAGAGGAGTGATGGTGCAATAAATTTTTCGATTTGGGCCGCAAACTCCATATGGAGCGCGTTGTCCAATAGGAAGGGCTGCCCAACTCCATCACCGCCCTATTCATGGCACGAGGCTGGTGCCGATTCCTCAACGAACCTTACGAAGCGGTTTGGGCAATCGAAGTACGCTCATTTTATGGCACCCTAGTCCGGACGGGCCAATTCGAGGCCGAAGTTTACGTCGATGGGAATGTCATCCCATTTTCCTTGGCCCATCTCACGGCCAAGTTGGCTGAGTATGACGTCCAGGACATTCAAGAGTTCACTTATCCACGAAATGTCCCCCCGGTCGATAAGGATATCATCATGGCCCGAATTGCGCCGAATGTGGCTTGGGCGGGGCAAACCGTCGCCATTGGACGCCTTAACGAGAAGGAGCGCCTCACATTTCAGATTGCGTGCGCCAATATTTTACAAACATCCAACGACTCCACCATGCGGCCCCGGCAAGACACTTTGATGTATCACCTCTTTGACCCCCACACTTCCATCCATTTGGGTCGAACTTTATACGTGGATATCATTAACGCGTCCTTGGATGAGAAGGTCACCACCCCACTTGCCTATGCCCGTTTTATCACTTCCATCCTTAAGGATGTTGGCATAGCGGCGTCGATCGACCATACTCGCATCCCCGGTCCTTTCGGACAAGGGACCCACACCAAGAGCGCCAAACAGCTAGCTGTCCTCCGGGCTAGGCGGGGAGGTGATAGTGACGAAGAGGCTGCCTCAAGCGAGAGCGACGATGAATAAGAGGCGGTCGGTGAGGATGTCGAGATGGGGGATATCGGTCCGAACAAGGAATCGGCGGACGAGGAGGACGACCCAGATTTTGAGTGGGCGGGAAGCGGCCTCTCAAACTGAATGTCGGTGCTTGAAACGAACTTCAACACCTTTAAGACCAACTACGAGCGCGACATGAGCTTAGTTATCCTCTTCCAAGAGGACATCTATTGCCGTCAAGGGGATCCTAATGAGCCAATGCCTTCCTACTACCATAAACCCTATGACCCCAACGCGCCCAGTTCCTCCCATCCCCCACCCCGGTGAAGCTTTATATGGTGTTGGCAGTTTTTTACTTTTTTTCCCTATTCACAGTTGTATGTTTTTCCTTGTACTTGTAACACAGTCCTGTTTGTAATAAAAAAAAAACTGCATTTTTCTCCATTTGTTTGTTTTATTTATCGCACTTATTATTTTGCCTTATTTAGATTTTCCTCATTTTTTCTTGAGGACAATGCAACAGTCTAAGTTAGGGGGGTCACAAGTGCGTATTTCTAAAACTTCACAAATTTTCAAAAATACCCAGAAATTTCCAAAAAAATCATAAAATTCTGAAAAATCCAAAAATATTTTTGTTCAAAATAAATAAAAATTGGAATTCAAATTTTTTCAAAAATATCATTAAAAGTCAAATTGAAGTCTCAAGTTGTAAAATTCAACATACACAAAGCCAAAATTGACCAAAGATGGAAATTGAGCGAAAATTGACGACTTAACGAATAAGTGTGGAGATTAACAAACCCAGTGAGATTCGAGCCTATCACTTTTTACGAGTTTTTAAATCAATCCGAGTTAAGTGTTAACTCAAAGTTCTTTTCAGCGCCTAAAAAGTTGTCGAGGATCTCAATTCTTTCATTTTGATCGGTTTTGAAAAATGTGTGTGATATTGCTTTGAAAAACGTGCCAAAATTAATCACTAAAATTAAATTCATCTCGAAACGCATATGGTAACGCAATTGGTATTTTGGACAGTGAAGTAGGCCCTCGTTTGTCACCCAAAAATATTGGCCAGAAAAAGTAGCAAAAAATAAAAATAAAAAAATCCCCTTTTGAAACCCAAATTGAGCCGAATAAAATTAATCCTTTCGTTTGACAACCCAAAAAATACAAGTAGCCCAAAATTGAGAAAATAGAATATTCAATAAAGTCCGACAAGTGCATAAAAAGGGGGCAAGGGCAAGAAACAATAAATATGCTCAACAAAAATAGTGAGAAAAGAAAAAAAGAAGAAAAAAAACAGAAAAAATAGGGGGAAAAAAATGAGCAATAGCCCGGAAAAAGCACAAATGGACATCATATATTAATTTTCCAATTCCGAATTTCTTGACCATTTCCATGTTACCCAATATACCTTAAAACCCGAAAAAGTACTAACCGAGTCTAAAGTGCAAAATTGATTACCGCGTGGAGAGATAATACACCAAAAGATAATAAAAGAGATTGAATGCGCGAAAAAGAGCAATGTTCCCATTTTTAAAACTGTAATCCGTTGATGAGATCCTTTCATTGTGAAATTTCCGTCAATCTAATTGTGTGCGTGATTTTGTGTCCATTACATTTACTCTTTATATCACACATACCGAGAGAATAGCCACATTCCGAGTGATTTGTTTGAGAGAGAACTCCGTGAGAATTTGAAATCAAAATGAACTTTCGGATAAGTAACGTAATGGTCAATCGGTGGAAATTTGTGGTTATATTTCCAGCTTCGCACACACACACTACGGTTTGAGACTTGTACATATGGCTTGATGATGACAATTTTTTGGAAAAGTTTGAATTGCACAATTTTTGCGTGTTTTGAATTTTCTTTGAGTCGAATTTTATGGGTATATTCTCTACAAACCCTCACGAGACAACACTCGTCCTACTAGGGTAACCTAGGGGTTTAAAGGCTTGTTGCATACGCTAAATGCAATCGCTTGCCCGCGAAAAAGGTATTCTATCCCAATAAAATGTTTCAAGAATTGAGCCTTGCTAGGATTCTTTTACATTGCTCGGGACGCGCAAAGTTCTAAGTTAGGGGGGTTTGATTAGGCATAAATTCTTCCTAATTTATCCCTTAATTTAGTTACTTTTAGCACCTCGAACAACGTAATTGAGTTGATTTTATCTCATAATCTTGCTACTGACTGATCATAATGAGTACATCGAGTTTCTGGTATTTCGTAGTGATTTTACAAGTATTTGATGTCAAGAAATGGAAGAAGGAAATCGGAAGAATCAAGAAAGAAAGAAGGAAAGTCAAAAGGGCAAAAGTGTAATTTCCACCTAACATTAGGATGAGGTACCTAAAGATAAGTTGAATAGATCTCATTAACGAGCACATAAGAAGAAACGACACCTCAATCGGAGTCCCGGAGCAGAAGATATGAGCAGTCAAAATTGAGCCAAAAAGTTAAATAGGCAGACCGGTCCGCCCCTACCCCGGACCGGTCCGCTTTGCCAAACTCCAGAAGACCCCGGATCACAAACAAATTGAAGAAAGCAAAAATAAAAAGAACCGGTCCGCCTAAGGCCCGGACCGATCAGGTCATCGAGATTTGCAAATCTGATTTTCTCATGAAAGAGTCCTAGTGCAGCTGAAATTCCTAAATTCATGGAGGGTATAAAAACCCGTTTTATTATTGTTATTTGTACGGAGAATTAGTAGGATTTTTCCTCTCTTTTTCCAAAAACCCTAGTTTTAGTTACAAGTTCCAGTTTTTAATTCAAAGATTGAAGATTTATTCAAAGATGTTTCATTCATTGTTGCAATTACTGCTTTGGTGATTTTAGTGAGTTATTTCTTCTTTTCAATTCCTTTCTACATCTATTCATAATTTTCTTTAGACTAATTATGAATTCCAGCACATCAATCACTGTTTTTAGTACTTTCATCATGCTAGGCTATATTTTCTAAGGCCGGAATACATGAACCCAACCTGATGTGTTAATTGTATGTTTATAACATTAATCCTCTGAATTTGGTGATTAAATACGACCGTATCGCGTAGGAACATAACAATTGTAGGTCTTTATATCTCGTTTACCTCTAGGTAACCGTGATGACTTAGAATGTAATTCGAGTGTTACTATCGCGATACCGATTTACTCGTCCTCAGATTAGGTATGACGCGGGCTTGAACCTCGTATACATAATGCTTGGGAGTACTAAATTTCGAGTAAAGTTAATCAGTTAAATTTACGATTAATATTATAACTGTAATTCACTAGGGTTGGGGGATTATATTCCCGTCCTGTTTTTCCCATCCATTAAACAAAAGTTTCAAATCATTTTTCATTCATATTTTAGGTAAATTAGTGTAGTTGCAATTTTCATAAATTCATCATTGTATTTAGTTTAATCATTACAAAAATCAAATCACTTTTCCTTTCTTGAGAGTCAGAGTTAGGATTCCTTCGTCTTTTCCCGTCGTTACAACTCCATTGTCCTTTTTCCTTGTGGATACGATCCCGACTTACCGGGTTTATTACTAACGCGACAGGCTTGCATTTGAACCTAGAGTGAACGCACATTAAAGACACATTCTGAGTCGCGTCAAATGACCTGCCTCACAAATCGCACACACCTTCTCGACGGGGTTTGGTATGGATCCAGTTGGTCCTCTTCCATATACCTCACGTAGGTCTCGGAGTAATTTGTCAAGTATATCGAGTCTACTGTCCGTCATAGAATTATTTTCTACATAAAATAGGTCGGACGCCGATGGAGTGGTGGTCACTTGACGATTTCGATTTTGATCATTAGGGTCAGATGTATCCCAGGATTGGGTAGTATCAGCGACATACCTCAGGTGAAGCTCAACATCATGCGCGTCTAAGTCGACAAACGGGCCACTACCCATGGTTTCAACGAGTTTCTTGGAATTAATGTTCAGCCCATTATGGATAAAGGGAATGATTTGCATTTTATCAAAACCATGATGGCGACATGCAGCAATTAACTCATTGAAACGCTCGTAGCATCGATCGAATGACTCATTTTCTAATTGTCGAAAAGTTTTAATTTGAGCCTTGATGGAATTCGTTCGATGTGGAGGAAAGAACTTCTTGAGAAATTTGGATTGTAGCTCGTTCCATGATGAAATCGAATTTGGAGGTAAAGACCATAGCCATGTCTTATCCTTATCTTTTAGCGAGAATGGGAAGAGTTTAAGGCGGAGCACATCTTCTGTGCAAGTTTGATCACTGAGTCGCACGCCTCCTCAAATTCCATGATGTGGGCATATGGCTTTTCTGAATCCATTCCATGGTAAGTGGGAAGTATTTGGATCATCCCATTCCTAAAGCGAAATTGTCCTGCATTGTACAGGAGTAAAATTCATCCCAGAGTGACAGTGCGCTCGGGATATAAGGTGTCTCTCAAAAGGTGATATGGGGCTTCTCCCTCATCAGCGGCTGCACTACCGTGTTGTGACATATTTCTCTCACTCAAAGACTTTGTATCCTCCCTTGGTATACCCGGAGCGCGCTCTGAAGTGTGTCCTAAGAGGGAAAACGATGTGTTATTTGAGATTAAGTGTGACGGTGTGGGAGGTGGAACCCAGAATTGTGGAGCGTTAGGAGTGTGAGGTCTATCAGGGTGGTACTCAACTATTGGATTTTCATGAATGTGGATTGGAGTGTTATGGGGAGTTGGAGTGAGTTCAGAATTTTTCATTAACTGTATTATGAGAGATGATGATGAATATTTTTGTTCTTTTTCAAATTTTTATATGTTTTTGGATTTTTGGAAATTTTTGGTCAAAGTTTTGGATTGACTTGATTTAGGCCTAATTCTACCTAAGTCCCCGGCAACAGCGCCAAAAACATAACGCGACTCAGAAAGTGTCTCTAATATGTGTTCTCTCTAGGCTCAAGTGCAAGCCTGTCGCGTTAGTAATAAACTCGGTAAGTCGGGTATCGATCCTCAGGGAAATAGGACAATGGAATTATAACGACGTTGGATAGACAAAGAAATCCTAACCCTAACTCTAAAGAAAAAGAAAAGATGATTGGTTTCAGGAATTGACTACAACTAAATTCAATTTTGAAAATATTTATGTAATGTACTAAAGTATGAATGAAATGCAACTATTCTAAATTACCTAAATTACTGATAATGATTGAACTAAAACTTGAACTATATGATGAAGAAATAAGGACGGGAATACAATCCCTGAACCCTAGTGTATTGATGGTATAAAACTAAACGTAAATTTATATGATTAATTAGACCCATAATTTAGTACTCCCAAGAATTACGTATATGAGGTTCAAGCCCGCACCATACTTAATCAAAGGACGAGTAAATCGGTATTGCGATAGTTACACTCGAATTGCATTCTGAGGCATCCCGGTTATCCGGAAGCAAACGAGATCCAAAGATCTACAATTTTCGTGTTTCTACGCAATACGATCGTAATCAAATCATTAAATTTAGTGGATTAATTTTATACACATGAAACTACCACATCAGGTTGAGTTCATGTATCCCGACCTTAGAAAATCTGGCCTAACATGCTGAAACTAATGAAAACGATTTTTGAATTGCAGGAAATCATGATTAAACTAAGGAAGAATTGTAGAATGATGTAGAAAGAAGATTAAATATAAGAAATTAGCCACTAATCTTACCAAAGCACTAAAAGCATCAATTAAAAATACTTGTAATCACAAAAATCTGAACAATCTTCAATCTTGGAATTAAATTTGCAATCTATCTTCAAACTAGGGTTTTACTGAAAAGAATGGAAAATTAAATAAATTGTCCGTACTTAAAAATGATAATAACTCGGGTTTAAATACCCTACAAGACGTCAATAGTTTTAGATGAACTAGGACTCTCCATTAGAGGAAGAATAAAAAATTAAAATTCGACAGTCAGACCGGTCCAGTCCTCCTTTGGTTCGGTCTGGCTTGAATCTGGATCGATTTGAAATGGATCGGTTCTTTTATTTTCTTTCATCTTCGATCCGTGTTCGGTCCGGGGTTCTCTGGAAGTGTGCATTTCAGATCGGTCCGATTCGGATCGGTCCGAATTCCTTTGACTTTTTCTTCAATCTTTGACTGTTCATAACTTTCACACCGGGACTCCGATTGAGGTTCCATTTCTTCCTATGTACTCGTGAACTTGATATCTTCACCTTTTCTTTAGATGCCTCATCCGAATTCTATGTAAAAATTATAACTTTTCCCTTTTAACTTTTCCTTCTTTTCTTTCTCGATTCTTTCGGTTTCTTTCTTTCTTTATTGACATCAAATACCTGCAAACTTAGTACGAAATACTAGAAACTCGGGATACTCGTTGGAATAAGTCACTAAAAATATTATGAGATAAAATCAAATCAATTACGCTGATCAAGGTGCTAAAAGTAACTAAATTAAAGTGATAAATTTGGAAGAATTTATGCATAATCAAATCCCCCTAACTTATAACTTTGCGCATCCCCATCAATGTAAAAGAATCCTAGCAAGGCTCAACTCTTGAAAATCATTTTATTGGGATAAAATACCTTTCTCGCGGGCAAGCGATTGCATTTAGCGTATGCAACAAGCCTTTAAACCCCTAGGTTACCCTAGTAGGACGAGTTGTGTCCCGTGAGGGTTTGCAGAGAATATACCCACAAAATTCGACTCAAAGAAATTTCAAAATACGCAAAAATTGTATAATTCAAACTTTCCCAGAAAATAATCATCATTAAGTCATGTTCAAGAGTCTCAAATCATAGTGCGTGTGTGCGAAGACGGAAAATTTAACCGCGAATTTCCACCGATTGACCATTACGTTACTTATCCAAAAATTTGTTTTGATTTCAAAATCTCACGGAATGCTCCCATAAACGAATCACTTGGAATGTGGCTATTCGCTCGTATGCGTGATAAAAAGAGTAAATATAATGGACGCAAAGTCACGCACACAAGTAGAAAGACGGAAATTTATAGTGATAGGATCTCATCAACGGAATAGGGTTTTAAAAACGGGAACATTGCCTCTTATTGACGCATTCAATCTCTTTTATTATCTTTTGGTGTCTTAGCTCTCCATGCGGTAACCAATTTCGCAATTTGGACTCGGTTAGGACTTTTTCGAGTTTTAAGGTGTATTGGGCAACATGAAAATGGTTGGAACATTCGGAATTGGAAAATTTTGCTTATGATGTCCCTTAGTGATCTTCCGGGCTTTTGCTCATTTTCTTCTTCTTTTTTTTTCTATTTTTACACTTTTCTTTCCTTGTTATTTTTGTTGAGCATATCTATATTTTTTTTTTCTCTTGCCCCTTTTTGTCGCACTTTTCGGACTTAAATTCTGATTTTTTTTCATTTTTCTCAATTCCGGGCTATTTGGGTTTTTCGGGTTATCAAACGAAAGGAAAAAATATTCGGCTCAATTTTTGGGTTACAAAAGGGATGATTTTTCACAACTTTTTATGGCTAATATTTTTGGGTAACAAACGATGGCCTATTTCATTGTCTGAATTACTTATTAATTTACCATATGCATTTCGAGATGAACTTAATTTAGAGATTTATAGTGCAATTTTGAAGGCAATATCACACATGGTTATCAAAACCGATCAAAATGACAGTATTGAGATCCTCGATGACTTTTTAGGCGCTGAAAAGAACTTTGAGTTAACAATTAACTCGGATTGATTTATAAATTTCACAAAGATGAAAGGCTCGAATCTCACCGGGTTTGTTAATCTCAACACTTATTCGCTAAGTCGTCAATCTGGATCGGTTGGTTTAATTTCTTTCAGCTTCGATACGTCTTCGGTCCGGGGTTTTCTCGAAGTTTGCATTTCGGATCGGTTCGATCCGGATGGGTCCGAATTTCCTTTGACTTTTTTTAATCTTTGACTGTTCATAACTTTCACACCGGGACTCCGATTGAGGTATCGTTTCTTCCTATGTACGGTGAACTTGATATCTTCAACTTTTCTTCAGATGCCTGATCCGAATTTCGAGTAAAAATTTTAACTTTGCCCTTTTGACTTTTCCTTCTTTTCTTTCTCGATTCTTTCGGTTTATTTCTTTCTTTATTGATATCAAATACCTGCAAACTTAGTACGAAATACCAGAAACTCGGGGTACTCATTGGAATAAGTCAGTAACGAGATTGTGTGATAAAATCAAATCGATTACGCTGATCAAGGTGCTAAAAGTAACTAAATTAAAGGGATAAATTTGAGAGAATTTATGCCTAATCAGCCAGCATGAGTTCCAATAATAAACAAGTATCCTGGAACTTATTTGGTTCCAGCTGTAAACGTTGTAGTTATAAAATCATTACATATGGTCCAAATACAATATATACTATTATTTTTTATATTCTAACTATAAATGATTAAATGAGTTAGCCTTATTATACTTACACTCCAAATTGATTCCTCTAGCCCACAAACACATGATCATGATAGCAAGGTTTCCTCACCGTAGATGGTAGCATCCTCATATATATATATATATATATATATATATATATATATATATATATATAGAGAGAGAGAGAGAGAGAGAGAGAGAGAGAGAGAAAAAATATCGAAACAATCTTATGTTTGTGTGCTTATTATATGTTTCGTTATTTTCTTATTTTTCTATTTTTCTATTTTATGTACACGTGGAACTGGATTGACACGTTACATTGTTTGAATATAAGACTAGATATTGTTTCGCTGTTATACATTTTTATCTATGTACATTTTGTTTACTAAGACTCGTATCACTTTATTTTTTGTTCTATTTTGTTGCTACTAAGATTAAAATTTTGGTGGAGTTTGTGTCCAGAGCTTTGAGGCCATAAAAGGATCAACGTGATTGTCGTAAGGGTTTAACATTAATAATTGCAATAAATGATTTGTGTCATAGGTTTGATCTTGCTTATGTATCGCAATTTAAATCGGTGCATGGTAATGTTGATATTGGATTGTGACGGAAAATTTGAAAAATCTAAATAAAAAAAATTATCTTTGGTTGCTAAAAGTAATGAGATTTCCATCTGAGAGATAAAGGTTGAAAATCATATATATGTTTGACTCATTTAGTTTGGAAGTTCCCAGTAATTGATTGAAATTTAATAATTTCATTTGAAATAATAATACATTGGAGGGAATAAACTGTCTTAAGAACACTGTGAAAATTCACAAGGTTCGAATTCTTTTTCTATTCTATTATTATTTCTGTAAATTCAAGTAAGTGTTAATTTTCTTTAATTTCGTTTTATTTTTGTAATTAATTTATAATTCGTAATTCTGTACTTTTGTATTTATTAAACAGTAGACATAACATAAATTACATAATTGTCTTTGTTTACATGTAATTCTATGCTCTGTTCTTGTCATTTAAATCAAATGCATTGTGTATATGGTCTAATATGGCGTGCATTATTGTGCCTTTGTATGTGATCTTTTTATGGTTGTGTTCCCGCTATAGCCATAAATCTGTGATAGTGTGTGGTTGCGTAGTGGGTATGTTGGTTTGGGTTGGGAGCTTAGAATTTTTCAACTATTCAGGGATGGATACGAGGGATGTGGAGAGTCAACCGCCACCCCAAATTTGTTGAAATATACCCTTAATATACCAGTAATAAGGTAAAATATTCGAAATTATTGAGATTTTCCCCTCCAAACGTATGAAGGAAAAACTATTGTTGCCCCCCATTATAAATATAAGAAATTTTATGATGTCATACTGTTGTTAGATGTTCACCTCATATTTGAGTTTAGTACAAATTAAAATAGTCTTTAAAAATTAGAAATGAATATAAAAAAATTCAAACATCTAAGACTTAAAAGTCTATACTAAATGGGTAAAAAAATAATGGTTCAACGTCGTTAGTCTCAGCTTCTAGTTTATCATATAACATTTCCATCCCCCATAACTAAGGGTCTGCATTGTGTTAGAATAGTACGTTTTGTCAAAAAAAAAAGGGACATATACCAAATAGTTCCTCGGACATTTTTTAATACCCATTTAGTCCAAACTTTTTTATTTTGCCTCAAAAAGTCCGTTGCCACATATTTTGGAGAGGGAGTACCGCTGGCGCGGACCTCTAAAAATAAGAGGATATTGAGTGCTTGAGGGACTAAATGGGTTAAACTAAAAATATGTGTCCTTTTTAAAAAATATATATTTATAGTAGGAACTATTTAATAATTGACCCAAAAAAAAAATCAATCGATATTAAATTACCCAAAGATGTTTCCACATCAAGCTACATTTTTTTAATACCTTTATGGTTAATACCCTGGTATTCCTTTCTTTTAAGAGCATAACCAGCATATAGATTTAATCCAAAATTAATAGTTTTGCACTTAGTTCAGCCTGCTTGATGCTCCTACTTTATGCATCAAGACTAGACAATTAATGTGCAGAAATTGAGCATCGTTGGTCCGTTTTGTTTTTCGCATAACATTTTTTTGACATGGAGCCTTTTTTTAGAGTTCTTTGTCATCTTTATATGTGATAGTTGATTTCTGATACAGGTTTGTTCTCATGTAGACACCCGCCCAAGCAATAGACATTTCCAATTAATTGTTGACTTGGTAAAGCCTTATTTGATACTGGTGCTTGTCATTCTGTTGTTGATAAAAAATATTATGAAATTGTTTGGTTTAGTCCCTCAACCTAGCACCTCACTTGCACACACTTTCGCATCCTGCTTCATCCTCATATTCTTCTATGGTGATGTTTCTCAGATATTAATTGTAATGCCAGGTCGGTTTGGTCCGCATTAAAATATCTTTCGTCGTGTTGAAATAAAAAGTTGAATGATTCGCTTGGTGATTTTGTTTTCACCATCTCCGTTTGCATAGATTACTTTTCATTAGGTAAAAATTTTAACATTTTCACAATTTGTTGTTTGGATGGTTAAGACCAATATAGTGAAAAAATAAAATGATCATATTATCTTCATATTTCAAATGGATACAAAAATATTTATATGTAACTATTTGATTTTCATCGCACAAGTATCATGACATTTGTTGATGCAAAAAACTGGATCGAATCTCATTTTTATGATCACAGATAAATAGATAAAAGCAATCCAATCAAGCACATAAGAGACAAAGATTTTTAAAGTGGTTCGGCTATGAATAAACCCTACGTCCACTGTTATTTTATTCCCAGGGGTTTACAATAGCACCATAAGGTGTAGAGAGAGAAAGGATGTGTATCTTGTGTATGGGGTTTCTAGGTTCCCTCCCCCCTGGATCTCGTTCTCTCAGATCTCTTCCTTTTTTGGCTAAGGGGATACATGTATTTATAGTGATGGGAGATAAAGAGATTCATTGTATGTAGACATTTATGTCTACATTCAACGAATCTAATTGTTGAATTGCTTGATATGCTATGTGTTGTCATCTATTAATACAGTATAAATGTACATTAAGGCTCATTAAATGCGCTGCCATCTTCATTAATGCACATTAAATGCGTAGTTATCCTTTGATCTTCCTGGTTGATATGACGACCAACTGTCCTCGGGTGCCGACTAACACTCCTCGGGTGCCGACTAACACTCCTCAGGTGCCGACCAACTCTACTCGGGTGTCGAATATTGCCACGTAGGATGACATGTGTCCTTTTCTGATTGGTCCTCGTAGATGGAGAATTTTTGAGTTAACACCATTAAAAAATATTCATTTACCTCAAACTCTTATTTGACACAACTCCCCCCCTCCACACACACACGTAAGTAATCATATTTGGCTATGCAAGACAAATAAGGATAAAAAGTTTAAAAAAACTGTTCCAACTAAAAAAAATAGTCCTAATTAAAAAAGAAAACAATCCCAATTTATAAAAAAAAAAATTAACAATGAAAAAAACAGTCTTGATTAAAAAAAAAAGAGTCCCAAGTATAAAAATAGTAGTCCACAATAAAAAGAAAATAGTTCTTAACAATGAAAAAACAGTTCCAATTAACAAAAAAGACCCTCAACTATGAAAAAAACTTGTTTTCAACAATGAAAAAAACAGCCCAAATTAAAAAAAAAAATAGTACCAATTAAAAAAAAAAAGAGTCCCTATTAAAAGAATTTAAAAAAACAGTCTCAACTATGAAAAAAACAGTTCCCAACTATGAAACCGTTCCAATTAATAAAAAAAATCCGAACACATTACCTTGCACCAAACAAATATTCATTTATTTTTTTTCTTAATTTTATTTATTTTACATTTACTTTTAATTTATTATTGATTTTAATTTTTTTTGAAGTTAATTATTTTTTCAAAAATTTTAATTTTTTTAATTTTTCTTACTTTTTAAATTTTTAAAAAATAGTATTTTCTAAACATTTTTATGTATGTTTTAGATTTTTTATTTATTTAAAATTTATTTTCTAATTTTAATTTTTTTTATAGTTTTACATTTTTAAAATTTTTAATTTTTTAAAATATTTTTTAAACAAAAAAAATTTAAATTAAAAAAAATATATTTTTTTTCAATTTAAAAAAAAATGAATATTTAATGATCATGATAATTGAGAGGAAGGAATGAATGCCTAATGATTGTGTGAGAGTTGTAAGTAGAAATAAAAAAAGTTAATATGGTAATGATATAAATTTTATTGTTTTCACGTGTTAAATTATTCACTTTATCCAATGATTAAAATGGTTAAAGTTTCACTTCGCTTTTCACCATATTCTTTTTATTTCACTATGTTAAATGTCCAACCAAACACATATTTTATTTTGGTGAATTATTTTTTAACACGATAAAATATATTTTACCACAAACCAAACGAATCCTTAGACACAATGTTTTCACAACTCCCACTGTTAATAATCATAATAGATAACTATGGCGTTTTAAAGATGTCCTGGCGGTATTCCTCTCGATTAGGTGACAAGAGAATACTCTGCACAACAAAAATTACTCGATCTCCATCATCTTCTCTTGTGATCTCAACCCCTTCATATGTATCCCATTTCTCATACTGAAACTCATTCTCCCAACTCAATGCAGAGTCTACCATGTTACTCCTTAGGTTTGTGGTATGGTTTGGTTGTGGTGTGGATGCATGGGTATATTATTAGTTTTCTACTTAGTTCATTCTGCTTGAGGCTCTCACTTTATGTAATTGGACTGGACAAGTCGTGTGCAGAAATTGAGCATGTTAGTCCGTTTTGTTTTCAGAGTAACATTTTTTAACATAGAGCCTTTCTTTTAGAGTTCTCTGTCATCTTTATATGTGATAGTTGATTTTTTATAGAGGTTTGTTGTCATGCAGACACCCGCCCAAGCAATAGACATTTCCTATTCATCGTAGACTTGTTAAAGTCTTATTTGATACGGGTGCTTAGCACTCTTTTCTTGATAGAAATGTTATGAAATCGTTTGGTTTAGTCCCTCAACCTAGTACATCCCTTACACGCACTTTCGCATCCTTGTTGATCGACTGAATCTTCTACGGTGGTGTTTCTCAATCGTTAATTGTAATGCCTTTAAAAGTTCCTTGCATACAATATTTTCGTAGCTCCCACTTTTAATTATCACAAAACACAAATTATGTTTAACGGTGACGTATGTTAAAGACGTCTCTGTGGTATTCCTCTCCATTCGATAACAAGAGAAGACTCTTCACAACACAAACTACTCGTTCTGTCGCACACATTGGGGATCCATAAGAAAAAGAATAAATGAGGAATACCAATAAGCACCTAATTATTTGATTATGAAATCAAATACCTCGGGAATTAACAACTAATGATAAAAAAAATTCAACAATAACAGACATGAAAACACTTAGAGCAATCGTACTGGTGGACATATAAAAAAGGTATGTATGCAAATCCAAAACCTCAGTTTACCTTTCATGAGTCAATATCCTTTACAGTGGTGATCATTGAGAAATTTGCAACTCAATTTCCTACTAACTACTTTTATTCATAGGAACTAAAATATCACTTCTTACGAACATTTGTTCGTAGAAAATGATACGGACAAATGTTATTCGTAAAAACTCAAATATATAATGAAAATAATTATTTATATTTTGTACAAACTTCGTTTGTTCGTAGAAAATTCCTAGTTGCTTTCATTACACCACTGTGGATCATTCGATTTGCAAAGTTACCCTTTTTCCGTCTTTTAGCATCCCCATTGTAGATGCTCTTACAGTTACTATGAAACGTTGAACTTTATAGTTTTAAGAACTACAAAATTCAAGTAAATAACAAAGAAATAAAACAGTGTGTCCTCTGTACTATAACCTTTCTTTATTATTACACACAACTATTTGCACCGTAGTCTCCAAAGCGTAACACGCGAATGCATAAAATAGATATATGATATAAAACTAATAAAGATTTCCACTCTTCCTCTAAAACAAGTACATGGTATTGTATTCCATATTGTTAAAAATAATAGAAAATAAGGTAAAAGGAATAAATAATAGCACAAAAAATGTAGTGCCATTGAGTACTTTTTGTCGATTTCTCAAATGAACAAATCATGTCTAATTAAATTATAGTAGGGAATTACTAAAGATATTAAGTAAAGATCAAGCAAACATAATGAGCATACATAAACTGAACTCTATAGTTTAAATGGTATTATTCAAACTTTTATGTTATGAATACTAAAAGCGTGAATTTAAAAACGTATTACTTCAAAAATACTTGGCCATTTTGTAAACCACGGAGCATGCATCCTATAAAACAGTGAATAGATAATCATAGAAACTAATGTTAGAATAAAAAAACGTATTCAAAATCAAACGAAGAAAGCCTTCAAAATACACACTCGAACACCTAACCTCTTGATACAGAGGTAAAGACAGAAACATAGTGAGTTTCATACTAAATTTGTGGTGTGATATCAACTATGTAAAAGATGAATGTTTGATTCATATCATCAAAAGTAACAATGTCTTATATGGAATAGAGTCCTTGTATATTTTCAGTATCCAATTAACTTATAAAGTTAGGCAATGAAATGTAATTCTATTAACACCGAACAGTTATGTTGTTTCGTGCACAGGATGGACCGTTGGAAAGGGGTTCCAGTGCCCTTCGAATATTCGAATAGCTTTCGCTCTGATGGCGAAGTTGATTGGGGTCAAATCGGGGCCTGACAGCGCCCGGTGGCCTCCGAATTGATTTTCGGTAGTAAAATGATTCGTTCGTCCGAACCGTTATGCCGATTCGTGCACGGTACGGACCATTAGAAAGGGTATTCAGCTCCCTTCAAAGATTCATAGAGCTTTCGCTCTGACAATAGAGTTGACTAGGGTAAAATGGGGCACAGGAGCACCCAATGGCCTCTAGATTGGTACTCAAAGTGCGACCTAGGATTTCTAGTGAAATGGAGATGTGTTAGGTGTGACAACCCGCCTAATAAAATATCGGGTGATTAGTCCTATACCAAATTAAAATAGGAATCCGAATTGGTTCATTCTTAGCACCCCTGTCGAAAACCTTTTTTAAAAACTTACTAACCACCTAGTATTCCAAAAAGCCAGTGCCAAATTTTTGTCTTTTTAATTAAACAAAACAATAACATGTGGAAAGATAATATGAGTCATACACAACGACTGAATTAAATTAACTGAATAATTAATTAAACTATTTGCCGAATAAACCATCGGCCACCAAAGTAAATAGTCCAATTACAACCATCTAACATCTGCATAAATAAATTTGAAAATTGTACTGAAAAGTTTGATCGGCAAACCCGATGTAAAACTGAAACTGATAGATGATTCATACTCTAAGAAAGAATGAATGATGCGTCTAATCCAATATCATGCTAGCATCCATATATGTCGTAGCTCCATGTCCCTGAAATAGAACATCAATCCTGGTGTCCCTGTAGCTGGACACCAAAAAGGTTTTGAAAATAGTTTTATAGCAAGGGTTAGAACCCAAAATATTTTGAAAATATTTAGCAAGTGAATTAACTACAGTATTTAAAAATGTATGAATGCGCTTCATATTTATGTTAGTGTCGCACTCTCTTGAGGACACACGCACCCCTCCACTAATGTGCACACCTAACGATTTCCTTAACCCCACCTAGTTGTACTACCCCGTCCAACTAGTCCTGGTATAATCTCCCTTTGCGAGTCTACTCTAAACCGAGTATTATTATCCATGGGTAATAAGTTATGCCTCACACTAACTTAATAAATTCCCTTAATATAATACCATATAATCGGGACACAAGTTATATTAGTAAATACAATTTCTCACTTATGTATTTAAATGTCGTATATAATCTTTTTCCCATCATATACGTAAAGTTTATAATACTACAATCCCATGCTTGTCTTCCATAAATTATCCTTTTTAAATAAACTATATAAAAGTCTCACTAGTTATATAAAATGCATTCATTCTCGCAACATGTATTTAATGCCCGTATATAGTTTTCTATACTATTATATACATAATTATACCACAACATCCATGCATGTGTCCTATGTATATCCATCCATTCGAGTATACCCTCGCCGGATGATTTTTCCTAAAGTGCTATCTCACTGGGTGTGCTCACATAACCTAGTTACCCAAGTCGGAATCTCTCACCAATCGGGCCCAAAATATAAACATAGTGGAGACGATCATATTCATTCCCTGAAAGTGAGATAAACCCCTCACCCATATACCGGACGCTATGGCCTGGGGATATACTCGCCCTACTCCTCAAGCTTGGGGGATTCACCCACATTGTGCAACCTCCCTTGATAGCACTAGAGTATATAAATTAAATAAATATCTAGTCCCTGATATTTAATAGTACACACAAAGTACATACATACATATATATATATATATATATATATATATATATACACTATCACCACACCATATATATGTAATATAAATCTCGGCTTTACCGTGTACTACAACCCCCAACACTAGCCTGTTTGTATTCCCGAGTCTATGGTCTGACTCAAATTAATTAATTTTCTCCTTAATTAATTTATTACCTTCCCGAGTCTGCGGACCGACTCTAATTTAATTAATTTACACATTAATTAATTTAATACTTGGTGCTGCCCAACCAATATACTCGCTTACTTGGCCCGTACCATCGTTAATACCCGATTGCATATTCCGCCCCCTAAGTAATTAATTACACCTCAATTCATTTAATAATGTAGTCCTACTACTCTATAATACCCTAACATTTTCCATTGGTATGAAATTAACACTAAAATTTATTTCCCAAATTCATCCCTCGAGACATCCAATCCTTACCCTCCTAAACCCAATTATATCGCCTTATAATAATTAAGAAATTATGTGCTACATATGCATTTATCAACAAATAAAAAGTAGGGGAATAAATCTTAAATTAATTTCCCTTTATATATTAAACTAGCCAATCTGCCAAAAATCTGGGACCATCGATCCATCGATGCCCTGGGTCGATCGATCGATCGACCAGTTCCCTTTCTTCTCCAATATTCTATTCAGCCATTAACGAAAATCCAAGCTTTCTTTTCCCGAATCCCAATATCAATCCATCACATTTATCATCTTTTTACCTCTATTGTGAACTATAATCATCATCTAAACCTTTTAGGATCATAAATTTTACGGGTTAACACCCAGTCAAGAAAACAAATTCCTACGATAGAATCCCAATTGAAATTCGAAAATCTGATTCTACAATCCCCATCAATTCATCTCTAATACATGTTTTCCGTTGTAGTTATAATACCAATCAATACTGAATGCTTCTATAACATCAATTGAACTATTAAATCACATAACATGTCCAATTTCATAAAAACCCGATTTGATGCAATAACCCACCCAAAATGAATTTTCAGTTTGCACCCACCATAATATAAATTGATTATCATCAATTTAAGAATCACAACAGTTAACCACTTGCCTCTAATTGTTCGTAGAGTTGGATCCGTTGGTGTAGACAAAGTATTGATGAAGAAAACCCAATTTGCCCCTCGGTTTGTCTCCAAAAGGTCCCCAATATGTTCTCCACTTGCTTCCTTTTATTTTCTCTCAAGACCTTATGTTTAGAATTTGTTAACCGTCGTTCAACACTCCCTCAATTAGGATTAAAATTCCTAATCCCATTTTTGGTCACATGGGCCTAATTAAAATGGCCCAAATCCCCCCGTGTCCACCCAGCTATGGCAAAAAATGTCCTGAGATTCGATTACTATTCCCGGTACTCTTTTCGGACTATCTTGATCCATTAGGGCTCAACCGCGCACTCAAAATTGTCATCCGAAATACTTTATAACATTCTCTAATTTTGACCATAAAATGCGACACACAAAATATCGAACAATTAAGCTTAAAGTCGCCAAATACAAATAATTCTTCCCACTCAAATAAATTCTCCAAATCATAAACTTAAGTTTCTCCAATTTAAATATTTTTATATCTCCCAAAAATAATTAAATACTAAATCCTCAAAATTACGGGGTGTTACATACTCCCACCCTTACAAAGGAATTTCGTCCTCGAAATTAAGATAAGCCTATTGCTCCAAGTCTCAAATATCACTCCATAGTCCTGTGCCTCTAAGCTCGCTACATATAACTCTCCCGCTTCTAACTATGAGTTACACAAATATGCATTTTAATTAACCAGGGGACCCATACACCCTGTACCCGAGCTTAACTGCACGAAAGTTACCCTAATTAACCAGGATGCCCATACACCCTGTCCCCATGCTTAACCTCACGAAAGTTACCCCACTACGATAGCCATGACCCGTAATATAAATTCCAACCCGTAGTCGTATCACATATTTGAATAATAGCCAGGGTACCCAGCCTATGTACTAATGACCAAACATCTCCCCACTCCCAACGTTGCGCTAAGTTTCATGCGTGGGATGTCTCGCAAAGCGAAATCCAAACAAGGAACCCCCCGATACAAAACTACCTACCATTGTTGATCGTGGAGATCTGTTAAACCCTCAGTCCACAGCACATACCCCCAAATACTTGTCTCTTAGCACAAAGCATACACGCCTACTCTTATTCTACAAAAGATAACATAAAATATCGCGCCCTTACTATCACTAGTTCTTGCGCAAAATAAACCCCGAGCTATCTCTCCCTGCTCAAAAATAAATCTAACTACCCTACTTGAGTAGACACCCCTACTTACCGGGATAAAATATGAGAACACAAGACCTCATTAGGTGTCTATCGCACCACACGATACAATATATATACACATATATATAGGCTAGACGCCCTCTCGAGTGACACCTAGTAAAAGTCATTCGTACCCTGGTGTCGCGAACACCAAAACTTACCCTCACTATCCACAATAGTTCAAATCCATCGATATCCAGCCGATATTTGGAAAAATCATCTACCCTACTCCCATAATTATCAAAAGTAGTAACCCCTCGCATAATTAAAACCTTCTCTCTATGTATACCCCCACTCTCTCGTGGTTAACACCAAAGAAATCCACCACCCCACAAAAATATATATTTGTAATATGGCTGCTATAGCCAGCGTACCCACTAAATTCGACTTACCCACGAACTCTAGTGAAAATAATTTTTATATTATGAAACCCTCACTATCACTCAAAACATACCCCATGCCCATAGGATAAGAAGATAATTACCTCCATACTCTAGCTGCAATGGCTGATCCTCGGGTTCCTGAGCGGCTTCCCCCTGCCCGAATGTACCCATGACTTGTTGTAGTGGCTATACATCTAGAATCCCATTCTGTAGTTAACCCCTACCTCGCTTAAGACAATCTCTCTTCACGTGTACTACTTCCCACAAACGAAACACCTCCTAATAAATTCACCCTGCCACTGATCCCTTCCTTGCTGGCCTTATCGAAAGCCCTGGTCATCCTGTCGATAGCCTCCAGATCTAAATCGCTTGGCCTGATTCCCTTACCGGAAATCCTGCCCCTCATGTCCCCTTGTCTGCTGCTGGGATACCCCATTGGTACTGTTCCCTCCTGCTTTATCCGACTGGCTGGGTTCCACTCCCCTCCTGTTTCCTTTCATGTGGAAGCGATATTCTTGGCAATGCAGGAGTGCTGCATTAACGACGTCTATATAAGCTAATAATTTGGGATTACCAACCAAATGTTGCCTGATCCTCAAGACTAACCCATCCATGAACCTCGACTTCTTTCTTTCCTCGTTTCTTACCTCATCCGGTACAAAATTTGCTAAATGAGTGAATTCTTCCTCGTAATCGGCCACTGAACAGTCCCCCTGAGTCACCTCACTGAATTTTCTCCTCATTTCGGCCTCAACTGCTGGAGGGATATACTAGCGGTTGAACCGAACCCAAAACTCTGTAATAGTTAATGTATCCCTTTCCTCAATGGTGGTGATCAACTCCCGCCACTGTGGCACTGCTTCCACTAACCTAAAAATGGATAGCATTTGCTTCTGCACTTCCTTGAAATCTACCATGCGTAGGTGACACTAAATATCTTTCTTCCAGTGACACATTAGCACCACATCTGAACCCCCTCGAAACTAGGGTGGATGTCCTTTTTGAAAGACCTCTTGTACTTGCTGCCACTCTGACGGCCCCGGTTGGCCCTGAACATCCGGTACCACTAATTCTTGTGGATAATCTCGTGGAAAATACCTTGCCATTGCGATCATCGTCGCTTGAACTTCCTGTGCCACTAGTTCATTTACTTGTGCAGCCAAAATCATCTCTGGCAGTTATTGTGGTAACACTGGCTCCTGAGGAGCCTCTCTAGTCTCATCTCCCCTTGCTGCCCTAGCTGCTCTCCCTCTCCTAGGCGGCATCTGAAATGAGAATCGAATCGTATGAGTTCACCATCAAATATAAAGTAATTGGAAGAAGAACGTAAATGTGCATACATAAAAGAATACAACAATTCTATGATAGGGCTCCACATCAAAGGATGCTAAGCTAAAAAGTGAAAAGCCACACATATCCTAAGGACACTAGAACCTGATGCTCTGATATCATATGTGACACCCCACCTAATAAAATACCGGGTGATCAGTCATATACCAAATTAAAACAAGAATCCCAGTTGGTTCATTCTTAGCATCACTGTCGAAAACCTTTTTTAAAAACTTATAAACCACCTAGTATTCCAAAAAGACGGTGCCAAATTTTTATCTTTCTAATTAAACAAAACAATAACATGCGGAAAGATAATATGAGTCATACACAACGACTTAATTAAATCAACTGAATAATTAATTGAACTATTTGTCGAATAAACCATCGGCCACCAAAGTAAATAGTCCAATAACAACCATCTAACATCTGAATAAAAAAAATTTGAAAATTGTACTGAAAAGTCTAGGCGACAAGCCCAAAGTAAAACTGAAACTGATAGATGATTCTTACTCTAGGAAAGAATGAATGATGCGTCTAATCCAAGATCCTGCTAACATCCACATATGACACAGCTCCATGTCTCTAGAATAGAATATTAATCTTGGCGTCCCTGTGGCTGGACACCTAAAAAGTTTTCAAAATAGTTTTATACCAAGGGTTAGACCAAAAACATTTTGAAAATATTTAGCAAGTGAATTAACTGCAGTAATTAAAAATGTATGAATGTGCTTCAAATTTGAGTTAGTGCCGCACTCTCTTGAGACATACTCACCCCTCCACTAATGTGCACACCTAACGATTTCCTTAACCCCGCCTAGTTGTACCACCCCATCCAACTAGTCCAGGTATAATCTCCCTTTGTGAGTCTACTATAAACCGAGTATTATTATCCATGGGTAATAAGTTATGCCTCACACTAACTTAAAATACCGCAATCCCATGCTTGCCTTCCATAAATTATCCTTTTAAAATAAACTATATAACAGTGTCACTAGTTATATAAAAACATATTCATTCTCACAACATGTATTTAATACCCGTATAAAAAATTTTATACTATTATATACGTAATTATACCACAACATCCACGCATGTGTCCTATGTATATCCATCCTTCCGAGTATACCCTCGCCGGATAATTTCCCCTAAAGTTCTATCTCACTAGGTTTGCTCACATAACCTAGTTACCCAAGTCGGAATCGCTCACCAACCTGGCCGAAAATATAAACGTAGTGGAGGCGGTCATACTCATTCCCTGAAAGTGAGATAAGCCCCTCATCCATATAGCGGACACTATAACCTGGTGATACACTCGCCCTACTCCTAAAGCTAGGGGGATTCACCCACATCGCGCAACCTCCCTTGATAGAACTAGAGTATATAAATTAAATATATATCTAGTCCCTCATATTTAATAGTATACACAAAGTACATAAATATATATATAGTATCACCACACCGTATATATGATATAAATCCCGGCTTTACCGTGTAACACTAGCCTGTATGTATTCCCGAGTCTATGATCCGACTCAGATTAATTAATTTTCCCCTTAATTAATGTATTACCTTCCTGAGTCTACGGTCCGACTCTAATTTAATTAGTTTACACATTAATTAATTTAATACTTGGTGCTGGCAGCCAATAAACTCGGAGTCGCTTATGTGGCCCGTACCATCGTTAATACCCGATTCCATATTCCACCGCCTAATTAATTAATTACACCTCAACTCATTTAATAATGTATTTCCACTCAAATACAATACCCGCACATTTTCCATTGGTATGAAATTATCACTAAAATTTATTTCCCAAATTCATCCCTCGAGACATCGAATCCTTACCCTCCTAAACCGAATTATATCCCCTTATAATTTTTAAGAAATTATGTGCTACATATGCATTTATCAATAAATAAAAAGTAGGTGAATAAATATTAAATTAATCTCCCTTTATATATTAAACCAGCCAATCTGCCAAAAATTTGGGACCATCGATCGATTGATGCCCTGGGTCGATCGATTAGTTCCCTTTCTTCTCCGATCTTCTGTTCAGCCATTAACGAAAATCCAAGCTTTCTTTTCTCCAATACCAATATCAATCCATTATATTTATCATCTTTTTACCTCTATTGTGAACTATAATCATCATCTAAACCTTTTAGGATCATAAATTTTACGGGTTAACACCCACTCAAGAAAATGAATTCCTAAGGTACAATCCCAATTGAAATTCGAAATTATGATTCTATAATCCCCATCAATTCATATCTAATACATGTTTTATGTTGTAGTTCTAATACTAATCAACACTGAATGCTTCTATAGCATCAATTGAACTATTAAATCACATATCATGTCCAATTTCATAACAACCCAATTTCATGCAATAACCCACCCAAAACGAATTTTCAGTTTGCACCCACCATAATATGAATTGATTATCATCAATTTAAGAATCACAATAGTTAACCACTTGCCTCTAATTGTTCGTAGAGTCTGATCCATTGGTGTAGACAAAGTGTTGATGAAGAAAACCCAATTTGTCCCTCGATTTATCTCTAAAAGGTCCCCAATATGTTCTCCACTTGCTTCCTCTGCTTTTCTCTCAAGCCCTTATGTTTAGAATTTGTTAACTGTCATTCAACACTCCCTCAATTAGTATTAAAACCCGTAATCTCGTTTTTGGTCACATGGGCCTAATTAAAATGGTCCAAATCCCCCCGTGTGCGCCCGACTATGCCCAAAAATGTCCCGAGACCCGATTACTACCCCCGGTACTCTTTTCTGACTATCTTGACCCTTCCGGGCTCAATCGTGCACTCAGAATTGTCATCTGAAATACTTTATAAAATTCTCTAATTTTGACCTCAAAATTCGACACACAAAATTTCGAACAATTAAGCTTAATGTCACCAAATATAAATAATTCTTCCCACTCAAATAAATTCTCGAAATCATAAATTTAAATTTCTCCAATTTAAATATATTTATATCTCCCAAAAATAATTAAATACTAAATCCTCAAAATTACGGGGTGTTACACTAGGGACCTAAGGAGAGACTTAGGGGGGCCTAGAATGTGGTGGCAACACTCTTTATTTCATTACATTCTTTATCAAAGAAATCATTGTCATTTGAAGACTACTTTATAAGAGAAACACCATTTTTCCTTTGTTAACCCATGTAGCCTTAAAACCATACACTTATTACATTTTCAACACTTATTCTCACACTTTAAGGGATGAAATTTCTAATTTCTTTATCTTGAGTTAAAACTCATTAAAACCTCTATTAATCTTGTTCATATGCCTATCATCAAAATATTACAAGTTTATACACTTGGGAAGAGGGATATTAAGTCCAAAAATCCAAGAAAATGAAAATGTTTAACTTCAAAACCAAAGACATTTTTTATCATTCAAAACTTGAATAAATGCATACCTTTATGAAAATCCCAAATTTTACAAGAAAACTTTAAAATATTTGTTCACAAAATATCTTGAACAAGATAAATATTATTTTTAAACATTTTAACATTATATTCCATAAAATGTTTAACAACAAATTTTCTTGAAATTTATCATTTTACTCAACATTATTGAAATTCCTTAATTGCCATTTTACACAAAATTATAAAAAATACCTTCTTAAATCATTCATGCATTTTACTCCTATATCCTACACATAAAACCAAATACTAGGGAAATAGAGCCTTAAACTTAAAGAGTATAGTTTTTTCCACCTCAAAGGAGCTCCAACAATGGTAGGATGAAATGTAGAAGAAGCTGGCAATCTTTGCTCCACCAAGCTTGACTCCACGAAAGCTCCAAGCAAGGCCCCCTTCAAACTCCATTACTTTCTACTTCTTTTTATTTAAAATTCCCAATAGTATCTCCAAAATCTTTATATTTCTTAATACAACCCACTTCCACCCTAAATAAAGCTTGTAAAGTAAGAATAAAGTTTGTTAATAATGTATTATGGTGGTGCCAAGGTGTAACAATGGTGGGAGAGGATTGGAAAAGATGAAAAATTCTTGAAATTAGAGAGAGAGAGAGAGAGAGAGAGAGAGGGAGAGAGAGAGAGAGAGAGAGAGAGAGGTAAATGCTGATAGAAAATGCTTAGGAAGAACCCACCATATTTCTTGTGACACCCTCTAATTAATTACTGGGTGATCAGTCCTTAGTTAATTAATTTTAGAATATCAAGTTGGTCCAGATAATGCATCACTATCGAAAACTCCAATTTCAATTTAATAAAAACTAACCACCTAGTATTTAAAAAGGGTTATGTCCAAATTTTATCTTGTTACTAACCAATATCAAAAAGAATACCAACGAATGCCATGCATCACAGTAATATAAATAAAGTCTAACTGAAGTAAAACAAATGACTGGAGTAAGACACATCCAGATACAGTCCCATACAATAAATCCAATAAAAGGAAATCAAATCTAAGAGAGAATCTAAACCAACTAAATCTCTAGATGTAAACAGAAGCAAGGACGACATATCCAACAAAATAGATAACTGAAAAAGGAAGCATAGGCTGAGTCGTCTACTAGGAATTATCATGTAGCTTCCACATCAGCTACAACATGGCAACTGAATAGAGTCTCCAAAGGCAGGTGTCCCTGTGGTTGGGCACCTAAAAATAATGGAACAATAGAAATATATACAGAAAAGCGAGTCAGAGCCCGAGTTGAAAATAGTTTAAAATAGAGAGTGCTTAAATTGATTCAATTAGCACAATTATTATTCAAGTTAACTTAGCGTACTCACTTGAGATACTTACCTCTCGATCTAGTGTGCACCCCTAACGAGCCTAGCTACCCATACTAGTGATGATACCCTGACTGGATACTAAGTACATACTAATATGCTAAAAAGACTCCCTAAATAACTCAAAGCCGCCGTAATTAAGATTTCGATATAGGTTTAGAATTTCTTTAGTTTATTCTCATATTCTTCTAAATACCCAGCTGATAATACCATAAGTACACTTCTTAAAATATAGTCATCATAAGACACCAAATAGGATTTCGGTATACACACATTATTCTCATGTATACATATCAATTTGTAAATATAAACATAGCAATATTCCACTCCTGGTTGAGGAAACCTTAGTGCTACACATACTCGGCTATCTAGTCTCATTGCAATGCTAACGCATATGGGATAACATGTTCAATCTCTCGAGAACCAATCAAACACAAAAACCTATTGGAAGCGAACATAGTCCCAAGACGATGGGCTACTCTCATACCTACGCACCCATACGACCATCATCACTATCATTCTCACGGATAGCCTGTACCTAGATTCCATTCTCTAATGGTGTGACTCTAAATCCCCCGAAGGAACACAAGATCCGCTTGTCCACAATGCGTTAACCTCCGTTCGATAACCATTAGCTAGATATTTCATACACATAATATTTTGATTAATAAGCATACACACAACTTATATAAATCCATTGGCTTTTCCGCAGCCTAGTATTCATAATACGTATAATATATCCACCATTATACCCCGTACCTTATTCGTATGTATTCTCCCTTGTATTTTCGCATCTCTCTAATTCTATAAATTTTCATACCTTTTGAGGGTCGACATATCCTTCGTTCACTAATAATTATAAATTTTAAGTCACTCGACATTCATACAGGTCTAACACTCATTTAAATAAGCCCACGGGAAGTTTGAAACAAAAATCGGGCCTTAAATGTGATTCTGGAATCTCGTTAGAAGACCCAGGGAATCTCGTTTGAACGAGGTCGTTCAAATGAGGGCCGTTCGAACGAAGGTACCTCCACTTCGGACGAACTACCAAACTCGTTAGAAGGGCCACTGGAATCTCGTTAGAAGTCTCATTCGAACGAGGTTGTTCGAACGACCTGGGCTAGACTTCTAACGAAATTTCCACAGTTGCCCAGTTTTTCTTCAAAGTTCGTTTTTTCCAGATTTTCTCCTCTACAATCTCAACCTAAACCCATTCCAACCCAAGTACAAGGTTTCCAACCTACTCCGAGTCACCCTAGAACACTCCTTAGCATAGTTTAGGGGTCAAATCCTTCCAATAATCAAGTAAATTCATCAATTTCCTAAATTTTGCCATGAGTCATATTAACCTAAATCCAGAATTATTAATTTATAAAAACCCCATTTATTTCATGAGTAACATCTAATTCACCAAATTTTACATTCCTATTAATGGGAAAATTCCTCTACATACCAATCCCCATCAAATTTCTAAGATTCCTACACAATCTCATCATAGGTACACTAATTTTTTGAATTAATAGTTCTAAAACCTCAACATATGTTAACAAGAATAATATATGCTATGATGAAGAGCAAGATAATCACTTTCCTTAAAATGAACTTCTGATTTGCGGTTTGAAATTGGTATGGGAACGATCCTCTTGACACGATCTATGCGCTGGTGTACTTATTTTGTGTGTAAGCTTGAGTTCTTGGCTTAGGGCTCTAATGGATTCTTCTTCTCATTCCTTAGTTCTCTCTCTCTTTTCCTCTCTTTCTCACGTAGGTTGAAACTGACAGGCCGCTAACCCTAAATGCTTTTAATTAAACATAATTTTCGTCCATTTAATTACCTTAAAATTTCAAAAGACCAAAATACCCCTCTGGGGTGTCGTTTTGGGCTGAAATGTCTCGGACTCTAATTTAAATATTCGAATAGTGTTTTTTTACAATTTCGACCCTTCTGGACACTCTGGCGCACTGAAAATAGTCATCTGAGTTATACAAAATAATTTACTTTTTTAAACCCCCAAATACATACTAGTGACGCGACTCATACGCGTCCCAAACATAATTTCCGTGTATCTCATTGCCAGCCATAATATTATTTCAATAACTACTAACTCTTATCACGCTAGTAAAGATTATCGTAAAATCGAATTAATTACAATTTAAATTTTCTCCCTTTAATTTAATAAATCCCCATTTTCGTAAAAATAAATATGCATAAAAATACGAGGTATTACATCTCTCTCCTGTAAAATCTCAAACAAACCCATAAAATGGTTTTAAAGACCAGGAGCAACACCCTTAACCCATTTGGGGAAATCTGGTGGCTTCAGATATTGACATGACATCAAATTATGGGCCTAAAACTCGACAACATATAAGGGCAATCGAGATCTTAAATTTATTGATGTGGTCGTTCGAACGAGATCACGTCTCATTCCAACGACATACTAATAAGGGGTGAAATCCTGTATAGAGGTGGTTCGTTAGAATTTTATTATAAGATCGTTCAAACTATGAAGGCTTCTCATTCGAAATAGGGGGACTTCGTTCAAACAACATCCTCATCTCGTTCGAACGAGACTTATCTTCGTTATAACGACATAATGAATCATAAACTCCTAATTTGGCTAATAAATTCCCCATAATTTCCAAAAATGCCACAAGAATATAAAAATATCCATAAATTATTGATCTAAATCCCCAAGGGTTCTACATAACTATAAATTACACGAAGCAAGGGATAAAATCCCGAGAATGGGCGTCACATTCTCCCCTTCTTTAGACATTTCATCACCGAAATCATCAATCTACCAATTCCCCATGTTCATGGGTCTTATAAAACCCTATCCTAAATTATCAGTGTAGACACCCCATTCTAATAAACCCAGGTCATACCCCGAGTACTGACCTAGAAGCCATCGGGCACTCCCAGTCTCCGTTTTACCAAAAGTCAAAATCTTCAACTCGACCGAGACTGAATGAATCTTCGAAGGGCATTGAAACCCTTTTCCAACGGTCCATACCGTACGTGATTCCGACTTACCATGCAGATGAACAACCTGTTTTCTCCCGAAACTCAATTAGGAGGCCACCGAGCTCTCCCGGGCTCTGTTTGACCTAAGTCAACTCTTTAAGTCGATCGAGACTGAATGAATCTTCAAACGGAACTGAAACCCCTTCCACGATCTGTCCCGTGCACGATTATGACTTACGATAATGATAAACGATTAGTTTTACTTCGAGAGGTCACGGAATGCTTCTTGGGCCCGGTTGACCGAAGTCAACTCCCTGAACCAGATCAAACTCTTTGGAATGTCGAATTACATCTCCTAAATTTTCCAATGGTCCACCCCGTGCACGATTCGGACTTACTATGCAGACGAAAGATTCGTTTACGTCTGATGATTCCCTGTCCAATGGAATGACGAATGCTTCCAAGCCATATTTGATCCAAAGTCAACTCCCGAACCTGGGAGAAGTCCAAAGGACTTTCGAAGGTCTCTGAATTTCCTTTCTAATGGTCCACGCCTACCCGATTATGATCAATGGATTGCGTTCTGCAGCCGATTTTCCGAAAAGTCCTGAAAGACACTGCCAAACGGCAGGTCCCAGACCCTGCCTATCGGTAGTGTGCCTAAACGCACCTATCGATTTGCAGGAATAGGGTTATGTCGATCGGAAATACCCTGGGACTATAAAAAGGAGGCCTGACCTCACTTACAAGAGAGGGCCTAGATCTGATAGATATCACTCTCAGCAAATCCAGAAAGCCTATCTCGAAGTCATCGTGATTTCCACACCCAAATCCCTTTCCAACCTTCGCTTTTCATCATCCTTTTCATCCAACTTGGTGAATTCACTACCCTCCATCATCATCCAAGTCTAAGGGCTTCTCTCAAACATTCAAGATCAAGCTCAAGATCTTGAAGAAGGTCCAATTTTCTCAACTCTCTCCTTGAATTCTCATAAATTCGCAATAAATTGTTTTATTACTTAGCACTTTTATTATCTCATCTCACACATCCTAATATACTTTTTATTTAGTATTATTGCACATCTCTTATTTTCATACAAATAAAAACCCAAAAAACAAGAAAAGGGGGGTTTGCTCATAAATTCCAAACGGGAATTCTCATACTTTTCTTACACTTTTATCACAAGTAAAACACTTTTTCTACACACACACACACACACACACACAAATAAGAGAATCCCGCGGTTGGATTTATGGGATAAACCCCACCCCTTATTTTGCATGCGAACTACGTGGACTTTGATGCATCTATAGGCTACGTAGGCGTCTCGGGGTAAAACCCGAGACTTAAGTCCATTTTTTACGTTTTCTCTCATTTTTTATTTTCTCTAAACTCCACTCTCATATATTTTTTCTTAGTAGCGTATTATTCCACATGCGTTATCGTTCCATTATAACGGTCAACGTAAGGATAATCGTGTAAATCATATTTTCTAATATTTTTATACCTTCCTACGGATCGCTCACTTTACCTCTTCCATGATGCAAGTCGATGATTCCTATCTCCACTATATATACACATGAACACATATCATGTGGAAAATAAAACGAAAATAACAAAAACCCATGAGAGACCGAAAGGGCGGAATGGGTGCCTAACACATTCCCATTTCATAACTTAGCCTCTGGACCCTTTTCGAATCATTTTGATTTCATATGCATCAGTATGTCTTTGGATGATGTCCTTAGGGATGGCTCCCTTTCTTTTGTTTGTTTTGAGTAAAATAAGCTGGCGACTCTAATCTCTCTACATCTTTCACCTCACCCAAATGACGCCGGCCGAAGCGCTCCCGAGAGGGATGCACGGGACCTAGCGTCCTCCATCGCCCCGCCAGCCCTCCGTGAGGATCCGGGGGATGGACATAGTGTAGACTCCGCTGGGGACTTTATATTTTGAGGGCTAGACTCTATTTACATGGGTGTTATGTTTGTTTATACTTTCCCCCAATTTGGCATGTCCCCTTTTTCATGTATATCCCATACTTATGATTCTATTCACACACTTGTAGAAAAATGTCCATTTACACTTCGCACCACTTGCACCTATGGTCACATATATCCACATGTTGCACGCATCACCCATCCATACTTGGTGAACCATTGGTACTTGTACTTTGCTCCCAGTTTGACATAATAGGAAAAGACATTCTCATAAGATACTAATAAGAGAATCATGCATGATTCACACGACATCACAAAAGAGCATTGTTATTAACCAAATTCTACCCAGTAACTAGAGGGTCACTTCGTGATGGGTGCATGTCCGGAAGGGTTCAGTTAGCCTTAAGCGATATGACTCTCACCTTCCATTGTCCAAGTACCTTCAATGTATATCAAACGGGTCCCCCCGCATCGTACCACTTGACCTAAGTCATGATTGGAGGTATATCGTCGGGAACTCATTCACGTACGCCGAGTATATCGAATTTTCTCTCACACGTACCGTCCCCACGAGGTATATGGTGAGCCAATTCACGTGCACTCAAGTATATCAAATGGCTTATCCACGCGTACCGATTTCCCACAAGAGCAAGACGTATATCGTGGAAGTCACGCCAAAGGGGGGAACCCTTTCTGATTCACCCAACCAAACTGCATACCCGCATATAGGTGTCAAGCCTAGGAAACACATGTTAGATTGCCCGTTTCTACGCAAAACTCTGCTGAAATTTCGGGTCGGCCTAACACCCCAATTTTTCGTGCATTTTTAAAACGGGACCCTGTCCGTGAGCCTGGTCACAAGTCCAGCCATAGATTTGCATATATTACAAACCCAATTTTTCCAAGCTCGGGTTCCGTCCGGCATTTCATTTTGCATTTAGGAAAATTAATACAAGTGAAAACATAATAATTATAATAATCATACTGAGACCGTCTCCAAAAAGAAAATTCTCTTTTTTTTATCCAAAATCCAAAAACATTCTCCCTTATTTATCAAAAAGCCAAAAGCATTTCTCCTCTCTTTATCAAAAATAAAAAAAATAAAAAAAATTGCCTTTTCATCTTAAAAAGAAAAAAAATCATCCCTTTTTCTCAAAAATAAATCCCATTTTTACGCCTTCTCAGGTCGATCGCAAACCCTTGGCCTGGCTCCTTATTGGCTTCGGTCTTCAGTCAAGTCACCCCGAAATTCTGTCTGTTCCCCTATTTCTCCTTTCGAGTGTGGAATCCATTCGATTTTCGTGGAGAACACAGATCAAGTACTCGCTGTGCATCCAGATCTGACGGCAGTCCTAGCTCAGCTCGTGTCCAAGATTGATAACCTCCAAACTGAGGTCCGAGAGATGCAACGAAACCAGATTCTCATTTCTTAAGAACCCAAGGCCATATTTCCTCATGCTATGGACCCACTTGAGCCCATCTGGGTTCCCGAAGAATATCATCACTCTCTATGTGCCCCTGCTTCTAGTGGGTCGCCGCCTGCCCAGCTTCCTATGCCGAACCTTGCCCAGCCTAAGGACAACTTGCTTATGATCATTGATCCAAAGGAGGAAGAATTAAACAAGGTCAAATAATACCTTAAGATGTTCACCAAGAAGTTTGACCAAGTCATAATCTCAGGAAATGACATGGACTACACCCACATGTCTCCTTATCCTAAAGCGAGGTTACCCGAGAAGTTCAAGATGTCGAATATTGAGAAACTCAGAGGAAGTGGACCCCCAATTGTTCATCTCTGAAGTTATCACCATTCCATGACTCTACTAGGGGCTTATGAAGAAGTGATGGCCCAATTGTTTCAGTAAACTCTGAAGGATAGTGCCCTCTGATGGTTTTTATCTCTTGAAGAGTCCAGAATTTATAGTTGGGAGGATGCATCTCGGGAATTCATGTCGCAGTACAAATATAATGAAGAGCTTAAGGTCACCCACCATGATTTAGAGCTGCTCAAATAGAACTCTAGGGAATCAGTCAGTAACTTCATCGCTCGATGGAGGGAAAAAGCAGCAACCATGATGAATTGGCCTTCCGAGGAAGAACAAGTCAGCATAGTGAAGAAGAACTTCTGACCCCATGTCCAAGCAATAATGGGAGGACAATGCTATCCCCACTTCCGAGCACTCAGAGAAGTAGGAGTAGAAATCGAGGAAGGTCTTGCCAAAACAGAAGTTGACCCAAAGAATTTGTCCGGACAGTTCACCCCCAGAAAATATAACAAACCTGACAGTGCTACAGTGTCAACCATCAACAACATCTCTCAACCAACCACTTCATGGGAACTAGAAAACAGCCCTGTCCTAGTCCAAAAGGAATACATCGAGATCCATGCTCCCCTCTCCAAAGTCCATCAAGCCCTGTTAAGCCAAAACCTTATTAAACCCTTGGATCCCCGTCCATTACCAAATCCACTCCCAAGAAACTTCAAGGCAGATACCCATTGCACCTTCCACCAAACTTTTGGACATACCACCGACCAATGCTTTCACCTTCGAAACATAATCCAAGGTCTAATTGACCGGGGTACCATCGCCCCACCAACCAATCTTAAGCCAAACACTACTCACAACCCACTTCCAAATCATGCTAATGCCATCTTTCTAGAAGAGAACCCAAAATTCGATCCCTCAACTCAAATCACGCCCATATACTTTCCTAAACCTCTCCAAATTTGCCCATATTTCCTCCTACACCCTATTAAGATTGTTGATCAGGCACTGTCACTCCTTACTAGAGCATGCATCGCTGTTCGTACCCATTCTGAAAATGGAAGCATGGAATTATCAGAAGTGTTAAACCAACTCCTAGAGTTCGGGATAAAATTTCCCTTACAAATGGTCATTGATTTCTAGAGTTTCAATACGCTGTTCTTGGAAGCACGGAAATGGGCCCAAGAGTCAGATAGTTGGGTAGTACCAACCGATGAAGTCAGCCTGGATGATGTCGCCCAAATCATGGAAGAATTATTCAGGCAAACCAACAACATTTGCAATATGACTGAGTTACTTGATGCTCTGAAGCTATAGGGTTTCCTGGTCCCTTCACCCTTACACATCCCTACAGAATAGGATGATATGTATGAAGAAGACATTGAAGTTGTGGAATGCATCAACTTTACATGGAAAGACAGAATTATTGCCACCGGATGGGGGGAAGAATTCAGAGATTCGAACGAAGAACAAGCTTTCGAGTAAACTGGCCCAGTAGCCGACATATGTGGAATGATATCATTTGAAGAACTCCTCAGAGAAATAAACAAGGTGGCAAAATAATTTGAGATCGATGAGGAAATGAGATTCATGTTCTTCCCTTCTTCAGTAAATCACATAACCAGATCAGGGAGGCATTACCAGATCCCAAACTCACTACCAGCCAATGACAAACGGAAGGGCGTGGAAAACCTTCATATGCCATAAATGACCTCGAGGAAGGCAGGATCCTCGATTAACTAAAGAAAACTCAAGCCAACATCACTCTATAGGCGCTTTTCATGTCTTCTCAGATGCACAAAAATGCTTTGATCAAGTTGCTCACTGGACCCACAGTTACTCCTTCTACCACACCAGAAGAAACGGTAAATTTAGTCGTATCCTTGACCTATACCTGAATGCTATCCTCTTTCGAAGAATAAATTCCCAAGATTAGGACAAACCACAATCATGCACTCAACATCTCCGTCAAAGTTATGGAGAAGGTTGTACCACTCTCTCTAGTCGATAATGGATCCGCCTTGAATGTCTGCCCACTGAGAACCTTTAAATGTTTAGGATTGAAAGAAAGTGACCTCGCTCCAACCTCTGGTGATGTGCGTGCCTACGATAATACCCGTAGGGAGGTGATAGGATCCATAAAGCTTGTAATTGGGGTCGGCCCTATAAACCCTATCATCGAATTCCAACTTATTGACATCCCAACTTTTTTTAACCTATTCTAGGATGACCTTGGCTCTACAGTGTCAAGGGTGTGTATTCCTCACACCATCAAAAATTAAAGTTCTTCGCTGACGAACGGGTCATTAGCATCTTGGGTAACGATGACAATGCCAAGGGTGCAAATACTAGTAGTTCAATTCTTGAGATATAGCATGGGTCAAATGATATGATCCTATCTGGATTCTGAGTTGAACAACTTATACTCCCGGTAGGAGACAACCTCAAAGAAAGGGTTTGTCCAGAATACGACCCTCACGACAACGTCAATGTGATTCAGATGTTTAGAAACATGCACTTCATGCCTGGACTAGGGCTAGGACAAAGACAACAAGGGATACTCGAGCCAATTGAACTAAAGAAAGCTTTCCCTCTTTCTGGTTTGGGGTATCAACTGTCAGAACAAGAGCTCAGAATGATTCACGTGTCTCGACCAAAGAGAAGACTAGACCGCATCCAGACTATCCAAGGTGACTCCTTGAACGGACGATTCATCAAAGAGGGTGAGGACCTCCCCTTTTGTTACTTTTTGGAACCATGGTATGACCATAGAGATCTAGCTCCAACCTCTGCCGCGGTACGTGCCTACGTTAATACCCGCCGGGAAGTGATGGGATCCATAAAACTTGTAATAGGGGATGGCCCTATAAACCCGATCGTTGAATTCCATGCCATAGACATCCCAGCTTGTTTCAACCTATTGCTCGGACGACCCTGGCTCCACAGTATCAAGGGTGTGTCTTCCTCACTCCATCAGAAATTGAAGTTCTTCGCCGACGGGCTAGCCATCACCATTTTGGGTGACGACGAAAATATCGAGGGTGCAAGCACCAACAGTCCAATCCTTGAGATACATCAGGGGTCAAATGATATGCTTCTATCAGGATTCTGAGTTGATCCACTCCTACTCCCGATAGGGAACGGTTTCAAAGAAAGGGTTTTTCAAGAATATGACCCTCATGGCAATGCCAATGTGATTCAGATGTTTAGAAACATGGACTTCATGCCCGGATAGGGGCTAGGGCAAAGGCAACAAGGGATACTTAAGCCCATCAAACTGAACAAAGCTTTCCCTCCTTGTGGCTTGGGGTATCAACCATCAGAACAAGAGCTCAAAATGATCCACCAGTCTCGACCAAAGAGAAGATCAAACTACATCCAAACTATCCCAGGAGACTCCTTGAATGGAAGTTTCATTAAAAAAGGCGAAGACTTACCCTTTTGCGGTTTTCCAAAACCATGGTATGACCACACAGACAAGAAGATGAAGCCTGTAATGGAGATATTTTTCCAAGACAGCTACCCATGGGTTAAAAATTCCCAACACCTAGTACAACCGCTCATCAGAGATACCGAAGAGACTGAGGAAAGTGACTCCGAAGATTCCATCAACTTACAGACACTAGGGCTGACACTCTTTATGGTCCACTCAGGCACTACATCACTGGATCCGTCCCAACTGATTAAAGCTACTGATACACCTCTCCTTAACTGGCATGTTGCGCCAGTTCTACCTGCTGAAATCTCCCTACTCCTAATGTTTACCCCATTTCTTCTTCTATTGTCTATCCTTATTCAAATGTTATAGATTCCTCTTTTAACTTGGTTTTCAATGCTGTTTTTCCTATCAATGAAATAAACAAAGATTTTGAGTATCTTGTTGTGCCTTTCATTAACTGTTTGGATTCTAATCAAACTTTTGATGATGATGATTTTGCAAATGAACAATTCTTAACTGATCTAAATAAGTTTAATAATAAACAACATAACCATGTTCAAGTTAATGAATAAGAGACTGTTGTTGTTAACCTCGGTTCTAGTAGCCAATTGCACGAGATTAGGATTAGGGCTACCCTCGACGAGCATAAGCGTTCACAAACTCGAAGAATTGCTAAAATAATTCTTGGATGTCTTCGCATGGTCCTACGACAATATCCCTGACATTGATCTTGAAATAGCTCAGCACGAGATTCCCACTCTTCCAGATTACAAGTCGATCAAACAAAAGTTGAGAAAGCTCTGCACTGAATGGTCGCTCAAGGTCAAAGAAGAGGTGGTAAAACATTTGAACGTAGGCTCCATTCATGTGATCGAATATCCCACGTGGCTAGCTAACATAGTGCTCGTGCCGAAATCAAGAGGAAAAGTTTGGATGTGTGTAGACTATTAGGATTTGAACAAAGCCTCTCTAAAGGATGATTATTCGCTACCCAATATCGACATGATCGTGGACAACACAGCCAGTCATGCTCTCAAGTCATTCATCGATGGGTTTTTCGGATACATCCAAATTAAAATGTACCCAGACCACCAAGAAAAAGCTGCATTCATCACCCCGTTAGGAACCTTTTGCTACACTGTCATGCCATTTGGTCTCAAGAATGCTGGGGGTACCTACCAGAGGGCTACCACAACCATCCTTCATGCTCTGATTCAAAAGAAGTTGAGGTCTATATGGATGATATGATTATCAAGTCCAAAATTAGAGAAGATCATGTTCCTGCTCTTCGAAAGCTCTTCGAACGATTGCGACAGTATCAGATGAGTCTCAATCCGTAAAAATGTGTCTTCATTGTTACAAAGGGAAAGCTATTAGGATTCATGGTCAGTGAGAAGGGGATAGAAGCATATCCCACCAAGATGAACGCCATACTTAAGATGCCACCTCCTCGAACAGAGAAAGAAGTTCGAGGTTTCCTTGGTAAACTTCAATACATCAGCCGATTCATCATCCAGCTAACCTCCACCTACGAACCTATCTTCAAACTCCTCCAAAAGTATTCAACTAAGGTTTGGAACGAGACCTACCAAGAAGCTTTTGATTGAATCCAATAGTATCTGACCCAAACCCCGGTACTCATGCCACCACATTCTGGTCTCCCTTTTCTCCTGTACCTAATAATAACCGACACCGCAGCTAGGGCTTTGCTAGCCCAATACCTTGAAGATTCCAGCAAAGAAAGAGATATCTATTATTCCAGTCGTAAATTGGTCGGGTAGGAAATTAACTACACTACTTTGGAAAAGGCGTGTGTCGCACTTGTCTACGTCACCCAAAAGTTGTGGCACTACATGCTCACCATCCCCATCAAACTTGTATCCCTAATGGACCCCATCAAGTATCTTCTTGAGAAACCCGCCTTATCCAGCTGAATGGACCCATGGTTGATGCTCCCAGTCGAGTTTGATATTGTTTACGTCATGCAGAAAGCCAATGTCTAGATCTATGAATTCCCAGATGAAAGCATCCTCTGCACTACCCAGGATAACCTCCGATGGAAAATGTTCTTTGACAGTGCTACCAATAAGAAGGGATATGGCATTAGGATACTTTTGATCGCCCCAGATGACTCCCACACTCCCATCGCCATCGATTTGAATTTACCTTGCACCAACAACATGACTGAATACGAGGCATGCACAGTAGGCCTCAAAGTTGCTCTCAAGAAAGTTATTCAATGTTTAAACATCTACGGTGATTCCACCCTCATCATCGATCAAGTGCTCACAAAATGGAGAGTTAAGGACGAGAAGCTCCAACCCTCCCATGCCCACTTAGAAGAACTAGCCTACCAATTCAAGGACATCACCTTCCATTACCTACCTCGAGCAAGGAATAACCTAGACGATGCCCTTGCTACCTTAGCCTCCATGGTCAACATTCTCGAAGGAATAAATATGACCCCCTTCCTTATTCAAAAGAAAGACAAACCAACCCATTGCAACAACATTGAGCTCATCACCACATAAGATCTCGAGCTAGCGAATTACTGGTACTATGATATTTGGCACCTCCTAAAACACGATAGGTATCCCGAGGGTTCCAACAAGAAAGATCGAGCAACCCTCCGAAGACTGGCCACCAAGTACATCATCTGTCACAAAGTACTGCTCAAAAGAAACTTCGATGGAACTCATTTGCACTGTATCGTAGGGGATGACATTGAAAAGATAATGCAAAAAATCCACAGCAGGGAATGAGGGCCCCACATGAACGGTCACATGCTGGCAAAAAAATCATCCGACAAGGTTACTACTGGACCACTATGACCCAGGATTACACCGCTTATGTCCGGAGATGCCTCAAATGCTAACAATTCTCAAACTTTCATCATCTGCCTCAGCACGAATTATACAACATGGCTTCTCCCTGGCCGTTCTCCACCTGGGGGATCGACATCATAGGGAAGGTTACACCGAAGGCTTACAATGGGCATGAGTTCATCCTAGTTACCATTGATTACTTTACCAAATGGGTTGAAGCTGAGTCATACGCAGTACTGAATGCCAAGAAAGTGGCCAAATTCATCAAGAAAAATATCATCTGCCGATATGGGGTCCCGCACGAGCTAGTATCAGATAACGGCTTGCATTTCGAGGAAAAAGTTACAGAGGTGGTCAATGAGTATCGGATTCAGAGACACAAATCTTCTCCCTACTGACCTCAGAGCAACGATGCAGTTGAAGCTGCCAATAAGAACCTCAAAGCCATTATCAGTAAAATGACTGAAAACTATCGGGATTGGGCCGACTGGATCCCGTACGCCCTTTGGGGCTATCGAACCTCAATTCGAACCTATAGTGGGGCTACCCCTTACTCTTTAGTTTACGGTATGGAAGCAATCCTACCCGTGGAGCTTGAAATACCCTCGTTGCACGTCATGCTCGAGATCAAGGTCAGCGAAGAAGACTGGTACCAAAGCCGTCTTGACAAGCTGACCCTGCTAGACGAAAGGAGATTAAAGGAACTATACCACATACACGGGTACCAACGCCAAATAACGTGTTCATTCAACAAGAGAGTCAAGGACCGCGGTGTCCGAGAAGGGGACCTAGCCCTCAAAGAAATCATAGAACCCATCTGGGACCCCAGAGGGAAATTCAAGCCCAATTGGAGTGGCCCTTACATTGTCAAGAATATCTTGTCCGGTGGTGCCGCCATGCTTACCGGCTTAGATGGGGAGGAGATGTCTTGTCCAGTCAACCTGGACCGTCTCAAGAAGTTCTACCCCTAGTCCAAAATCTCAAAGCGCTACGACTCTTCCCGTCTCTCTTCTATTCTAAAAAAAACTCTTTATTTCACCCTGCCTAGAACTATGTGGGCCTGATCCTCTGCAAAAACCATTTTTAAAAAAATTAAAAAATTACAAAATCCCCAGAGGTACGTAGGCAGCTCCTACACCTTACATGAGCACTCCCCTTTCTTTTTCACAAAATACTATTCTTTTCCTACCTATGAGAACGACAGTTCATTCTAACATATATTTGAACAAAAGGATTATGTATTCCTTAGCGATCAGTATAGATAATTCAAACAATATAAAATTCATAGAAAGGTACAGCTGGATGATCAAAAACTTATTTATTTAACTAATAAGAAATTATGGTACAGATTGCATAAGAAATGGAATGGATAACTCCCTTTCCCCCTACCTTCCTAAAAAAGCCAAAATAAAATCCCCACATATATCCCCCATTACATAATAAACTCTCCAGGAGTCCTATCCACAGCTACCAGAGGAGCATGCTTCCTCATCATCATCTGCATCCTAGGGTCCCCAAGTTTCCCCTGCCTGAACAAAGTGTCGGAGACACTCCATGGATCGATAAGCTCGAACCAGCTTCGAAAAAACCACAGGACCTCCTTCCATGGTGTTAAAAGAGACAAGCCACTTTTGTCCATTCTCCACTGCCAACATCTTGATAACTACTCTCCTCCATAACCACTTCATATAATCCCCAGGGATATGACAAACTCTCCCAACAGACTGGAAGGGATGGGTCGACGGACACCAATTCTCCCAAAGAGAGCCAAGATGCAGGCGCAGATGCTCAGTCAAATCCTATACAGAAAAGAAATTTAGTGTCTGAGGTGGCACGACATGTTGCCAACCAAATTGGCACAAAATCCTCTAAGGGAAATAAAAAGAGGTCTGGCTGAGACCAACCAGCCGTACATACGGGTATTCTCCTAGATCCAGAACAGGAAACAACTGTCCCCAACAAGGCACTGATCAGTATAAATTCTTATCCCCATGCTCCATAAGCCAATCCTCCTAACTCCCGATGTCCAAACCAACACTAATAAAATAACACAAAAGAAGTTGGGTACAACCGATAAAGGGTATTTCGAAGGAGTTACCAGGCGAAGTCTCTCAGACAACCACATGAACAACATCACGGGGCTACCTCGCAGGAAGTCAGAATGACCTTCTCGCCAGGCATCCAGACCATTCAGGGTCTTCGCCAGTATCACCGTCACAGGATTGCAACGGTATGACATCCATGAAGTAATGGCGGAAAGTTATGGATCCACCAACAGTTCCCTAGTCACTAGCAGTAATTTTGAAACCAGTCCTAGAGCAATGGCTCCAGCATCACCTACTTCTCGCAAATGCACAAACTGCAACACCACTGGGAGGGAGATTATTCCTCCAGCAACTAGTGATCTAGTCGCCGAAGGCAAAATACGAAGAACCCCGACCAGTAAATCTCTGGGAGAATGGGAAAATTCGGGTAAGGCCGCAGCAACACTGGGATTTATCCCCAGCATGGCTAAAGATTACCCATAGGTAGGACAAACTTCATCCAACCCAAAGCGAAATACATGGTCTTCGGGATACCAAAATTGTACCGCCGCCATCAGCATATTCCACTCAATGGGCCGATTGTGCCACAAAGAGAATCGACGCATGTTGAAAGCTTTGTAGTTGACATTATAAGAGCACATCGCTTCCAAGGCTTTGAGGTAGTTAGCAAACTCAATGCTTCCAGGGAGATCCATCTTGCAAAACTAAGAAACAAGTAGGAAAATGAAGGTATGATGGAAACACTCCACCCTTACCCATTTTTATACTTGAAAACCCTCACAAAAGACATAATCCCTGCAGAAATCGGAGGGAATCCAACCCCACAAAGTAGAAAAGGCTGAAGAGGGCACTAATCAAAGCTTTGAATGGATGGGATGAAATTTACTACCGATAGGCAGGACAAGGGGCTTGTCGATCGGCAACCCCCTATTTTTGGAAATTTCCCTTTTTCCTCTTTTGTTAAAATAAAAAAACTCAATAAAAATAAATAGAATTTCAAAAATCCTCTTCCACCCTTATATAATTTCTCATTCTTAAAATCCCAAAGATATCTTTTTACGGTCTCAGCAGCAAAGTAAAAAGAGCATGTGCATACATTCACCATTAACAAAAGATAATAAAAAAAATCCCATTGCATTGCATATATATATTCTTCTGTGTTACATCAAATTTTGCAGGAAATAAAAGAAAAGAAAAAAATAATGGGACTCAGCCCGAACCCACATTATCTCTCTCTATCTCTCACACCTACCCTTCACCCCTCTCTCTAAGAGCTTCCACTCATGTGATACGCTCTCTTTCCCCTATGGCGAGATGACGCACCACTGCTACCCGAGCCAGAGTCCTCCTCGAACAAAGCAAACAACACCAAACAAAAAGGAACCGAAATGGCATCCCGAATATGGGTAGTCGCCAAAGATATCCAGTCTCTGATGTCCCTCGGCTAAGTGGACGACACCCAGACTAGCTTCAAGAAGAAGGAAAAATCAGTATAAAAAAGGGATCAAAATAACAAAGGAACCTAAAAGAGGAAGAAGGTATACCGCAGGATGAAGGACCTCCTCTGTCAAACCCAACTCCTCCGGATCCATCGCATGAGGATGATGCAGTATAGGCACCATACCTCCATCGGACCACTGAATGTTGCATGAAGGGGTATGCAATTGAACGAAGGGAGACTCTGAAGTCGTCGTCATCGCATACGCCGATGGACCACCGCCACTGTGGGAAGACCCCACCGCCCGACTCGAACTCGCGGGAGGAAAAATCAAGGCATCATATATGCTGGGCGCCATCAACCAGCTCATCACAAAGTCCTTATAGTCATACGGCACAGTCATATCATGGTATAACAAGTAGGACTCGCTGATCATAGCCGCGATCCTCGCATCCTCCGACAGCAACCACTCCCGCCTCATAGACGTAAGAGGCTGTGCAGGTAGCACCACCATGTCCTCCTCCACAATCTATCGAACCACCAGCTCTTTGAGATACCAAGAATGGCTGAACTCATGTGCCACCAAACGCCTCATCTACGCATTCACCCCGGTCGCCCCCGTATCTTGAATGGCGCACCCCCAAGGGTAAAAAGTCACCTGAAAATCCCCAACAGGCATAAGTCAATACAGAATCAGAACATACCAAAAACCAAGGCTGAAAAGGAAAGAGTCTTACCCTACCATTGGTCAGGCCATTCAAGACTTGACGCATCGCCTCCATAGAGAGAGATCCCTTTGACTGTCGATTGGCCTTCCGTTATAGATACAATCGTTAGAAGTCCCCAATGGTATCGTCCTTCAGAGCGATCACCTGGGCATTAAACCCCCGCCCACCGATCGACACTGACCCCTTACCTTCCCGAGGCAATTCAAAATTTCGTGCCACTTCTGAATGGCACCCTCTGAACCATGCCGACCGACATCCCCTTAAAATTTCGTACAAAAATTCCTAGAAAATACCCGACAGCCCTGAAAAATTCTTAGAAAATTCCTAAAAATCGTAGGAAGGATTTAGAACATTTACACCAAGAAAATTTCACACTCCCTCAAGTGGAACCCTTATTTCCCTAGCGAAACTCTCAAAAACCAAGTAAAACTCCTCCCGACAACATCCCCGCAGGATCTCTAAAGATCACCCCCTATGACCCAAAGGTCTCAAGCAATACATCCAAATCCTGGGCCACCCAATCACCTCCCCAGTGGAATTTTTGCTATTCCTTCAGAGGATGTAAAATATTTCCTCAGCAATCGGCTCCTCAGCCCAAAACAAAACCACAAGATAAATCTCCCTGGCAGAGTTCCCCAAGAAAATCTCTACTTAAGCCCGCAGAATTGGCTTCGACCCGCAGAATTGATCATCTCTAAATAAGCCAGCAGAATTGGCTTCGACCCATAGAATTGGTCATCCCACCTTAAGCCTGCAGAATTGGCTTTGACCCGCAGAATTGGTCATCTCTACTTAAGCCCGCAGAATTGGTCACCTCCACCTTAAGCCCGCAGAATTGACTTCGACCCACATAATTATTCACCTCTACATAATCCCACAGAATTGGCTTCGATCCGCAGAATTGGTCATCTCTACATAAGCCTGCAGAATTGGCTTCAACCCGCAGAATTGGTCATCTCATACATTAGCCTGCAGAATTGGCTTCAACACGTAAAATTGGTATCCCACCTTAACTTTTCATCATCCTTTTCATCAAACTTGGTGAATTCACTACCCTCCATCATCATCCAAGTCTAAGGGATGCTCTCCAACATTCAAGATCAAGCTCAAGATCTTCAAGAAGGTCCAATTTTCTCGACTCTCTCGTTAAATTCTCATAAATTCGCAATAACCTTCTTTATTACTTAGCACTTTTATTATCTCATCTCACACATCCTAATACCCTTTTTATTTAGTATTATTGCACATCTCTTATTTTCATACAAATAAAACCCCCCAAAACAAGAAAAATAGGGTTTGCTCATAAATTCCAAACGGGAATTCTCATACTTTTCTTACACTTTTCTCACAACTAAAACACTTTTTCTACACGCACACACACACACAAATAAGATAATCCCCCGGTTGGATTTTTGGTATAAACCCCACCCCTCATTTTTCATGCGAACTACGTGGACTTTGATGCCTCTATAGGCTACGTATGCGTCTCGGGGTAAAACCCGAGACTCGAGTCCTATTTTCACTTTTTCTCTCATTTTCTATTTTCTCTAAACTTCACTCTCTTATATTATATATATATACATATATTTGTTCTTAGTAGAGTATTATTCCACATGCGTTATCGTTCCATCATAACGGTCAACGTAAGGATAATCGCATAAATCCTATTTTCTAATATTTTTGTACCTTCCTACGGATGACTCGCTTTACCTCTTCCATGGTGCAAGTCGATGATTCCTATCTCCACTGTATATACACAGGCACACATATCACGAGGAAAATAAAAGGAAAATAACAAAAACCCATGAGAGACCGAAAGGGCAGAATGTTTGCCTAACACCTTCCCATTTCGTAACTTAGCCTTCGAAACCTTTTCGAATCATTTTGGTTTCGTATGCATCAGTATGTCTTTGGATGTTGTCCTTCGGGATGTCTCCCTTTCTTTTGTCTGCTTTGAGTAAAATACACTGGCGACTCTAGTCTCTCTCCATCTTTCACATCACCCAAATGATGCCGGCTGAAGCGCTCCCGAGAGGGACGCGCGGGACCTAGGATCCTCCATCCCGTCGCCCTCCCGCCTTGAGGATCCGGGGGATGGACACAATATGAATCCTTCAAGGATAGGTCATCGAAGTTCTAAACCACTAAGAAGTCTACATACGTCCTTTCAGAAGGGGGTTGTCACCCAAGATCTCGACACACAACATGTTCTAATGCTCACCATCAAGCTATCCATCAAAGTTGCATAACAATCCTCGATTCTTCACTTAATAATGATTACACTCAATTAAGTCCTAAATATTCTTTGTTAACACCTAAGGAATGTCGGTGTCTTTACCGAGGCAACACTCTCTAGTGATCGACACTCACTGAAGACCAAAACAACATACCACTAGCACCACATTCATCATTCTAAATTGTTTCAATTCTTAGGGATATATACCATGAGTCTCCTCAAATTCTATGGTCTCCCTGACTAAACAAATTCTCTTAAACATGATTCTAACCTCTCATAATTATTCACTCACTGTACGGAGAGACACACCAACCAAGTCATAAGTCGTGTGCCCGATAAACACCTTCCATGATATCCTTCTATGAACCTATGATCATTTTAGGCATCAAACTATAAAGAAACCACCCAGGTATTACACCAATCAACTCACCTCGACAAAATAACAATGTGTGCTATGTTTCCTCGAGTTTTAACACTTTACAATGTCCTCAGACCATAATTATTCTCTTTGCAACTAGAGCCTCTAATTGCCATACCAACCAATTTATAAGATCACAAATGCTAAGAACAGTGAAGACTATGAGAAAATAGTGCGACAAAAGGCGCACCCACATGTACACAAAACTTATGCAAATAAGGGAATATTGTAAATAAGAGCACGTGTAAAATCTAAAATTATATGCTTTGATACAACTTGAGAGACAAATATGGAGATGGGATGAGGTTTTGAAATTTTAATTTCTTCAAATTAAAATTTTTCTTGAACAAAATTAATTCAAGTTCAAAATTTCACAAACCAAATTTAAAAAACTTACTTTAAAATTAAATTAAAGTAAACTAAATTACCCAAGATTAATTAAGCACCGCTTAATCTTTTTTTGTTTTTAAACTAGTTTTATCTTTTTAGCCTAAGCATGCATCTAGGTGAATTTCAAGACAAAATAAGCAACCACAAAGCCCGATATATGCGAAAAACCCTAATAGAAAAAATCTCGATCGGACCAGCCACCAGTTCACTAAGTACTGAACTAAAAATAGGACATGATAGAAGACATACACAATGACTCGATGCCCTCACAAGTCTTGACGTTCTTCGTTCCTACAACCTCTACCTAGTGAAAACGTAGGAGTCCACCTTCTCAAAGTCCACTGATACGGCACAACAACCATTACACATACGGAGTCCACCATATGTAAAATAGCGAGCATAAAATCCTCCGTAAGAAATAATTGTCAATAGTATAGAGAATAATAAACATGGTGCCAAAACACGATCTCATAAAATATATAATGTAGAAACTTGGATCTAAACTAATTGGGTGTAAACATGGGTTGGTGTTTGATAAAAATTAATCATAAGTGATTAATAAACATTGATAAAAAAAATTTAAGGAGAATTTTTGCTCTAATGCTTGAAAATTCTCACCGATAAGATTACCATCCCTCACTACATAAAGTGGATAAGAGAGTATTGAGGAATTGAGAAGAAAATTTCTAAGAAAAATAATTTTTTAATGAAAAACTGCTTTGGTCGTTTGAATAAAATACAGGCTCGTTTGAAAGACATATCCTTCTCGTTTGAATAAGCCTTCTAACAGTATGTCAACGCAGAACAAAGAGGAACCTCGTTAGAAATTGTTCGAGAAAAGCCCAAATCTCATTCGAACGACATTATAAAGTCGTTCTAACGACCCTCAAAAAATTAAAATATTTTTCTACAAAAAATATAAAGTGATTTTCAAAATAGTTTAACAAAAAACAAACACCCAATAATTAAATATTCAAAGCACAAGATAAAATACACGTTCATACCTGAGATGTCCTTGGAACGTTGATGATGAAAAAAGGTATAAACACATCATATGGTGTAATCTCTTTGACTTAGCCGTTACATCTTCGAAAAACATGTCATTGGCTTGAAAAGTCACTAACTCAACTTCTATCCTATAACTCAAAGTGTTTTGTTCGGAATTAAGCCAACACATATAAATGGACTCAATTGAAATTTTGTCTTTACAATCTCCCCCTTTGGCTATTTTAGGACCAAACCAAAATAAAAACACCTATGGGTCGTCAAGCTTATCTAAAAGACTCAATCCCGACCTAAAAGAAAATTATAAAGATGCTTAAATGACACGTACTCTGAGTATGTTTGATTACATTAACACTTTGCCGCGTTGATGTAAACATGCACACTCAAACACACCATAAAATGCATAAAGAATTTAACAATATAAATTGCATAAAAAATCCTCCCCATTTTTTCAATAATATCTACCTAAGAAAGGACGTCTCCCACTAAGTAATAGATTTCCCCAAATGCAAAGAGTTTTCTCCCACTTTTTGTTCGGAATATAAATAGATTTAAGGGCATAAAATAATAAATTTCTCCTCGGTTAAACCAATTCTCCCCATAAAGGAAATAAGGGATAAGCATCAAGGAGAAACAAAGTATATTATGCAATGTTGTATAGTGATGCGAGAAACAACATATCAACTTAGCAAAACGCAAATAACTAATCCACACAAAGAGTAATAGATACCAACTATGATGCGATAGAAAAATGATACCAACTAGTATGAACTAAGATAAGCATGGAATACCAATGAAAAGTTTCAAAAATATTGATATAGATATGAACCAATAGCATACTGAAAAACGTTCACTAAGTCTTTAACTAAAACTTAAATATTAAGTAAAATTCCAAATAAACTCGCTTGATGAAACTCCTTTTTAAATCACAACACTAGATATGTAAACTAGCTGATTTTTGTTGGATTTTAGATTTGGTAGATATATTACCTTAAGTTTTAAAGATAAAAAACTATACTAATGTTTTGACTAGAAACCACACCATATACGCAGTAAGAACAAGAATAGTAAGTTTAACACGGTAATTTTTAACGTGTTTTAATCCTAAAGTAGGAAAAATATCCATGACTCCCTCTAATAAAAAATCCACTATAAATAAGATATACAAGATTACAAGCACACAAGATCTTAAGCTAAAAGAATAGAAATATACATATACGAGCATAAAATCTCATCCACGATAATTATATTCTGGATTTGATCTTCCTCGTTGTGCCTTTGCGTTAATCATTACTCCTTGCTTTAATGTACCAGTCAACACGAAATCTTTCAAATGAACCACACTTTATCTAGGAGTTCGTGTGAGAGTGTAGTGATTGTGAAGTGAAAAAAACACATGCAAAAATGCTACTCACGCCAGTCAACAGATTTATATAGGCAAATCCTAATGAATTACAAAAGTTTATACATAATGCATAGATTTCAATTTTCTTCGAAAAGAAGACTTCTGAACAAAAGAAATATTTCAAATCTGAAAATAGTCTTTCTAACATTATATCAAAGGTCTCAAAAACTAATTTCATACACAAACTAATTTCACAAAATGTGAAACTGATTTTTTAGAAATAAATTTCATATCTAAAATTCAGATTATTTTGGAAGTCTCTTTTTTAAGAAAATTGAGAACGAAAATTGGATCTTAAAGAATATACAACTACAGAACCAGATCCAACCATAGAAGGTAAAAAAAACCCTAAAATACTACTTAAAATGTATGTATGAGTATCTCATTCAATTTTTAAGAAGAAAAGTGAGATTTACAGTGAGACGGGGTTCCTAAGAGAGATTAAGTATGAAGAGTTTTTTCAGACTTGCAAAACATCCAAACTCCCAAGAAAAACCTAAAGTGCTAACTCTCAATTGAAGGTTTTCCGATTTCAATATAACAGTGAAGGTGTTTGGATTGGTGTTTTGGGAGAAAACGTGTGATTTTGATCTCTCGGACTCTGGTTCTCTCTCTCTCTCTCCATTGTCTCTTTTTTCTCTCATAGATTGTGAACTCTCTAAAGTTCTGTAATTTTAACCTTATGGGTCTTATTTATACTACTCAAGGATGGTTCTGGACGATTTTTGAGCTTGAGGTTGAGATTGTTTTGACTATTTGAATTCTAATCCAAGGGTTATAAAAGGATTGCATAACCTCACTTTATTACTGGTTAGTTCTAGCGTCACAAGGATCATTTAAGATAACATACATCATTGATAATTTTTGACCTAATGGTTATAAATGGAATGCTAAATATGAGAAGGAAGAAACACATAATGGACCAATAGGGAGACAACACATGGGGCAATGAGGACGGTTAAAAAATGCGTGTTTTAGATTTTTAAAGAGTACAAGTTTCTACCCCTTAAGTCTCTACCCATTTTATATTCTACCCTGGGAGGTTTTATAGGAATAAAAGTATTTTCATTTTAGCCCAAAAAATTTTTAAACCATTATTTTAAATGTTTAAAAAATTATTTTAAATGTTTTAAAAATGTCTTAAAATGTTTCTAAACTTCCTTAAAATATTTAAAACACATGTACACACACTCGCACTCAATTATGCATGGTTTGCGTCCTATAGTGTGTTCAATGCAATATTTTACTTCCCTTTTTGGTAGAGAGGATGTCTTGGGCGGGATCAATATTGATGAAGCTTTGCAAACCATGAAGAAGATTGCTAAAAAAATATAACCTATTTTTTCACCATATCCAAACTAGTTGGAACTCATATATTGTACAGACTCAAGTAAATCAATGATATAGTGTGTTCTTGAGAAGGTAAGATTGTTTAAAAAGATCTTATACCAATTTAAGAATGCTATATGATATCGATTGTATGTGGATTCATAAATTTCCAATTTTAAACTTATTTAAATAGATGTCAATTTTTAATCCAAATTAATTAAACCCTAACACATGCATCTAGGTGTATAAATCAAGCCATCACAAATAAACATAAATTGCTGACACACAGATTTCAGAAAAAAAATCCCCCACAAGGGAAAAACCTTTATTTCAATAAATGTAACAATACTTATAGAAATATGTAATGAATATTCCTCATAACACTCGCATAGGTCGTAACCTAGAATTAGCAATGGATTAACCTCAGCAACAAGAACCGCAACTCTATCTTCAATAAGGAACACCCTCAAGCACACCCAAGTGACCGCAGTCGTCAGCCAGCACCTCCCTCAAGAGCTTCCAAGTCATCCATAGAGATTTTGTCTCTATAAGAGAAACTTCACCAAATATGTATCATGGATTCCAAAATAACTCACAAAGCTATTCGGGTGATTTGTGAATTGAAAACCCCCTAAATGAGAAGACAAAAATTTGGTAGTTTGCAGTTTTCGTAGATTGAAACACTCAGGTCTTTTGAAAAAAAAGGACTCATTTAATAGGTTTTTATAAAATATTGAGTCAGCAACTTCGTTGGAACGACAATGGGAGGTCGCTCGAATGACATCTAATATTGTTAGATATAGGGATGCGCAACCTATCAAACGAGATAAAATTACCAAAATAGTAGCATGTCGTTTAATGAAACTGATCAAGCGAGCTTCAAGTGACCCTTCGCGCGAGATGCAATTTTGCGTTAAGAAGTCGTTTGAACAACTTGCTCTTGTTGTTTAAACGACATTGAGCAAAAAATAATTTTTTTATTAAAATATTTTGACAAAAAATGACGCCTTAGATGTTTAAAACATTTTAGAAAAATCATCCCAACACTTTAAATGAACCATTAAGGGACTTAAATGCAACCTTAACAAAATCTATCTCGCAAAGGCTTATTTATTGAAGAATTTCGATATTCGGATTCGTCTTCATGCATGATTGGACTTGAACTTTTCTTCTATGATTGTAGTGATATATGGCATACTCTCATGTAAACGGACTGTGTAAAATATGTCCTTACAAATCTCCCCCTGTATCTATCCAGTTATAAAATAAAAACATTCGAACTATCAAATCAAAATGTCCTATAAAAATCTAATACCCTCCCATGAACCCAAAACTGAAAAGGTAATAAAAATGTAAGTCTTAAACTTTCTTCAAAAATCTTCAGCATCTTCAAATCGCCAATGTTTCTTTGTCATCATTAGGGATCTTCAACTTTTGTACCTACACACATGAGATAAGAAACAAATACCGTTGTGACGTATCGAGTTTCAAATGAGATAAACATAAATCAAAACAATGATCAAATCTCAACTATCTCCCATAATTCTAACTCCCGGATGAAATCGTAACTCGTTCTCCCCCTTTTTATTTGTCCGAAATAAACCAGGAAAAAAAAATAAAGAATAAGCATGGAGTATCATAGAAGAAAAAAAAATCAACTATGATCATCGAAGAATAAACTTGAAAGCATTCTCCAACTATTTTTTATTTTTTCAATTCTTTCAATATAATCAAATTTTACCCAAAAAAAACACCATGAGTTTACACTAAGATAACCAAACCGTGGAAGCGAAATGAATGGGTGTGACCATATTCCATAGGTAAATTAACTCAAACATACATAACAAATGTGCACGATGAATACGAATACTCCTAATGAATGAACTTTATAATCATCGTTAGGTGTAAAAGTTGTTGGATTTAAATGACACCCAAATCAAAAAATAATATTCTAAAATGATGTCCACACCAATAACATCTAAAATTATTTAATGTTTTTCAAGGATTTGTTAGAATGTGCAAACCCGTTGATTTATCTCCAACCAAACACCTTCATAAACAATAAATCTTTTTTTTTTAGGTGATATAAATTCTAATGGACCCTTTTGGCATATTTATATTTTTATTGCCTCAATTTTTTGGGCACTTTTCAACCTCTTTGGACCTTGGCTACTTTTTACAATGCCACACTTTTTCTAGGTCCGATTTAAATGGGGTCTTAATCGTAAAGCATATTATGATTACCTTTCATAGCCCTTACCTATTTTTCACATATAGATATTGAATCAAATTCCTCACGGGCAACGGTTCTTACATGCACTACTTTCATTGTCAAGTTTTGTCGCATACGGTTCGTATTAAAGACATGATTGAGATGGAAACACTTCGACCAACATGTGATAGACAAGCACAATAATCAAACAAATTCGTGTAAGTGTGCATTAAAGGAAATCATAAGTTAAACATGTATAAAGTAATCTCCAATTTAATCTTAATGACTCCAAACATCATAAAACATACGGATGAAATGATGTATAGTCTCAAAACACTATTGAATAGTCACATGAATATGAAATGTTGTTGTGACTTGGTCATCCTAAAAGTCCATCTACAAATGGTGTAAAACTGAATACAAAACTCTTTTTGACTTTTTTCAAAAAATTTATCAAAATAAAATCTTCTTGGCTTTTTCACATTTTTCTAATAAAATAAAAAATATTTTTGTATTTTTCCAAAAAAATTTGAAAACTAAAATCTTTTTAGTTTTTTGAAAAAATATATCAAAAATGGAAAATATAAATACAAAAGTGGTACACACTAGCAATACGCATCAAATATCATCATGGAAATCATCATATGCAAACAAACAAGTCTAACCTCAACCATTTGGTGCGGTGGAGTTTTCCAAAGGTGGTGACATCCTATGAAAAACATCCATCAAATCATGTGAGTTTTGACCAAAAACTTAACTTGCTCCCTAATATGTGCAAACTCTCTCATGTATTCTCCGAAATCATCATGTGTGGGTGCATGTGTCGTAGCTTGACGTGTCAAAAATTTGTGCGACACATTACTTAACTTAAAACAAAATTCCCTAAGGTATCCTCTCTTATTTCAATGTGTGCAAACATAAACGAACCTAGGAGCACCTTTCTTAAAACGTCTACGATGCAATACCCTATCCTAAACTGGACGCCTAGGTGGGTTAGGTTGAGATCCATATGGATCAATCCCAAACTCGGAATTGGCTCGGGTGCAACATGAGAAGTAGATGCACGATCATGATATATTTCTAATCTCTCAACAGTACTCAAAGCGGGATCGAGGAGCATCTTTCCAACATTTTTAGATGTATCCTCTATAGTGACCTTTACCTCCCGAGCTTGTTCCGGATCTCTCTCTAATTGGACCAAACGGGCTTCAAGTTCACTCTTTCCCTGACCTACGACGATCAACTGTTCACTCTAAGTGACCTTCTCCTTCTAGAGTTGACGCTCAAATGCCTCAAATCCCCTCAAAACCTCTATCTATTTATCCAGATCTAACACCCTAAGAGTTAGGTCTTTATTTACCTTTTTAGTCTTTAAGGTCTCGACGTATAAATATCTAAATGCTATTTAGATCTCACTTTAACCCTCACTAGAACACTCACTCTCAAACTCGCTAGAAACTCTCAAATCATCATCGGGGCTCTCACATGCACAAGTATCATCATCGTCGTGGAAAAAACTAGGTGTTCTCACGTGACTAGATAAAAATGCAACACACATACCATGTGTAGATTCATCCCCGGAATCCTTCACATCTTCCTCACTATCACTCAGAGTAGCTGGCATGGAAATATTCTTGCCCTTTCTCTTTAGCCTAGTGGGACACTCAAATGCCATATGCCCCTAACCTTCACATTCAGAATATCTTTTCACTTCCTCGTTCTCTTTCTCTTTCTCACCGCTCCTTTTGGCCTTTTCTTTCTTTTTATTTTTCTCAAAAAATATTTTATTTTAAGAATTTTCTTTTGAAAATTTGAGAAACGTGTTGAAATTTTTAGCAAGCATGGCCACATCATCAAAACCTTTAGGAACTGATCTTAAAATATGTTTAACTACTTGTGCATTAGGACTGTGCTCACCAATATTGAAACTAGTGTTGACGATATCAGACAAACATGCATAAAACTCATAAAAACACTCAGATTCAAGCATGGTAATAGTTTCAAATTGAGAAGTTGAATTTTTCAATTTAGACTCTTTTACTACAGTCGTGCCTTCATGGGTAAATTGTAAAACATCCCACGCTTTTTTTGACGTAGTGCACGTCATGATACGCCGAAACTCATCAGGGGTGACGGCTTTAGAAGTTGCACTTAGCACACGAGAATTAAAAGTGATCCATTTAAATTCATCCTCAGTCTAGTCAGTCACAAACTTAAGATTCATGACATTATTAGCGGTGATAGTGGGAGGAGTCCACCCTCTTTTGACAAACAGCCCAAACCCGCTCAAATATTGCTTTTAAATGAGATTTTATACGGGCTTTCCATTTAGCATAATTAGACCTGTCAAAAACTGGCAACCGATTTTGTAAGTTTTCATTTGGAAACATTTCGATTTTTCAAAAATCAAATTTCTCTAAAAAATAAATATCACAATTTTTTTTGCAAAAATTGGATCTCACGGTAATTTGGTGAAACCTACTCTAATACCAGTTTGAGAAGGTGGCAGTACTTAAAAGATAATATACCAATTTGAGAAAGCTATGTGATATCGATTGTATGTGGATTCGTAAATTTCTAATTTTAAACTTATTTAACAAGATGTCAATTTTTAATCCAAATTAATTTAACCCCAACACATGCATCTAGGTGTATAAATCATGCCATTACAAATAAACATAAATAACTGACACACATATTACCCGAAAAAAATCCCTCATAAGGGAAAAACCTTTCTTTCAATAAATGTAACAACACTTACCGAATTCTGCAATGAATATTCCTTAGAACACTCACATAGGTCGCAACCTAGAATCGACAATGTATTGACCTCGGCAAACCCACAAGAACCCCAGGTCTATCTTCATTAAGGAACACCCTAAAAAACTCCCAAGTGACCGTAGTCATCAGCCAACACCTGCATCAAGAACTACTAATTCAGTTGTAGAGATTTCGTCTCTACAAGATAAACTTCACTAAAGATGTACCTTGTGTTCCGAAAAAATTCACTAAAGCTATTGGGATGATTCGTGAATTGAAAAAAAAAAGTTAAAAACCTTTAAATGAGAAGACAAAAATTTTGCAGTTTGCAGTTTTCCTAGATTGAAACACTCAGGTCTTCTGAAAATAAAAAGGACTCATTTAACAGGTATTTAGAAAAAAAATTAGTCAGCGGCTTCGTTAGAACGGCAATGGGAGGTTGATCAAGGGTGAAAAGCGACGTGCGTCAAGCGCCGATCGTTATTTTTTGTTCACCACCTCAATACAAAACCTAAATTACGACTGAACTTGTGATACAAGTGTAGCGGTAAGTCGGGTATCAAAAATTCACATAGACGAGTCGCTAGAATTTAATTGGTTTAGTATTCCTAAATAAAAGTGTAAAAGATTATTCTACACAAAAAGGAAAAGACGCAGAAAGGGAAATATTATTCTAGGCATTGGAAAATAAATCTAGACTAATAAAGCGAGTAAAAACTATTGGTTGCGTCGAATATCCCTCACCCGAGTTAAATAGTATAAAACGGTTAAATGGGTCTACGAGTTATTACGAATGCGTCTCGTTTTGACAGTTAATTAAATCAAGGGTTGTCACGCCCCTAAATGTGCCTAACAGTCTAATATGATTTTGGCATCAACAAATACCCCGAAAATTACGCATGCAAGGTCATAAGCACGGAGCATACATGATATGCCCCGTCAAATCTCCTAGGCGTAATAACTAGGACAACGCACCCGAAATAGACCCGTAAAATCCATCACCAAAGCAAAGCAACAAGTCAAACCGGAATGAATTCAATCCGACACAACATAGACTAACTTAGCTAGAAAGCATATTAAAAATGCGATAAATAAATGTAGTAAACTACACTAGAAAGAAATATATGAAAGCATGTAAACTAAACTACAATAATGGAAATAAAGGAAATGCAACTAAATTAAATGGTAGGGTAGATCAATAGTCAACTTACAAACCCAAAAGGGTGTCAAACCAAGAAGAAATGAAGAAGAACTCTCCAAACCCCCCCAAACCCTAAGCTATTCTAACCTAAAATCTATTCTTATTGATATTTACAACAAAATTGGTTTACATAGTAAGTGGAATTAAAATAGAATAGAAAAGGGAAAAGAAAAGGGCAAAATATCAGCTAGAAAACGGGGGATCGATCGATCGATCGCTCATATCTGAGCCCACTTCTTCCCATCAAAGAATGTAAGTTAGAGGATCGATCGACCGATCCCTTTGATCGATCGATCGATCAGGCAGGGTTGCTTGAAGCTTCTGCCTGTTTTGGCTCAATTAGTTTTCTCTTCCGCTGAAATTGTCGTAACTTCTTCGTTAGGCATCAGAATCGCGCACCATTCACGGCCACGTCAAGCTTTCGAGGAGGGCTACAACTTCCGTGTATATGTTGGTCCCGGTGACCAAACTGTGAATTGACTAAAATGCCCTTGAACGTGTGATTGGGTCCAAAAATTTGCCAGAATGCGTCAAAACTTCACACTTAGCATCCAAATACCTATAAAATCTCAATTAACCACTGCAAAGCATGTTAACATAGAAATCCGATGTTGTATGGTTAACGAGCATAAATATAGGGAATAAGATACTTGGGGGGGCTAAAATGCATAGGCTCGAGGGATGAAATACGCAATATTTGCGTATTATCACACCCCTTAAGTTACACATTGCTAGTCCCTAATACTGAAGTAAGATGCAACAAGAACTACAAGCAAACCAAAAGCAGGAAACAAGTACAAAAATATGGTATAAAAGCATAAGGCCACTTTCGCGAGCAATTCGATTGCATTTAACATATGCAATAAGCCGTTAAATCCCTTGGTTACCCTAGTGGACGAGTGTCATCTCGTGAGGGTTTTCAGGGGTGATACCCACAAACATCAAATGGTTTCCTCAAAATATGCCCAAACAAACATGCGAGAAGCCCAACAATAGCGAACAAGATTTCATACACATTATTAGCACATTGAACGAATTCAAACAAAAGTCCGAAATCATTAACATTATAGAATGCACCTCATAGAATTGAAACCTTAAAATGTGGGAGAGGAGCGAGCACATGCAAAGTGTGATTTGGAAAAACATTAAATAAACCGAATACTAAATAAAGCAGGCATATATTGAATCCTCACTGGCATTACACTCATCAAGCGAATTAACTCAAAACAGGGAGGTAACACACGGAACATGCGGGCATAAAGAGTAAATGTAAATGGAAACTAGGCAGCACACATGTCACAAATGAAGAACGCTATATATAAAATGAAAAACTTGTAATCTCAATGAAAGATACCGCTCACTAAAGGAGGCGAAATGTATTTTCATAGATTATCAAAACTATTTAAACCTTTGAACTACATCTACTTAAGATCACATAGGACTTTAATAGGGTTTTAATGTAGGCTTGGCAAGGGTACGAAATGAAGGATATATATGTACGGATTCAAAGTGTTCGGGGATGAAAACTCGGGATAATGTAAAATGCGGGCAATATAAAAAAAATGGAAAAAACAAGTTCTAAGAAAGCATTGGATATAACAATGGGGAGAGCGATCAAAGCTTATTGAACTATATACAACATAAAAAAAATTCTCTTTCTTTACTTTTCTTCTTTTTCTCATGTTTTCTTTTGTTTTCTTTTCTTTTGCTTTCTCGTTTTCATCTCTTTTTCACTTCTTTCTTTTCTTTACGTTTCACACTCTCATATGCCTAACTTGCAACAGCAACACAACAAGCATTCAATCCCAAGTAACAATCCAAACAAATGTATGGAAGGTCATATGTATGGTATATAACTCCAATGTGGAGTCGGTTATGGGATTTTGGGTAATGAAATAAAAGGATACTATTTAGGCTCAAAAGGGTTGACGAGGGTAAATAAATAAGGTGAGGTCAAGGCTAATATGGGTGATATAACAAGGATGGCTTATGATCATTTCATAAAGTTTACGAAATTATCGAGTTATAACAAACTTTGAAAATCATGACCAAGTAGCACATTTCATATATGAACTCAATTAATGATTGATCAAATGAAAGAATAGAGAGATTAGCGACGAATTCAACGTTTTCAAAGAGGAAAGAATAGTGTATAACACTCACAAACGATGAAAGGTACAAAGCTTACTCGGTGTAAGTATATATAATGCAACAAAATATTACCGAGTTTTAAAAATCTTAAACCAAATCAATAGAACAATGAAAGTGCATGTGCTCTTGGGATTAGAGTTTAATTCATGAAGTTATTCATAATATCAATAATTGAGGACTAAAGTCTAATAACTTCTAAAATCAAGAACATGCATCATTGGGTTGTCTATTGGATTAGACAATTATTGAAATTTATCATCGAAAACAAAGGCAAAATGCCCAATTAAAGAGAAAAAAGAAAGAAAATGTTTTTGAAATTTTAAATTTTTCTAAGAAAGGCATACTAAGTAACTAACACGTGAGCAAAAACATGGACAAAATTAAGAAATGGATAGAATATCCCACACCCCCTAACTTAAAACCTGACATTGTCCTCAATGTGAATTAAGAACCAAGTTAAAGAGAGGAAAAGAGGGATATTACCCATAATTGGGGTGATCCCCATAAGAACAAGTCTAAAGAGTTTATAAAACAAGTTAGTACCGAGCATAGAAAAAACAAATAACAAAAAGTTAACTAATTACATTAGACTAAATTAAAAAGGAAAGAAAAAATAAAAAGAATAAAAAGATAACTATATACATCCTACTATTTAGGCTTCACACTAACTATACACTAGAAGTCTAAGTAGTTGAGGGTCCACCGTAAAAATGATTTGACTTTGGGAGATAATCGGTGTACCCTCACTCTCAAGCATGCCTTCCGAAAAATATGAATTCCGTTTTGAAAAATGAAAGGCATGTGTAAGGAGGAAGAAAGGAACCATAGTTAATTAAAAGTTTTGGAAGGACAATAGGGGATTTGGATTGAGCGGGTGACAAAAACATGTGGGGACCGAGAAATGAAAAATATCCTCCCAAGGATTTTGAAATTGGAATGGGAGGTCGCGCACACGAAGGCAAAGATACGATCATGGAAGGCGACTCGAGCAAGTACTCCTTATCGATAAAAAGGTTTAAAACATTAAAGTTTGAAACCGAATCATCGGGTACTTATGACGGTGTGATAATAGAAAATGAAAAAGGGGATGAAAGAAATTCAAACTCAAACAATGAGTCATCATCGCAGAAGATTGAGTTTCGAAGGAAATAAGATCATTTTCAATGAAATGTTCTTCTTTGGGAGCCAAAGAAGAAATCATTTCATTACAAATAGATATTACGTCATTTTCTTCCTCACTTTCAATATCTATTACGCAATGGGAAAAGTCGACAATGATTTGTTCCAAAGTAGGCTCAAAGTCCTCATTTGGTTCAAAACATTCATCGACTTCAAAAGTCTCGGAAGAAAAATCGTCGTCAGATTCAAATAATAAATCCAATTCATGTTCCCACAAACGATTTTCTTCTCGATAATGATTTTCTATTTTCTCATTTTCAAGCATGCGCAAGCCCTCACCAAAAGTCATAGGCCAAGGTGCGGATACTTAAAAATGGGAACTTTGAAAATTATCATCGGACTTAAACTTAAACTCACTATTATAGGAATTTTGAAAACTATTGCAATTCGTTTCAAAATTCCTATTATAAGGAATTAGAGGCCTAAAATCATTATCATCATCATCAAAATTCCAATAACCCAAGTTTTGACTTTCGTTATACTCGCCCAAAGTCATTTTTGAATTCATAAATTTTTGGGACTCTAAGTATTCACCGAAAGTCATAGGATTATGAGGAATTTGAGAATTATAACAATGATTACCGAAAGAATTGGAATAAGACATGCTTACCCCAAAAATGGCTCGAAGTGGCGAATTCCACAAAGTAGATGCGCGCGCGAGAATTCAAGCGTTTCTTGGCGCTCAAATGTAGAAGTCCTACAAAAATGTTAGGCAAAAAATACAAATAGAAAGAAAATACTACGAAATACTAAATCAAATAAATTCTAAAATAAATTCATCCCCAGAAAATGGATCCATTTTGATCAAGGGTGAAAAGCGGCACGCGTCAACGCCAATCATTGTTTTCTGTTCACCGCCTCAATACAAAAACCTAAATTACAACTGCACTTGCGAGACAAGTGTAGCGGTAAGTCGAGTATCGAAAATTCACTGAGACAAGTCGCTAAAATTTAATTGGTTTAGTATTCCTAAATAAAAGTGTAAAAGATGATTATACACAAAAAGGAAAAGATGAAGAAAGGGAAATATTATTCTAGGCGTGGGAAAAAAAGCTAGACAAATAAAGCGAGTAAAAACTATAGGTTGCGTCGAATATCCCTCACCAGAGTTAATTAGTATAAAATGGTTGCAGGGGTCAACGAGTTATTATGAACGCATCTCGTTTCGACAGTTAATTAAATCAAAGGTTGTCATGCCCCTAAATTTTCCTAACAGTCTAATATGATTTTGGCGTCAACAAATACCCCAGAAATTATGAACGCAAGGTCATAAGCACGGAGCATACATGATATGCCCCGTCAAATCTCCTAGGCGTAATAACTAGGACAACGCAGCCGAAATAGACACGTAAACTCCATCACCAAAGCAAAGCAATATGTCAACCTGGAATGAGTTCAATCCGACATAATTTAGACTAACATAGATAGAAAGCATATTAAAAACGCGGTAAATAAACGCAATAAAACTAGAGATGTGGTATGATGGTACTCTTGCTCGATTGCCCTTGAAAAGAGGGACTTCACTAAAAGTTGAGAGATCTTATGGTGGATCTGGCTCCTCGATGGGCTGGATGATGGTCCATCTCCCAACGGACCAGAATCCTTATTTCTTTATTCTTTCGATCATTTATTTGTGGTATTTTTCGTATTGGCCAAGATCTAACCTATTAAATTCAGTTCTCTCATGGTCACACCTAGCGATCCTACCTCAATTGCGAGTGTTGCTCTCCTGAGGAGTAGAAGTCCTAGTACAACATTTTCCAGTTGCCCTTTGGAGATCTCTCTCCATTCTTTCGAGTTGCCTCCTTAGGCGAGCATTTTTTTCTAGTTGGAGGTGCACAGCCTCCTCTTGTTCATAAAGCATGGATTTATAAGCATCGACAAGACTAGAAATTTAGGTAGACATAAGTGACCCCTGGCTTTCTTTAGAAGGTTGCCTGTCCTGAAGAAACCTAGGATTTTTATGCTGGCGAATCTCAGACCTAACCCTACTAGGAATTGTATCTTCTTGGACATCGCCGATTTGGGGGATATTACTGGTATTGTGAGACATTACGAGCTTTTAGTAATGGATGTTTTCGTAGGAATAAAATTCGTTTCCCACATACGGTGCCAATTGTGAGTCTGATAAATATCATAGTAAGGGAATCTATGAAAACAACCATAATGAGCACAAAGTAAAAAAAATCACACGCATAATAATGATATACGTGGTTCGACAACTTGCCTACATCTATGGAGAGGTTACTTGTTCTTATTAAGTATCTCTCAAAATCTTAAGTTTTCAATCTCTTTGCCCGAGGTTAGGGTGTACAATTTGTAGAACTCATTTAATAGAGGTTGAATGGTATAAGGAACTTAATAGTCACGTTGAATATATCATAAACCACCTGAATATCTCTATCGAGATTCTTGGAGGTTGATTTGAATATATCCTTAAGTGTTCTATTGTATATAAAATACACGTTTGCTGGTCGAATATTTGATTTGGGTCGGGTAGCCCCCTAAGCGGCTTGGGCCTCTTTGGCTACTCTCACTGTCCATAATAAATGGGTTCCCACCAATCCTGTAACAAGATATTTCGTTATGTTTATATACCAAGGCGATAGAGAAAATTGCATAAGTTTCTCATCAAGAAGGGTCTCGGTTATGGGTTTGGACTTATCAGCAAACTCTACAATAAGCCTAGATAAGTGGTCTGATACAACATTTTCAGAACCCTTTTTGTCATAAATTTCTAAGTCTAATTCTCCTAGCAATGGGACCCAACGAATAAGCCATGATTTAGCATCTTTTTTTGAAAAGCGGTATTTAGGGTGGCATGATCTGAGAATACAAGAAATTTAGAGCCTAAGATAAGATATAAATTTGTCTAACAAAAATATGATGGCCAGCAACTCCTCAGTAGTCGAATAATGGAGTTGGGCATCCTTTAGAATTTTACTAGCATAATAAATCACATGGGGAATTTTTTCAATCATTTGTCCTAACACGACACCTACTACGCATCACACATAATCTCAAATGGTATACTCCAGTCGGGTGGCCGAATAGTAGGTGATGATGTTAGGGGAATTTTAAGGCTTCGAATGCTTGAAGACATGCATTATCAAATATAAACAGTTTATCTTTAGCCAGAAGGTTGCATAAAGGTTTTGCAATCTTGCTAAAATATTAAATAATTCTCCTGTAAAAACCTATATGGCGTAAAAATGAATGTATTTCTTTTACTCTGAGTGTAGATAGAATGTTACAAATTAAATCGACTTTGGATCTATCAACCTCAATCCCCTTTTTTATATGATGTTCCCCAACATAATTCCTTTTTGAACCATAAAATGGCATTTCTCTCAGTTTAACACAAAATTATTCTCATCGCGTCTCTCTAACACTAGGGCTAAGTGGTGTAGGCACTCGTTGAATGAAGACCTAAAACCTAAAAACTAAAAACTAATCCATAATCACTTTTAGGAAACGCTCTACCATATCAGAGAAAATAGAAATCATATGCCGTTGAAAAGTGGTGGGTGCATTACATAACCCAAATGGCATGCGTCGATAGGCGAACGTACCAAAAGGACACATAAATATGTTTTTTTCTTAATCGGTGGGCTCTACAGGAATTTTGTTATAACCAGAGTAACAACTTAAAAAGCAATAGCATGCATGGCCAACTAGTCTCTCTAACATATAAACAATGAAAAGAAGAGGAAATAGATATTTCCTCATCATTTAGTTTGACTTTATGGTAATCTATGCAAACACGTCATCCTGTTTGAACATAAGATGAAACTAACTCATTATTTTCATTCATAACTATAGTGAAACAAAACTTCTTAGGCAAAAATTGTACTCGACTCACCCACTCACTATCTGAAATTTGTTAAATATTACCTGCATCTAAGAGCTTTACAACTTCCACTCTAACCACTTCTTGCATTATGGTATTTAGTCGCCTCTGTGGTTCACGTGATATTTTAGCACATTCTTAAAGTGAATTTTGTTCATTATTAAGGGACTAACTCCTTATATATATGTTATGAACCACCTAACGAATTTTTTATGTTTTTTTAGGACATTTAATAATTTTTTTCTTGAGAATCATCTACATCTAAAGCTATAATAAGAGGTAGAATGTCAGATGAACCTAAAAATGTATATTTAAATGTATCAAGCAAGGTTTTTAGGTCCATCTTTGGTGACTCCTCTATGGACGGACCCGATGGTGATGAAGACAATGTAAGGAGTGTAATTAGACATGATCATTAAACGTACTACATCTAAAAGAGTATTGACTTTCTCAATGGACTCAGCAATATCAAAATCACACCCAAAGTAGGCCAAGTAGGCCTCGAGTGGGTCCTCACAATGTGTTAAAAGAAAATTCTCCTCTACTAGACAATCAATAAGATTAATCTCAGTTATCTCATCATTTACATCTATTTGGAACTTTCCTATATGAAAAATATTATGCTCCAAAGTGATATTTCCAAAGGAAAGCTTCATTAATCCATTGCCGTAGTTTATATGAGCATTGGATGTGGCTAAGAAATGTCTCCCTAAAATGACCAGAATTTTCTCTTTTACATTATCTACGGGTTAGATTTCAAGGAAAACAAAGTCTACTGGAAAATAAAAGGTATTTGCCTTTACGTGGATGTCCTTAACTACACCCCCTAAGAATTTTCATGAAACGATCGGCTAATTGGAGTGTAATTGGTGTTGGCTTTAAGTCTCCTAAACCTAATTTTTTATACACAGAATACAGGAGTAAATTAACACGGGATCCTAAATCTAACAAAGTGCCCTCGATATTATGTTCCCCTATATGGCATGCTATCATAGGACAACCAGGGTCCTTGTATTTAATGGGAAATTTATATCGAAATACTAAGCTAGCTAGCTATGAAGGCTTTCTTAGGAACATTAGCTTTCCCCTTTTGGGTAACCAATTCTTTTAAAACCTTTTCATAAGAAGATACTTATTGAATAGCATCAAGGAAACAGATATTTATATGTACTCGTTTAAATATTTCAATATTTCTCCCGATTGCATATCCTTCTTTTTAATTTGCAACCTATATGGAAATGGTGGTTTAGGAACAAAGTCCCTAATTGGAGGGTCAACTACATTAGGAGGGAAAGTGATGAATTTTTTAGCAACTGGAGGGGACTCATCAATTCCAAATGACTTTTCGTTATTACTGTTCACTTGTTTTTCACCCTCTATAGGCATTATAACTTGATTGTCAACATGTTTACCCGACCTCAAAGTAGTGATGGATTGAAGATGTGAAGGTTCAAAGGATTGCTTCGAGTTCATTCCACTACTGGATGGACCTCTTTCTATCTCTTACCAATTCTTTTAGCTAGCTAAATTAATTAATTTTTATCCATGTAATAGCTTGATTTGTATTTTGAATGTTTTTGGTGGTGAACTGTTCTAGTTGTTTGAGAAATTATTCTAATGCTGTTAATTGTGATTGGCCGTCAACAACAGGTTAAATCCGTTGTGTATTTTATTACATATGTGGACAGAATCATGGAGGAAATTAAGGATTCATTTTTGAAGGTCTTCCCATGTTTGAGATAGGTTAATTTTCTCAATATGAAAAATTCGGGTGATTCCTCCACCTGGGATTGTATGGATTTGATTCTGGATTAATCGATTTAGATAGATATTCATAGCATTATTTTTCTCATTTAGTTTCTCATTATAACCCACTACATAAGGACATGCATGTTCTAGATACATGATACTCGCACAAATACCATAAACCTTATTTTGTACTTGATTGACTGTGTTATTAGTCACCTCAAAGTTAATGCCTCCACCTTCTTTAAGAGACTATTTAGTTGTATCTTTGTTTCAACATCATATCTCACATCATATATGCATGCCTTTTTTTGGATATTATTGGGATCATTTTGGCTAGGAAAATCCCAATCTCAAGAGTTTTTAAATAAATTTTCAAGGAAATTGTATGCTTGATCATCCCTAAGGCTTAGAAAACCACTACTATTCCTATACTCTATCATGTTCCTATAAGCTTGTGTTAATCCATTATAAAAGTATTGAATAAAATGTCAATTTTCAAAATTAAGGTGAGGGCATTTTAAAAGTAAGTCAGGGAATCTTTCCCAACACTCTTAAAAAAAATTATTTCCTTTTTTAGAGAAAACTGATATTTGTATCGTAGGGGCACTAGTTTTTTACATTGGAAAGAAATTGCCTAAAAATTTCGAGACTAGTCTTTCTCACATAAAAATGGAATAATTTTGCATTATCATTTAGTGAGAAGGGGAATAAATGTAGACGAACTGATTCATCTGAGAAATTTTGAAATTTAAATGTTGAACAAATTTAAAGGAAATATTTCATGTGTAAATATGGATATTCTTTGCCAAAACCATGAAAGGTGTGCAAAAGTTGAATTATTTGCAGTTGTAATTGATAATGAGCCGCAATCATGGCAGGCAACACTATGCACAATGGTGGGTTGGTATAAATAGGAAAGAAAAGCTCCCGAAGTGTCTTGGGTGTGGGTTAATCTTCCTTTAATTGTTCGGCGATAAGTATGCTAGATAAACGATGTGTTCGATCACAAACCCAATAATGTATACACTGCTGAAATTCCTAATTAATCCTAACGCATGAATTACTAAAAAAAATATTTATTTATTTATTTATTTATTTTTCCTAATTTTTTCTTTTCAAAAAAAATTATAATTTTTTTTATTTTTATTTTAATTTTTTTACTTTTTACTTTTTTACTTTTTTTAATTAGTTAATTATAACTAGTAGAATGAACAAACTTAAGACTAAGGAGTTATTAACCAAAAAAATAAGTCCACGACAATGGTGCCAAAAACTTCTTGTGTCAAATTAAATTACTCGCAAGTGCACAAACTGTTTTATAGTATATCGTATGAATGTGAGGTCGAATCCAAAGGAACTATGCAAAGTATATGCCCTTTCTAGTGAATAACTAAATTTTATCTTAAATTTTAGTTCCTAGTCTAGGTAAGAAAAGTTGAGATTTTTATAAATTAAAATAACACTATGCTAAAGAACATTTAAGAAATTACTTCAATAAACTATTAATGAGACTAATTTAATGAGATTGTAATTTTAACAACTTAAAATTAATTAATAATGAGACTAGGGATTTGAATCCATTACATGTGGTAACATTCATGTTTGTCAATACCCTTAATTTTTGTACACGATAATTTGGCCACTAGGCATTACGATCATGGATGATATGATGTGGAAGTTCAATTATTATATCATTAACATCAATAAAGTAGCACCTCTTTCGTCAAACTACTGTAAAAAACTCAATCATTAATTGATACCGTCAAAACATAACGCGTATCAATTTAATTAAATAAATCACGTACTGAATCCAACAAAACACAAATAATATCTCACTTTAATTTTTAATAATAAATATGGACGAGTGAACAATAAGTAACATAAACATAAAAAGAACATAATTTTTAGGATGTATTGAGTCACATAAATGACGACACATGTAATTTCATACTAACCCTAGTGACAAATTTAGCCTAGCATATTAATAATAAAAACATAATTAAATAAATAAGAACACTTACTTGAATACATTCCAATTAAAAAATAAGTCGCCAAAAATTAATCTATAAAGTCTTATTCCCAAAAAAATTAAAATCATAAGAAAATAATAAGAAAAGAAGAAAAAAGGAGAAGACTTTTTGGGGATGGGAGCTCTCTTCCCTCCATGTCCATCTAATCTCCTTTTATGGGTTTTTTTCCTTTCAATTTTTGGTCTCCTTTCTCCTCTGGGCTCTTAGATTGAGCCTTAATATCCATGCAAAAAATTGTCCAATAACATACATATTTACCCTTTTTCTTCTTTTTTTCAATGTGCAATTTCGTCACCTTTTAGTTTATTTTTTTCAGCACCATCTTTAATTGCATTTTTTACCTCCAAAACATCAAAATATTGTGACACCACGCCTAGTCTAATACCATTTGATCAGGCCTTTATTAAATTAAGTGGAAATCATGTCTGATTTCATTCTTTACATCCGTGTCGAAGACAAATTAATTAACTAATAACTTATGAATTATGCTTTCAATGCTAAATCTTGTTAACATGCGTAATTAAACCATTCAACAATAAACATAAACATTTATAATGAATGAACTTAATAAGTAATGATAGAACAAATAAATAAACCAAATAAACTCCTGATATCCAGAATACAATAATCCAAATGCTCAGCTAAAATAATGTAAATATTGTCTTATAAGAAATTGTCCAACTACAGGTTACATGCCCAAAAAGAAATACCAAACTGAACTGAAGTCCGATCTAGATAGAAATTAAAGAAGCATCTAATCAAGTCTTGCAGGCATCCACAGCTGCTGCAACATCGTCCGACTGGAATGGAATGAATATCCTTAGCGAACCTGTGGCTGATCACCTAAAAGGTTTTGAAAATATTTTTGATACGAGTTAGTGCCCAAAACATTTGAAAAAATATTGCAAGTACTTAAATGCAATATTAATAAAGCAGTAAGAAATATCCTTGATCACCTGGCGTCACACTCCCATGAGATTATCCTCACCCCTCATTTGTAGTGCGCACCTAATGCATGTATTTTATCCGCCTAGTTATGCAACCCCACCTAACTAGTCTACCATATTTAACCTACTTTGATCCGCTAAACATCTAGCCCATCCATGCAACCCATATGGTACCCCTACTACGTCCTATGCTGTTAATCCATAAGCTTTAACTTATTTTTCTCAATGATATTTGTCTCACTATATAGGTATAGTAACCATACACTAGATATACCTTAATGTCCACACAATAATTCAAACAAATATGCATGTATCACTCTTTATACGTATATATGCATCCCTAGTACGCTATCAAGCATAAGGTACAACATGTACACCCCTGGGCCACCAGGTCGGACTCCCACCACCAATCCTATAATGCAAACACATAACTTAGGCGGTTATAAACATACATCCGTGGGTCATAACAATACCACATCACTCCCAACTAGACTCGAAATCAACACATATTCCCACATATGGATAATGGTCATGCAACAGTACTATGACCTGGGGAAATAATCCACCACATATTGGTCAATACTAGGGTGGAGCGCCCACTATGAGCAACCTCTAACGATAGCATATTATAGTAGGTTTGTTCACATATAGTCAATCACAAACACACACACACACAGATATATATATATATATATATATATATATATATATATATATATATGAAGTCAGCTAACGTGCATAATATCTCTCGTAGCACTAGCCTACAAAATCCCAAAGTATAACCCGACTTACTGATCTTATATAATTATTTCTTTACTTATAGTTTAACTCTATGATTATATGCTTCTCGCCAACATGTTATTCTAACCAAACACTAGCCTAGTCATCCCAAAATCCTAATATGATTTACCAATTTCTAACCAAATACTAGCATACTTGATCTTTCGATGTCGGTGTTGGTTTTTGGCCGGTCATGTTGGATAAGGGATGATTTCGCTTCGTGTCCTTGATAATGGAGTTAGGCAGATTACCACGATGGACAATGTGGGTCTAGGTAGCATGTGGTCAATATCAGTTGTCATTAATAACTTTTGCGCTTCTAATTTAGACATATTAGTAATTTTTGAGTGTTTGTGTGAGACAATAGTAGCGACACCGCGATTTTTCATGTGAGGTGCTTTTGTGTCAGCCCTTGATGATGTGAGAGGCCTCGTAAAGTGAATAATGGCCATTGAGTTAGGGACATTAATTGGGTCAAGTCAACTATGGAGGATAGGCGACTAGAACGTTATGTTTTAGCGATATTGACATATAATAAGGACACATTAAGTTCCTTGGTTAGGTACTTACGGGTAGTTAATAATAATGATGTAATTAGAATAACTTGATCCTTGGGGTAGTTTCATATCAACAGCATTTAACAGATCGATAGATATGTAGACCCGTGTCGGTCATTACTTGAGGATGTATACTCGGTTGTAGTTAATATGGTACTATCATTACGTAAGTGCTTTAGTGATTGTCGATAGAAATTTTTGTCGCATAATATATGATGAGAGTTACTAGACATTTATGGTGAGTATGTTACGTATGTAACAATGGTGGTTGAAGTGATGTAGGAGTGAACCCTATATAGTCTTTCGTAACAGGGTTTTAGAGAATATGAGGCAACTTTTGAGGAATAGGATCCCTAGTGATGTCGGTCATGTAGACTTAGAGGCTTATTCATTGTATACGACGTACTATATCCTTCCAGAGTACTTATTAATATAATTATGTGGTTTGATACCTAGTTCAGGGTATCACCCTTTTGGAAGAACGTTTTTGGACCTTTATTTGATCTCGAGGAGAGAGTTGTAAGTTAGACCTATGTTGGAGTTCTAATCAAAAGGAAAATAAGATTCTTATCTGAGTGTCATGGCCCATCCTAACAGCCTAAGTGATTATGAATGTGAGGTGGTTTCAGTGTGTGTATGATTTAAGGAAGTCCTTGGAGTGTCCTTAGGACTGATTACATGTGGCGGCATTGAAGAATAAAAAGAAACTTGTTGTGACCCTTTAAGGTGTTAAACGGTTAAAGTATATCATATGTGATAACATGTAGGATAGTATCTTTATGAGTACCTAATTGCCAAATTGCAGATATTGGGAAATCATTGGGGCAAACCTACAATAAGAGAATCATAGGTAATGAAACCCCGTCAGGTTTTTCATGACTTTTATGCTAGGGTGTGCATGGTAACCTTAGGGAACCAGTAAAATTTGGTGTCACAGAGTGCTAGTGTTCTAATTATGGTCATATTGAGGGTTATGTGATGATCAAAGGTTATTTGTCAAACTTTAAGGAGTCTAATCATATAGTGCTTTGAGAGATCATCCAATTTGATATAAATAGGTGGTGCAACCTCCAAAGGGAAATGGGATAGTTGTATCATGATTGGGCATGATGCTCGATTGTCCCAAGATGACTAGTGTAGTACTCAGTTTTAATGGTAACTAGGAAATGCATTCAGACTTAGAGTTATAATGTCATGTTAGAGATTTGAAAATGTTACCCTATAAGGGATATCGAGGCATGATTAGGTATCGACATGTGTTAACAACATAAGTTAGAATATCCCTATCATGGAAGAGACTAGTTCTTGGCATGTCTTGCCAAAACGGTAACTATTAGGACATATATCCTTGTATAGTACTTACTACCTTAGAATGCTAATGGTGATCGGTGTGCCTGTCACGTAAATTCATCTTGGGTAGAACCTGGAGATAAGGATATTAATGACCTAGTGTAGTTAGAGGTTATAATGGAGTGAATATTTAAGTTAATTGGGCACTGCCTGAGGAAACGTTTGCGATATGATCATGGTATGATAATGTCGATAATGACCTAGGTGTGTTAGGTTGGTCATGACATCACGTTGACAAGAGAAACTAGACAAGTTCCGTATTAACAATAGCATTGGGCATCTGACAATCGGAGTGGTTTTACTTATGTCAAGGATGTAATGAGGAAGCCATACCCTTAAAGAGGGAAGTCCAACATTTGAATTCCAAAAGAACAATAGGTTTATATGTTACTTTCATCTTATGGGAATAATTGATTTTTTATCCGATTTTCCACGGTTGGTGACTCGAACCAGGGTATGTGTCTAGGTTAGTACCCAGTGAGAATGTATGGTAAGATTCGTAGACTTCACAGCATGTGGTGTAGGTTCACTTTTCTTAAACCATAGTTCATTGCATGTGAATGGGATTTTCTCGAAATGGATGATCATCCTTTTAGATTATTTGTGTCCCTTTCATTTTCGATAATCGAGAATTTTATTCATGTTGTTGAGGTAGCGAGGATTTATACCATATTATGTTACGGTGTGCTTTAGCCTAGTAGAATGCCATTCAACCTCGCATGGTCATTGAAGTTCAGTAACTGGGTGTGCCCTTGTCTAAAGTATCCTTTTATGTTGCATAGATTTTTGTGCACATGTTGCTTCACATTCGACCGCATGGTTTTCTTGTAGTATCCATTTTCCTTAAGGTTAACGACCTCATAGATTGTCCAGCATGGCAATTGGTAGCTCTGGCTTTAAAGAGAAGGAAGATGAATTAAGGACATCGTATAGAGTTAGAACTAGAGGAAACATATAACATAGCGTTGTTTTGCTACAGTGAGAAAATTGGAACTTAGGATAAGTAATACTAAGATTGAAATAATTTATGATGATGGATTGGGTGTTAGTTATGTGTCGTTTTGCTCTAGGGTGAGTGTTGATCACTTATGAGTGTTGCTCCAGTAGATGTGTCGGTGTGTCTTGGGCATTGGCGATAAAGCCTTATGACTTAATTCATCTTGATCACTGGGTAAGGGGAGACTTGAAGAGTATTATGTGACTTTGATGGCTAGCCGTATTATAAGCGTATGATATATTACATGTTGAGTTCTTTTATGAAAACCCCTTTTGAAAGTGTATATTATGACTTCTTAGTAATTGAGGACTTCGATATTATAACCTTGAAAGATTCCTATAACTTAGAATAAGAGTTGGTAACCTTGGGAATTTGAGGAATTGATTGATAATTTTGAGGACAAAAACCCCTAAGGACGGAAGAATGTAACACTTGCCACCATGACTTTCATCGTACATGTATGATTTGGGGACTTGGTATGACCAATTGGGCTCAGGTCTTTTTGAGGTGAATCCTATGTCAAATTTCCATAATGTTGTGTCCCCGACACAATTGGATTGGAGTTTTTATGGCCTAACGTTGCTCAAGAGATGTTTGGATATCGTTCAAATGAAAGTTATTTTCATTCAAACAAGGTTCTAACGACTGAGAAAGAGGTCGATTTCCTTCTCTCTCTAGAATCTTGTTTCAAAGCCACGTTGGAAACAAGTGCTCAAATTTTCGAACGAGGGGGTACTTCTCATGACCCATTTATCCCTGTGATTTTTTCTCATTTGTACCTCGTTATAACTCTCATTCAAACGAGGTTAAAATTTGTTTAAATGATCGGGATAAATCTATAAAATTCTTCACAGTTTAATGCATTGTCATGACGTGGATCGTTGGATTGGATGACGTGTCGAGCTCTCAACGGCTCCGATAAAAATTTTGGATAAAGGGTTAAGGTTAGTGGAATTTGTGGGATTTAACCCTTAGGGTTTGGGGGTATTTAAATGAGGTTTTGGCTCATTTAACCCATTCCAATCAGATTTGGCCTCTCTTTATCTCTAAATCTTGGAGCTCCTCCTCCACCAACCACCACACACCACCCTAGTACCACTATCCCTCCACCCAAAACCACCATAGTTTAACCATATTCTTCCATATTTAAGTTCTTAATACCCAAATACACCACACGTTCAAGTAAGATGGGTTTTTATGGAGATGCTATTTGGGTTTTTTTAAGAAGAAGAAGAAGAAGAAGAAGAAGAAGAAAGAATGGAGTTTGAAGGGGGTTTCATGGATCATTCAAGAAGACAATCTTAGTGGAGCTAGCCAACCTTTTTAAGTCTACCTTAGGAAGTGAGAGATTATCTTCTTCTTCTACACTTGCATGTGCACGTAGGTAAACGTGTTAGAGTCTCTTTTCTTTTGTTTGATTCTTTATTACATTATTGTATTTTTCCACTGGACATTCGGCTCATTCCATCATCTTTGTTATGGTAGGTTGGGTGTAGTTCCATATTGTGAGAGCATTGTACAGTTAAGTATCTTTTTTATTTTACCTTAGTACCTCTGTACGCTTGGATTTCGGGGACGCTTCTCACGGGTGCCGCACATAGACTAATTTAAATTGGAATCGCATGCTAAACAAGTTGAACACTAATTAAATACAACTGAATTAGCAACATTCCTTAGGTTATCTCATTGCACTTCACACCTTATGCTCGGGTTGGATAGGGTTGACTATGGGTTACCCATAAATTCGAGTTAGGGCATTACAGGAAAGGATGGAAGAGAGTCACAATCAACCAAGGTAGGATGGCATCTCTTATTAGATGGTTTGTTAGATTATTTTTCATGTTACCCAACCTCAACCATTTCCAGGGATCTGCCCCCATCAAACTGAAGTTTATTGATCGTGGAGAAAGATTTACTTGCCCCGCATAAAATAAGAAAATTGAAGCTTTGATCATCCAAACCTTTGAAAAAATTAAAAATGAAAGGCTTATCATAAATACCGTGACAGGCTCAAGAGGAACCTTTGAATATGACTTTAAGGAAAAAAATCTAGCCAATATGGGTAGAGAAGGAATATCAGGTTTTGTTATTGTAGCGCATTCAGTAGGCATGGCTATGTCCTAAGATCCCCAGCTGTTATCATCAGTTTGGTTTGCATCATTATATGGAAGTGAAACATCAGCAGGATCAAGGGTCCATAGGTCTTCAACAATATTACTCGAGTTTGAAGTGGAGCTAGTCTAATAAGTGCTCTTGGAACTGGCATTGTTATTCTATAAAGGTGCCACTTTTACGCAAAGAATAAAAGAATAAGAAGAGACAAGTGGCTCGAGTCAAATACCAGAGAGTTGATTAATTCGTATGAAAATGATCTCACTATAAAAAGACACATGCTTATGTTGTATTTCCCTAGAAGTAATGATTACGTGGAGTGATGGCATGAGAACTTAAAAATTCACTAATTAATTTTTCCCCAAAAATCAATTAGTGTGGAGGATATATTTGCACCATGTTATCACAATCCAATGAGGTGTTTCCATGTGAATTATAAACCGGTAATAATAATCGAACTATAATACACTAGATCAATGGCAACTTGCATGTGTGAAACCTATCATCATTGTGGATGTAGTGTAGAAAATATATGGAAACGATCTAAATAGGGGCATTAGTGCACCTAGGTGGGAAACAATTAGGAGGTGTGACCGCCCAGCAGTTACAATGCAGTTAGGTTGCATGGAAAAAACACAATAAATAAGCACCAAGCACATAAAGGAAAGAAGGACATCCTCACCAAAAACTACATTTACTCATTTTTATCCTTTTTTTCCTTTCTTTTATTTTCTTTTAGTTTATTTATCATTTTTCTTTCATTGGAAGTAGATTGTAACATTCTTTCAAGTTTATTAAAATCTTCTTGCCATTACATTTAATTCGTTTTACTCTCTTGCTTTACAGTTCAAAGTGTAATCATTTAATTTACCACATTTGTCTTTCTTTTATTCCAAAGTTTTACTTCTACTTTAGTTTATGGAATTTATAACTTCTTTTGTTCTATTTAATTGTAGTAATATAGCACTCATAGCAAAATCATTCATAAGGGAAGCATAAGTCTTCTTAATTGAAGCATTAAACGGGACACAATCGTTTGATATTATTATAAGGGTAAGATATATTGGTTGGCAAGACCACAACCTTGCCTAGCACGCTCACAACTAAATATATTAACCAAGCCATCTAAAAACCACACAAATAGTTTTCTATTTAATAAGGAAAATTTAATAAAAACATAAACACTTTAAAAGTGTTTTAAAACTGTTTTTCTGGTTTTTAGTATTTAACAACAAAAAAAAAATTCTTCTATTTCTTTTCTTCAATTGGTGTTTAAAAAATAATAATGATAACATTTTCATGAAATAAATTATATCTTTATTTTTAAATTTTATCATATTTGGGAGAGTAATTATTATTTAAAAAACTTAAATATATGGATTTTATAAAAAAAGAAAACGAAAATGGATTATAACACAAATAATTATGAACAATTTGTTTTTAAAGAAATTTTTTAACTATTTTTAGCTGGAATAATTTATTGGATTGAAAAATCTTTTGAATTTTGTACGTTTTGTTTATTATTTTCATTTCACGATCTTGTGAGATTTCCCTCCCAGTATTTTTTCCACTTAATAGTTTAACACCCAACAATTAAGGTTAAAATGAGAATTTACATATAAAAAAAAATGTTCAAAGTTTTCACTAAAAGAATTTCATCCAAAATTGGGATGAAATGTATATTATGAAAAATATCTGATGTCAAACTTTAAACTAGATAAATTAGTGATGACCAAAGGCTGAATCACCCTTATTATTACATGTAATTTTGTGATTATTGTATATTTATTTTTGGGTCATTCGACGAAAAATCTATCAACATTTTTTTAATCAACGTTTAGTCAAAGCCTTTTTATTTTGTTACAAAAGGTCACCCACCATATAAAACACTCATTCTTTCGTCTCATATCTCAAATTCTAAGAAACAATTGTGAAAAAATATGCAAGGGATCTTTGGAAACATAAAAAATAAAGTGAATAAATCTCAAAATGTAATTAGCTCCTAAGGACTAAACATTAATTGAGCTTTGTTTTTTTTTTCTACAACACAATTGGTGTTGTAAAATAAAAGGGACAAAGAGAATCTAGAGGTCAGACACTACACCAAAAATTCCATTTTTTAAGTGTTTTAAACACTCACAAATTATTTATAACTGTGTAAAACCGTTATAAATCGTGGAGTTATATTTTGATTATAATAATCCAAATTGTTATAAATTGCCATTTGTAACGGGTTTTTGTGTAGAAAAATATGTTCTCTGCCATGTATGTGTAGCAAGTTTGTAACGGTTTTAAACTATTACTAAGTAGTTAGTGTTAATAATCGTTACAATTTAGTTAGTGTGGGGGCAAAACCATGAGGGCTCAATTCTCGGTAGCCCAAATAGGCCCAATACGCTGTCGCGGTCAAATTCAATGTCACATGGATAAACATAAGAATGTATTACGTGGATAATTAACGACACGTATAGTTACTTAAATTCTGGGAGGAGATAAACAGGAATCACCAACAAGGCAATCGAGAGTTAGTAGAGTTATTTATAAAACTCAACTGCTTTTTATTGCTATAAATATAACCATCACCCTAGGGCAATGGGGCATGTAATTTTGATCCTCTGACAAATTAATAAAAACTAAGAAACCTCTCCATGGACATAAGCAATTGCTGAACCACGTTAATATTGCGTGTCGTGATTATTTATCACTCCTTTATTTCCTTTGCTCTTTAGAAATATTTAATTTTAATTTCTTGCACTCACAATTGGCGCCATCTGTGGGCAACGATTTCTTTTCTCAAAAGCAACTTGGAATGAAAGAGTAAACACAACGTCTTATCACCCAGACAATGCACCCATTGTTGGAGACCTTCGAGTTGATATATTTATACTTAAAGTCAGATATGAGATTGATCCAGATAGAAATCCTTGATATGTCGAGAAGATAAGTTTTTTTAGTAGAGCAATGAGCAGCCTAGATCAACACTGATCCCACAGCTAGTCGACACCTATGAGGAACGACTCTACCAGCAAGAGGAGGCAAATAACCTCCAAATGGAAGAAAATTCACATCTTCAGTGACGATATGAGAATATGTAGAAATAACTCTATAAGGGGAGAAGCAAACACCGTGGGTGAACCCCTAGGGCTTAGGCGAGTAAAACTCATAGCCGAGGAAGGAGTACTACATGCGAGCCTGATCGTTTGGAGCATAGGGGTCATCTGATAAGACGAAACTAGGATGAGGAATGTTATAGGAAGTATATAAGAAGATTGGTCGAAAGAGAGATCGATCAACACCCATCACATCAAGGAGTTAGATATGAAAAAGAGCAAATAAGATGGGCCCTCATTACGCATATGCAGTCCCCCTTTTCAAAATAAATTGAGGAGGAAGAGCCTCTGAAGAAGTTCAAGGCTAAAAGGTTTAAGATTTATGATGGAAAGACTGGCCCCATAGATCATTTTCACTAGTAAAGGCAAGCGATGACTCTATGGAATCACAATGATGCTCTTATATGTGAGGTATATCCATCTAGCCTAGGAGATGTTACCCAGAAGTGGTTCGAGAGGTTATCCCATAACTCAGTTAAGATCTTCAAGTCCCTTACAAAACCATTCACAGCTCGATTTATAACTTGAAGCTCATATCTGAAGACTCCTTGCCATGAGGAAGAATCCATAAGAGACATTACGAGAATATGCCAAAAGCTAAGTGGAAGATTTCTCGAAGAGGGTGGTCGTAGCATCATTCAGATTTGCTTCTACCTCATCTCTATGTTGCACCAATATCTCACTACAAAGGAAGCAGACACCATTAATGATATCATGTCGCTTATTGAGAATTATACCAAGGTGCAAGACGTGATCAAAACTAACCCATGAGAAAATTATAGTGCAAAGGCAACCAAAGGAAACGACAAGGAAAATACCCCCAAAATGGGAACACAAATAATAACAAAGAATCTAAGAATCGATGCAAGGCAGACTCATCCATGGCATTCAATGACATTAATGAAATTTTTAAAGAACAAATTTATAAAATCCTAGTTAAAATCAAGGACTAACAATTCTTCAAGTGGCTGAAGAAGATGGGAGGTGATCCGAGAAACAGGAATGAATTACGATGAACCTACCACAAGGAGAATAGTCACAAGACAAAGAATTGAAATGCCTTAAAATTCTACTCGGAGGAGGTAGCCCCGGCGGGGCATCTGAATGAGTATAAATAAGGTTGATCAAGTCGCCACCAATGGTGACCCTAAACTAGATAATAAGTTGTACGACAAACTAGGGCACCAGTTTGCCATTATTCACAAGGCATCTGACGCCAAGTAGATCCAGAGAAATGTAGATTGAATTGAACTTAAAAAGGTCACCGCTCTAATGGATGCCTTCCAGATTGATCCTGCCAAAAGCCAAGCTGGAAAACACAAGTGACCATAAGATGTGGATTATAACATGCACATAGTCTTCATAGAAGATGATTTGATCGGGGTAAGAACCCCACACTATGACAACCTAGTAATCACTCTCAAGATTGAAAATTAGTATTTGGATAATCTACTAGTGTATCAAGGTAGTTCCTTAGAAGTGATGTACCTGGAGATTTTTTACGTGCTTAAATTAAAAATGACAAACCTGAAAGAAGTGATTATCCCACTGATCGACTTCACGGGAAAGATAACCATGTTGTTGGTAAAGGTAGTCCTGCTTGAACACATTGAGTTTCTGGTGGTGGACATTGATTCACCTTACCACTCTATCCTCGAGATAAGGATGGTTGAATTCCATGAGAGTGGTACATATGACACCTCGCTCAAAATAATAACGGGTGGCCAGCCCTATACTATAATAATTCAGGAATCTCAAGTGGATCATTCTCAGCATCAACTGTCGAGACTAAATAAACATGGCTAACTACCCACTACTAAAATAAGTGGATGCCATAAATTTTAAAACATACAATGAACATCAACAAACCAACAACATAATAACTAGTAAACATGATAACATATGCACACGGCTATGATAAAAAGAAATAATTATATATTACACCATAAGTACACAAAAAGGAAATACCCGAATATGCTGTCGGGTCACAGACAATACAAAAATCCTAAGAAGAGAAATAGAAAATGCTACAAAAAGACCTTGGGTATAAACCCGATATACAAAATGAATCCTATCAAGATTTACAATGATAGGAAGTAGCTAACAAAATCCCATAACAGTCTACATCTGGTACAGCTCGAAGACACTGGATAGAAAAACATCATTTGTATCCTTGTGGTGGGACACCTATAATATATTAAAATATATGTATAGTAAGAGAGAAGTATAAACAGGTCACAGCCCGAGGTGTGAAAACAATATTAGCAAGTGTATTAAAATGCATAATAATTATAAATGAACTTTTCTATGAATAAAGTGGAGTCACACTCTCTTGGAACTCCATCTCACCCCTCAATTAAAGTGCGCACCTAAACGTATGAACGTGAATCTCAACTAAGCTACCCTAGCCATTCTAGGGACGATTCAGTACTAACCTACGCCAAATCTACACTCGCATAACCCATCATCTAAAACATAGCCATAAACTCCTAATTTTACCCTAAACCAAGTGTACATCTAAACTAATGTTAAAATATATATATATATATATATACCTCTTACTAGAATTTATCGGATTCTAGTCATTAACTTAAACAAGTTATTAGCATCAAAGTAATCACACGTCATCTTTTTATTCTCATAAAGCATTGAATCACTATAACACATAAAGTTGAGTACAAATGACTAAACTTCTCCCAACTCTCAACATTGCACTGCGTTTCGTGCGTGGGACGTCTCGCAAAGCGAAATCCAAACAAGGAACCCCCCGATACACTACTCCTTAACAATGTTCATCGTCGAGATCCATTATGTCCTCGGTACACAATGCATATAACAACAGCTAATTGTATATAATACTACTCTAAGTACCTAAATAATTTATCACACAGTACCTTCAGGGTCTATATAACATTACTCTAGCTATAGAACACGATCATTCAACCCTAACAAGTAAGTACACATAACACGCTTAGCGTACACTTAAATATCCAAAACAAAATCACTTATGGCTATAAAAATACTTCACAATGCTATCATATTCCAGGAATTACTCACTTTATCCTGGGTTACCAGCCATCGGACTATTATCACACCGCCCTGGTAATAAGAAGAATCAGAACGTACAGGAAGCGGTCATAGTTACGAACCTGAAAGTGAGAATGAATCATACCCAAGACATCTCACCTAGAATAATCATCACACAATAACTGAGGAACAACTATGACCTGGGGACTATACGCTTCCTGCTCCTCAAGTCAGGGGCCTCACCCACATTGCGCAACTTCCCATGATAGCACCTTAGGGGTATGCTCATACAATAAGTACATATAGATATCATTCACACAAGATATACATATGATCACATCATATGTACAAACCATCACGCAAGGTATATACATTTAAGCCATATATATACATACTATCTCACGTCCGTATGCATGAAATAAATGAATTCGGCTATAAGTATATAACTCTCATTGTACTACCTGTTACTATAATGCATACCTTCCCAAATAAAATTATAATACGATTGCTCACTTTGACCTACTCATCACTCCCACCTATAATATTAATAGTCTCCAAAATTGATCTACATTACGAATATTATCGCATAACCAAATGTATTTAACACTCAAATTAATATAATCCAACTATCTTTTAGTCCTACTCTCATTTCCTTAATAAGAGGGGCACCACACCCTCATGATCCATTCCTAAAATAGGCCCAAATACTTCCTTACTCTCCTAAGGTAATCAATCTCTTGATATTATAACTTAAACCTCTATAATACATTGACTACGAAGGTACCTAAGTTTTAGACCCAAAAGAAAAGGGGTGTAAATAAAATCCCATTTTTGGGCTAGAAACAGAGTATCGATCGACCCGCCCCTGACCCCCGATCGACCGCGGTTCTGAAATTTGCCTTGGGAAGGAAGCAGTAGGCTTTTACCTTAAGGCGCGATCGACCGGCTTCCTGGCCGCGGTCTACCGACCATACCCGATATTTCGGCCCTTTTTCATTTCGGGTGAAACCTAACCCTCTAAAAACCTAATAAACCATCCTCTAACCATTAATCTTCATCCCAATCATGTTTCTAACAATAAAACTCATACTAAAAATCAACCCAACATTTTATACAACCTCAAATTCATGTATACACCTCAAATGCAAGATTTAACTAAAATATTGGTTTTGATATATAAACCCAAAATCCATATTTTATCCACAATTCATGAAATAGATTACACACATAGATTATTTAGCAAGTTTAATCACTTGCCTTAAAGTTGTAGAGGTTGAATCTTCCTCGAAATCGCGTATTGGCCAAAATCCCCAAGCTTGTCTCCTCTTTCTCTCACCCTATTTTCTTCTCTCTTTGTCTGTAGGGTTTTCTCTTTCTCAAAAAAAAAATATTGACTTCTCATGATCCCTACTTAAGCCTCATCTCCCAATTGCCCAACTTTAAATGATAATACACACTTTAAATGACTCGTTTACTCCAATTCGAGTCAAACTAACTTAAAATATTTTGGAACCTAAATAAAACCCAAGTACAATCATTTTGACTATCTCGACCCATCTGGGATCAACCGCGCACTCAAAATCGTCATTCGAAATACTTTATAATATCCTCAAATTTTGACCTCAATTGCCCAATTTAAAATTCTCCAATTTAGATAAATTTTATTTCTCCCAAATAAATTAAAATCCTTAGTCCTAGAAATCACGGGGTATTACAGACTTCCCCCTTTATAAGAATTTCATCCCCAAAATTTAGTTAAGCCTAGTACTCCAAACCTCAACTAGTTCCTACGTCACCTACCCTCAAGATCACTATACCTATTTCTCCCACTTCTCATGGCGAATTATAATATTTATAATCAAATCAATTAACCATGGTGCCCATACACCCTGTACCCAAGCTCAACTCGTATAAACATAACCCGTCTACACTTAGCCTCAAGTCGTAAAATAACTTGAAATAAATTAATCCATTATAACTTACTAAATAAATAAATTTTTTTAAATATCCGAAGAATTAACTCTCCTCAATTCCTGGCATTCGCTACTTTCATGCGGGAGAGGTCTCGTAAGCGAAATTCAAACAAGCAACCCTCCCAATACACTACAGTGTAGCTCTGTTGGGGATTTAGATCAGTTAGACCAGGACCAAAGTTTTAAAAAATACTTTTTTTGAATCATTTTGCTATTGCCCGAAGGCCTATACAACAATGTAATATATATAAAAAAAAAAGTTTATGTCTTTCGACCCACAAATCAAATACCTTATGCCCAACACACAAGGCGTCAACAATTACAATATTCTTACCAACTTTCTAATTCTCAACACGCACACAACCATGAGCTAAAATTCCTAGCTCAACAATGATCCCACTAAACCCTGAATCTCTTCAGTAATAAAAATCCTTTACATTATAACATTGATGATGCTGTAAATAGCACCACCCTTCAAGGTGTTTGTAAGCTCAAATCAGTGATAACAATAGCACCTCAAGTATATAATAAATATAAGAGATTGGGATGAGGATAAGAGGATGAACACCAATATATAAGTGGTTCAGCCAATTAGGCCTACGTCCACTGTGCAAGTGAGTGAATAAGGTCACTAAAATAGGGCACTAATGGCCATGGATACAATCTTTCAATATTTCTCTCTCTACTATATAATTTGACAGAGTTTAGCTAGGGTTGTAATTTTGGGATCCATTTTCAAGGTAGGAGAGAACAAGTATATATAGTGTTTGGGGGATGTAATGTACCCCCCATGCATGCAATGAGCATGTGTGTATTGATCTAGTCAATCTAATGAAGACATTTGTCACTATCACATGTAAAGAATGATGATGAAATATTCTCCCACGTGAGGGGATTGATTTAGTTATAACTGATTTTATCCATATGTTCTTATCCTCGCATATGCTTATAAATGCTCGGCCTTTCCCTTGACTGGTACAACCTCATCCTAGAAGAGTACGAGGTTAATAAAGTCTGACTGTTGCCTCATTCGAGGTTATTCATGATGACCTCGGCCAGGTAAACTGGCCGAGGCTAGGTTGGAAGAGATGTAACGTCAGCCTGGGCCTATGATAGGGCTTCCAATTGGTTCCCCCATGTAACACTATTAATCTCGATCGTTGATTGTAATGTCGGCTGAGGCCGATACTACTGTTGGAGGGTGGTTGAACCCGCAAGTCCTTGCATACCTCAATGCCCAGTCGAGGTTGATGTATGAGGTAGATATGATGTCAGTTGTGGACGACTTGATGGATAACTGACCCCATGAGTCATGTAGACCTCGGCTATTGCCTATTTGAAGGATAACTAGTAACGTCAGCCGTAGCCGACCTTATGCTATACGAGATCACTGATCGTCAGTCTTGAGCCCTTGTTATCTCAGCCGTTATGCTGGCCAAGGTTAGTGCCTCCGAGATGTCAGGTACATTTTGGTCATATAAATCACCCCTATCCTTTAGTTACCTTTATAAATAGGTGACTAAGGGGTGTGCAACTCCAAGGTTGTTCTTCCTTGCATGCTAATATTTCTTTGACAAGTGTCAACTACTGAAGTGGATAGCGTGCTTGACAAGCGTAATGACGTTGATTTTCTTTTAGGCTCCCAAGGCAATGATGGGCCTTGGGAGGCGTGCGATCATATTTAAGGGTTTAAATTCCATTTCTTTCTCTTTCTTCTTTATATCTCTCTTTCTCCCGCCTTGGTTATATTTTTCAACTTTCTCTCTCTACAAGAGCTTGGCTGCTGCATTTCAGAGATTTTATTATTTCCATTCCTCTTCTCCTTCATTTCTCACTTCGACAGGTATTGTCTCCACTCTACTTTGCCATTTTCAGTCTTTAATTCTTATTTTTTTCATTTTCCGGTGAGTTTTTTTTAGGTTTTTCCGCACTGTTTTGCATTTTTCTGTGACTGTTTGGGTTTTCTGGTGGCTTTTGTTCTTGACTATTCTTAATTGTTCTTGCTCAAAATCCCAGTTTGATCCTTAGTTAGGTTGAGTCAAGTTGTTTGTTTTTGGTTTAGGGTCCCAAATGTAAGGTTGTCTTCCTATGCTCAAACCTCTTTATAAACTCATAGAAGATTTCCCCTTTCTAAGGGATAAGACCTTTGCCAAAATTAGGCAAATAGAGCTATCCCAAAAGGAAGCTCATAGGGCTGAGGCCTTTCCCCTCAGACGTATCTTTCCCCCGCCTCTGAAGGTGGTATACCCTGAACCAGCCGAGACTGCTGAGCCATTTGAGGATCCGATTGATCCCTCTCCTATGTCTGAGTCTGAGTCATCCACCTCAGACCCTATGTCTATATATTTATTCCAAGAGGCAATGGATTTCTCCATTAGGCAAGATCAGGTCCCGGATCAAGTCGAGGTCCAAATTCGTGCCTCGTCCCATTACGGTTCCAACACTTCACGAACTTCTTTCGATGTTGAAGTTATGGGGCCGAGTGTGGCTGTACCACCACCTATTGATGCTATTCCCCTGTCGGCTACCACAGGGGTTGAGTTCGCTCAGAGGTTCCCTAATGGTGATCCTATGCCTTCCCAGGCCGACGTTGCTAGGGATGAGGATAACGGTCATGAGAGTGACATTGACACCTCGGAGGCAGTCGAGATAGAGAGTACTGTCAATGAGTTTGACCTTTTAGCCTTTAGGCACCTTTATTCCATAGGCCCTTCTATCAAACTTAGGAGACCTCTAAGGGATGATAGGGCCTTTGGTGGCCGAGATGGGGAAATTTGTGTATACGAGAAAATGTTTAAGTTAGGATTTCGTCTCCCCATCCATCCAACAATTAGGGCCATATTATCCCATATTAACCTGGCCCCTTTCCAATTATCCCGCAATTCTTGGAGGGTGATGATTGGAGCCATCATTATATGGATGGTAGTCCATCACTCAGACCTTCCTATTAGGGTCTTCACAAGGTGCTACGTGCCCTCCTCTGCCAGAAACCATCAGAGCTACTACCACTTCCTAGCGAGAAAGTCTAATAAGAAGATGTTGTTGCTTACCCAAACCTCAAATCATAATTATAAACCATGATACTTCTTTGTCTCAGGGGCATGGGAATTTGGTACTTGTGCCCCCTCTTCATCGCTACAGCCAAGGACCCCTCTGAGGTGGGGAAAACTGTCACTGAAGTCGACCCTAGGTTAAGCCAAGATAACCTACAAAAGGTCAAAGACCTTCAAGATCAGGGGGAGATTGGTTGGATAGTCAAGTACGAGCATCTGATGACCCCCTAGTACCTCTTTAAGATTGGCCTAGGGGGAAGTCCTTTAGCTGAGCTTCGTAAGTGTTTATTTTGTTAAGTTGTACCTCTAATATTTTAATGTCTCTAATTTACTAACTCAGACATATTTTTTACAGAACGCCCAGAAGGTATATCAAATAACCTGTGGGACATGTCTGCACTAAGCCTGATCAATTTGGTGAAGAAATCTGGGCTCAATGCTTCTCCTCCTCCCCCGTCTATGCAAAACGTTGGCATTTCTAAGGCCGATGCTATAAAAAAAGAGGAAATCCTCTACCACTACCCAGAGGATCAGAGGCTAAGAAAAGCCCAAAAGGGTGATCGTGCCATCCCCATCTCGTTTGATGACGCATTGGTTGCTCGTCTGTAGCAGCTAAAGATCAGTGATAGCCTTATAGGTCATGGTCTGAAGGCAATGGATACCATTGGCTCTGTGATGATCGATGTTGATAAGCGTTTCCTACTCTCTCTAGATACTCCTCTACTGGCCGAGTTTTGCCTTCACTAGTCCATCCAGGTAGATATTTTAGCTTTTTTGGTACCAAGTGTAACCTCGTCCTTAATTTTGGTTGTCTTGATCTCATACATCTGACTTTTTGTTACAGGGTATCCTGTCTATGCACTAGTTTTTTGACTGGACCCTGAGGAAACTGCCCCTTATTAAAAAGGGAAGAGAGGCCCAAAAGGTGGAGGCCTCTCTAAATGCTGAGGTTGAACGTCTGAAGACAGCCTTGGCTGAATCTGAGAGTAAAGTAAAGAAGTGGGACAGGGACATTATTAAGCTCTAGAAGGACCACACCTCTGCCCTGAAGTCCAAGGACGACGTTCTTCAACAAAAGGTTGATGCTGCAATGAAAGTTGCCCTTGAAAATGCCTTTGAGAAGATCTTGTAGGAGTACAAGGTCTCTGACTAATTTATTAGCTTGGGCTTTGAATACCTTGAAAGAGGTGTTAAAGCTATAGGTAAATGGGCAGCCTTCAAGGAAAAGGAATCAGGGTGCCTGACAACCTCGGACTTTATTGGTTTGGGTTTTGCTAACCCTCAGTTTGCTCAGGCCTTACAAGAGGTTGAGGAGGAAGCTGTTCCTCCGGCCGACACCGCACCACTGGAGGTTACCGAGATTGAGGATGCCAACCCTCAAGATGATGCGGCCGAGGTTAGTAACGTCGACCAAGAAGATGGGGCCGAGGTTACCAACCCTGTTACTGCACACACCTAGTCCATGATTTATGAAGCTTTTACACCTGTAATTTTTATTTCTCATCTGTAATTGTTTGTAACCTCTGATAACATTCTCTTGCACAATTTGACTTGTAATTCTAACTTCTTCATGTTATAACATCTTTTTTAGAGGATTTTGCTTCTTTTGATGAATGATCCTTTGAATAGTTTTATATGTCATGCAATGGTCTTTGAATTAAGGTCTGAAGTTTCAATATAATGGTGTGTACATCACTAAACTATGATGTTACCCTTGTAATTTATCACCAGATTCACGATTATAACGTTTGAGGTCATCAAATTAAGATGTTATCCTCATAAATTTCACCTAATTAATGATGTTTAAGGTCTGAGGTCATCCAATTATGATGTTTCACCACAGACCTTGTCACCAAATTATAATGTTTTAAGGTCTCAAGTCATCAAACTAAGATCTTACCCTCATAATTTTCACCAAATTAATGATGTTTAAGGTCCGAGACCATCCAAGTATGATGTTTCACCTCATACCTTGTCACCAAATTATAATGTTTTAAGGTCTGAGGTCATCAAACTAAGATGTTACCCTCATAAATTTCACCAAATTAATGATGTTTAAGATCTGAGGTCATCCAAATATGATGTTTCACCTCAGACCTTGTCACCAAAATATGATGTTTTAAGGTCTGAGGTCATCAAAAAAAGATGTTAACCTCATAAATTTCACCAAATTAATGATGTTTAAGGTCCGAGACCATCCAAATATGATGTTTCACCTCATACCTTGTCACCAGATTATGATGTTTTAAGGTCTGAGGTCATCAAACTAAGATGTTACCCTCATAAATTTCACCAAGTTAATGATGTTTAATATCTGAGGTCATCCAAATATGATGTTTCACCTCATACCTTGTCACCAGATTACGATGTTTTAAGGTCTGAGGTCATCAAACTAAGATGTTACCCGCATAAATTTCACCAAATTAATGATGTTTAAGGTTTGAGGTCATCCAAATATGATGTTTCACCTCAAACCTTGTCACCAGATTATGATGTTTTAAGGTCTGAGGTCATCAAACTAAGATGTTACCCTCATAAATTTCAACAAATTAATGATGTTTTAGGTCTGAGGTCATCCAAATATGATGTTTCACCTCAGACCTTGTCACTAAATTATGACATTATAAGGTCTGAGGTCATCAAACTAGGATGTTACCCTCATAAAGTTCACCAAATTAATGATATTTAAGGCCCGAGGTCATCCAAATATGATGTTTCACCTCAGACCTTATCACCAGATTATGATGATTTAAGGTCTGAGGTCATCAAACTAAGATGTTGCCCTCATAAATTTCACCAAATTAATGATGTTTAAGGTTTGAGGTCATCTAAATATGATGTTTCACCTCAGACCTTGTCACCATATTATGATGTTTTAAGGTCTGAGGTCATCAAACTAAGATGTTACCCTCGTAAATTTCACCAAATTAATGATTTTTAAGGTCTGAGGTCATCCAAATATGATGTTTCACCTCAGGCCTTGTCACCAGATTATGATATTTTAAGGTTTGAGTTCATCAAACTAAGATGTAACCCTTATAAATTTCACTAAATTAATGATGTTTTAGGTCTGAGGTCATCCAAATATGATGTTTCACCTGAGACCTTATCACCAAATTATTATGTTTGAAGGTCTGAGGTCATCCAAATATGATGTTTCACCTCAAACCTTGTCACCAGATTACGATGTTTTAAGGTTCGAGGTCATCCAAATATGATGTTTCACCTCATACCTTGTCACCAAATTATGATGTTTTAAGGTCTGAGGTCATCAAACTAAGATGTTACCCTCATAAATTTCACCAAATTACTGATGTTTAAGGTCTAAGGTCATCCAAATATGATGTTTCACCTCAGACCTTGTCTCCAGATTATGATGTTTTAAGGTCTGAGGTCATCAAATTAAGATGTTACCCTCATAAATTTCACCAAATTAATGATGTTTAAGGTTTGAGGACATCCAAATATGATGTTTCACCTCAGACCTTATTACCAGATTATGATGTTTAAAGGTCTGAGGTCATCAAACTAAGATGTTACCCTCATAAATTTCACTACATTAATGATGTTTTAGGTCTGAGGTCATCCAAATATGATGTTTCACCACAGACCTTGTCACCAAATTATGAGGTTTTAAGGTCTGAGGTCATCAAACTAAGATGTTACCCTCATAAACTTCACCAAATTAATGATGTTTAAGGTTCGTGGTCATCCAAATATGATGTTTCAACTCATACCTTATCACCAGATTATGATGTTTTAAGGTCTGAGGTCATCCAAACATGATGTTTCACCTCAGACCTTGTCACAAAATTATGATGTTTTAAGGTTTGAGGTCATCAAACTCACAAAATTATGATGTTTTAAGGTCTGAGGTCATCAAACAAAGATGTTACCCTCATAAATTTCACCAAATTAATGATGTTTAAGGTCTGAGGTCATCCAAATATGATGTTTCACCTCAGGCCTTGTCACCGGATTATGATGTTTTAAGGTCTGAGGTCATCAAACTAAGTTGTTACCCTCATAAATTTCACCAAATTAATTCAATCCAAACAAAGTATTGACATAGGAACTGCTCTTCTCATTAATATTATCTTCATAACATGATACATTTACATAAAAATAATTACAACATTATATGTAGTACTTGTTCAGGTGATCAGCATTCCATGGATTGGAGAAAGGTTCCCCCTCGAGATTTTTTAGTCGGTAGGTACCGAGTACAACCTCATCGACAACTTTGTAGGGACCATGCCAATTCGAGTGAAGCTTGTTTGTCTTGTGCAACGTCTTCTTCAGCACCAGGTCTTCTATAGCTATAGGTCTTGATTTCACCCTTCGATTGTAGAGCTTTGTTGTTCTCTGTTGGTGTCCTTACCGTTGTTCTGTAGGACCATAACACTTCATAAACCTCTTCTGTACATCTCCAATTGGCCTCTTCCAACCTCTTCTTAATCCCATCGAGGATCATTCAGTTCGTGACCTCAGTCTGCCCATTTTCCTGGGGTCGTCCAGGAGAAGAGAAAAACTACCTAATCCTAACTCTCTCGCAGTATTTCTCCAAGGAAGAATTCTTGAACTGGGTTCCGTTGTCTGAGATGAGGGTGTTCGGATGACCATACATGCATATAATGCTCTTCTAGATAAATTGGAAGGTTTTCTGCTTTATAATCATGATCATGGGCTCAGCCTCTACCCACTTGGAGAAGTAGTCAATCGCTACTTTCAAAAATCGGTAATTATTCACAGCCCTTGGCAATGGTCCCACCAAGTCAATCCCCCGTACCAAAAATTTCCAAGGGGAACTAATCGATGCCATAGGTTGATGAGGGATAGTGGAGAATCTCTGCACTTGTCACACCTCTTCACGTAAGCTGCAGCGTTCTTAGCCAAGGTCGGCCATCAATATCCCTGCATAATTATCCTCTTAGCTAAAGGTCTTCCTCCTATGTGACTAGAGCAATAACCCTCGTGTATATCCTGTAGGATGCGAGGGACCTCTATGGGATGGACACATCTGAGAAGAGTCAGTAGAAACCCTTTCTTATATAGGACCTCTCCTACTATTAAGAACTTTGCAGCTCTGTACCTTAATTTCCTCCTTTACAGCTTTGATTTTGGCATCTTTCCCTCTCTGATATATCTGATGAGGGGGTCCATCCATGAGGCTCTTAGGTTTAAGTTGAGGCAAGAGCTAGCAACCTCTTCTTCCTCAATGGTCGGTTTGAGAAGGATATCGATTGGTACTGTCCTTCTGATGCTTGTCCTTATTGCTGAAGCAAACCTTGCTAGTGCATTTTCATGGTTGTTGTTTTGTCGAGGTACCCGCTTCATCTTCACCTCTTCGAAGCCTTATAGCATCATTCTTACCCTCTTTAGGTATTTGGCCATCCTTTCATCCTTGGCCTCATATACTCCAAGTACTTAGTTGACAACCAACCACGAGTCACAGTGAAGTAGGAGTCGGCCAACTCTGAGGGCTTTTACTAAGGAGAGGCCAACTATCAAGGCCTCATATTTTGACTCATTATTTGATGCTTTGAAGTTGAACCTTAGCGCATATTCAACATCTGTACCATCCAGAGTTGACAGTATCAGCCCTGCACAGCTTCCACTTTTGGAAGAAGACCCGTCAACAAAGAGGTTCCAAACATCTTTATTGAAAGAGAAGCTCCACTCTGACATGGTTCCTTGCTTGAAGAGGTAACTGTCTTCCTCATTCTCAGTTATTCCATTTCTGGCTTTGCTGGATACAACCTCTTCTGGGTCTCGAAAGACATAACTGTTTGATCCCTCCGAAATCTCTCAATTATTCTTAACATCAGCCTCTTCCTATGTGAACTCAGCAACAAATTATGTGGGTGCCTGCCCTTTAATGGCCACCCTGGGTTGATAAATAAGGTCATACTCTCCCAACTCGATAGCCCAGGTCATCAATCTACCTGACTTCTCAGGCTTGTGGAGGACTTGCCTTAGTGTGGAGTCGGTGAGGATGACTATAGAGTGGGCTTGGAAATAGGGTTTCATCTTCCTGTAAGCGTGTATCAAAGTGTAATCCAACTTCTCCATTCGAGGATAGTTCTATTCAGACCCCTGAAGAGACTTACTATTGAAGTATATGGGCCTTTGTACCCTAACGTCTTCCCATACTATGGGTGCACTTATAACTGACTATAAAACTGCTAGATAGACATACAACTTCTTTCGAAGAATGGGCCGAGATAAGATCAGTGTGGATCTGAGGTAGGACTTGAGCTGTTTAAAAGACTTGTCGCACTCTTCATCCCATTCGAAGGCCTTTCTAAGCACTTTGAAAAATGAAAGACACTTGTACGTAGCTCTGGAAATAAACATGTCGAGTCCTGCAACTCTTTCGATAAGCCTCTGAATGTCTTTTATACTTATCGGTGTCTTCATATCAAGAAAATCCTTGATCTTTTCGGGGTTGGCCTCTATCCCCCTCTGGTTGATGATGAATCTAAGGAATTTTCCAGCTCCTACTCTGAAGACACACTTGACAGGATTGAGTTTCATCATGTATGAGTCCATGGTATCAAAATTTCTCTCCAGATCTGCTACATGGGTGCATGCCTTCAAGCTCTTAGTCAACATATCATCTACATATAGATCCATGGTCTTGCCAATTTGATCTTCAAATATCTTATTTACAATATGTTGATACGTTACCCCTTTATTTTTCAATCTGAAGGGCATGACCTTATAGCAATAGGTCCCCTTATTTGCGATGAAGGTTGTCTTCATTGAGTCTTCAGAATCTATGAAGATCTGATTATAGCCTGAATACGTGTCCATAAAGTTCAAAAGTTCACGCCCTGCCGTGGCGTCTACCATTTGATCGATCATCCTCCATTTTCCGTTGGCTTTGGGAACAATGACGGTGTATGAAAACCACTCTGGGTATATGACCTCCCTGATGAATTATGCATGCTCTAACTTTCTAACCTCTTCCCTGATGACATCATACTTTTCCCTGGAGTAAACTCTTTATCTTTGTTATATTGTCTTAGCATATTCTATCACGTTGAGTTTATGGCACATAACCTCCGGGTCGATGCCAGGCATGTCTGCGTGGCTCCAAGCGAAGACACTCTATCTCTTTTTCAAAAATCTTATCAGCTCTTCCTTGATCTTCGGTCTTAAGGCCTTGCCAATTTGGACAGTTTTTTCTGGTTCATCCTCATTTAGGACGATGGATTCTACCTCTTTCGCGGCCTCTCCTTTCTTCAACTTTGTTTCGTCCCTCGAATTAAGTGTATCAATGTTATACGTTGTTGTTGCCCTCTTATGGGCCTCTCTCTTTTACCGAGTTAAAGTAGCATTCTCGTGTCGTAGTCTGGTCACCTTGCACTTACCCTACCCCATAGGGGGTCAGGAATTCAGCATTTGGTGAACCCTCGATGGCATGGCCTCAAACTCTTTAAGGGCTACTCGTCCTATGATGAGGTTGTATGCCGAGAAGACATTTTCATCCAGAACGAAAAAATTGATCTTTCGGGTCAACCTTTTAGTCCACTCGTCTCCTATTCGTACATCTATCTCATACATGCCTAAGGGGTGGACCTTCTTTAAGCTGAAGCCAATCAATGGATGATGATCGGGAACCAAACTAGATTTGTTGAGGCCTAGGCTTTTAAAATAGGGCCAGAACATTACATCTTCTGAGATTCCTCCATCTACGAGGATTCTCTGTACCTCACATCCATGCACTCTTCTTGTAACTAGGTCATCGTGTGGAGCTAAGATACCTTTAAAATGAAGTCGAGAGAACCCAACTATAAGAGTATCCATATCTACCTTCTTCCTTTTCTGCTTAGCCTCTGAAGACGCCAGATTCACAACCTCCACTTTGGTTACTGACTTAGCCTCTGCGACATGAGCTTTATGGTCGGCTACTTCAGAGCCACCCCCTACTAGTCCTCCACATATGGTATTAACACCGAAAGGGATCATTTCAACCATCTTCATAGGGGCATTGTCATCTTTTGGTGGCATGTCTGCATCATCCTCATCATTAACATCTGAGTCATCATCCCTTCTCTCTGGTGTGTTATCTCGACATATGTCGTTTCTCTTCTTTTTAGGGTCATCTTTTCCCCTCTTAGGAGCCTTACCATCGACATACTTCCTCAATTTTTTGGACTTTAAAATCTTCTCGATTTTATCCTTCAAAGCGATGCACTTGTCTGTCATATGGCCATAGTCTTGGTGGAACTCACAGCATAAATTTATGTTCCTCTTATACAGAGGAGCCTTCAGCTTCTCCGGCCATCACAGAGACCGATCATTCATGATCTCGTTGAGGATGTGTTCGCAGCTCATATTTAGAGGAGTATAATGTGCAAACTTGTCATCTGCAGACCTCTTTTTTCCATCTTTCTTTCTTTGGAACTTCCCGCTTCCACTTATGTTCTCATCCTCATACTTTGTGGCCATAGCCTCTTCAGCGTTCATGACCTTTCATGCAGTTTCCAATAGCTCTGTCATGGACTTGGGAGGGTCTTCCGCAATCTTCCATAGCAACTTCCCCTTATTCCAAGAATTTGGTGTGGTCCTTCTGGAGTCCCCCTATGAGGGTTTTCATGGCTATATTATCTTCATAGTCTTCAACCTCTAAATATTATTTGTTGAATCTAGCAATGTAGTCGCTTAGGCTCTTGTTCTTGCCTTGCTTGACGTACAACAAATGGGTGGTCTTCTTTTGAGGCCTTACCCCAAAATAGAAATTATGAATGTACCGTTTAGACAAGCCCTTAAAGTTCTCAATTGAGTTCTTCGGAAGAGAGGTAAACCAGATGTGTACAGCTCCCGTCAAAGTCCCAGAGAAGGCCCGACACTTCATCTCATCTGGGATTGAATAAATATCCATCGCAGACTGGTACATCTCAATGTGATGTACAGGGTTGGTACTACCATCATACTTAGGAGACACCGTAGGTGGCTAGAATTTGGCAAGAGTTGGGAAGCTCACGATTCTAGCCACGAATGGCGAACCCTCTGAGAAACCTCTTTGCAATGGGCCTTGGCTTTTGGTGAGGTCCCCTATCTTCTCTCCAAGACGTTGAATGGAGTCATTCCATGGCTTTGCAATGTTGGCCTGGCCGAGGTTATCCCCATCCACCTCCAAGGGGTGGACTGAGGGTTCCAGTCGCTGCACAACGTTGGTTGTTGACCTCCTCTTGATCCATGTCTCAGCCTTGATGAGGTCGGCCATATTGGGTTCAACCATGATGAGGCCGATGTTCCCCCTCTTCCCTTTGTGAGCCTGCTGCACTTCTTGACCTGGATAACCTCTGCCTCGGGTCATTTACTGGGTCGAGCCTTCAAAAGGTCGACCCCCTGCTCAAGCGATCAAAAGTTGATCCTCTCTTCTGGGCAACACCATCTCTTCTATCCCCACAACCTCGACTTTGGTGGATAGGATGTACAGTGTTGTTTGAAACCTTATACGGCTCCCAACAACCCTCTAGAACATCTTCTGCCTCCATGTCATCATACCTATCCTCAGGGAAATAGTGTCCTTACCTACCCAGACGTAAATGCCTAGGGTCAGCAACATCCCTCCTTTGTTGAGGTGTAGGTTGGTCTTTTCGCGGTGCCTGGGGTGGTCCCCTGACTTCAGGATGGGGTTAAGCCACAGTCGGAGTAATCATCTTCGGTGAGACCCCAGGTTGCCTCATTATATTTTGACTGAGCTGTGCAAATTGCTCCTTCATCGCTTGTTGCATCGCAGCCAAGGACTTCAAGGCCATAGCCACCTCAGCCATTTCGGACTGGGGTGGTGCCTGGATGGAACTAGGCCCTCCAGCACCAGGTGGTGGAGGAGGTGGTGGTAACTCTGGTGCCATATGTTAAAACTAAATAGCTTGTACATAAGGTGAGCTTAATACCTTAAGGTACCTCTTTCAATGGTGAAGCAGTTCCACGCAAGGGGTGAGGCCTGGTTCACCACCAGAGTCTCTGGTGAGGTTAATCTAGGAAAGGAAGAGTTATGTCTTCACGTTCCCACAGACGGCGCCAAACTGATGATGCTGGAAATAGGACCACCCTTCAAGGTGTTTGTAAGCTCAAATCAGTGATAACAATGGTAGCTCAAGTATATACTAAATATAAGAGATTGGGATGAGGAGAAGAGGATGAACACTAATATATAAGTGTTTCAGCTAATTAGGCCTACGTTCACTGTGCAAGTGAGTGAATAAGGTCACTAAAATAGGGCACTAATGGCCATGGATTCAATCTCTCAAGCTTTCTCTCTCTACTATATAATTTGATAGGGTTTATTTAGGGTTATAGTTTCGGGATCCCTTCTCAAGGTAGGAGAAGACAAGTATATATAGTGTTTGGGGGGTGTAATGTACCCCCCATGCATGCAATGAGAATGTGTGTGTTGATCTTGCCAATCTAATGAAGACATCTGTCAATGTCACATGTAGATAATGGTGATGAAACATTCTCCCACATGAGGGGATTGATTTAGTTATAACTCATTTTATTCACGTGTTCTTATCCTCGCATATGCTTATAAATGCTCGGCCTTGCCCTTGACTGGTACAACCTCAGCCTGGAAGAGTTTGAGGTTAATGAAGTCTGATTGTTGCTTCATCCGAGGTTATTCATGATGACCTCAACCAGGTAAGTTGGTCGAGGTCAGGTCAAAAGAGCTGTAACGTCGGTATGGTCCGATGATAGGGCTTCCAGTTGGTTCCCCCATTTAACACTACTAATCTCGTCCGTTGGCTGTAACGTCGGCTAAGGTTGATACTGTTTTTGGAGGGTGGTTGAACCCGCGAGTCCTCGCAGACATGGCTGATGCCGTACCAAGGTTGATGTATGAGGTAGATGTGATATCGGTTGTGGATGACCTGATGGATAACTGACGCCATGAGTCTTGCAGACCTCGGTTGTTACCTATTTGAAGGATAACTAGTAACGTGGGCCGTAGCCGACCTTATGTTATACGAGATCACTGATCGCCAGTCTTGAGCCCTTATTATCTCGGCAGTTATGTTGGCCAAATTGGTGCCTCCGAGATGTCAGGTACACTTTGGGCATATCAGTCATACTATAGGCCCTTATGGGAACATTACAAATACATGTGGTTAGCATAACTATAAAGCGATATATCTACCATTACTACTTCCACAACTTCAACAGTTCCTATTTCTGAAATAAGATCGTAACTCTCTACTAGTACATCGCAAAAACAATTCATTCTTCTTTAAGATATTGTCTAAGTGCCCCACTTTCTCACTCCTCCCTTCCAAGTCATTCCATACATAACAGAGTTATAACAACTAACCACTCAACAAAATCTTACATGCGATACTCCCAATGCCCCTCAAAGCATAATCCTAAACACAAAGGAAAATATTTTACATTTACCTCCATGTTCCAACTGCCCTGCTTCATCCATGGGTTCCTATTCAAAGTCCTCCTACCCAAACTGGCCTTTGATCTACTGTAGATCTTGCATATCCAAAACCACCTCAAAAAGTTACCATCTACCTCTTTCGGGACAGTCCCTTTTCCTATGGCCTATTTCTTTACAAAAGAAACATCTACCAGCAAATCCTCCCTACTCATCCTGAGGAACAAAACACTGTTGCGACCCTTGATAATCCTGCTTATGCCATCTTGCTCCACTAGCATCTTCTTCTCTAGACTTACTTGATGAACCCGAGTCGTTAAATTTCTTACCCCTTTTAAACGAAGACGATACTCCTGACACTGTAACAATGCCAAATTCAGCACCTCGGTAAAAGTCAATAATGGTGGGTTCCCTAACAAGTGTTGCCAAATTCTCCATTCTAAACCTCCCATAAACTTCACTATTCTCTTATCCTCCGTATTTACCTCATCAGGTACTAAATTCACCAATCGATTGAATTCTTCTTCGTACTCAACCACCGTTCGATCACCTTAAGACACATCCAGTAATCTCCTCCTCATTTTCGTCTGGATCGCGGAAGGAAAATACTTTCGATCAAAGCATTCCTAAAAATCTGCTATGGGCATTGCATCTCTCTGTCGGAGGTGGTGATTTATTCCCACCATTAGAGAGAAGCACTGGTTAATTTAAAGGTGGAGACTAGTTGCTTCTATACCTCACTGCATTCAACCATTCTAAGGTGCCTTTGCATATCCTTCTTCCAACGACTTGCACTATTGCATCACCTCCCCTCGAAAATTCTGGAGGATGTCCCTTTCGAAAAGCTACCCGTACTCTTTCCCATGCAGATGTCCTTGGATAGTCTTCGGATAATTTAGCTAGAGGTTGATGTGCCATCGTAAAAATGGCAGAAGTTACTTATTGTGCCACAACATTGTCAACTTTGGCTGTGGTCATAGTCCCTTGAGGCATTTGGGATTCCATATTCTTAGCCTCTCTGTTTGCCCTGCCTGGATGACCTCTCTTCGGTGGCATCTGAAGCAAAAGAACCTGTATCAGAATTCCGTCCAAGTGATTACACATCGAAGAAGAAAATATAGGCGTGATGAACACAACAGTCCTAATAGTAGGGCTCTACATCAAGAACGGTTACACAAGAAAGCAGAAGACCCGCACAGATCCTAAGGACACTAGAACCTGATGCTCTAATACCACCCGTGACACCTCGCTTAAAATAATAACGGGTGGACAACCCTATACTATAATAATTCAGGAATCTCAAGTGTATCATTCTCAGCATCAACTGTCGAGACTAAATAAACAAAGCTAACTACCCACTACTAAAATAAGTGGATGCCAAAAAATTTTAAAACATACAATCAACATCAACAAACCAACAACATAATAACTACTAAACATGATAACATATGCACACGACTATGATAAAAAGAAGTAATTCTATATTACACCATAAGTACACAAAAAGGAAATACCCGAATATGCTATTGGGTCACAAACAATACAAAAATCCTGAGAAGGGAAATAGAAATGATACAAAAAGACCTTGGGTATAAACCCAATATACAAAATCAATCCTTTCTATATTTATAATGATAGGAAGAAGCTAACAAAATCCCATAACATTCCGCATCTGCTACAGCTCGAGTACACTGGATAGAAAAGCATCATTGGTATCCTTCCAGTGGGACACCTATAATATATTACAGTATATGTATAGCAAGAGAAAAGTATAATTGGGACAGAGCCCGAGGTGTGAAAATAGTTTTAGCAAGTGTATTAAAATGCATAATAATTATAAATGAACTTTTCCATGAATAAAGTGGAGTTGCACTCTCTTGGAACTCCATCTCACCCCTCAACTAAAGCCCGCACCTAAACGTTTGCACGTGAATCTCAAGTATGCTACCCTACCCATTCTAGGGACGATTCAGTACTAACCTACGCCAAATCTTCACTCGCGTAACCCATCATCTAAAACATAGCCATAAACTCCCTATTCTATCCAAACCCAAGTGTACATCTAAACTTATGTTAACATATATATATATATATATATATATATATATATATATATAGAGAGAGAGAGAGAGAGAAAGAGAGAGAGAGAGAGAGAGAGAGAGAGATTCTCTGGTGCGGACCAAACCGTGTGTACTCGGTGAGGACTTTGTCCTCTTCCTCACGTGATCCCCTCGTGGTCCCCAAGATATTTTGTTATTTTCTTTAGATGGTCCCCCTCTTGTCTCATATTAAAATTTTATTTTAAGACTATATATTTAAAAGAATTATAGTTTAGACCCAAATTGGTATCAAGACCTTAAAGACTTTAGAAACTCACCAAATTCTTACCAAACCCCAAATTGTTGTATCAGAGCCATAAGATGCTCCTTTTAAACTTATAGTAAAAAGACATTAATTCCCTTCGGATTTATCCCTCGCATTTACAAAGATATTTTTGGAACCAACCCAGACTACTAACCTATACCCATAACTGATTTAGACTCAGAAGGTTGCTTAACCTCACACATAGACGGCTGTTCACACACTGAGCACATCCCAGCCAAACATGAAGATAGTAGACAAGTTACTGCCAGTGTTTTTAATAACATAATAGACCAAAATAAGTGTATACTCCTTATATTAAGACAATTAATAAAAGACACTCAAACCCTAGAAACATAGATAAAAAAATATCTCTAAAAGACTACTAGAAATAGATAACCAAATCCCAATACACCTAGTATAAGTTCTACAACAAATAAATATTAAGAATAATCATATAGATGTCCTTAACAAAGACATTTTAGAAATTAAAACTTTAACTAAAAATCAAGACAGTGAGTTAATTTAACTTACCAAAGAATAAGCTAAGCAGACAGTTATTTACCTAATGCAAATAGTTAAATTAGACTGGAATGAGGTTAGTGAAAACCTCTCCATTCAGACCTTAGTAGACTTTTATCAAAGAATTTTAGAAAAGATAAATGATGAAAGATTTTATTACCAGATAAATGAAAAGGAGATTGCCAACATTGCTAAAGAAACTAGACTCATATTAGAAAGATTAAATTTAATTTCTAAAAAAATTGCAGCTACCTAAGACTATAACAGTAGCTTTGTTAAAGACTTATATTTATATTTAAAAGCTAAGACACAAGGATTAACCACCTTTTACACAGACTTTGTAAAATTCCAACAAAATTTAGTAAATTATCTTAATAACATGGAAAGCCATAACCTATACAAAATGGATAGTATTATTAATGAACTTAGACTAGACATGGCCGAAGTAGAAGAAAAATATGAAGAAATTATAAAGGGAATTAAGTTTATATATAATAAACCTTCCCAAGCCGAATTAGACTCTCTATTTATTTTAACTCGTTTAGATAAAATAGAAAAACAGTAGAAACCATAGAAGCTAGGATGGCACATGAATATGTGCATAAACAAGAAAAAGAAGATGAGGTAAAAGACTATATTAATAAGATCGCTAATTCTCTTGTTAATACTCTTGTTAAAAATAATGAAGATGTTAACAATAATGCTAGAAAGGAGAATAAGACATTTAATAAAGAAATCCTTAGGCAGATAAAAAGACCAAAAGATTATTCAGACTCTTTAGAAAGGATTGAAAGAAGACTTGAACAAAAACATGTAAACACCTATAAATTTAGAGAATCTCCTTATGTAGGGACTAAGGAAGGAAATACCATAACTAGAAGAATCATAAATGATGGATTAGATAAGACTAGTAAGATAGTTAGCTCTATCCTAAATATTGGACACAGTAATTGTATGCTCCAAAGACTTAAGGATTCCCCCTCCAATGTTAGAACATGGTGGAAGGAGAGAAATTTCACCAATCCTCTCCAATGGAAAGAATGGGGTGAAGTTGACTGAAAGATTGTTGAAGGTTCCATTCATAATGGATAACTTCCAGTTGTTAGATACATAGACTTGTTTAAAGAAGGTGTCACTCCTAAGACTCCTAATTATAACATGACTTATCATTGTAGAAATCATGTGTTAGACAAATCCCACACTGAGCTTCAAGTTTTTGACTCAGATTGGCTTAGATCTAGGGTAAATGATAAGAAGTTCCAATTCCTAACCTTTGGAATCTTTTAAGCAAGAATCCAAGGATTACATAGACCTCATAATAATATCAACATATTATGTTGTCTAGTAGATAAAAGATGGAAAGATTTTGAGAAAAGCCTTATTGGGATAACTTAATTAGAAATATCACACAACATAGGATACTTTAATGTCATTCTGGCATTTACAGTAACTATAAACATAGCCAAATATTTTAAGTTAATCTTATATGCTAGTGGCTATGAAGACTATATTATCCAAGATGAAAATATAAATATAGAATTCCAAAGCTATGTGGAGTTCTCCTAATTTCCTTATGAAGGAATGCAATCAGGAATTCCTAGAAGTAGACTTAAGGAAGAAGTCTTAGTTAGAACCAATATCTCATACTACTATCATACTTACAGTGTTAGGAATATTGGTCGTATGAAAGAAAAAGCTAAGACCCTTTGGCAATTGCTAGAATTCCAAGAAACTAAGACTATACAAAATAAGCATTTGTTTATTAATCAAGACGATGTCACTAGAAATGTTACTATCCAGTTTGTCCCTCCTAAGATTATCAATAAGAATATCCAGACTGAAGAAGTTAGATTTAGGAATATGGGAGAAACCATAATCAATAATCCTTCAGAAGGAGAATGTAGTAGTAAGACTAATTCTAGTTTAATAAGACATGCCCCGGTAATTATACCTAGAAGATCATTTGAAAACAAAGACTTAGTTAGAGAAAAGGCTAGGATCCAAAACTTTGGACATTAACCCTCAAAATTGGATATGAAGACATTTAAAGATCACCTTAAGAAAATTCATTCTGTTAGATTTCGAGAAAGAGAAAGATTTAATATGATAGCCCAAGAGCATATATTAAAATTAAAAGAATCTAAGAATACTAAAGAACTTCTTAGAAATTTATGACTAATAGAAGAAGGATAATAAAGACTAGTGCCAGCTACACAAGTAGAACCTAATAAATAGGAGATAGGAAGTAGTAGTAGGCTACAAGATGCTCCTAGACTCTTTAGTAAACAAATAGGAATAAATATTCCTATATACTCTAGCACTTTAGTTAAGACTAAACCTGATTATCTAAAGGACTTTCCAACTAGTGACAAGATTTTTACTCATGTTAAAACCATGGCAAGTCAAGCTATAAATCTAGTTGGGATATACCTTAACTTAGATAATTTCCAAGATAGGAAGAAGGCCTTAGGCGAATGGCGTAATCAGATGAACATGTGTTTTGCCTCTAATGAACAATGGGATACAAGTTCATGTAAGCAATACGCTGAGCAATCCACTAGAGGAATTGCGAAAGATTATTTAGATCGTTTGAGAAAGGCTACAGATGAAGACTCATCAGCTAAGATTGAGAAAATGAAGGAAAACCTAGAAGAAAGATCAATTGAAGAATATATTCAATTGTTCGCGTCAGAATTCATTGGAGCTGGACATTTAGCTCATATCAATGAACAAGACCTAGCAAAAACTAAGTTAGCCCTCCTTAGCATTTGCAAACTAGATAAGATTAATGAATATAGCAATAATTATGAGAAACTATATTACCAAATTAAAGAATTTAGAGAGACCTTAAAAGATGAATACTTTACGAAGATACCAGCCATAGGACAAATCCTAATAAATGAATATAGGAATTATCCAGGAGTAGCTGGAGTTAAGAACAACTCCCTTGGTGAAAGAATCAATTTCTCTAAAGACTATATCATATCTAAGAGACGTGGTATAACTCAAGGAAAGTTTATAGAAGAGACTTTCAAATAGATCCCTCCAATCAAAGACGAAAGATACATCGCTCCAATCCAATGGGGATGTGGAAGTGAATCTAAAAAATTCAAAAAGAAATTAGAATGGAAACATAGGAAGTTTAAGACTAGACCTTTAGGATTTCCAAAGAAGTATAGCTTTAGAACATCTACTACCTTTAGAGGAAAGAACACTAAGACTAAGAAAAATATATTTAACCAAAGACGATATTTTAAGAAGAACACTAGGAAATATAAGAAGGTTCCTAATTATAGGAAAGAAAAATAAGTATCTCAATCTAAGATTGCCATCAAAGAATGTTCGACTTGCGGAAAAGAAGGACACTTTGCTAAAGACTTCCCTAATAAAAATGATAAAGAAGCTATTAAGATTAGTAATACAATATTAGACTACGCAGATCAAGAAGAGTTCGATATCCTATATGCTATAGAAATATCATACATAGAATATGATGACAATACTAGTATCTATAGTGCATATACAGATAGTGACTCGAAAGACTATAATAGTGATACTGATGAGTATGACGACTCTCAAGATAATCTAGACTTATATATGATGAAAACTAATCAAGACGGTTTAGATAAAGAATATATAGACTTTGAAGAAGCTTGGTATAAGTGTATATTAAGCATCTTTTTAAAAAAAGGTGGACAGTTAGTAATCCTGAGTTACTAACCTATATACATAGATGTTTCTTTGATGAAATACATTATTGCACATTTGAAATGAAATGTAGCAAGAAAGACTTTAGATGTGTAGAATGCTTTGAGACCATACAAACACAATTATTTATGGTTTGTGTCAGTTGTCAATTACACTACCATGAAAATTGTTGGAGAACTAGATTTAGAGCAATTTATACTAGCCAATATGACGCTCAAATAGACTTAGATATTAAAATATATTATCAAGATATTGATAGAAATATAGCCAAAAGATTACTAGAAAATGAAGACTTAAAAGGAAAAAGAATTTCTTATGATTTAGAAGGATACCATTATGATAGTAGTTCAGAAGATCTAACACCCCTAGATTTTATAGATAAACCCCAGAAAGGAATATCTATTTTAGAAAAGAATAATTTAGGAATTTCTACTAAACCACATGCTTGTTTTGTATAAATGTTTATACAACATAAGGATTATCCTAAAAGACTTTCAGCTTTTATAGATAAAGGATCCTCTCAGAGTATTTGTAAGGCCAATGCCTTTCCTGAAGATTATTTTCTAGACAGTAAGCAAGAGATCTATGGTAAGGTAGCTAATGGAGATCAATTTACCTTATATTTCCAGACTATTCCTATTTATTTTAAATTAGGAAATCAGAACAACAAAACCGTTAATAATCAGTTTTGGATAATGGATCCCCGTCCTAGTTTCACAGGAAAGATTATTTTAGGACAAGACTTTATGAGCAAATATCATCCTTATACTCAGTATAACGATAAGATATTAATTAGTGATAACTACCTTTGACCTTATGCAGGTCAAACCCAATTATAGACCCATAAAACATCAGAGTTCTTCAGTTGAGCATGGTGGACCTAGACCTACAAACCAACAAGAAGCCTTAGAAATAACCAAACCCTTACAAAAAGAATGTAAGTGTCCAGACCAAAAGTGTTATAAGCAAATAGCGCTTATACAACAAGACATTCTAGATCAAGCCCAGCACACCTTATTACAGGTTCAAGCTATGTCCAAACAGGAGAAAATGGATATAGAAGTCGAAAGGAAAATATTAGGCAATTAGCAGAGCCTACTTTAGGAGAAAATCCCATTGCTAAGTGGGATAAAGATTAAAGTTATATTGAAATTATCCCTATTAACCCATGCGCCACTATTAATGATGGAACCTATAAGAAAGGATATTCACAAGAAGACAGGGAAGAATTCAAAACAGGCATAGATGAAATGCTTAAGCTAGGCATTATTAAGGAAAGTAAAAGTAGACATAAAAGCCTTGCCTTCTATGTTCAAAATGAATCTGAATGTAAAAGAGAAAAAAGACGTATGGTTATAGATTATATACAATTAAATAAAAATTGTAAATTTGATTCTTATAAGATACCAGACAAAAATAATTTAACCAATATGATTGAAGATAGAATTATATTCAGTAAGTTTGATTGCAAATCAAGCTTCTGGAAAATTAAGATGCATCCAGACAGTATTACTTGAACAACCTTTAGTGTGCCCCAAGAAAAATACAAATGGCTAGTAATGCCATTTGGATACTTGAACGCTCCTCAAGTATTCCAAATAAGAATGGATAATATATTCAGACCTTATTCTAAATTTTGTCTTATTTACATAGATGACATTCTTGTAGCCAGTAAGACTTAGATAGAGCATGTAGACCATCTTAAAAAATTATTTTAAAATTAGAAAAACATGGTATTGTTATTTTCGAAAGAAAAATGCAATTATTTAAGACTGAGATAGACTTTGTGGGAATAAATATTACTAAAGAAAAATTATCCTTAGCAGAACACATAACTAAAAAGATTCTTGAATTTCCAGACCAACTTAAAGATAGAAAACAATTACAATCATTTTTAGGATTGCTTAATTGTGCTGTAGACTTTATTAAAGGCCTTGCTTCAAAAAGACAAAGCTTAACTGCCAAATTAAAAGGAACGGATAAAACTAATCATTTTTATTAGACTAAAGATGATTTTGAAGTCATAAGACAAATTAAAGATTCAATCAAGAATATTCCTTTACTTGAACTGCCTAATGCAGAAGACCAGTTTATAGTAGAAACAGATACCTCATATAAATAATGGGTAGCAGTATACTTCGCCATTGAACATCAGACAAAAAAAACTTTGTAGATGTAGTTCTGGGACCTTTACTGATCCAGAAACAAGATATACTGCCCATGAAAAAGAAGTGTTAGCTATAGTAAGGGCAATAGAAAAATATATGTTTTTTTTCAGACCTTAATATTTTACTGTTTAAACTGACTCTTCTTATGCAATAAAATTTAGAGATTTATACTTGTCCAAATCAAGAACAAATAGACTCATTAGATGGAAACAATTGCTTAATGGTTATGACTTCTCTATTATACATATTAAGGGAAGTAAAAATATCATTCCAAACATTATATCTAGAGAACAAATGTTTGCTAACACTAATATAATATCATGTTTTATGTTACAGAAAGAAGACTTAGACAGCATGAGTTCGTCTGGAACGAATAGACTAAATAAAGAAGACGTTGCAGACTATCTTAGACGCGTAAGACCAAATGCTGGTGTAACGCAAAAACAGACTCATATTCAAGACTCTCAAGAAAGACCAATCCTAAAGAACTTTGATGATATCTTAGTTCCTCCTGGAAAATCTAGACTTGGGATTGTTTCTCAAAATAGACTCATTAGGAAGATATATTTCCCCTAATATAGACCCGATCAAAGATATCCATACTTGATAAAATTTAGACGAGAATTTTCAGATGATAAAAATACTCTTATAGACGCTATATGGTGGAACGTGAAGAATAGAGTATGGATAGAGTTCAAACAAAATTTGGTAGCCATCTCCAAATTCATGAGGACTTAAAGACTTACAGTTACCCAACTCAGTGGTACTTCTATGCTTAGACCGCAAACTCAGACTTATGCTCAGACTCTTGGAGAATCCTCCAAAACTAGACCCGCTGATAATTTTTGTTATCAGAAAAAGACCTTTAAGACAAAGATTGCTACACCTTTTGGCCATAATAATTTTCCAATATCAGAAGACTATCAGAAAGACTCTAATAGCATAACATTTTAATATGTTATTATCTGAGACTAATGGAGATGCCTTAATGATGAGAGGTTTCTTCAAAGAGGTTCCAAATATTTATCTTTCTACGAAAGTAGAAATAGCCCAGATAACCTTAGAAGACTATGGGTTCATTGGACTCATCCAAATTGTGACTATAAAAGACTTTATTTCTCTTGGAAAAATACTCCATAAGTATGTTAAGAAGGTAGAAGACTTCCTTCCTCTATTTGCTATAATCTATCATATTGCTCCAAGTTCCTGTAGAGGAATGAGAGTTGAAGGATTTAGACTTTTTAGATTTTCCAATTATATATTTGAAGACATTGAGATTCTATCTGAAGACGAGACTAAATATTTAATTCTTAATAAGTCCAAAGTCCAGATTGCCCAAGATATGGACACGATAGAAATTATGGAATTATTAACAGGTGAAGACAGATGGTATACTGCATACCATAAATAAGACCTCATTATCTAGGATGATGAGCCATTTAATGGAAGACTTAAGAAAGAATCTAAAGAAATGGTAGAGATCGCCTTGCCAGCCAGCCTAATAGTGGTAGGCCTCATTGATGAATTTTTTAATAATAATGTTCTCATAGGCAAGGACATGACAGAAGAAGACACAGATACAACAAAGAAGGGCCCCTCAGTAGTGGAAGAATTATTGAAGATGAAAGACTCATTTGTTTAGACTCTGCTTTTCATAAAGCAAAATGAAGATGAAGACGTTGGTTGTTTGATTCTCTTACATTATCAAAAGACGATAGACTTATGGGCCATCAGACGGTCCCATCCAGACAAAGACCTGCCGAAAGAAGATAAATTACTTTCTGAAGAGATAAAGGTATAGACTTTAAATGTTTATTTTATTTATTTAATTGATTAGCTTTTAGCCCCCGGTAGCTAGTTATATGTAGAGCCCTTGTGCTATAAAAGGGAGCGTCCAGTTTTATTTTAAGACATGAGTTGTAAGATTTTCGATATCAGCTATTAGAGAGAGTGTGTGTATGCTTGTAGTGAGTAATATATACATGAGTGAGTAAACCTCTCATAGTTAAGGGAGATGGGAGAGTTGTATTTACCTATGCAATGCAATAAAAGTATTTTCTTTTCCAGAAATCTTTTATGTTGAGTTGTTATTATTTTCCAAATTGTCTCCAACTTTCTATTCATATAGGACTATTGTGTGGAACCTTTGGTGTAGCACACAAGGTGTTATACTGTTGAACCGTTGTCAAGTGCTTATTTGCCGTGAGCCGTTAGCCAAGTGGTTGTTAGGCGTGAAGGCGTATAGGCAGGAAACGGGTACAATGCCAAAATAGTGGATTGAGGTGCGACATATAAAGAGAGAGTTGTAAGAGACCGAGACAGGAGAAGAATAGTAACAATGCTGAAGAAAAGAAGGAAGGAAGATAAAGATATTGTAGACCAGAAGGAAGGTATAACTCGAACCAAACCCTTAACTATTTTACATACTATTGTGTTAAAAGAATCGTGTATGAGCATACAAATCACTACAGACTTTTTAGCATTTGTTAATCAAACAAATTTAGACTTAACTAGAGAAATCTAAGATTGGACTCTTATAGACCCCAAAGGCAAAGAACTTATAAGAACTTCTTTAACATACGTAGGTGGTAATTTCAAATAATGAGACCAGGTTATTGAGTGGTTAGTACGTGAAGTACCTAGAATAGAAATAATTAGAACGGGAATCCTAGATCTCTTTAGATAAAAGATAAGAACGGAAGAATTCACTGAAGAACTTTCAAGATCGGAAAAATATTAAGAATACACTAGAATACTTGAAGATAGTATAGACGTATAAAAATATATAGACATAAAAGGTTAGTTGAAACAAAAGATATTTTAATTAGAGCCAGAGAAAAGCGCCCTCTCCTTAAAAACGTAAAAACAGCTGCCCCTAGAACATATCGAAGATTTTTGTCATCTTACGGAGATAAGGATTTAGACAAATTTATAGAAGATGATATAATTGATATTGTTAATCAGATATATAAAGAAACTAGACTGATAAAACAGCAATACCGTATAAGGTTTATAAGACAAGAATATTTTCCATCAAAACCACTTGCAATTTCTAGACTCCCTGAATAAACTATTTATCTAAACAAACCTTGTTATTCAGAATTCCAGTACGATAGTGACAGAACAAGCTTGAGAAGTAGAAGTAGCCCTGAAACTTCTACACATAGACTTCTAGATTAATTAGGCTTTAAAATAAGCTTAAAAGACCTTAGAAATCATTGGGGTAGATATTAATATTCCCATAAACCTTAGAAACAGAAAGTGGTCCCTAGGCGGTCCATAAAAGACAAATGCGGTCCTTAGACTCATTTGGATGACAGTTAATCCGCATAAGAGCTAGACTCTCTCTCTCTCTATCTCTCTCTCTATATATATATATATAAATATATATATATATATATATATATATATATATATATATATATATATATATATATATATATATATATATATATATATATATATATATATATATATGCGCATACCTCTTACTAGAATTTATTGGATTCTAGTCATTAACTTAAACAAGTTATTAGCATCAAAGTAATCACACGTCACCTTTTAATTCTCATAAAGAATTGATTCACTATAGCACATAAATATGAGTACAAAGGACTAAACTTCTCCCAACTCTCAACATTGCATTGTGTTTCGTGCGTGGGATGTCTCGCAAAGTGAAATCCAAACAAGGAACCCACCCAATAGACTACTCCTTGACAATATTGATCGTCGAGATCCATTATGCCCTCGGTACACAACGCGTATAACAACAACTACGTATATAGAATACTACTCTAAGTACCTAAATAAGTTATCACAAAGTACCTTTAGGGTCTATATAACATTACTCTAGTTATAGAACACGTTCATTCAACCCTAACAAGTAAGTACACATAACACGCTTAGTGTACACTTAAATATTCAAAACACAATCACTTATGGATATAAAAATACTTCACAATTCTATCATCTTCCAAGAATTACTCACTTATCATTGGTTACCAGCCACCGGACTATTATCACACCGCCCTAGCAATAAAAATAAATCACAACGTATAGGATGTGGTCATAGTTCCGAACCTGAAAGTGAGAACGAATCATACCCTAGAGTTCTCACCCAGAATAAAAATCACATAATAAGTGAGGGACGACTATGACCTGGGGACTATACGCTCCCTGTTCCTCAAGCCAGGGGCCTCACCCACATCGCGCAACTTCCCATGATAGCACCGGAGGGGTATGATCATACAATAAGTATATATTGATATCATTCACACTAGATATACATATGATCACATCATATATATAAACCATTACTCAAGGTATATACATTTAAGCCATATATATACATACTATCTCACGTCTGTATGTATGAAAGAAATGAATTCGGCTATAACTAAATAACTCTCATTATACTACCCGTTACTATAACGCATACCTTCCTAAATCAATTTATAATACGATCGCTCACTTTGACCTACTCATCACGCCCACCTATAACATGAATACTCTCCCAAATTGATCGACATTACGAATATTATCGCATAAGCAAATGTATATAACACTCAAATTAATATCATCCAACTATCTTTTAGTCCTACTCTCATTTCTTTAATAAGAGAGGTACCACACCCTCATAATCCATTCCTAAAATAGGCCTGAATACTTCCTTACTCTCCCGAGGTAATCAATCTCTTGATATTATAACCTAAACCTCTATAATACATCAACTACGAAGGTCCCTAAGTTTTCGACCCAAAAGAAAAGGGGTGGAAATAAAATCCCACTTTTGGGATAGAAATAGAGTACTGGTCGACCGGCCCCTAACCCCCGATTGACCGCGGTTCTGAAATTTGCCTTGGGAAGAAGTAGTAGGCTTTTCGCTTGAGGCACGATCGACTGGCTTCCTGGATGTAGTCGACCGTCCATACAAGATATTTAAGCCCTTCTTTATTTTGGGTGAAACCTAACCCTCTAAAAACCCAATAAACCATCCTTTAACCATTAATCTTCATCCCAATCATGTTTCTAACAACAAAACTCATACTACAAATCAACCCAACAATTTATACAACCTTAAATTCATATATACACCTCAAATGAAAGATTTAACTAAAATCTAGGTTTTGATATATAAACCCAAAATCCATATCTTTATCCACAATTCATGAAATAGATTACACACATAGATTATTTAGCAAGTTTAATCTTTTGCCTCAAAGTTTTATAGGTTGAATCTTCCTCGAAATCGCGTATTGGTCGAAATCCCCAAGCTTGTCTCCTCTTTCTCTCACCCTATCTTCTTCTCTCTCTATCTCTAGGGCTTTCTCTTTCTAAAAAAAAAGATTAGCTTCTCACGATCCCTACTTAAGCCTCATATCCTAATTACCCAACTTTGAATGACTCGTTTACTCCAATTCGAGTCAAACTAACTTAAAATATTTCGGAACCTAAATAAAATCCAAGTACAGTCATTTGACTATCTCGACCCATCCGGGATCAACCGCACACTCAGAATCGTCATTCGAAATACTATATAACATCCTTAAGTTTTGACCTCAATTGCCCAATTTAAAATTCTCCGATTTAGATGAATTTTATTTCTCCCAAATAAATTAAAATCCTCAATCCTAGAAATCACGGGGTAGTACAGTATCCTCAACCTACCATTAAAAACTCAAATGCATTTCAGAGCGGGGAATAATGAAGATGAGAGGTGATCAGGACACTGATTGAAAAAACTACATTGCTGCCATCAGGCCTAAGCAAGAAAAGAAGAAAAAAAGGAAGTCATTCCAAAAACATCTCAGGACGAAATCACTCCATCCAAATAGCAACTAAAGTATGGCAGACCAGGGGTAGAAGAGACAAGGATTGACCTCGCAGATAAAGTTGTGGAAAAATTGGAGGTGGTAGCTTTTTATGAGAGACAACAAGAGAGGAAGTTTTATTCCCAAAGTGTCTCTCAGACCTCGATAGTAGTCCAAAAGAAAAACAACAGCTAAATAGTCTGTGTGGACTTTACTGTCCTCAATAATCTTGTCCCAAAGATAGCTTCCCTCTGCAAAAATATATCAATTTGTCGATGCCACAACAACCCATGCCCAAATGAGCCTACTGGATGCTAACTCAGGGTACCACCAGATGTTATTATTCGGCCCCAACCAAGATAAGACCTCATTTAATACTCCAATGGGTTTGTAATGTTATAAGGTCATGCATTTTAGCCTCGAGAATGCTAGAGCTATATACCATAGATTGGTTACTAAGATGTTCAAGGAGCAGATGAGAGAGACAATGGAGGTGTGCATTGACGATATACTCATCAAGATCAGGAACAAATATGATCATTTTAAGGATTTATCAAAACATTTTGGAATACTCAGGCAGTATTTTTGAAGCTAAACTTGAGTAAATGCTCCTTTAGGGTCCACTCCGAAAAGTTCCTCGGCTACCTGGTCAGTAAAAGAGGGATTGAAACAAACCCTGACCAGATAGTTGCGATCATTAATGTTCATCCACCAAAGACATTATGAGACATTCAAATTCTAATTGGGATGTTGGAAACTTTGAACCATTTCATCTTTAAGTCATTTGAACGTTTTAGGCCATTATTTTAACTACTAAAGAAGGATAAAGGCCTCACCTAGAACAACTAATATTCAAAAGACTTTGAAGAAATCAAGTCATAGCTGAGAAAACCTCCTCTATTATCCATTCTAGATCCAGGGGACCCCCTCTACCTCTACCTAACAGCCTCAAGCCACGCAGGCAGTTCAGCCTTAGTTTGTGAGAAACAAGGAAGGCAGTTACACATTTACTACGTTAGTAAGATGCTTCTAAATGTCGAGAAGTGCTACCTCCCACTGAAAAAGATGACTTACTATTTATTCAACATATCTCGAAAGTTAAAACACTACATTGAGGCCCATTACATCATATTCATCACATCTTTTCCCCTTAAAGATTCTCTTCATAAGGTCGACATGTCGAACACATATCCAAATGGTCAGTCAAACTTAGGAGTTTTGATATACACTATCAACTAAGAACAAAAATCAAGGGACAAGTGTTAGTTGATTTTATCAAAGAATTTATGGGAGAAGAGGCACCTAGCGACTAATAGGTTGTCAAATAATTGGAAGATTACGGGCTTGGTCAATCCAGAAAATGGATATTGTATGTGAATGGTGACTCTAACTCCAAAAGGGGTTAGAATAGAAATTTTTCTCATCACACCGGAGAACGCCATGATCAAGCAAGGGATTAGGCTGGGATTTGAAGTGTCTAACAATAGAGGTGAGTACGAAGCCCTCATAGATGGACTACGCAAGGTTCAATTATTGGGGGAAAATCAACTTAAAGTGTATTGCGACTCAATGCTAGTGTCCAAGCAAGTTACTGGAGACTTCAATACCAAGGATGAAAGGTCGGCAGTATACTTATAAGTGGCTCTGGAGCTTATACCAAAATTTGAGGAAATCTACATTCATCAGTTTCCCCGGAGCACAACCACCACGCAGATGACTTAACACCCCTAAGTTTAGCAGTGGATTCCAATATAAAGAGAATAATTGAAGTGGAATTCCTCGACAAACCCAGCATTATGAAGACGGTGGTCTCCGAGCACGTTCTCACCGTGGAAAAGGGTCCAAGCTGGATGGATCCGATAATTGCCTATCTGAATAATGATACCTTATTGATCGATAAAAAGAAGGCTCTTCGAGTCAAAGTAAAATCTATACGATTTTACCTCAGACCTGGAAGAAAATTTTATAAAAGATCATTCGTAAGCCCTTACCTCCAATGTATGCATCCAAAAGATGTCGACCAAGTTATCTATTAATTATATGATGGGATTTATATAACCAAATCGGGAGGAAGATCTCTTACTTTTCGAGCAATCAAAGAAGGCTATTGGTGGCCATATTTGCAGAAAGACATAATCTTATACTCAAAAGTGAGAAAAATTCCAAAAGTTTTTCCCCATGCTTCACCAACCAGTCAATGACTTAAAGTCACTAACTAGCTCATGGTCTTTGCCTAGTGGGGGTTAGATATTATAAGGCCACTCCCTGTCACCCTAGAGAATCGTAAGTACCTACTGGTCGGCTATAATTATTTCATAAAGTGGATTGAAGCAGAGCCATTGGCCAACATCATAGACATTGATATGGTCAGATTCATCTGGAGGGATGTTATAACACGCTTTGGGGTACCCATGATAATCAAACACCATTTCAGTTATGTAGCGTACCCCCAAAGTAATGGCCAAGTAGAGGCTCGACGTCCTAAAGAATAGGTTGGAAAGAGCAAATGGAGATTGGGTGGATGAGCTTTCCTATGTTTTGTAGCATATCAAACTACAATTAGGAGGCCTATTGGGGAACACCCTAAGCTTTAACTTATGTAATGGAAGATGGGATCCTACTCGAAGCTAGTCTTCCAGCCATGAGGTCCACCATTTTCGAGCAAGTTTTGAATGATAAAGCTATTAGCGCTGAACTTGACCTAATAGAAGAATGAAGACACCAGGCCATAATAAAACTGGACTTCGACCAAAAATAGTTAGAAATAAATACAACAATAGAATTAATCCAAGGAAATTCCATGTCGATAATTATGTCCTCGAAAAAGTCCTCGGTAGTGCCAAAAAAACTTCAGACAATAAGTTGGAACCAAAGTGGGAGGGACCATTCAACTGGATCAAAGATGATCTGCAGGGAGCCAATTATTTTGAAACAATTGAGGAAAGGGAGATACCATGAGCTTGGAATGAAGCTAATATCAAGAGGTTTTACTTTTGAGTTCACACTTGATTAACTTCAAGTTATTTCAAGAAGTTTTACTTTTGAGTTGACACTTGCTTAAATTCAAGTTATTCTAGCATACTTAGTTTCTGCAAATTTTTATTTATGATGCTTGCAGTTTGATTTAACATCCTTAGTAAAAGACCAAGTGATTCTGTTAATTACTTAGCATTACTTGAAAATGACAAGCTTACATTTTACATTGACGGTCGAAATGTTGATCAACATTACCTAAGCTTAATTAAAATTACGAATTTATAAATTACAATTAAACCTAAGGTCTCTAGGTCTTCGTCATCAAAAAACCAAAGACCTTATGATTTTCTTAGGCAAATAAAAAAACTACGGAGGATCCCTAGTCATTGAATGAAACCAACTTTGGTTGGATAAGATCCTAAACAGGTGGATGAACCTTAAACAAGGTGCATTTTTGCTATAGTCTATTATAGACCTATGGTAGTGTTATGACACAACCAAAAAGGAAAAATAAGATAATAAAAGGCCTGCTCGTCATAATATAATGGGAAAATTCTAAAGGTTGATATTAAATAGACAACTTGTTACAATTAGATTCACATGTTACAAAAATATTATTTACAATGGAAAAACTACAAAAAGATGAACATGCTATGATCGATTGGTGAGAATAACAATAGTAGCTCTTTGTCGACTGTCGTCAGGATTTTGTCGGAACTCATCATCTCTCTCATGAGAGGATAATTATCTTTTAGCCATTTGAAGAGGAACAACGTCTATAGGAACCCATCTTTCCCCACTACCAAAGGGATAATGTTGGTAAATCGGGGAATCAACTTAGTACATATACCAAAGTTGAGAGTCCTTAGGAACCTTTAACACCCCTAAGGTATTCAACCAACCATGTAAATAAGATGGAATATTTTCCTTATCTAACCTAATAGGGGCATCCTCCCAATCTTTCTCAAAACTAACAAACCATGCTACTCAGGTTCCAATTTTGAGCTAGATAATGCAACTTAACATTATCACGGCTAAGGCTCATCAACAGAACATGAGCTCTTCAACTGATATCCTCTACTTCAGTGAGATTCTTATTAAGGTCATCATTCTCAATTTAGTAGAGTTCCCCTACATATCTAATGTCCTTTGGTCCAGCAAGTTGGGCCTTTAAGGAATTCACCTCCTCCTCTATCAAGGTGCTTATATCCCCCCCAAGTCTTTCATGTCATCTTTCAACTTGGACGTTAAGGCAGACTGGTCTTTATAGGAACCAATCATATTTTTTAGGGGCCTTGAGAACAGACGTAAAAGCTCAATGGGTTTGGTCACTTGCATCCTAACCAAGGAGGACGTCAAGGTTTCCAGCAAAAGAAGGAATATCCCCGAAAACATTTGCACATTACAGAAAGTAAGAGTAAAGAGGAAATGTTTAGCAACCATTCAAGAAAAAATTGAAATTCACGAACACCTTTCATTAATAATATTAAAAATGAGAAAATCCCTTACAAACAGAAACCAAGAGGAAAATTGCAAGAGCATGTAAACTAATCATTACTAACTTTCCTTGTTCTTCATCTGCCCCTGAGTCTCTGGGGACTTTCCCTTGGCAGTTGCATTAGTGGTCTGGTCGGTTGGGCCATTTATGGTGTCCACTTCATCATCATTTGGCATAGAACCAGTGTGATTCTCTCTAAAGAATTCTAAGTTAACTAGGACATTCGTCCTCACCAAAGTAGCAGCCCGGCCTTTTTTGAAGCTGGATTTTCTTATGAAGGCTAACTGGTGGTTAGCATCCTCAAAAACCTTTATGTATCTCTTATCATAACTAGCCTCTTTGACCGAGGAAAGGTCTTCATATTGTTTCTTTAAGCAATCATGCTCGACCTTCAGTTGGTCATTGTCGATCTTCAATTGATCGTGATCGCTCTTTAGTGTGCACATGGCATCACTGATGGATTTCCTCTTTTCATCATAGAACCTATTGGTAGAAACAAGGGACTCCTAGGAATTTTCATAGACACCATTAGATCCTCATTTATTATAGACTAATCAAACTGGCTTTCCAGGATTGAGACAAAATCGACCGCAAATGGCAAACTAGCAAATAAGAAACATAATAAGAACAAAAAAGAATGTCCAACAACTTCAAAGTAGAATAAAAAAGAATATTTAACTTACCAGAGATAATGCCTGAGCAGCATGGGATAAAAGATATTCGTGAGACAATTATTTGACATGTTATCGATCAGTGGCGAGTATAACTCGCTTCAACAAACCATAGGCCAAGGAAATATTTTATGCCACTGACGTCACCTATGAAGTAGGCACAGGTGTATGGGCATCACCCTTCTTGGAGGTTTATGGCGTCATGGGGGACTTGTCTTTATTATTATTCGCTCGAACTGTTAAGTCCGAATTAGTGGCTAAAGGGCCTTCTTACTCAGTCCTCTTTAAGGACATGGTCTTAGGGAAGAGGCACTAACATCATCATCATTGATCAACATAATTCTTTTCCTAAGGTCCATTTAACCTTCTTCCTCAGTATGAAGGGACTCAGTGTATAAAGATTCAAAAGAAGAGGAAATAGAAGCCTTCTCTCTTGATGAAGGAAGTGGAAGATCAGATATACTATCTACTGGGCGACCTATGAAAATACCAATAGAGTTCTTACATTCAAGTAGTTTCGAGGCAGAGTAAGGATGGTCACCACCTGAAACTAAGGGTTCCTTCAATTTCTAAATTTTTTGCATCTCTTCCCTCTTTTATATGGGTGAGGGAGCATTCTTTCTTCTCCGATCAAGCTGCTCAAACAAAGAAAAAAAGATATATTACTCTAGTAGACTATTACTCTAGTAAATACTAAATAGGATTATTGGGAGGAGAATAGTAATGGGGTTTTACCGATCAATCCTATTTAGTAGAGTAATAGTCTAATAGGTACCATGTCTAAGATTTAGTCTCATAAGTCCCAACAATAAAACGTGGGTCTTTTTATAGGGGTTCTTTTACTCATTTAACCCTCCCAATAATGATCTTTGTAGTTATCTTCTCCACCATCTTAGTTTCTCTCTCATCTCTGTTAATATTCGACAAACCCGTTTCTCTCTCTTCTCCACCGTATCCGTTTCTCTCATCTCGGTTAATATTCAACAAACTCGTTTCTCTCTCATATCTGTTCATATTCAAGAAACCTGTTTCTCTATCATCTCTGTTAATATTCAACAAATATGACCCGTAACATCTTTATTTCTCGTTCGGATTAATATCCAGACCATTGCTTTACCTGTGAGAAATCCCATTTTTGTAAGGTATTTAACAAACACTTAGTTATGTGTCCATATAGTGATAATGGAACATATTGCATTTAAAGATATAATGTTATATCCAAAAATTAGTTATGCCTAAAAATATTAAAAAGTGATAAACAACAAACTATCTTTTTTCCCTAGTTTTCGGTTCAAATATAAGTTGTGAATTTTTATTCACAACTGATGATTAGTAATTTAGGGATTACTATCCAATCAAGGATTTTTTTCATTGCATTATTCATTAAGAACAAAAAATTTACTATTAGCACTTTATAAACTTGTGTATTAACATAGAATTATGGAGTAGAAATTTTGAGTTGCTTTATTGAAGATCAAATATGTTTTTTTATTCATATTTAACACATGTAGTGAACATTGAATTTTGTGAGATAACTCGAAATTTGTATTTTTCATCGTTCAAATGTTTTTAATTTTACATGATTATGGTGAAACATTCATAATTGTAGTAAATTTCATGATATTAATTTAGCCGTATGTGCGATAATGTGACAGATTATTACAGTCCTTCAGTGAATATGCACTGTTTGAAGACTTCATATATAGTCTGCACTGTTTGAAATGAGTGAAGTTGTAGATTCTTTCTTTTCAATTACAAGATTTATAAAGACTTACTCATATACTATTTATCCAATTCTGACAGTTGATAAAGATAACGACATGGGATCCCCTGCTGAAATTAATCCGCCCATATCAAAGCGTCCACTAGGTAGACCGAAGAAAAAAAATGTTGTCAAAGGGTGAAGAACGAAGAGAAATCGAGTGTGATAGATGTGGAAAGTATGGAACTCACAATAGACAAACTTGTACAGAGCCAATGCATTATTAGATTTGCATAATTATTGCTATTGTTTAGTTTTTCATTACTTTAGGTGTCTGAACATTCTAATATTAGCTACTTTTTAGATATATTGAACATAACTAAATAACCATTCTCTTTTTTAAAGTTCAGTGTGTTCATATATTGCATATTAGTGTTTAGACCCATATGCTGTGCATGTGTTCCAACAGTGAATACTCACTAAATTGGTAGTTGTCAAAAAATTTCAAGTGAATATTTGAGTGAGCAATTACTTTTTCATATTGCATAATTTTGCTCATACAGTGAAATTGTGTACCAAGTGTCATATTAATTTAAAACATTAAATATTTTTTAAAGTTCAAAATTTGGTGTGCATACAGTGGATATTAACTGTATGGTTATTTTTAGAAGTTTGAAATTTGGTGTGCAGACAGTGAATATTCACTGTATATTCACTGTGGGTATTTTTACAAAGTACGAAATTTGTTGTATATAGTGAATATTCACTATATATGAATTTATTCAATGCCTTTATACGAAAATTGGTGTGCGTACAGTGAATATTCAATGTATGGGTATATTTTAAAGCAGTTCAAATGCGAAATTTGTAGATGTGTGCATAGAGTGAATATTCGCTTCTTGATCTCCGCAGTGTTATATATGAAATTAAAAGCATCTTTATTGAAATTCACTAATTGATTTAGGATTTGTCTTGTACAAAAAATGAATATTCTCTACTTTATTTTTTTTCAAAGTAGCTATATAAAAAAAATTGTGTGCATAGAGTGAATATTCATTGCATTGGGGTTGATGCCTTGAATATGTGAATTGGTTACTACCGCTAGCGTGGACCACATCCATCAAATCCAATTAAGTAAATTTCACCCTTTGAACACCGATTTTTGAACCCAATTAAGTGAATATTCAACACGAATATAATTTGCACTTTTTGACAAATATTCACTGACTATTCACTGATTGTAGATACGCTTGTAATTCTGAATGAACAATTTGTTTACTATAAGACCAATGTACTGAATTTCTTACATTCGTGAATGTTTAGCGACGCTGGCGCAAACCCACATCCATTAGACAATATTGGTCTGCGCCAGCGGCATTAACCAATCGTGAATCTAAATCATCAAAGTTCGATCTTTAAAGACATTAGAAAATAATTCGGTTAATATTCACTTATTTGAACACGACATTGTAATGCCTTGTATTTGTGAATTGGTTATACCGTTGGCGCGGACCACATCCATCAAACCTAATTAAGTGAATATTCACCCTTTGAACATCGATTTTCAGCCCTTTTCAAACCCAATTAAGTGAATATTCAACACGAATATAATTTTCACTTTCTGAAAAATATTCACTGACTATTCACTATTCGTAGATACACTTGTAATTCTGAATGAACAATTATTTTACTCTAAGACCAATGTACTGAATTTCTTGCATTCGTGAATGTTTAGCGTTGTTGGCGCAAACCCACATCCATTAGACGATATTGAACCACACCAACGGCATCAACCAATCGCAAATCTAAATCATCAAAGTTTGATCTTTAGAGACGTCAAAAAATAATTCGATGAATATTCACTGTTTGAACATGACATTGTACTTGGCACAAAACCATATCCATTGTTCAATGTTGGTCCGCGCCAGATACACTAGTCAATCATGAATCTAGGTCATCAAAGTTTAATATCTAAGAAACATCAAATATTTATCTGAGGTCTTACCATTCACACCGTGCAATCAAATAAAACCAATACAAAATTTTGGACATGGTATTGATTATATTTACTCAATGTCATTAGTAATTTTTAATGCATTGTACATCCATTTAAAAGTATATAAATGAATAACAAAATGCCCACAAATGAATGTGATGGACTGCCTAATCTGTACTAATTATGATTCTCCCCTATGATTTTGTCTATCAGTTTTGCACGATATTCCCGCACCATCGCTCGAGATAGAGAAGTTATCTCCTACCCCTTGTATATTATCTCCATGAGTTAGCAGATTGTAACACCAGAATCTAATATGCAACAATTCAAAGAATTTTCACAATTAATAACAATTTATTTACATCAATATATTCTGTAAATGAAAAAAATCAAAACATACGAGTTGGCATCATGTTGAGGACAATCAAAACATATGTTGTTATCCCATACAGTTCATATTCACTCTATGCACACTTCAAATTTCGTATATAGAACTGCTATGAAACATACCCAGACAGTGAATATTCATCGTCTACACACAAACTTTGGAACTTTGGAAAAAACACATACAATGAATATTCAATCTACACTTCAAATTTCGTATATAGTTCCTTTGAAAAAACCTATACAGTAAATATTCACTTTATGCACACTTCAAATTTCGTATATAGCAGTGGTGAAAAAAACCCATACATTGAATATTCATTGTATGCACTTGTACAACTGCTTTGAAAAAACCCATACAATGAATATTCACTCTATGCACAAACATACCCATACAGTGAATATTCACTCTGCACACTTAAAATTTCATATATAGCAGTGGTGAAAAAAAACATACAGTGAATACTCACTGTATGCACACTTATATTACTGTTTTGAAAAAAAAACATACAATGAATATTTACTCTATGCACACTTCAGATTTCGTATATAGAATTGCTACTAAACATACCCATACAGTGAATATTCACTCTCTGCGCACTTCAAATTTCGTATATAGCAGTGGTGAAAACAACTTATACAGTGAATATTCCTTGTATGAACACTTATACAACTGTTTTGGAAAAAAACATACAATGAATATTCACTCTATGCACACATCAGATTTCATATATAGAACTGCTATTAAACATACCCATATAGTGAATATTCACTCTATGCACACTTCAAATTTCGTACATAGCAGTGGTGAAAAAAACCCATATAGTGAATATTCATTGTATGCACACTTCATATTTCGTACACAACTGCTTTGAGAAAATCCCACACAATGAATATTCACTTTATGCACACTTCAAATTTCGTATATAAAACTGCTATGAAACCCCATATTAAAGGACAAGAATTTGTCAATTAGTGCATGTGAATTAAAATTATGTTTTAAGCCGGCGCATGTGTATTAAAATAGTGAGTATTTACACATTAGACAACAATTTTTCAAAGAGTTCATATTATATGAGAAGTGTTCAAACAATGAATATTCATTGAATGATTAATAATCACACAATTGAATGTTCACTTCATGTGTCAAATATGAAGAAAAAAAAGATATTTGATCTTTAATAGAGTAACGAAAAATTTCTACTCCATAAAAATTGCTTAAGAGATGAAAATATGAATACATTCAAGTATAGGAAATATAATTCAATAGAAAAAAACACAACTAGAATTATTCCAACAAATCAAGCCAAAAAAATCACATATTAAAGTACAACAATTTTTCAATGAGCGCTTGTGTATTAAAATTATGTTTTAAGTCATCACATGTGTATTCAAATAGTGAATATTCACACACTAAAGGACAACAATTTTTCAAAAAATGCATATTATATGAGAAGTGTTCAAACAGTGAATATTCATTTAATGACTAATAATCTCACCCACAATTGAATGTTTACTTCATGTGTCAAATATTAAAAATAAAACAAATTTGATCTTCAATACTCCATAAAATTTCTACTCGATAAAAATTGCTTAAGAGATGAAAATAAGAATACATAAAGTTCACAAACATTCAAAGTGCATGTAATGTCTAACAATGAATATTCACTAAATGACTATAATAATCTATCACATAGTCGCACATATATTTGAAGGATGACAAATACAAAATTATCTCCCAAAATTCAATGTCCACTAGATGTGTCAAATATGAAGAAAAAAATAAATGTTTGACCTTTAATAGAGAAACGATAAATTTCTACTCCATAAAAATTGCTTAATAGATTGAAATAAGAATACATAAAGTTCATAAATACATACATTAACTCAGTTTCAAATCTAGAACCACGAATTTTTCTCAAAGGAAAAGAAAGAGCTTCAAACACATAACCCCAAAGCTTTACAAAAAATGAGCCAAAATAAAAAAACCACAAACATTCCAAAAGTCGACCAAAACAGTTCATATTCAAAATCAAAACCACAAGTTATATTTGAACCAAATAGTAGTCGAAGAGATAAAATCCCATTCCTTTATCTTGTATCGATTACAAGAGGAAGATGAAATTCTTAAACATAAAAATTGCAGTGCGTGATTACTATCTGGCATGATTTTTTTGCCGAGAGGAGAGAGAAACGAGTTTATGATATTTCATTTTGTCTTATTTGCCGAGAGGAGAGAGAAACTGGTTTGTGAAGCTTGGGTTTTTTACGTTTGCACAAAGGAGAGAGAAACAGGTTTCTGATGTTTGGGTTTTTGATGTAAGCCAAGATGAGAGAGAAATAGGTTTGTGATGTTTGGTTTGGGATTCCATAGAATATTAAGGGAGGTGTGTGCTGGTTGAAACGTGTGCAAGTGGTCCTAAATTACAGGAAAGGTACAATTATCTGCATATTTGGGGGAAATAGACCCTTTTTAATTAGGGGGATCTGATAAGGAAATTTTTTAATTACGGGACTAATTAAAATAAACACGGTATAAGTAGGACTTAATAGGAAGATCCCCAATAGTACTGCAAAAGAAATACTTTCAACCTTTGGTTCATTAATCAAAACTAGTTCACAACTTTTATTGTGTTATAATTAACATAATGTGGTTTGAAATGCAGTAAAGTATACAATTGGTGATATAAATGCACAAGTGTTGAAGAATATCTTGTGTCGTGAGGTAACCACCAAGTTATGGAAGGTGTGTTATGTCTTAATTGGGACTCTTGAGGTTATGCTATGCAGTTGTGAGTATGCTTAGTTGCAGGGAAAAAAATTAGGTTTGGTAAAAAGTTTTTGAAATGAAGGTATCCTTAAATTTAAATCTAAGTAACATGAAGTAAGTTAATTTTCAAATGTCAAATGAATTCCCCTAAAGCATAACTGAATCCAACGCCGACAAAACTCTTCATTAGTGTTTCTCGCAAATCCACATATTTTTGCTCCAACAATAGGAATTCCAAGCAACCCGGAATTCAATATACTTGGAATTGAATATGCGAAATCATCCCACGTGGTAGGATTATCTCCAGTATAATGTGTTGTGTATTTGTCCGACCCTACAAAAGTATATCTAGAGAGTATAAACGTCCTTTTACCAGTCACTTCAATAAATGCTTGATTAGTGATTCTAGATTCTAACAATGCATAAAACTTATGAGCATTATATGCGGTAACATTACAAAAATGTATAGACGTTGTTGGAACAACTCAATTGTTAATGGGAATATGGACACTAAAATTGTTTATTTTATAGAGAGGGTTATCAAGTTTAGATAATGGAGTAAGGGAAGAAGTTATAAAAATATATATCTCATTCATGTCAAGCTAAATTCCATCAAAGAAAAGAGGATTCTAGAATATACAAATCTCACTTCCCAGGACAAACCTCACCCAGGTCAGGAATATGTAACACCCTCGACTTTTAGAGACTGAGAAATTTAAATTTTGGGAAAATAAAATTTAATTAAATTGGAGAATTTTAGAATTTGGGAAATGAGGTCCAAAAATAGAAAATATTTTAAAGTATTCCGGATGATGATTTTGAGGGTACCATCAATCCCGGAAGGGTCGAGATAGTCAAAATGACTGTCATTGGGTTTTATTTCGGCTCCGGAATATTTTTATGTCAGTTTGACTCGAATTAGAGTAAACGAGTCATTTAAAGTGTGTATTAACATTTAAAAATTGGGATTTTGTTTTAAAGGTTTATGAGGCTTACGGATGAAGCCATTTCTCATTTGAGAAAAAGAGAGAAAAAGCCCTAGAGGGAGAAAGAGAAGGGAAGAAGAAGAAAGAAGAGAGAGAGAGGAAGAGAAAGCTTGGGATTTTCGGCCCAACCGCGACATCGAGGACGATCCAACCTCTACAAATCTGAGGCAAGTGTTTAATCTTGCTAAATAGCTATTTGTGTATTTCATTTCATAAATTGTGGGGTAAAGAAATGGTTTTTGGGTATTAATGTCAAAACCTAGATTTTAGGTTTAAATCTTGAAATCAATGTTTAAATATGGATTTAATGGATTAGAAATGGTTGGGATCGACTTTGGGTTGATTTATGGGCTTAAAATCATAAATTGTTGAAGGTTTAAGGGTTAGAAATGGAAATTAAGGGTTTAAAACTCGTGGGTTTTGAAGAAACAGATGAACTCTTCAAAAATTGCAGGTCCGAATCGATTCGCCCCCTTAAGCGAATCGATTCGGTGTAGTGAAATTGGCAGGTCTGCATTGACCGAATCGATTCGGACCCCAAGCCGAATCGATTCGGCCTATTGCAGAAGCCCAGGTCTTTGGACCCGAATCGATTCGCCTGGGAGGCCGAATCGATTCGGAAACAGGGCATTTTGAAGTATTTTCTCCATAGTGATTTCAAACCCTTTTTGGTTGGGTTTATTGATTTGGGGCCTTCTCTTATGATGAAAGAGATATGTTCTTTAAGACACATAAGGAGTTTCTCACACATTAGAATTTTGGGGACTCCTTAGGGTAATTTGGGAGAAATGTATCCATGTATGTATTGGAGTTATGTATAGAGATTTTGGGGAAAACCCTTTGGGATTGGGAATCCTAATTGTAGATTAAAAGTAAGTGTAGATGTGATGTGAGGCTAAGAACTCTTAGAGAGATATTAGATTAGGGTATTCACAAAAGTGATCGAACCATAGTCGAAATCGAGGGAAATGAGATTATTTTATGATTGAAAGAATGAGCTTGAGGCTGATAGACTATTAGTTATATGTATACCGATAGTCAAAATGATTACTAGATTCTTTAATGTACTCGGAGATATAGATGACATGCGTAGTGATGGATTCCTAAGCAAAATCTTGGGTGATAGCCCTAATGTTGAATATATATAGGTATAGATATATACACATGGTTTTTGGGAGACTATTCATTATAGGAAAATGATCGAATATGTTTCAAGTATGGGATTATATTCACGTATCGAGGTAAATTAAAGGAATGGTGGTGACGGCTTGTATATTGAGGATTATGTATACTTATAGCCGGGTATATATATATATATATATCTTATACATATGAACGAGAATTATTTTATATATATAGATATAAGGATATGTGAATATGTGTTGATATATATATATATATCTGTATGTATATAGATATATGGATATCTTATGTTGTGGACATACATGGTATGGATATTTAAACCGTATACGATGGTTTGTTACTTGATCATATGATTGGATCATATGGATTATATATTATGAATGTAAATGATATATATACTAAATTGGTTAAGCATACCCCGCTCATGCTATCATTGGGAAGTTGCGCGCATAGAGGGTGAGCATCCTGGCTAGAAAAGCAGGGTGTGGATATTCCCCAGGTCATAGTCGTCCCGTGTGTTACTATATGATATATATATTTATTTTGGGATGAGACGTGATGGGTATGTTTCGTCTCATTGCCGGTTTGGAGCTATGACCGCTTCCCGGGACGTCGTGTGCGTGAGTTTACCACGAGATGAGTGTCGTTTAGTCCCACCATGGTGGCCCCAATTTTGCTACGTGAGCCGGGCACTGGGAAGATGATAGCATTGATGCAGTTTATCGGCGATATATATAGCCGGGTATATTATGTGCATGGCCTTGTACATCATATGTAGTATGTACACTTGGCTATTGGATTGATGATGATATATATATACGGTTAGAAATTAATACCTATATATATATATATATATATATATATTTATATATATATCCTATAGACGGAGGATATGGACTTTTATGAAGTACATCTTAGATGATAATGGTGTACTAGACTGATGGGGGTTGATGTATCGCACATAAGGTATTATTTCGGTTACATCATCCCAAGGATATTATTGGAGGTTCTTTTATTTTATCTTATTTGTTTTCTTTCTTTTGTTTTCTTTCTTTATTTCTTTAGGAGTTACAGTTAGTAGTAATGGTAGTATTAACTTGTATGTTGAGGATTATGGATCTCTAGGATCGACATTGCCCAGGAGTAGTGTAACGAGGTGGTTCCTTGTTTGGATTTCGCTTTGCGAGACACCTCACGCACGAAACGCAGTGCCCTGTCGAGATTTGAGAGAAGTAATTCCATAGGTGGCATCACGGATGTCTGGTCTTGACCTTGTCAGGAGTAGTGTAACGGGGCGGTTCCTTGTTTGGATTTCGCTTTGCGAGACTCCCCACGCACGAAACGTAGTACAATTTTGGGATTAGAGAGAAGTCTTGCCAATATTCCATGTGCATATTATTAAGTATATTAATTCTTACGTTTTTAGCCTATATAGGTATATATATATATATATATATATATATATATATAGGGGTAATGTTTTAGGAATTATGATGATTAAAATTCATGAGATTATTAATCGGAATTCATTAAGCCTTTTATGGCATAATTGTTGTAATCTAATCTAATAGGATTAGAAGCGGGTGGATCCTTAGATTGTGACGGGAAGGTAGCTCTCGTGGATATAGGCTAGGCCTGATAAGTTAGGTTGTCCTAAAATCAATGGGGGTAATTTAACTAAAATTGGAGGACGTGAATAGGTGCGCGCCTTTAGATGAGAGGTGAGTTGGGGTTCCACGAGAGTGCGGTCTCACTTATTTATGAAATTAAGTACACCGGTATTTATTATGCACGGTTAACACACTTGCTAAATATTTTACACATTCGGGGCTCTGACCCGTTTACTCTTCTCTCTTCCTTGTATATATATATATGTTACCACAGGTATCCTACCGCACGGATGCCGGATGACCTTCTATCCTGAGTCTTGGGAGCCGTGACAGGTGCGGACTGTTGCGGGATGTTTCATGTAGCCGCTTCCTACTTCTTTAAAATTCTAGGTAGGATTCATGTTGTATATCGGGTTTGTACCCAAGGGATATTTACATATATGTTTTTATTTATTCCCTTCAGTTATTGTATTGGCTGTGATCCGACAGCTTATTCGGGTCTACTTTTTGTAGTACATTCAGTTGTATTTAATTGGTCCATTTTATTTCTAGCATTTACATTATTATAGTTCCTTCCTGCATCTCTCCTATTCTTTAGTAGTTTTTAGTGTTGGGTTGTTGTATGTTGCAAGTTTTAAAATTTTTATAACATCTCGCTTATATGATTTCGGGTAGTTAGTCCTATATTATATAGTACCGTTAGTTGATGTTGAGACTGGACCATCTGGAATTCCTGATTTAATATAGTATAGGGCTGGCCACCCGTTATTATTTTAGGCGGGGTGTTACAGAATATCATCGCGTTTTATGAAAATCTCATCTTACAACCCTCATATGTAGGTCCCATATGTCTAATTTACACTGATACCTATGATCTAGTCCGATAATTTTAATTCGAGTAAGTAAATAATACTTTCTCCCCCATTACGATAGATTCAATTCAACTTATTATGAATTATTGATTTTGAGTATGAAATTATATTTACGTAAAAATGTAAATAATAATTTTTTAGTATAATCTATAATTCAGAATGCACCGAAAATCATTTATCGCGATTAGGGACTTTGAATTAATTAAGACAAAGTAATGTATATACGTGTTATATCAGTTAACAAGAGAAAACAAGTTGTTCCGTATGTCTATAAGGGATGTTTCCTGGATCAAAGATGAGCACGTATTTTTTACCGTTATTGTGAAGTGCATAATTTCTTAATTTTGTCCAAGGGGAAGTTAATAGGGTCTAGTGTGAAATCCTTATAAGTTCCCATGTAATAGATATTTGTCCATATAACCTCCATACAAATCATAGATTCCTCATATCGAGAAACCACGTCTTGAACATCCTCAACACTTTGATAACCCCATCAGCACTGGTGAAACCCTAAATCAATGAGCATTTAAAAAAAATACTTCAAATGAGTGTGAAGGAACCATTGGAATATTATTGAAGTGAGCAACATTGCACAATAGGTACATAAATGTAAACACATACATTAGATATGTGTGAAACTACAGCCACATTTAGACTAGTACAAGATAGCAACGAAAAGCAACAGAAGAACACATGTAGATCGAATATTAAATAGAAACCTCGTGCATATCAAAAACTTATATAACTATCTTTGTGTATTGGCATTCCTTTTGTTGTGATCCATGTGTGTATGTGTGTATAAAGAGACTATCAAATATTAGACTGAACGAGGAAACCATGATCATGAATATGCATAACAGATAATATATACAAGTATAATCACATGCTAACAATGTTTACTATAAAGGAAAATTGAAGATGTGTCAACTTACATGGAATTTTTTTACGCTGGTGAGGTACAATTCCCTTGCAAAGCCTATAAAAAGATGGGCAAACAATTAGTCATTCGAACCTTAAATAAATGAAAAACTAATTATAACTAGACAAACGCTACTACAAACTTAGGCTCAAGGGATTTGACATAAGAATAATGCCCAAGAGCACAGTCAGACTTGATAAAGTTTTGGAGGTCGTATGATAAACCTCTAAAGAACCCAAGCTAAATTTAGGTGCGGACCTTTAAGGACTCAAAGGGACAAAGGGAAATATCAACAATCATTTATCTTAATATAAGTACCCAATATTTCACATCTACTTAACCATTAACAATCAAAAGATAGGAGACAACATGAAACCAACATGACACAACCACTTTTTAGGCTCAATTTCATTATAACTGTGGATTATATTTTTTCTTTTATATTAACATATAATGATAGATTTTTGAGCTATAAACCCTAAAAATTTTTATATGCATATAAGTATAGATATGACATGTATATATGAAGAAAAATCAATACCTTTTTACCTCAGTATACTTCAAATTCTCGATCTTCATTAAATTATATAACAAAAACAGAAAACATCTCCTCAGAGTGTAAACAAAATTTAAGTTAAAGACATGATGTTGTATGTTCACTATTAAAACTCATTTCAGATCCCAAACACATAGCGCAAGAGGAAAAATAAATAAGAGAAAATAAGGTCCAATTTTAAAGAAAACAGCTTGTAAGTTATCAGTAAACAGAGCCATAACAAAAATTTTAAATTTATTTAACTTCTCGTAAATCTTCACAACTAGTAATTCTAACTACACAGTTTAAACTTAAAAACACATAAAACTCGACTTCACACTTATAAAAATTAACAATTCAACAAGACTACACAAAAATACACCTAAATTAAAACCTAACTAATTAAAAAATAAAAACCACACAGAATCAACATAAACAGCCAAACAAAGAGTCGTAACAATAATAGGCTTAGTCTCTTGATTAATAGATGAAAACCGATGATAGTCCCCAAACGATGGCTTCCAACTAATCGTGTGAGATAAGAGCGAGAGCTGTTGGGAAGGTTTAAGATCTGTATCGACTAGAGTTTCTTTGAGATATGTGTTTTGAGTGTTTTGAGGAGTGCAAAATGTGTTTAGAGCCAAAGTGTGAAATGAAAATGAAATATAGGAACAGAAGTAAAATATTTTTTAACACTTTGGAGACAGGGAATTGGTATACACGAGACTACCACGTGTTCTATAGTCTCTAGTGTGTGTTATATTAACAATTTTGTATCAGTCATAAGCACTTAGAAATTTTTTAAGTGATAACAACCATTATAAATTTTGAAAAATGTTACAAATTTTGTAAGTATCTCTAACACTTATAAATTGTTTTTTAATTAATTATTGATTAGGCATAAATTCTTCACATTTATCCCCTTAATTTCGGTATTTTTATGTTCCCGTGTGGTGTAAATAGCTTGTATTTGTCTCATATTTATGATATTAACCCTTATTGGCAATTATTTCGTGTTTTGCGTATCTCTTATGTGTTTTATAGGTATTTTAAGCAAGTTAGTCCAAAAGAGAACTCGAAATAGTGAAAGAAACCAAGAAATGGAAAGTTCAAGGGCATTTTTAGCCACATTCTGGAAGTGGGGAAAACTATAAAGTTAAAGATCACTAAATTACAAGAACACTAGGAAAAATGGCACCCCAATTGAGCTACGGTGAAGAAGTTATGTCCATTTAAAGATGAGAGAAGTCAAGAAAAAAGTTGTGGAGGAATTTCAAGGGAGATCCGGACCTATTAAAAATAAAAATCAGTAACGGTTGGAAACAAAATCTCTGAATGAAAAATAAGGGTAATCCGATCGCCCCTGTACAGATGCCTGACTTGAATAAGGGAGCGATCCGGATCGCCCAATCCCGCCGATCAGGACCGCTTTGGATTTTTTTAGAATTTCATTTTCTTTCTTTAGAGTTTAATGTTGGCTAAATCTCATGTAAATTCCAAAGACTATTTATTCAAGGTTATTACACAATATTAGGGGTTCGAAAAATTTGGTTTCCAGCATTAGTAGAAAGGTTTTGTAGCCAAAAACCCTAGTTTTGTCAAAGAGTGAATTTTGAGTGAAGATTAAAGTTTTATTTCTGGGATTTCTTCAATACAAGTAATATTTTTCCTTTAATCCTTCGGTGTTTACTTAGATTAGTTATTTATTTTGGTTCAGAACGTTCTTCTTCCCCATTCTCTATATAGTATGATGTTTTGTTTTTCAAAAATTCTATTTTTATTTAGTTTAATTGTGTCCGGCTAAGTTTTTAAGGCTTGGGATGCATGAATCCAACCTGTCATTCTTTACATATGTATAAAATTAAGTTTTCGAATTAAATAATTGGTCAAATCGTTGTGTGGTGATCACAGCCATTATAGGACTTTTGATTTCATTTTCCCTAGATAACCGGGATGCTTAAGAATGCAATGCGCGTGTAGCTATCTCGATACCGCTTTATTCTTACTTTTTATTATATATGATGCAGGCTTGAACCTCATATATATAATACTTGAGATTAATAAAGACTGGATTTAATCATTTATTTCAATTCGAGAGTTGATTTTAACATCGGTAAATTCACTAGAGTTGGAGGATTGTGTCCTAACCTATTATTCTCATTCGTAATTAAGTATTTCCTACATTTGTTATCTGCTCTTAAATTAATTAGCGTAGCTTCATTTTCATTAGTATTTAGTTCAGTTAGTTGTTAATATTGCATTTAGTTTATAATTAATCTCCCATTCAAAGCATATGTTTACTTCTTTTAGAGTCAAGTTAGGGTTCTCCGTCTCTCCAAACGTCGTCATGATTTTCTTGTCCTATTTCCCTGAGGATCGATACCCGACTTACTGGGATTATTACTTGAGCGACAAGCTTTCACTTAATCCTAGATAAGCATGCAATTTAAAACACGTTTTAAGTCACATCAATTATAAAATAACAAATTAGGTGTAGTGAAAATATCATTTACAATCATAAAAGATTATGGAAAACAATTAAGGTGACCAAGTGTATAAAATCACCTAACTGAATTATGGAGTTTCAGGCTCATAAGAATGTGTAATTCTATAACAATAAATATTATCTAGTGTAACCCTATGAATAATGCAAGGTTAATCTAATTTAAGCTTCTGGCTTCAAACACTAGATTAATGTGAAAAAAATTAACTATTTACTTCAATATGGCACTCATGTATTCTAATGCCCATAAAACGAAGCGAATTTCTTCAAGAATTGCTTTCATATAAATCATCACATATTATTGGGCTGGCATCATAGGGGACAACACCACGTAAGCCCTTTTCGAGCCTTTGATAATTTATCAAGTTCGTCTTGGGTTGAAACCTTTACTTAATTATACACCAAGTCTAAAAAAACTTCTTATTTTTCAGAATAGTATGGGTTGTGAATTGTGTGTTAGACATATGTCATTATATAATGACATTACACAATTGTTAATTACAAGATTCAATGTAAATTGTAAAGTGTGTGTGAGTTCAAATATATTGATAGACAATAATAATTTATATTACGGTCAAACATTTGGTGACCAAACTGAAAACGACGTGTAATACTGATTAAAATTAAATTAAATTCGCAAGTTTCCAAGAACCCTTATTTAATAAGCGTCTACTTTTAAACCAAATAAAATCAACCCTTAAACATGCATCTAAATCAACCCATTAAATATAAAGCATGCAACACAAAGTTAAGGAAAAATCCCCGAAGGGCAAAACCTTTTATTTCTAGAACTTTAAAGAATTTACAAGACCATTGACTTACATACAACCTGATAATCGCCCACAAGTGTAACGCACGGTGTCTTCGGTAAACCTTCAAAGCAACGGCTAGAAATAGTGTGACACAGAAATACCCGCAGGTGTCGGTTCCTATGTCAGCGGCTGGAAGTTTCCCTTTCCAGGAGGGCAGCAATGAATAAGAGAACGCCTTCTCCACAAGGGTTGAACAAACCAAAGTTGTGTTCTTGGGTTACCAAAAAGATTCACAAAGGTTTGGCAATTGTGTGAATCAAAACATGAGTCTTGGGACTCAAAAAATATGAAGACTAGAGTAATTTGGACTCTCAAAAACGTCTTCTAAAGTCTTGCAAAACAACTCCCCCGAAGTTGGTATTTATAGGAAAAAATATGAAGAGTCCCACGTTCTTAAAACTCTAAAATTCTATCCAGCGTACAAAAAAAATAGCATTCTTTAAGGAATTTTCTCTATCTTCAAAAGGTCATAACTCCTTCACCGTAGCTCAGATTGAGGTGCCGTTTTTTCCAGTATCTTCGTTGCGGCGAGATCTTCAACTTTCCAGTTGACCAGACCTCCTAACTATGGATGTGAAATTACGAAAATGCCCTTGAACTCTCCTATCATGCCTTTTTTCACTGTTTTGACTTCCCTTGCGTACCACTTGCATTAAGTCCCTAAAATCTTGGACCGTGAAGTCGTTGAGGCATATGTGGGACATATTAATGGAGATGTTGAATGCTTGATTCTCAAAATTCGGATTGAGGCCGTCGAGTGACATCTTGAGGTGACGTGCCAAATGTAGCGGCGTACGACATACATAAATGTAACATGTTGGACATGAGAAAAATGTCCTTACAAATCTCCCCCTATGTCTATGCCGGTACATACATAAAAAGTCTGAATTATCAAATACGAAATTGCCTATACAAATCTACCCTCCCATGAACCCAAAACTGAAAAAGGTACAAATGAATAGGTCTACAGCGTTTGCTCTTCAATTCTTCAGGAATCATCAAATCTCAAAGCTTTTCTCATCAGGGTGTGCAATCGAGTGATAATCCATGTAGTACCTACACACATGAGAAAAAGCAAAATACCAAGTGACATATCGAGTTTGAAATGAGATAATATATGATAAAAACATAAGCAACATCTCAAAAACTCCCCCAAAATTCAAACTCCCCCATAATATGATAATTCTTTCTCCCCCTTTTTATGATGTCCCCAAATAGACAAATAAGAAGAATGAATCAAACAAGCAAAATCGGGTTGTCACGGTATACAAAAAATACACAAACTATTTTTGATTTTTTTTAATTTTTTATACAAAAATAGATACCATTTTGAAAAAAATGTAAAACATGATACAAAAATCACACCATGGATTTAGACTCAAACAACCAAGTCATGGAAATGGAATGAATGGGTGTGAACACATTCGATAGGTAAATCAACTCAATCAATCATATGTGCACGATGCATATGTGTACTCCTAATGAATGATCATCAAAAGTATCCTTAGGTGTAAAAAATTTGTTGAATTTAGATGACATCGTCTTATACAAATCAACAAATCAAAGTTAAAGTGATTTCCACACCAATAACGTCCAAAACTATGTAGCGCATTTTCAAGCATTTCAAGGACGTGCAAACCCGTTTTAAATTCTCCAACCAAACTCCCTCATATATATATTCTTTTAGAGGTAATCTAAATTCTCAAACTTTGGAGAATTGGTGCAAAAACCTAAATGGCCCATAATTGGCATGAATTTCATTTTATTTCCTTTCAATTTTTTCGGGCTCTTTTAACCTCTTTGGACCTCGGATAATAAAATTCCTCAATTTTTTAGGTCCAATTTAACGGTGGCTTAGTATTCGCAAAGGTAAAATGAACCTTTCGCAGCCCTTCCCCGTTTTTAAAGAAAGCACACAAACTCACAAAACAGTTTTTATATGCACAATTTCCTTATAAAAAATTATCGCGCTTGGTTCGTTTTAAGGACAGGATTGAAGTGAAAACACCCAACCAACATGTGATAAGACAAGCACAATAATCAAACAAATTCGTGCATGTGTGCAATAAAGGATAAAGTGAGTCAAACATGTAGGAAGTAACACTTAATTACATCTTAATGACTCTAAACATTATAAAGCACAAGGATGAATTGACCTATTGTCTCAAAACACTATCAAATAGTCACATGAAAATAATGGAATGATGTTGTGACTCGGTCATCCAAAGTGTTCATCCATAAACGGTGCAACAAAAAAAAAATCTTTTTGTATTTTTCAAAATTTTTCAAAAAAATATATACAAAAAGTATATGTCACAACGCTAGCAAAAATATATCAAAAAGCATAACTAGCGTATGACAAACATGCAAACACAATCATCTATATGATATGGCAAGAGAAGAATCATGTGCAAGCAAACGGGAATCAACTTGTCTAAAATCTAGTTCCTCCAAAAGTGATTTCCTAACCCAAATGGATGAAACACGTCGACAAGGGGTTTTAGGAACCAACAAAATACTAGACTTCGAATTCCTAGGACCTCTTCCAAGATCAAAATAAAATCGCCTAAGGTGACCATTCCTACCTCAATATGAGCATGTGTAAACGGGTGGGATGACACTGAAAGTGTGATCTTTTCTAGCGTCCTTGGAATTAGTTGACCCTCTAAAACAAATAATGGTTTTGGCTTTAGCATTAGAAGCATGAGAACACGATAAGCCATTACCATCACTATCAAACCTACTTGAGTCTGTCAAATCATTTTTTAACTTCAAAATTTTTTACTCAAGCAAAGAATTAGACTCTTTCAAATTAAGGGACGCCTTCTTCAAATTATCAATTAAACTTAACAGTTTATCACGCTCCCTCTCAATTAAAACAAACTTATTCCTAAGAGTCTTTTCGCGTGCCGTAAAATCATCGATTAATTTTTATCCTCGACGGCACAAATGGGAACCCTAGAATTTTTTAAGTCCTCCAATTCCTTCTCTAAAACTAGGACTCTCTCATCACTCTTCTTTTTGGCAATTTTTAAAGAATCCAAATCAGTACACAAATTACCAAAGTGCTCATGACAAATATCACTTTGAGTTTGAAACTCTTGCAAATATTCAATCTTACTTTTAAAGAGAGAATTTTCTTTTTCCAAAACTTTAATTCTTTTGCAAAGTTTCAATTCAAACTTTTTAATTTTTCAGCACGGTCGTGAAATTTTTCAAAAATAGGCTCCTCATTAAATGGGCGTTCCATTGAAAAATTGCGATTTTTCATAAAACTGATTTTTTAAAAAAAATCAATATCACACTTTTTGCGGAAAATAGGAATACGCGATAAATTTGCGCAACCTGCTCTGATACCAATTTGACGACGTGAGAAGTCAAATTGTATCAAAAAAAAAAATCCTTGAAAATTCAAGATCACGCGATAAATTAGCGTAACCCGCTCTGATACCAATTTGAAAACGACGTGTAATACTGATTAAAATTAAATTAAATTTGTAAGTTTCCAAGAACCCTTATTTAATAAGCGTCTACTTTTAAACCAAATAAAATCAACCCTTAAACATGCATCTAAATCAACCCATTAAATATAAAGCATGCAACACAAAGTTAAGGAAAAATCCCCGAAGGGCAAAACCTTTTATTTCTAGAACTTTAAAGAATTTACAAGACCATTGACTTACATATAACCTGATAATCGCCCACAAGTGTAACGCACGGTGTCTTCGGTAAACCTTCAAAGCAACGGCTAGAAATAGTGTGACACAGAAATACCCGCAGGTGTCGGTTCCTATGTCGGCGGCTGGAAGTTTTCCTTTCCAGGAGGACAGCAATGAAGAAAAGAACGCCTTCTCCACAAGGGTTGAACAAACCAAAGTTGTGTTCTTGGGTTACCAAAAAGATTCACAAAGGTTTGGCAATTTTGTGAATCAAAACATGAGTCTTGGGACTCAAAAAATATGAAGACTGGAGTAATTTGGACTCTCAAAAACGTCTTCTAAAGTCTTGCAAAACAACTCCCCCGAAGTTGGTATTTATAGGAAAAAATATGAAGAGTCCCACGTTCTTAAAACTCTAAAATTCTATCCAGCGTACAAAAAAAACAGCATTCTTTAAGGAATTTTCTCTATCTTCAAAAGGTCATAACTCCTTCATCGTAGCTCAGATTGAGGTGCCGTTTTTTCCAGTATCTTCGTTGCGGCGAGCTCTTCAACTTTCCAGTTGACCAGACCTCCTAACTATGGATGTGAAATTACGAAAATGCCCTTGAACTCTCCTATCGTGCCTTTTTTCACTGTTTTGACTTCCCTTGCGTACCACTTGCATTAAGTCCCTAAAATCTTGGACCGTGAAGTCGTTGAGGCAGATGTGGGACATATTAATGGAGATGTTGAATGCTTGATTCCCGGAATTCGGATTGAGGCCGTTGAGTGACATCTTGAGGTGACGTGCCAAATGTAGCGGCGTACGACATACATAAATGTAACATGTTGGACATGAGAAAAATGTCCTTACACAAACTTACATAAATTAAAGTATTTACAAAAATTGTATCAAATAATTATCATATATTCAAATAATGGGAAGGATATAAAATTAAAAGTTTTGTGACAACGAATTTTAAAATAATTAAAAATCTCAAAAGAATTTCATATTTTAGGATATAGATTGTTTATGAAATATAATTCAGGGAAATATATGTCTAAAAATCATGAATTTAAATGACTTTGGATCATCACAAATCAAAATTTAATCATTATTCTGAAAGCACAACCCTTAACTATACATATATTAAATCGGGATGTATTTTTAAAAGAGGTGATCGAGCGCAAACCGTGCGCCGTGTAATATGCAAATCGTTGTTATCGGTTCGGCGAATTAATGCAAAAAACCTAAGCTACTACTACACTTGTGAGGCAAGCACAGCGGTTAGTCGGGTATCGTAAAAAATTCACAGGGAGTGATTGAATTTTAGATTTCAATTGCTTTAGAACTTCAAAAATAAAAGTGTAAAATAAATAAAAGAAAAGGTGATGGTTGGGAATGGTGACAAAAGAAAAGAATAAGTTACACTACACAAAAGTAAAGCGAGGATTGGGATCGCATTCCACCACACGAATTGAAACAACTACTAATTAGAGTTAAGGCTCGAAAGCAATTTAATCGATCATTTTTAATTAATCATAAACATCATGCATGAAGGGATTTTAACCCAAAAATACTTGATAAAATATTTATTCAAAAATGGTCACACGCGGATTAAATTCTGATTGTCGCTATAAACTCTAACGTTGTGTGACAAAGAAATATAAATGCATAACAATCCAAATTTGATACGAATGGTTTCAATTAAACGCAATTTTGCACAAAACCTAGTTTTCGGAGCTCAACCCCATTAAGGACAGAACATAACCCCGACCCTATATAACTACTCACACAACATGAATAAACTAATTAAAACAACTACTAAGTGAAGAAAAAAACAAATAAACAACCAGCAACAAACTAACTAAGCATGAAAATTAACTATAAAGCAAGAAAATGAAGAACAAAACAAGAAACAAAGGAAAGTGACAATGAATAGTAACTTACATAAAGGGGTTTTACCCCAAAGAGAGAGGAGAGGGAAGCTCCACAAAAGTCCCCAAAAACTAACCTAAAATGAAGCTTCCCTAGTCTAAAATTGATGTCTCAACTTGATAGAATGTTTACATACATATACCCCACCAAAAACCCACTTAAAAATAGAGATTTGCGGACTTTCTGGCATTCCGAATCGATTTGACAAAATGCCGAATCGATTCGCACCTACAGGTTTGTAATTCTGCAGCTTTGCCCAACTTTACGAAACATGCTGTAACTTCTTCGTCATAACTCGAAATTAGTCACCGTCGGAGTTTACGTGAAGATAACTCAAAGGTATACAACATCTAAGAAGACATTAGGGCAAAAAAATAAAATATGAAATGACTAAAATGCCCTTGAATGTGTCATTGAGTGTGAATTTGAAGTAAAAACCATCCCAAAAATGCCATAACTCCCTCATTATGCATCAGAATCATGCACCATCGGCAGCCACACGAACAGAAATCAAAGGGACTCAACTTTCGTGAAGAGTTCGGGATCAAAATACGAATGCTGAAATTATTAAAATACCCCCAAAGCTGCAATCTTTAACGGAACTTTTCCGAAAAGCGTTCGAACTTCATACTAAGCATCCAAATACCTACAAAAGCTCAATTAACCCCCGCAAAGCATGTATATATAGAAATACGAGGTTGTCTTGTTAACGAACATAAGTATAGGGATTAAGATACCCGAGGGGCTAATAGCGCGTAGGTCACGGGTGAAATATGCAATATTTGGGTCATATCAAGAGGAACCAATTAATGTTTAGAATTTTGGGTTCATAACTTATGATTGAAAAATTTATATGGTTGATAAGAAGTTAGAAATTTCAGTCTTAGAAATAAGAAATTTTAGGTTTATGATATATAACTATAATGACAAAAATAATTATAATAAATATTTCGTTCGAAAGGTAAAATGAACTTTAGGTTCTTTGTTTAAACATCAAGTTCATTGAGTTAATTGTTGGAACTATAAGTTCTAAATATATTATTTTAGAACATCATGTTCATTGGATATAAATTTATAACTTTAGGTTCTTTTGATTACATCATGTTCATAAACAGATTAAGCATTGTAAATTTCATGTTTTATTTTATGTCATATGTATATGAATCTTTGGGCTCATATAAACTATAAAGTTTAAGATTTAGGACTTCAGGTCCTAAACTAAAATAATTCACAAAGCGTCCAATTGGAATTATGTGATATATAGAACTTCGAGTCCGATATTTAACTATAATAAAATATAAATAGGTAAAATTTATGTAAGAAGTTCAAATTCTATAATTTGGTTAAGAACTTTTGGTTCTACATAAATAGTTGAACTTCAAATTAAATATTAATTATGTTAGAGTACATTAAATTCTCTATCATTTTGCATCAAAACTTCACGTTTGATTAGGTGTAAAAGTGTTAGAAAATATTCTAAATAAGTGCCAAATATATATCAACTCCGACAAATATTAATTCAACTTACTTTTAAAAGAATGATTTTTTTTTCACATTTCCAACACTCTAATGTATAATAAATGGTTAGAATATGAAGAGGAATTAAAATTAAATACTATTAAAATATATTTTAATACCCAAATGAAGTTCAAGGAACACTTAACCATTAAAAGAGAATTTAAAAATATATTTCATTTAAAAATAAAATAAAAAATCAAGAAGTTAAAAAGACATGTTTTAGTTTCCAATTTATTTTGAATCCAATTCACATAAAAAATACTTAGAGCTTCAATTTCAAATTATAAATGATTGTTTTGGGTATTTCTAATTCCATACCCCATTACATAAATAATTAAAATAAAAAAGTTTTATTTTGGGTATATTTTGCTAGAGCTTGAGGTCGAAATATTTTAAATAACATGAGAGCTTCAAGTGTCATATTTCTAATATTATTTAAGAAAAACTATATCCCAACTATAAATAATAATTTGTGAATTTCTAGTCACAAGAATGACTATGGATCTTCATAAGCAAAATTATGATAATTGTGACTTATGGTCTATACCCTTTGTTTATTAGACAATCAAAACTTCGGGTTTGATTGTACTATATTTTCTTTGAGACCTTAGGTTCGGATGATTTAGAAACTTCGGGTTCCAAATTTAAGTGATTATTGGGAAAATTAATGTCTCAATTGCACTTAAATAGGGGAACTTTAGGTCCCAAATTTATATATTTAGAGAGTTTTAGCCTCAATATTTTATGATTTGAAAACTTCAGGCCTCAAATTAAAATAGTTTTATGAGAACTTTAGTCTCGAAACTAAAGTAGCTATACGGGAACTTTAAGACCCAAACTAAATTAATATGTGGGAGCTTCATATTCGAAATTTCAAATGGTAATCAAGAGCTCAAAGATACAATTTTAATTACAAAGAGAACTTGGGTCCTAACTTTAAATGATAGATATGAACTTTGGGTGGTAACAAACAAATTGGAAACTTTTGGTTCCAGGTTTTAATATTATTATAACTTATAAACAAAGACAAGAGCCATAAATTATTTCCCACAAATTTATTAGTCGAACTATAAATATGCAAATTTTTAGTATTAAAATGGATCATTATGAAAATAATTAAAGTTTGACAAATGAACTCTAAGTACCCCAAAAGAATAGGGTCAATCTATAAATATGTAATTCACAGAAAAAGATATAGTATAACTAATATAATAATTATAATGTATATTGAGTTAAATTGTCCATACTTACCTTCCATGTATGTAGAAGAACAAGAGAAAGTATAACCTTATGAGTATAGAACTTGAAAAGGCGTTTACTTTTCTTTACATCTCACAAAGCACCAAATAGATATCTCTTCAAATTTTAATCGCGAATAAAGTACTAATAAATATTTATTTTCATTTGATTTTTGAAACACCAAAGTCGAGGGATGACAAAGCTTCACTAAATACATAAAAAGGAAGAAAATTGAATTGTGATTAGTGAAAAGAAGTGACTAAAATATATAAAAACATTAACATGTTGTAAAATAAAGGAGATGAGAGAGAATTTAAAGGGAGAAAAAACTTTTCATTCCATTGGCATCAACAGTAAAAAATATAATTCATATTTATAATACAAAATGAGACATGCTAAAAATCCCATTAATAATTATGAAATACAAGAGGACATCATATAATACATCTAATTCTATTATTTCAAAATGAAACCTTTAAACCGTGTGATGCAACGTGTACGGAATTACTCTTCAACTATCACTTTTTCTATTATCTCACATTAAATTGTAATATGTATCGTCACATTGAACCTCTCGAAAATCCGAACGTCCCTCTCTCTCCACATGTTACAACTCACCATTTTAACCATTTTCTTGGCACGCTTTTCTTTTTCCTATACCCATAACAAACCCAAATCTATCTATATCTCTCTTAACTCAACTCACTGAAGGCGTAGGCACTCATTTACTTTCCTCCCCACTTCATCGCCTTAGTTCAGAGGTAGCCGAAGTTGATTTTTTTTTATAGCTCTATTCGATCGGCCATTAAATTCGATCACTTAAACTCATTGGGAAAAAACCCATAAGAGGGGTTTTATGGATGTCATGAATGATCTCAGAGAATTTTACGGTGGCCGATTTGAAGGGGTATAACGAGTTTCGAATTAATACAATAATAAAAGCGTTGTTCCAACTACTCCGTATTAAACATTGGGGAACTGAGATAAAGTCATTATTTCCAGGCCTTTCGTAGTGTGTGAGATTAATGTTGATTAAGTCTGACCCAAACAGCATATTATGACCTTTCGTGTTATTACTACTTTTAATTCAAAATGTGTAAATTGTGTTGTTGTTGATTTGTAATTATTTTTTTTCATTTTCTTTAGTTTATACCTTTTGGTACATGGTGAAAGTTGAGGGACAAATTATTCTTTCCATTTCTTGTCTATTTGGAAAGAAACTTTTGTAGAGGAATGAAGAGAAAGTTTTTAAAACAAATTCTTTATTTTTTCTCCTTTTAAACTCCCAAATGAGATAAAAACATTTTCTCTCCTATTTAAACTTTCAAACGAAGGAAATAAAATACAATTTCAATAACTTTCCTTTATTCTCTCCAAAATAGTACCCCCAAACAAGCTCTAAACCTCGTTTACTTATTTTTGTCTACGTGGATATTTGATGGCTTTAGGGTACTATAAGACATTATAATAAATATTCAAATTGTTCATAAATTTTTATGCTTGTACTTCGATGTTGGTTATGATCAAATATTCAATCCATTTATATTCATTTTGGGAATTTTGAATTTGACATAATAAGCACCATTTACACATAAACGAGACATGAAATCGCATTTTTTCAGTTGAAATGAATAAGCCCAAAATAAAAAGCACAAGACACAAGTAACGCGATTACTAATTTTAGAACTAAATTAAACATATACACAAAAACATGAATTACACGATAACATGATTAATGCGTGTAATTTTTGACATGACACAAGCACATGTTAATATTAAGTTGATTTCACGTTGTTTCGTACTCTACTATGGTGGTGTATCATAATTGAAATCGGACATAACATTATAATAACATGCCCTTCAAATTATGCCTATATCAATTTGGTTCTGAAAAACAGTAATTGTTAAAGGCTTATAATTTTAATTAATATATTCTTACAAAATTAGAATTTTTTTATACTAATGATATTCATTCAAATGAGGCATCCTTTTTTCTTGAAATTTTGAGGTGCTAACAAATTTCATATGGTAAAGTTTTGCAAAACACACAATATGGGTTTTGTTTGATATTGTAACAGAGGGTATTTGTTTAGAGTTAAATTTTTATAGTATTTATTGATTGCCCTATTTTTAATTGATAGTGGATAGACTTAAAAGAAAGATATATTTGTTTAATGAAACTTTCAATCATCGACATTTTCTTTGAGCACTATTGTCAAATAAAAAGAAAAATTCGAAAAATATTTATGTCTATATTTTGGGTATTAATTCAGTAAATCTAAATTTGGATTATAAAGGAAGTTTGATTGTCTACTTTAATATGTATTTTTTACAAATGTAAACTTATTTTCAATTATGGGTGTATTTGAAAATGAATGTCTACGGCATAAAATAATTACTAAGGCTAAATTTTCTACAAAGAGATGTATATCATATAACTTTATTTGAAAAGTACGGCATCACTCAAGACAAGATTTTGACTTTTTATTCAACATCCTTTATTATATTAGTATACTAGTTGGAAACCCACGTGATGCGCAAACTATACGGCAAAGACGAACTTAAACCCGAGGAATTGCCAAACACGTAAAACATGCGACATCAATATATGAATTTGATATAAAAAACTCTGATTATTTGTGATTTGAAAACATCTGACACACTAACTGTAAATTTAATAAAAAATTCAATTAATATTCTTCCATCGAATGAAGCGTACAACAAGGGTAGGGGATAAAAATACCTCACCCACTCTTGAACCAATTGCTAAAAGTTTTTTATGTTTTTAAGGAATCAAGTAATATATGGATTTTAAATTCAAACAAGTGACTAGAGTATATCTTCTAGATACACAACTGGATTGTTTTCAAAACCCAACATTGTTGTAGGAACACAAACAATTTATAGTGAACTAAATTGTCCAATTGTATAGCGAAGAGATTTCAAATAAGAAGAATGAAGTGGAATTCTTAATATTTATATCAGAGAGATATGAAAAATAAAATCAACCGAAATTTAAAATCCTCAACTAATGAGAGAATATATCCCCTCGAAAACATCGAAAAAAATTCACAACCCAACCGAGATCCAACATTCTCATCACAAAATTACCCATTACAGACATGATCTAGAATATTCATTAGTTGGTAGTAAAAGACCAAAAAACAAATCTAAACATTTGTTATTTGAGAGTTGGAATGTAAATATGTTATGGTGTCTGAATATTATGGGACCACGGCCAGCATCACGACCACCAAATACAAAACCCCACAGAGATCTATTCATCCCCACCCCACCACCTCGTAAAGCCATATCTCAAATTTCAATGGGGACGCGCTGATATGCTCCTTCCAAGACTTTGAATTGATTGGTGCCAAGAGACCACATCCAACAGCCTTCAAATACGGTGAAGCCACACAAAACTCTTATAATATAATTATACTTATGTATGTAAATCTATATCTAAGAAAAATACGTATTAAAAACATAAATAAAACTCAAAGGAAGAAATGAATGGAAATTATCGAACATTGATTGGGATTTGGTCGGAGACGACTGTAAAGAAGAATGATAATCGAGGTGTCAATCACCTAAAAAATAAAATTGATTTTAAAATTATAATTGGAAGGGAGGAAAAAATAAAAAGATAAATAGAAATATTTACCTAAAAGCAAAAGAGGGTTAGGGTTTGAGGTGGATTGGTGAAGTAGTGATTTTGAGTGAGGCAAACTGGTAAGGCTAGCCCTAGTCCAAAGAACTTAAAACATATGTTGATGTAAGATTCTTCTTCAGGCCAAAGCAACCTATGTATGAAATGGGGAATGTTTACCTTCTTAAATTAATAAAGGAGATAGAGAGACGGTGAGAGACTAGGAAGAGAAAATCGTTGGGAAATGAAATTAAAAGATAAGAGTGTCGCGTGGATACTCTCCTTGATCAATAAAAATGAATCTTGTGTATAGCATTTTAAAATCGATTATATAACTCTAATACGATAGTATTAGAGGTTTTAATATGTCATTATTGCATTTACATCTCACTAAAGAAATTCCTATCGTGATAACCGATCCAACCCTATTCAATACCTCTCTAATTCATTTTCGACTCCCCGTCTTCGCAGTATATCTAATCGTTCCTCTGTACACAATGAATGAACTGGCTAAATCCTTTAACCTTTGTCTCTTCCATCTCTCCATATGGTTTCATTATTGCAATGGAATATGAAAAGGTTTGCCCATTCTTTATATATTTGGAGATTTTAAGAAATCTAATATGCAGGCTTCTTTAGGTAATTATTCTCTCTACTATATAAAAAAATTTTCCCAGCATTTTGGATGGAAATGTTCATCAAATTTTTGTGTGCAAGAATTAGTTCTTTCACTAATTTCTCGCCACAAATTTTATGTTGACGATTATGTAGTTGTCCCCTCCCCCCCCCCCCCTAATTCTATGTTGACAATTATGTAAAAAAAAAATCCCATGTGAAGCTATGTCCCACTTTTATGAATGTGTATGTACGGTTTATGTATTATGAAAAAACATATATCAGATTGTCTGTATGTTGTATGCAAAAATGTCTGACTGAATTTTTTTTTATTATGTGAAGCACTTTATAATTTAGTATGGTTCAAAAGCATATATGATCATGTATGTATGATGTATGGTAAAATTCCTGAGTGAATATTTTGTTTCATTTTTATACTATGTGAGGCAATTTATATTTTAGTATTATATAGTATTCAATATTATTTTAGATTCATCCCCTTCCCTTTCCCTTACAATCAAATAGCAATTTTTTTATTCAAACAGTACGAAAATAACAATATGACATAAACATGATAAATAATGTCTTTCAACACATACTCTAATGAATTTGTTTTTTAAAATTTTCCCAATATTTGAATATCGTACTTGAAACTATAAGCTACTTGTTAGTGGTGGGAAGGTTTTACATAATGCTCAGATTTTATTTAAAAGTTTTATTTACAAAAAGGTATCTACATGTAATAACGATAGTACTATTAGCACTGGTATGCAGTTTGTACATTGTCATTGAATTACTCGATGGTTATATGACATTTACTTAGTTATTATATAAAAGGATGTTTTAGCAAATGTATGTTGAGAGTCATTCTGAAATATCAGGGATTATGGCCTATATAAATATTGACCAGTAGATGTTTGATTAAATGAGTGAAAGAAAACGAATGGGATGTTTTATTTGTAGGCAAAAATTATTCACCTCGATTCATTGCCATAGATGGAAAATGATCATTTTTATCGATTCTATTTGTTTCATATTGTGAAGAAAAAAAATATTAGCAAATACTTTATTTTGCATTTTTGTAAATGTATGTTTGTCCCGTATGTATTGATCAGTTATTTTTTCCTTCCATATGGATTTTTTTTATATACTAATTAATTTTTCATTAGTTGGAGTTTAATTAGTTCTCTCTAATAGTGTTTGATTATGTGACCCGGTTGTATTGCTCAATTGATTTTTCCTTCCATCTTGACTTTATAGAATGCCAATTCATATGATATATACATGAGTTTTTTTACCGAATTGTTTAAAAATTATGAGAATTGTCCTTTTTCCTTAATCATCATTATATGGCCTATAGAGAACTATGACTATAATCGCATCTCGTAGTGTTGAATTTGACTTTGAAATTAATAAACAGTACTTACATTATTTTCCAATTAGACCATTCAGCAACTAAAGAAAGCTAAGCACAGAAATAATAACAATCTATCATAACTCTATTCCGCTGACATCTCATTTTCGTTTATATTGCTATAATTACTTCTTTTACTACTAACACATAGATCTTACTCAACTAATATGTGTTTTCATTGCTGCGATCTTGGCTAATAGAAGTCCAAATCAGGATATAGTTTTATTTTGTTTGAAATATAAGGATGGAGGGTATGTTTCCCCTCCATAAAATTAATTTGACTTAATTGAGAAGCCACAAATGGAACAACTCTTCAAATTTAATGATTTGACTGCTATATACGTGACGCACCAGTCTCCACCTTTTAGACTTTAAAGTTGGGATAACATAGAGCCGTGGTGACCAATAAATTCACGAATGCCAGAATGAGAAGGAGATAATGAGTTGCATTACTTGGGATTTAGGAACACACTTTAACTCACTTGAGATTTGTTTACGAACAAATTTCCACTATTAGGCATATATGAACCTGTTTAAGAATGTTCGAATGTATGCTTAAGAAATTGTACTTAATTTATGAAATTGATGATAACGTTAAACATATGTAGTAATCAATTATATGATATTACATTATTAAGCTTATGTTTATGTTTAGAATGTTAAAACGCTATAAACTAAATGTTTAAGATTCAAATTGTTATAGTATGATTCATAAAGAGCAAAATTGAAACTGGATGCTTCCTATAACAATAATTAGTGTTATTACATTGTTAAGGATATGTAATATTATAAAAGTAACTACTCATTGAACTATCTACTCCGACCAGTAAGATATTGTATTCATTAAATTAACAACAGTACCTACTTTATATTCCTACGCATTTATAACAGTAAATGATCAAATTTTGTATACTATATCTTCTTACATCATATCTTTATCATGTGCAGGCACTTGAGTCACTTGGAAATTGGATTTTTTCGATTAGTCTCGATCAACAAAGTACATCTTTAAAAGCCTGTGTGTGACTGCCACTTTCTCATTTATTTTACCAGTGTAATGTAGATATGTGTCTGAATTTTCTTTATTATCCTATGAATATACCACTTTAATTAGAACTAAATCATACTCATTGCATAATTTTTCTCATTTAGATACGTATATTATTTTACATAAAGAATTCATAAATTCATGCTCTATTTTGGGAGACGTTTGGTCGAGTCATCCACTGCACACATATAGTTACTAATTAAGTGAATAATTATCATTTCGCATTCATTGTTACTTTTATATCTTATGATAAAAGGTGATAATGTTAGTTGGAATTGTAACTTAATCATTTGATACATTGTTATCATTTAAATCCATCAATGCTATGCGATCAAAACTCATATAACCATACTAGAATATCACAAAATTTTCGGTCTGAACTTAAGTTGGAACTAAAGCATAATCAATGCATACATTTTTCTCATTTAGATACGTATATTATTTTACATAAAGACTTAATAAATTCATGATCTGTTTTGGGAGATGTTTGGCTGAGTCGTTCGTTGCACTCATATAATTACTAATTAAGTGAATAATTTTCATTTCGCATACATTCTTACTTTGATTTCTTATGATAAAAAGTGATAATATCAGTTGGAACTGTAACTTAATCATTTTACACATTGTTGTCATTTAAATCCATCAACGTTGTGCGATCAAAACTCATATAACCATACCATAATGCCATAAAGCTTTCGGTCTGAACTTATTCTAAAATGGATACAAACGTGTCTGGGGTTTGACATGTATACACACAAAGACATCAATGTGGGGACAAGTAAATCCACCTAATTAATAGTGTTCCTACTCTTAACATGTATGCAACTGTTATAACACCTTACTTTCCTTCTTATTTATAATTATATAAACAATTGATTGATTGAATTTCAGATTGATTTTTGTGACATCTTACATATGAGGGGTGTATCTTTCTTATATGTATATGTGATGGTTTCTCTACTTATTTGTGATGTTGAGTCTGAATTTGGTTGTTACTGCTTTATTTATGTTTGGAACAAAAGTTCTTCTTTGTGTTATTAACTCCAGTTGGCTCCAAACTTGATTATCATTTATATTAATTATATTTTTATAACATATAGTGGCTAGATATTAATCTAAATATGATTTGTAGTTATGCTTATTATTTATTGAGAAAATTTCTAAACTTTGATAATAACTAAAAAGTTGAAACTTTTCCATGTTATATATCTTGCATGATATTATTCACCCAATAAACACAAATTGTTATTTTCATTCAACTTAGATGGATCAAGTGTCCCAATCTCGGAAGCTAGAATTCATCGTAGGCTGAATATGTATCATAAGCGCTCGAGTAACTTACGTCGTACGGCATCAATAATTATTAATATAAGTAATGTGTCATAAATAGTGTTTCCACTCTTAACATGTATGCAACTGCTCTTGTCATTCGATTTATCTGCTGCCCACGGGAAAGTTCATCTGATGATTTACAAATAAATGTTGCTCATGTTTTGTCATCGGTTCGTCGTACATAAACACAGTTTAATGATATACAAATATACATAGCTTCACTGTGATGTTTTTTTTTTAATTTGTCATCATCCAATTTCTTAAAAGTTATTATTTGTGTTATTAACTCCAGTTGGCTCCAAATTTGATTATCATTTATATTAATTAATTATATTTTTTATAACATATATTAGTGGCTCGATATTACTCTAAATATGATTTGTAGTTATGTTTGTTCCATTTGTGTTATTATTTACTGAGAAATTTTCAAAACTTTGATAATAACCAAAAAGTTGAACCTTTGCCATGTTATATATCTTGCATGCTATTATTCACTCGATAAAATTCAACTTAGATGGAACAAGCGTCCCAATCTCGGATACCTAGAATTCGTCGTAGGCTGAATATATATCATTAGCGCTCGAGTAACTTACGTCGTACGACATCACCAACTATTACTTTAAGTAATATATCATATCATCTACATTCATCGGTTCAAAGTGACTATTTTTCAATTAACCTACTCAATTATTTAAACATTGGATTCGGTTGTTGTGTTACAATCTAAATGGATAAAACTATAGCTTCTACCTATGTCCTTCATTTAATATTTCATCATTCAACCCCTTTGTATAAATTACTTTTATTTTCACTAATTTCGGTTTCCAAAATATCAAATATAGTTTCCCTTTTTGCATAAAGAAGCTTGGAAAATGACTACAAACGAACGTGAAATGATTTTGAAGTCAAACGCATCGTACACTCGCAAAGATGTGATTGATGTTGATAATATGTCACCTCGAGCATCACGTTTCTCAAAATAACTATGTGATAGAGAATATGAAGACTTTGTTGAATACTTAAAGAGAAAAGTGAAAAAGCCTAGATTTTAGAAGTTAAATGATATATACAAATGCATTGCAAATGTGTCTGTAGTCAAGACAATTGATAACGATGGAAAAATCGTCCCCATGAACTCCGATGATATGTTTAAGGAAGATCTCCATTCGTCATTGCCTCTTATTGTAATTGATGAAAGCTATGAAGGAAATTCAATTAACTCCTATGTTGACTATGTCATTATTGACTGAGCTTGATGTTCCATCGTGTCTTTTCATTCCCCAATACTTTGATTTTTTCGTTCATTTTGAATATATAATAATCACATTTCAATCAAATACTACGTTAACTATGTCGTTATTGATTTAACTTGATATTTCATCGTGTCGTATCATTTACACACACTTTAGTGTTTTCCTTCATGCTTAATATGTAATAAGTATAGTTGCAACTAGTTAGCATTCAATAAAATTTTGAATTTCGACTTATCGCTTTACATCTTCACATGTTCATTTATGGTATTGCAATTTCTTCATCCTTAGTCATATGATCTATTGACCACCAAAACTTTATGGTCATCTATTCTCATATACAAAAGTTGTATTTCATATCCGATAAATAGTAAGAAGAGTAAACACATTTTTTGAATAAATAATTATTATCTTTCTCTAATTATACATTTCTTTATCTGGATACATAGTTGACTCTGAGCACACAACTATGAAGTATATTTTGTCAAATTTTGTCGTTTAGGATGATGGTATTGTTATCCATACTAAGGATATGAGAAGATCATGTCAGAAAGAGAGGAATATTTCAAACTATTGTGGCTATACATTGATTAACGTTCAAGATTGTCTTTATAGTTTGAAACCGATGGACACTGCTTCCAACTATTGTGGTTATACAATTGGAAGTGTTAACGATTGTCTTCGCAATTTGACTCGTGAAAATGCTTCTCTCAAATATTGTGGCTACACTGTAGGAAGCGTTGAACGTATTCTCAATGCTCTAAGAGAAAAAGAACGTATGCCAAAAACTTCATCGATGATAACTAAGAAACTTTGATCTTTTTCGTAAAAAACTAAACTTTTTGAAAGGAAACATTCTTTCAACATATTTATACATATTGACCATTAACATATTATTGAATATATAGGAAATTATTGGCTACCAATGGATTTCATAATGCCTACACACATGTGCCCATATTGTAACATTGTTCTTTGGTATGAAGAGAGGAATGGCAAGAGTAAAAAACCTGGAGTTCCCAAATTCAGCATATGCTGCCAGGTTGGTCAAGTTAGATTACCCATATTGCGCCAACCGCCTGAGCTTTTGAATAACCTTTTAACATCACATGATCGAGTTAGGGTTTCAAATTTTAAAGACAATATAAGCGCATACAATTAATTTTTTCCCTTCACATCTATTGGTGCAATCGTAGAAAACTGTATGAACAATGGTTTTGCTCCATACGTTTACCATATATGTGCACAAAGTCATCACAAGCTCGGTTCACTATTGCCCGTAATGATAAAACCTCTAAAGTTTGCATAACTTTACATCTACGACACTAATAATGAGGTAAGAAATCGAATGAGGTCCTTAGGTGGGGATAACAATTCATCTAGACTTGATTCAACCGTTGTGTCTTATTTTCTGTTGATGATCGATACAAACAACGAGCTTTCTAAGGTCTTCAGGATGTCCCGAGATCATTTCAATGAATCTAATGTCCATATCGTATGAATAAGAATTCTCTGACAAAGATTCTCTGACCCATCAGTTTACAACTTACCTAGTGCAACAGAGATTGCAACATTAATTATTGGGGATTTTACTGAAGATAGTTCGAGCAGAGATGTCATCGTTGAGAATATGTGCCTTGGATTGCAACGAATAAGTGAAATACTATACCCCTCATTCATGGCAATGCAATACCCGCTTCTTTTCCCACACGGAGAAGATAGATTCCAACTGGGCATAAAGTATCGAAATATCCCAGGAAACAGACCAACCAAAAGAGAATGTGTGACTATAAGAGAGTACTATGCTTACAGGTTACAATAACATAGAAATGAAGGACAAACTCTGTTGTTAGGAGGTCGATTATTCCAATAATACGTAATAGATGCATACACATGCATAGAAGAGCAAAGACTACGGTGGGTCCATTCAAAGCAAACAAAATTACGAGTTGAACTGTATAGAGGAATAAAAGATGCGGTATTGCAAGGATATTGTACACCATCAGCTATTATAAAGCGTATTGTTCTTCCATCAAACTTCATAGGCGGTTCTAGATATATGGACCAAAACTTTTAAGATGCAATAGCGATTTGTAGATGATTTGGCAACCCTGACTTATTATTGACATTCACCACAAATTCGAATTGGCCAGAAATTACAAATTTCTTATCTCCGGCTGGACAAGTCCCTACTGAAAGACCCGAGATGGTGTCAAGATTCTTTAAAATAAAGTTTGATGCATTATCAAATCGCCTTACAAAGAAAAATCACTTTGGACATGCACTTGCGGGTATATCTGCATCTTCTCACAAAAAATATATAAAACATATATAATTTAAAGTAATAACACATTTCCTATAAATCTATACATTAAATATTGATACCTCAACTACTTCTTTCAACCATTTCAGCGATATACACGATTGAATTCTAGAAAAGAGGTCTACCACATTCACATATCCTTCTTTTCTTGCCTACGAATGCTAAGCAACCGACCCCATCGGACGTTGACAAAATAATATATGTAGAAATACCAAATTATAAATCAGTCCCCATTAGATATGTCGTTGTATCTCAATTCATGATCCATAGTCCATGCGAACATGCTAATCTAAAGTCACTATGCATGATAAACGGGTTTTTCTCCAAGCACTTCCCAAAGAAATACTGCAATCGAAAAACTTTTGATGATAACGGTTTCCCTGTTTATAGGCATCGAGACAATGGAAAACATGTTACAAAAATGAGCCTAAAGGTTGACAACAGATTTGTGGTACCACACAATCTCAATTTGGTTGTCAAATATCAAGGTCATATAAATGTTGAATGGTGAAATAAGTCAGGTCAATTGAATATTTGTTCAAATATATCAACAAAGGACCTGACAGAGCAAGAGTTGTACTTGAGCATGCTAAACCGAGAACATCTGCTAATGGTAAAGATCATCCATCAATAGTCGATAAGATTAAAAACTTCCTCAATTGTCGATACTTATCTGCATGTGAAGTGTGTTGGAGAATATATGAGTTTGATATACAATATCGAAGCATTGGGGTTGAAGGACTTACATTCCACCTGCTCGAAGAACAAATTGTGACTTTTAAGGATTCAGATCATCTTAACACTGTGATTGTTAGAATTAATGTAGAGAAGACTATGTTTACAGAATGGATGGTTGCAAATAGCAAGTATGAAGATGCAAGAAAACTGACATACGTGGAATTTCTAAAAGAGTGGACTTTGAAATCTTTAGAGAAGCGATGAACACAAGGAAAGTCTGGTACATGACTTGATCGTATTGTATATGCACATCCATCATCTGGAGAAAGATTTTACATAAGATTACTGATGAACGTTATACGAGGAGCAAGAAGTTATGAAGATGTGAGGACTTTTGACGGTGTTGTATACCCGACTTACAAAGCTGCATGTTACGCAAAAGGCCTACTTGAAGATCACAAAGAATGGCATGATGCAATTTTGCAGGCTTATCAATGGTCAACTGTCCATCAACTACGAGAACTGTTTAAGGTAATTCTAATGTTTTGTGAAGTTAGCGATCCTAAAAAGCTGTGGGAAGCACATTGGGATTCGTTACCAGACGACATACTATATCAGCAAAAGAAGTTGTTAAACTTTGATAATTTTGTCTTGAGCGAAGATCAAATTCATAATTACACCCTATATGAACTAGATGATATTCTAAAGAAAATGGTAAGGCATTATCTGATTTTCCCCTAATGCTAAAGACCGACCCATCTCTAATACGTGATTGTAGGAATCGTTTGTTAAGAGAGGAGTTATGTTATGACAAAAAGGAGATAGAGGATGAACACGCCAATCTACTGAGCGATTTAAATGTTGAGCAACTCAATGTATATAATGTTATGAGGCAATCTGTATATGAAAAGAAAGGAGGACTTTACTTTGTTCAGGGCACTGGGGGAACAGGGAAAACATACTTATATAAGACCATCCTTGCACGTTTAAGGCCTGAAGGAAAAATTGCCTTAGCAGTTGCTTCGTCGGGCATTGCCTCTTTCTTACTTTCGGAGGCCGTGCTGCCCATTCAAGATTCGCAATTCCCATTGAAATTAATGCGGTTTCAACTTGCAATATTCACCAAGGAACCTAACTGGAAGATTTAATAAAAAGGCAAGTCTGATAATATGGTATGAAGCACCCATGAATTATCGTCACTCTTTCGAAGCTCTTGATAAAACTCTTAGAGATATTTTGCATTCTGATAATGGAGATTCTTTCGAGAAACCATTCGGGGGTTTAACCGTGCTTCTAGGTGGAGATTTCAAACAAATATTGGCCGTTGTATGAAAAGGGAGCAGAGAAGACATAGTTAAATCCTCTATCAATAAGTCCTACCTTTGGGATTCATGCTGTGTTTTAAACCTTACACAAAACTTACATGACTCTGCAGCGTTCACCGAATGGGTATTATCTATGGGTGATGGGAAAATACCAATGGAGTCTTTCGATAAAGATGAGGAACCCGGTTGGATTAAAATTTCGAATGATATTGAACAAACTGATGACCACATCCTATGAATCGTCTCTGGTACATACCCAGATTTTCTCAAGAATTATCAAGATCCAACATATTTGAGGGGAAGAGAAGTATTGACACCAACTAATCAAACAATTGATGAAGTGAACGATTACATGCTTCAGTTAATATGAGGGGAAATGAAGACATACCTTAGTTCAGATTCCATATCCAAGATGTCAAGAAACATTCAAGAGTAAGATTTAATGTTCCCAACAGAATTCCTCAACACTTTGAAGTTCACTGGAGTTCCAAACCATGAGTTAGAATTGAAAGTTGGTTCACCAATTATGCTTCTTAGAAACATTAATCTATCAATTGGACTTTGTAATGGAACTATGCTAATAATAACGCAAGTGGCTCCTATGGTCATTGAAGCAAAAATCATTACAGGATCCCATATAGGAAACAAGGTCTTTATACCAAGAATACTAATGTCCGCAACTGATTCAAATTAGCCTTTTATTATGCAAAGAAGATAATTCTCAGTCAAGATTTCATTCGCAATGACCATCAACAAGAGTCAAGGACAAACACTAGATCAAGTGTGCATATACCTTCCTAAACTAGTGAAGTTTTTCAACAACAATGGAAATAAAGAACATTACAACTACATTACAAATATTGTGTATAAAGAAGTGTTATCCCTGTTGAAAAATGGTAAATAATTACAAATGTGGTTTATGATATCATGTAATATACATATATTATTTCGCAAAAATTCATACATAAAAATACATTTGTACATGACAATCATATATATAAATGAGTTTAAACAAATACATGTAGTTAATGGCCTTCGAAACTTACCATAAAATTTGCGATCTCTGCAAAGGAAGAGATGACTAGACATTAAAATTATGTCTTCCAAGGATATGGAAACCGAAGAACTTTAAGTGAGGAAACGAAACTATTTCACTTGACATGCTACTTCTTGATGAAAACTTACATACATCTTCTCACTATCTTAAAAATTGCTTATATTTTGATTGACATTCATCTTATGAATTGTATATTCTGTCTAATACAGGGGCATGCTATTCACACCTCAATTCGACTGTACATGCTGAATAAATACGAAAGCAAACTCATCGAAGGAAAAGTATATTATATTTCAAACCTCAGGGTCCTTGAAAATAAAATTAACTACAAACTGGTTCCACATGAGTAAATGCTACAATTCTTGCCATCAACTATCGCCAAAGAAGCTCCCACAGACACAGAGATCCAAATGCATCTCTTCAACTTAGTCGAATTCAGCGCCTTAAAGATCTCAAGTTCAAAATAAAACATATTTGACATGTGATTTCTTTATCATAGATTATATAAATTCTATATAACTAATACAATTATATTACTAATTCAAAATTTCAAATTACATGTTATTGGGATAGTTGTTTCCAAATCACCAGCATCTACTCAAACGTCGTATGAAAGAGTGACGACTAAAAGGTTCTTAGAGCTAGACAATACGAGGTATTAAGTACTCCTATTTAAATCACATATTACGTAATCTTTTCAATTTATTAGTAATTATATAATTCATTATTAATAACTAACAACATAATGCAGAGAAGAAAAATTAGGTGTTACTCTCTATGGAGACAACACTAATGATATTACAGAGGAAGACTGTTGTAACTGCTCATCCTAGGTCATAGTAATTGTAACGTTGTGTACTGTGAAGCTCTTCAACAGTAAATTTCATACATTTTATAGACTTCATTAGTTATTCTTTAAAACAAAGTTTTTACATAAATGACGATTGTGAAAAAATATTACCAATGTTATGTTTTATAGGCCGTCACTCACTTTCCACAACAAGCGCTACCAAAGTTTACATTAATCCTCCCATCCAAGAAGTAAATGAATTCAACACGATGTATGTACTTTGCAATTCCAGTTTTATTCAATTAACGTTTATATGACAAAAACTAATCAATAAAATATATATCATAAGGTTATCTGGCGAGCCGTGTAATATCATTTACACCAGCCAAAGTCAGTCAAACTCAATAAGTGGGAGCCAGATAGAAACAGAGGTCTTCAACATCGCTGATATATTGGAATTATGTGCAACATCAAGAGAAGAGGTCAAACATACACTTTTATATGAAGAATAATTTATTCATAACTAATGCATAATTATTACTAATTGCTTTTTTAATAACATGTGAAATGGATTTGCTGCAAAGCAACAATAACAGATATCGAAACTGAATGTGCTTGGTACTACAATTCGTGCAATCTCTACAACAAAAAGGTTCAATGGGTTGAAAATCAGAATTGGTGTCAAACATGCAACATTGAAGTTAAATATCCAAAACCAAGGTCCATTTATCATCAAATTACTAAGTTGATAATTATTACGCCTTAAATATAATTACATCAAACATATAAAGTTATAATAATTTACATTTCTACTTACATATGGAATACAATTACTATAAGCGACTGTTTTTTATTCGATATAGGTACAAAATACAAGTACGTGTCAAGGATAGTTCAGCGTACACTTCATTCGTCTGCTTCGACAGAGTTGCGGAGTCACTGCTACTAACTCCAATTGAAATACTTCTCAAATCCGAAATCATCGTAAGAATATTTATGACAATGAGTAACATTTACATGGAATTTAAATATTATATACAAATGACAATATCAATTGACATAATTTTGTAAAACAGACCAACCAAAGGAGCATACCGAGTAAACTTACAAATTTGGTTGGCACTACGCACACTTTTCAACTGAAACTCACTTTCCACAACTTGGTCCTTGGATGGCAGAACTACACCGTTACAAAAATTGTTATGGACAATTTTGTGGAAACACGTCTTAAACAAAATTCTCCTTCAAAGGTGACACACAAAACATAAATCTCATCTATCAATATTCTTTTGTTCGGTATCAATATACTAACTATTTTCAATAACTTTGTTCATCTTTCAGTACATTATCGAAACTTCTGACTTGGAAGCATCGATTACGTTCAATAACAGGGCTCGGGTATGTACATTCTACATATAAATTTAAACCCATAATATCATAATCTCATTATGATACTCATACTTATTACTCTACATACTATACGTACATTCTACTAATTATTTTCATTAATTGGCTTTCTTTATGTTTCAGTACATCACAAGAAGTTCTGAATCAGAATCGCAAATTACACTCAATAAAAATGTTGATGCTCAGGTATGTACATTCTACACAAATTTTTTATTCAAAATTATCCAACTCAACATATTGTTCACAACCTTATTGCATATTTCAGCAAATCACGGGAACTACTAAATCGGAAGAGCAACTTACGTATAATGAAATATCTACTTCTTAGGTAAATACATTATATAAACACTTTTTAATATTTATGCACATCTCATAAATACAAAGCATCGCCCTAATTCACATTGTAACAAAACTAATTGAAACACTACAGGTGTTCTTATTCTATATAATCGGCACGTTCTATGGTTATCATTAGGCCTGTCAATGGATCGGATTTTATCCGAATCCGAATCCGAATCCGATCCGTTTAAGCGGATATGGATCATGCCTAAAATCCGATTATCCGATTACCCGATTACCCGATTATCCGTTTATTAAATGGAGCGGATTTGGATTCATATGCTCCGATCCGTTAATAATCCGATCCGATTAATATTTTTAATATACATATATAAATTATATATAATATATTTTTCATTAATATATATTGTATTTAATAAAATTGTATATACATATTTTACATATTTATTATAATAGTTCTCTATTTCATTATCTATTTTTTTGGAACATTTGCAAAATAAATTTATGAAATAAGAGTTGAAAATAAAAATGTTGCAAATCAAGTTTAAGATAATCGGATAATCGGATCCGATCCGAATTCGTTTAATATTAACGGATATGGATTTGGATTTGCCTGATCCGATCCGATTAATAAACGGATCAGATCCGAATCCGTTTAACATAAACGGATATGGATTTGGATTTGCCTGATCCGGTCCGAATCCGATCCGTTTACAGGCCTAGTTATCATTCTTCTATCACTTACTCTCGCAACCCAGTTTCTACTATCATCCACTCTAACTTATGCTCACAAACCCATACATGAATAAAATCCAGAATGACAGTAATCCCAAATCTCCTCCCAAACTCACATTCCTTGATCTATTCAGTTTGAATATACTTCAACCTCTTTAGTTGAATGCATTATAGCTGCCAAGAACTCGAACAAAGTTGGAGTGAGCAATATCCTAAATAGTTCCTAGAAAACAAAGAAAGGTTTTTTCATTACAAACGGGGGAAAAATTAACTTTCTATTCATTTTTAAAGAGGGGGTTCATGTTTTTAATAACAAAAGGTTTACCTTCATGAAATTGTAGCCTAATTCAAAAATTTCTTAATAATGATATGGCATATTTTGTGTCCCTATAATTCCTTACTAAAGCAACATTTTATAATTATTTGGATTCAATGAAAGTCGGAATGAGATTAGTATAAGATTTTACTTTTTATTTTGGTTTGGATTCAGTAAAAGTGTGAATGAAATTGGTATAAGGTTTTACTGTTTAATAAGTCAATAGATTCGTAAACACCACACAACCTGAATAAGGTTATAGTATAGAGAGCCTCAATTTTGGAGATTAATTTTATGATATGCCTAAAAATTATCACTATTGTGAGCCATATACCTGATAATAACAATACTCTGTTCTATTTTGTTTTAAAAATTCAAGGGATAAAAAAAAATTAAGCCATACAAATAGATGGCAATAAGACCCAGGTCATTAGTGTAGGATAGGTAGACAATGTTCTTAAATGTGAGTAATGCTAAGACCAATTTGACCTAACTCGAGAAACAGATGTGTTAGGTAAAATCATCTGATCAAATAATGTTAAGACGACAACATCCGATTATGTTCAATAGAGAATCCTATGACGGTTCAATCAACCATACATATCTTTTAAGAATGGGATATTTCAGTACAAATTTTATCCCATTCTTAAGACTTTATTTCCCTGTTTAAGAATGTGGTAACGGTGTATGACATATTATGTTAAAAATACCAAGTTAAAACCCCTTTGATTGTGATGAAAGAAGAGATCCTATAATTTTAACCTCAAAATAGAACACCAACAACAGGTAAATAATAATCTTCCTTGATTAGGAGGAAAGAGGTCTTCCCTTTTTAACATCTAACTAGAACACCAAAAACAGCTAAATAATAGGATTCCCCTAACTATTTACAATAATCCTATTCCTGTTAACTAAGTATCAATGACGAAATAAAAACATTACAAGAAAATTCCCCAAAAAATCTAGAAATCTTAAGGGCCTCCCCGTTATCCACCATAAACTTCACTTTCTCTATCAATATCCTCCAATTATCATAATTGCATATTCTTTTGTTTACTTGCATTTGAAAGTGATGTTATCAGTTAGTTATTTCATTCATTAAATCCTTGGTTGGCTTCCCACTTTCTACATTCATTTGCTTAGCCTCACAATGGCTATTATGAAATACATCCTATCCTATTGTGTTGTCAACATAATACCAGTTTCATAAACCAATTAATTTTGCTTACAACTATTACTGCTGGGATTTTTTTAAAAAGAAAACCTTTGTACATATATGAACTACTTAACTGATGTATCATGCTTTACTTCAATTCAACAAACATGTTTATTGCAATGGTCACATTAGAAGGACCATATAGGCATTAAACATTACAAATCCGATCTAGACAATATTAATCTGATTTACTTATGATAGACTACAGATCTATGTAAAGCTAAATCAAAATAACTGAATCTCTTCATATTTCAGAACATAACGGGAAACTCTCAAAGGGAGATTGCCTATGGTGTAAGATTAATCATAACACTTATTTTATCTTTTAGGCCACTTTTATGCATGACATTCAAGATTCAAGGGATCATTTGACGGATATGCTAATGGACAATGAAGGAAACACCATTAGATCATCTAAGAGAATCAAATCTTCAAGGTATATTTTAAAATATTAACTTAAATAACTTCAGCAACATCTTACATTTACAAAATATCTTCAATATTCTAGAACATTATATAATTACTTTGATCATATTGCGGGAGCAAGGTAAAAGAGACCAAGGACTGATGGAGTTAACAACTAATGAATGCCATGGCAGAAGCATTTTTATAATTTCATTTATCATTACATTGGATTGTTATTTTTTTGACAATAGAGTTTGAGAATTTCAAACAGTTATCACCTAGGGATTAATTTTACATAACTCTCATCTTTCATCATTTCATAAGGCGTTTTATTTTAATGAAATATTCAACCTATCAATTCATTTTATATGTATTACGATACATTTATATGATGTTCAATACATGAATACTCGCGCATCGCGCGAGGTACCTACTAATAGTACATAGATATAATAGATTTTAAATCAAGGATTATAAAGTTAATCGACAATAAGTTTGTAATTACAGTTGATATCATAAACAATGTCAATTGAGCGGTTATGGTTATACAAATGATCCGTTGTAAATACAGGAATAATTGATAGTAAAGAAATGTGAGACGAAATGTAGGATTCACGAGAGTGTCAGCAGCGGGCACTAAGGTATCTTGTTTCTTAAGGACACGTCCCTCCGAAAGTAATGTGTTCTCCTTTTCTTTCTTTCTTTGAAAAAAGGTTCTTTCAGAGTTCCTGATTGGAGAACTGCAAAAAAGTTCGACCGTTTCACTTTTTTTCTACCTTTGCTTTGTTTCTTTTCGCTTTTCTCCTTTTTAGAATCTGATTCTATATGATATGGTGGTTTACATTTTTTACGTAAATTTCCTTGTCGTTTAATCACTATCTTCGTTGGTTTTATCATATCATATGCAACTTTTTTATATTATTCTTACCCTTTCTCTCTCATACACAGACAGATCAGCTATATTCTCTGATTGTTTTAGCTGTATTTTCTTGTCGTATAATGCAGTTTATCACGAGGTGATGCAGTATTTTTGTTTTCAACATTATACAACATGATAATACTTTTTATCTATTCTTTCAAATTATCTCCTAGTTTGAAATTTGCAAACGGCAACCTTGCAAAAATATGGATATATGCATTACTTTGAGGTGTAACAGCATTTTCAAGTAGAGTTCTCATAGCAACGCTTATGATTGAGTATGCTTTTGTTTATATTGGCCCAGTTTGGTTGCGCAAATTATTTGATTACGTAAATTAATTCATTGCGAATTAGTGAATTGTAAATGAGTGAATTTGAAATGAGTTAAATCTAATTTTACACAATGTTTGGTAATTTGAAATTGATGTTAAGATTTTATAAAAAAATATAAAAACAAATCGAGAGGGAGAGGGAGATGGGACATGCACTTTATGTGACTCATATTCCAAATGGATTCATTTCACGTTTTTTGTGAAATGATCAAATTTCAGAATTTGCACATGAGCTAAAATGGATCAATTAATGAATCATTTCATTAATGAAACCAAACACAATTAATAGGTCAATTTGTAAATGGATCAATTTATGAATGATCCAATTTACAATTTTGGGACAACCAAACGGGACCATTGTGTATAATTAAGTTTAACCAAATTTCTACATAATTTTACTTTAGCCTCCAACAATACTGTTCTATTTTTTCGTGTAAAATTTATATCTCAATCTAATGTTAACAACTAATATATAAACATGTGTAAAATGAATCTGTTTTTTCAATATTGCACACAATATTATAGATACAAATATTATAAGAATTATACTTAGAACAGTAAAAGTAAAAGTACAGTGCATCAAAAATGAGCTTTTTTTACTGTAGTCCTCAAAATTTAGAATCGGCTTTGCTATACACCCTATTTGCAATAATTTTCATTTTCTTAATTTTTAATGCACGTTGTGACACCGGATAATAAAAGAAAAGGAGATAACACAAGTGTAAACTCAGGTAACATACCTATACTCTAACGAATCCACCAAAGAGAGGGAGCAAGGAGCAATACTCATCGCCAATTGGAATCCACCAAAAGGTTAAGACCAAAACAAAAAGAATCCACTTCTTAGACAAAAGTATGTTTATATTCTCAAATCAATTTGCTTTTGCTTAATTCACTCTTAACTTTTATATATGAGCTTAGAATATGTAATACCCCATATTTTTGAGTAATTATTTTTATATTAATTTGCCATGTAGGGTAATTATATAAAATAAAGGAAGTTGGAGTAAATATTATTTTAAGTGATTTAAGAGATAATATTTAATGAGTTTTGCATATTTACTGTTAAGATAATGTAAATAGCATCATATTATGTTTTATTCCGTCGTTGTGCTTTAAGCGACGAGTATGGCTTACATTCCAATTGAATCATTATTGATAAATAAAAGTGATGTCGGAACATGAATTAGTTTATGTTATTCCGGATGCCAATTTAGAGGGCGCGGTTAGTTCGGAAATGGTTGAGATAGTCAAAATAAGTTTCATGTTGTATTTTTGGGTTCAGGGCACGTTTAATCGGTTATGACTTAATTATGTAGTTACTAGTCATTTTAATGGTGTAGTAACATTTAAAGATAGAATTTAGTATTAATGGGCATTTAAGTCTTCCAACCACATTTATTCTCATCTATATATCTTAAACCTAGAGAGAGAGAGAGAGAGAGAGAGAGAGAGAGAGAGAAGTGAGAGGGAAAATTGAAGAATTGGAGCTTGGGTTTGTTGCTACTAGAAGAAAATCCCATATTACAACTTTAAGGCAAGTTTCTAACTTGCTAATGTATGATTTAATATGGATAAATTATAGTGATAGTTGTGTATTTGGAAGAATTTGACAAATTGTGGGTTTTCGTGAATTTTGGTGTTTAACCCTTAGATTTTAATGTTTGTATGATTTGAGTTTGATATATTGGTTTGTTGTTGTGTAGAATGTAGGATTATTGTTGTTAGATGATGAAATTGAGAGAAGTGGGGGTGAAGAGAGTGAAGGATTTGAGTTTGGTTTGTTTGAAATAGGGTTTGGCCATAGGTTCCGGTGAGCGCGGTCGACCGCGGTCGAAAGCCTGGTCGACCGGGCCTAAAGAGAAAAGCCTACTCCTTCTCTCGATATGCATTTTTAAAAATCGCGGTCGACCACGGTCCAATGACCGGTCGATCGGGCCTTTAGAATTAGGCAACTGCATTTCTTAGTAGACAAAACCTTAGAGGCGCGATCGATCGAGGATCAGGGGCCGGTCGATCGATCCCCTGTTTTTCACCTGAAAACTTTAGTGTTCTCTACCCCTTTTCTTTTAAGGTTTATACCTAGAAACCTTCTTGCATGAAGTAAAACTAGAGTATTAGAGTATATTATTAAAGGAATCAAGAACCTAGGTTAGAAATGAGGGTTCGGGCTTGGATCGGGAATTAATTGAGATAGTTGTTAGAAGAAAGTAAGGGTCCTTTTCATACAGTGAGTTAGTCTAGGTCTAGGGGGAAGTAGGGTTAGATAATTGTGGACTTTTTGAGAGGAGGTTGAAGTAATATCACACATGATGACTTATAGGGTTGTCGTTAAATTCATGGAGACTAATATGAAAACAAATAAAACGTTGTGGTTTATAAATTATGGCATGAAATGCTTATGGCTCCAGATAAAATGTAATGTACATTTTAAATTGGCATATCTTGTGAATATTGATTTCAATATACATACCTCTCTAAATGCTATCATAAGGGAAGTACGCGAATGAGGTGAAGTCCCTGGCTAGTGAATGCAGGGTGAATATAATCCTCGGCCATAGGACCAGTTGTTATATATTGTGATGTTATTTTATTCGATGTGAGGAAATTCCGGGTATGGTTATGACTCACTGTCGAAGGTATATGGCCGTTTCCCACGCGATGCGATTTAGGATACCCAGGTTGTCTTGGTGATGGGTCGTAGAAGATGATAGCTATTTAGGGGCGCATCCAGTGGGGTGACTCCCGGAAGGAAGGCCTTAGAATCGTTATATATTGTGATAATAACTATTCTCAAGAAAGTGGTATTTTATAAATGGCTAAAGCATTTTATAAACCAACTGTTTTGAAATAAGTTTCCTAATGAGGAATGGTCTTGTGAAGTCATATTGTGTAAAACTGAGATGTAATCTTCTTAAGTTGAAATTTAGTTATTTATCTTGCTTTAAATGCATAGTTCATACTATAAGTGGCATTGCGCTAGGTTGTGCATTTAGATGAGAGGTGAGGATTATTCTTATTATGAAGAGCGATATACGTTTATTCATGATGTTAGATGTTCATAACTGTCATACATTTTATTCACATGTATATCATATCAAATCGGGCCCTGACCCATTTCTATATCTTTGTTTTGTGTGGATTGTATTTACGTCCAGGTGCTCCGCCGCAAGGACGCCCGTGTTGACCCTTTCATCCAAGTGTCCTGGACCTACAGCATTTTTACGGATATTGTAGGATATTTGTTATAGACGCCTCTATCTTTTGTGTACTCTAGTTATGATCAGTATAAACATTCGGCGCGTGTTGCCCAAGTTTTGTAATTGCTTATATACTGTGATATTTATTTTAATACTCATTGTAACCGCTTGTACTGGTCTGTTAACCGACAGCTTATTTCGTTATTATGTTGTGTGTAATTGTTATACAGTTATTTTTTTCAGTTATATCCACATTCTTTTCAAATTGGATTGTCTAAATGGTTTTCTTTAAACTTACAAAATTAAATTGACATCCATTTTCTAAAATAATTGGTTGTTATCTCGTATTATTATTTTCACGACAGTGATGCTAAGAATGAACCATCTATGATTCCTATAATTATTGGAGAATCGGGCTGGCCACCTCTTATTTTAATAAGCGGGGTGTCATAAATAGTATCAGAGCATTAGGTTCTAGAGTTCTTAGGATCTAAGCGGACTTATCACGTTCTACCGTAGCGTTCTTTGATATAGAGCCCTATTGTTAGGACTATTTTATTTGTATATGCTTGCGATCTTCTGCAAAGATAAATTATTTTAAATTGTATTCTGATCCGGTTGTTTCTTCATTTCAGATGCCGCCTAAAAGAGGCCGCCCAACAAGGAGAAATGAAGTTGTAGAAGATAATGTAGAACATCCACCACCGCAAGGAACTATTAATGCAGCGGAGGTAGCTAATATCGTCGCCCAAGCAGTCAATGCTGCAATTACTGTTATGGCTCAACAGTTTCCTCAAGCCCAATAACTGATAGTACCGAAGTTGCAAGCCCATGTAGGACCTTCCTCGTGGGAGGGAGTAAGAGAATCTTTCTTAAAGGGTCACCCCCCAAAATTTCAGGGTGGTTTTGATGTGATAGTAGCAAACCAATGGAAGAAGGATATGTAGCGTCATCTCCGAATGGTAGAGTGTAGCGGGGAGCGAAAATAGATCCTTGCCACTTTTAAACTAGTAGGAGATGCCTTACACTGGTGGGATTCGGTTACCACACCGGAGCAAAGGGATACTATGTCTATATCGAACTTTTGGGTTTTGTTTGATCGGAAGTATTTTCCTCCCACAGTCCAAAAGGAGATGAGGAGGAAACTCCAAGATGTAGTTCAAGGGGAGCATTCTATTGCAGAGTATGAAGATGAATTCACTCGTCTAGAAAGCTTTGTGCCGGATGAGGTGATTCTGTAGGAATGAAGGATATCGAAGTTTATTGGAGGTTTGCATTGGAGGATACAACAATGCTTGCTAGGAAATCTAGCTTTACAAACATTTGGTGATGTGATGAATGCAGCATTGCTTCATTGTCAAGATCACCATCTGCATGTGCAAGGGAATAATAAGATTTTAATTTTGGGTCAAGCTAAGAAAGGAGGTAATGGTGCCGGTGGAGCACTACCCTCATCTCAACCGTGGGGAAGTTAGCAGAAGGAGAAGGACACCCAGCAGGGGGATGCATCCAAGAGACGGCGTTTTGGGGCATTTAATTTTGGTGGAGGCAGTTTTAGGCATGGTCAGGGTGCCTAGCAGCAGCAGTAACAGGTGCGCTAGCAAGGCCAAGCAGGCCGAGGTAAGAATGGGGGTCGAGGCCATCCGGGTCAAGGTATGGGGAAGTTTCGAAATAATAATTGGGGTCATTAACCGACGGCTTATTCGGTTATTATGTTGTGTGTCATTGTTATATGGTTATTTGTTTTCAGTTATATCCACCTTCTTTTCAAATTGGATTGTCTAAATGGTTTTCTTTAAACTTACAAAATTAAATTGACATCCTTTTTCTAAAATAATTGGTGGTTATCTCGTAGTATTATATTCACGACAGTGATGCTAAGAATGGACCATCTATAATTCCTGTAATTATTGGAGTATCGAGCTGGCCACCTCTTATTTTAATAATCGGGGTGTCACAGGATATTCCTCCCACCATAGGTAATTAATAGATTGTAATACCCCGTACTTTTGGCTATATTTATTTTTGGGATTAATTAATTAAATTGCGTATTAATTGGAAATTAATCCGGGTTAAAAATACTAATGTGATACGAATTGGTATTTGATTATGTGCATATATGATTATATATGGACTTGGTATTATAAAATTTGTCGTGGGATTTATATACGGCATTTTAGAAATTTTTGTTGAGACGCGTGGGACCGCCGCGTCACGGTATAATATTTTGATTATAAAAGTGAATTTAAAATCTATAATCCGTATGGTCGTTTTGAGTGCGCCAACGCGTTCGGAAGGGTCGAGATAGTCAGAAAACACTAGCCGGGGGTATAGTTTGGGTCCCGGGGTATTTTTAGGCCATACCGGTAACTTAAAGGGTATTTTAGTAATTTGGTATTTTTGGGTAATTAAAAGTGACGAAAATTGAGAGTTGTAATCTGATAAGGAATTGACCCAACCAACCCTTTATTAACCCCATAAGCTACGTAGGTTATCATTTAGTCTTCCAACTCTTCCAAAGCAAACCCTAGCCACCATAGCCTTTTGGAGAAGAAAGCTTGGAGAAGGAGAGAGAGAGAGGAATTCTGCAGAGATTCTTCACCAAATCAACACCAAATCCGAAATCAAACCAAGGCAAGTGATTTATTCCATTTAAATTTCAGAGAATGCTTCTTCCATGTTAGATTATTCATAAATTTTGTATGTTCTTGGAAGATAATGAAAAACCCATAAGTTTGGAGTTATTAGTTTAAATTTTGGGATATAGGTTGCATGTAGAATGTTACTGGAAGATTATATTAAGAGAATTATCGACTTTTGTTATACCCAAAACGGATTTAAGATGAAGTTTATGAATGTTCTTGAGATAAAATCTGGAAACTAGGTTTTTGATGAAGTTTGATCCATATGTAGCCTTTAGTTGTTGAAATATTGATTTGTGGACGTTAGAAACATTGTAGGATGGTTATATGACATTACTATAACGTTATATTTGAGAATCACACGTTAGAAATAAGTTTTGGGACGTTTTCAAATCTGCAGAACGAAGCAGTCCGTAGCCATAACTGTTCGATCGATCGATCGACATTCATCAGTCGATCGATCGACTAGATCGATCGATCGATATTCATAGGTCGATCGATCGACCTTCCCAGAATGAGTGAAATTTTCCTTAATATGATTTTAAATGGTGGAAACCCTCGGAGAATATGTTTGGAGACTTTGTGAATACCCTTAGCGTTAAGGAAGACCAGTAGGCATGATTATGAAGTGGGACTTTAATCAGAATGTAATTTGAGGAATTATTCTAAATAAATGAAATTCGTTATGTGAGATAATATTTGGGTTAATAGTACAAATTTGAATAAGTTGATGAAATAAGGTTTGGGGCAGAAGTAAAGACCTTAGGTATAAAGATATTATGGGAACTTAGTAGTCTATTCGAGATAGGTTTTAAGTTTAAGGAACTACGACGAGAGACGTGTTGGTAATTTAACTTTATATTATCGGGAGACTTGAAATACATAAGTTTGGAATAATGGTATTATGATGTAGCCTATACCTTATTAATATGGTGATATCTAAGATGTGTGAATGCTTAGTATATAGTTTATGTGTATGACATACCTACCATACTTGCTATCACGGGAGGTTACGTTCGCTTAGGACCCTCTAATCCTTGTGTGCCTACGGGGGGGATATAGACTGGTACCTTGATGAACACAGGTCATTGAAAGACTTATTGTGATATTAATAAGTCCGCGGATCGTGGGAGCGTAGGTATGTGCGTGACCCATGTGAAGGTGACTGTGTTCGCCTCCATTATTTGTGATGTTGTTATTTGAGAACTATTCCTGAGAGATTCGGAATATGTGATCCTTATGTACGTGATGTACCGGGATGGATAGCAGAGTATGTGTGCACCGGAGCTTAGTTCTCGGGGTGCTTATATTGTATATTCATGATGTGAATAATATACATTTAATTAAATGAGAACTTTCATGTTAATGTAGTGAACATATATATATCACGGTATTATTTTGAGAAACAAAATGGGTTAGCTAGTAGTATAATATATTGCATATTGAGCATCTGAGTTTATATTAAACCCCTATTTAATTACAAGCGTTATAATAGAACCAAGTATTAATGGCAGGTCCTATGATAAGTCTAGCTAGATTCGATGTCACTTAGCTAGTGGTTGGTGTCGTTATGGATGGGTATTTACGTTAGGAGTGCACAGTTAGACGAGAGGTGAGAATATAATGTGAGTGCACGTCCTAACATGTACTTTGCATTTAATGTTTTAAATGTTTTTAAAGCACTTGCAGGTTTTTAAAATATAACACATACGGTCTCTGACCCGTTTGCTTTTCAAATCTCTTTTTCTTGTAAAACCTTTTTAGGTGCCCAGCCACAAGGACACCAAGCATAGGATTCTCATTCAGGTGACGAGCTGTAGCTATTTGTGGAAGCTACAGGGATTTGCATGTAGACGCTTCTCTCATTTGGATTCCAGTCTCAGCATCTATCAGTTGTAGGGCATGTTGCCCAATTCTATTAGACATTTTTACGTTTCAGTTTTCAGACTCTAGCATGTATTGCTCAGTTCAGTTTTAGTTATTTATTCAGTTACTTATTAGTTGTGGGATTTGTATTGAGGAGTTTTTCCTCCAGAGTTTATTTACATTTTGTGATGGTTATTCGTTTCATTTCATTATGGTGAATGGTGTTATTTAGTTATTCATTACTCTTGTTGCATGTTAATCAGATTTAATAAAATTTGGCACTTACTTTTTAAATACTAGGTGGTTAGTAATAATAAAATGTTTTCGACAGTGATGCTATTAACTGAGCCAACTTGGCATTTTGAATTAATTTTATAAAGGAGTAGCTACCCGGTGTTTAATTAGTCGGGGTGTCACATAGATATTAAAGAGAACACTAGACAAACTATAAGTTGAAAAACTAAAAGACTAGACCTTTGGATATCCAAACATATTAACCTTGAAATTTGACGTCACTTCAAATGCTTTACATTCTCTATGTATATTAAATTAGGAGGTGAACTATATCAAATGAAATTTTTGGAAGTACTCTTTCTAATGATCTTTGAATCACCTCACTTGGACTTCCGAGAAGTGAGTTGTGATTGTTTTACCAAAGGGTGTCTATGCTAACACCAAAATAGACTATTTAGTTTCTTTAAGCCCAATTAATGAACCGTGAAGATTCTAGGGACTTATTGGAACTTCAGAGGTTGCTCCTGCATCATTCTTCCTTGGTTAAAAAAGATTTATCCTTTAATTGAAGTCAGCTTCATCATAATGGTACAGCGAATGATCTGACACATTGAGAATTATTAAAACTCTATACCCGCATAGAAGTTTGATCTTATAAGCATTATATCCATACCTCTCAAGAACTTTAAATGGACCATCCGCTCTGAGCTTAATCTTCCCATGTTTCCCACGATAAAACCATTCTTTTCACAAATGAATCCAAACAAAATCACACTCTTTGAATGCATCTGGTTTATAATGCTTAGTGGATTGATTTTGATACTTATCATTTTTCTTAATTATTCTCTCATGCAAAGCTGTTGTAACTTTTTGACATATTTAGATTGTTCTAATTCATCCCCACTAAATTGGTGAGGTCTTGTAAATGGATCCAAATCCAATTAACTGATTGGGTTCCTTCTATACATAACTACAAATGTACTAGAAATCGTAGTTTGGGTTGAAGATCTATTGTAAGCAAATTCAACTTATTCTATAACAAGATCCCACTTTAGAATTTAACTTTCCACCATACTACTCAATAAATTTTCCGAGATTCAATTCATAGGTTCAGTTTGTCCATCAGTTTATGGATGATGAGACGAACTAAGTTGAAAACTAGTTCTAAGATTTCTCCACAAAGTGCACCATAAGTGACTTGTAAACTTCGAATCTTGATTAGAAGTGATGGTATTTGGAATGTCATGTATCTTGATAATTTCATGAAAGTAAAGATCAAAACTATGAGATGCATCTAAGGTCTTGTTACATAGCACAAAATGAGCCATTTTAGAGAATCAATCAACAACCACCGTTATTAAATCCTTATTTCTTTAAGTTTGAACCAACCTCACAACAAAGACTAAAATCATATCTTCTCAAAGAGCTAATGGAACAGATAGAGGTGTATACAAACCCATGTTTTGAGAATGGATTTATGCATTGTAACAAGTACTACATCGCTCTACATGCCTAGCAACATCACGCTTCATCTTTGGCCAATAAAAATTCTACTTAACAAGAAAAAGTATTTTATCTCTCCCAAACTGTCAACTGAATCCACCACCATGACCTTTAATTAAAATAGTTTAATGAGCACTTATGAAGGCACAATTGATTGTTTATGAAAATATAGCTACCATGCAACAAGAATTATTGATAAGGATCATTGAAACACTTCTCTTGAATATAGCTAAAGAAATAATCATCTTTGTAAATCTTCTTTAACACTTTAAATCCTAAAACCTTCACTTGCATAAAAATAATCAAATAATGCCTTCAACTTAATGCATCCACCACTTGATTTTGAACACCAGATTTATGATTGATATGAAAAGTAAAGGACTGAAAAAAATAACCCATTTGGTTTGTCTTGATTTAAGTTTGTGATGACCATTAATGTATTTCAGCGCCTTCTGATCCGAAAAGAGAAGGAACTCTTTAGTCATAAGCTAGTCTCCCCATCGATCCAAGATTCGAACAATATCATAAAACTCCATGTCATAAGTTGAATACTTTTTACGATAATTCCTTTATTTCTCAGTAAAGTATGCAATAGGCTTGCTTTCTTGGCTAATAATAACACCAATGCCCATATTTGAAGCTTTACAATCAATTTTAAATACCTTGTTAAAATTTGAAAGAGAGAGAAATGGCGCTTCCACCATTTTCTCTTTATAAGCTCAAAACTTTGTGTGATTCATTATTCTATTTAAAGCTACCCTCCTTTAAGAATTCAATAATTGGAGCAGTAATTTTGCTAAAGTTCTTCATAAATCTTTTATAAAATAAGCAAGTCCATGAAAACATTAAACATCATGACTCAAATGAGGATTTGGCCAACTAGTAATTATCTCCAATTTGTTTGGATCCACCTTTATGTCATTACTTGAGACAACATAGCCTATGAAGACCAGGCTATTTGTCAAGAAGTCACACTTCTTTAAATTAACATATAAATTTTGATCTGTCAATGCATAAAAAACATGAAAAAATGCTCAGATTGTTGATTTTGATCTTTGCTAAACACAAGTGCATTGTCAATAAATCATAAAAAACGTAACATTATAAGGTTTGGATATGTGATTCAAAAGACGCATAAATGTTCTAGGAGAATTATAAAGCCCAAATGGCATCACCATCCATTCAAATAATCCATCCTGTATCTTGAAAGTGATTTTCTATTCATCTCCCGATCTCATGCGAATTTGAAGACAACCACTTCAAAGGTCTATTTTTTAAAAAATAATAACCCTAAAAAGTTGGCCAATTAGATCATAAAATCTCGGAATAGGAAAGAGATACTTGATAGTAATTTTATTCACCACCCTACTATTAATACACATCCCCTAAGATCTATCTTTCTTAGGAACAAGTAATGCTGGGACAACACATGGACTCATGATCTCTCTAATTAGCTCTTTATTCAACAAATCATTAACTTTCTTTTGAAGATCTTCCTATTCTTTAGGATTAATTTTATAGGATTCTTTGTTTGGAAGCATGGCATTCAGAACAAAGTCTATAAAATGTTGAATATCTTTTATCGGGGGGGAGGCCTGATGGAATCTTCTTTGGTGCCAAATCATTAAATTCATCAAGTAAAGGTTGTAAGTCAGATGGGACTTTAAATCTTTCTTCATTTTCCTCCATTAACACTAGAAGAAAATCATTTATAGCCTATTTCATTGCCTTACAAAATTCCTCATTTGAGAGAAAATAATTTACATTCCCTTTTGACGATGCTAAAGAGTTCCCGAGCTTTTGGCATATAGTAACTTTAACTCCATCCTTACGAAAAAGTGTAGGTATTTTTAAACCCATCACATTTAATATGTTTATTAAATTCCCAAGGTTTCCCAAGAAGTAAATGACAAGCATACATGGGCATAACATCACACCAGATTTTTTTATAAATCTTACTAATTGAAAATTGAACTAAACACATTTTATTTACCTTTAACTTTACCTCCTTTTCCTTCTTATTTCATGATAGATTATAAGGTTGTGGGTGCTCCTCTATATTGAACTTAAATTTCTCCACCATTTCAGTAGCCACAACATTCTCACAACTACCACCATCACTGATAACATTGCACACCTTGCCATAAAAAGTGCAGTGGGTCTGAAAAATGTTATTTCTAAGACATTGGTCCTCCTCTACATGGGATGCATTTAAACTTCTTTAAACCATAAGTGATTAACCTTGGTCACCAAATATAACTTCACCCTCACTTTCGTCTTCATCACTAGCAATTTTTTCCACATCTTTTTTGATGTCCTCCTTCACTAATGAAATAATCTTTCGATTTGGACTCTCGGATATCATATTCCCAAATACATGACATTTGAAACATTGGTGAGGATTTAAATTTAAAGACCTAGACTGAATTGATTTACCTTTTACATATTGCTTTGGTGGTGTCTTGAAAGAAGATGTATTTTAAGGCATGGAAATATAATCACTCCCCTTATTTGAACCTCCTTCGCGACTCCAAGTTCTAACACTACTTTTCTCGATATGTTATTTATCTAACTTTATGGACAATTTGAACACATTATAAGTAATAAGGTTACAATTAGACACCATTTTACATTTCAGTCCTTAAACAACCAAAATAGCGAGCAATCATTGTTCCCCCGACTTGGATAAATCACATCACATCTTGAGATGATCAAATTCTTTTGAATACCCCTCCAAGAAAAACTCATCTTTTTAAAGTTGTGATTCTTAATAAAAACATCTTCTAAGTAGTGAGTAGGCAATAATTTATTCTATAAATCCTTTTTATTTTCTCTTAAGTTATAATTATTCTTCAACCTAAAGGTGATCAACTTCATTTTTTTGATCTCCGAAACTTCATGGATATTAAAGATTTTGTCCGCGTTGTTGGGCCAATCAATGAACTCATTACCTTGGATTTGACCTTCAAATTCTAAAATGTTAACTTTGATAATTCCAGGGTGATAAGGTTGATTTCTTACACATCTACGATTGAAAGGATCATTTTCATTCGATACTCAGTCATCCGTATTGCGAAAGGGGTTAATCTCATCTTCATCTTGTAACAATTCATTCTCCTCAACATGATGTGAATCATCATGTTTCCAATCTTTATAGAATAGAATACATTGTTGGAATTATTGCACTTGTCACCTTAAATCATCTATTTCAATGTCACGTGAGTCTCGTTCACATCCCAGTGCATCAACATTTGGGCTACGAAGATGGTTGTTTATTACAACCAAAGCTCTAATACCAATATGACATGAGCTAATGAAAGAAAATGAGATAATACTAGTATAAACGCAGGTAACACACTCACACTTTAAGGGATCCACCAAAAAGTGGTAAAGACGCTCATCTCCAATTGGAATTCACTAAAAGGTTAAGAGATAAACATAAAGAATATACTTCTTAAACAAAAGATTGTTTATATACTCCAATCAATTTGCTTTTGCTTTATATATTCTAAACCTTTATATAGGATTTTGGAACACTAAATAAACTATAAGTTATAAAACTGAAAGACTAGACTGTAATACCCCGTATTTTTATGCTTTCTAAATTTAGGGATTTATTAAATTTAATGTGAGTCATTAATTTAATATAAATTTAGAAATTAATTATTTTATAATTACTAACGTGACGAGAGTTAGTAATCATTGGAAAATTATTGAATATTACTAATGAGCAAAGTAATATATAATATTGGTTCTATTAAATGTCACGAGTGAATAAAATGACAATTTTGGAAATTTAAGTCGGGACGTGCCCGTGTCAAGTCGGGACTAAATTTTGATTAATAAAAGTGAATAAATTATAAGTCGCCCGTATGGTAATTTTGAATGCGCCAAAGTGTCCGGAAGGATCGATATAGTCAAAATAATATACCCGGGGGTTTAGTTTGGGTCTCGGGACGTTTTTAGACCTAATTAACACCCTGGGAGGGCGTTTTGGACATTTTACATTTTTGGGCCTGAAAACCCACGAAAATTTCAAGGTTATATTAGATGCTTAGGGTTGTCTTCTAGGGTTAAAAAAACCAAAAACAAGAAATGTCCATTGGAGAAGGAAAGAGAAAGCTTACCAAAGAGTTATAGGACAAGAACTCCTCCGTTTGCACTGCCGTCACCGCCAAACACTAGATTACGCCACGAGGATCACAACCACACTGATTTCAGCCACAAATTCATAAACAAAAATTCTCAGGAAAGTATTAATCTTGCTTAATTTAGTTAATGCTTCATTCATATTAGTTTAGGATTGATTAGGATGAGTTTTTATGAAAGAATACCTATGTTGGAGGTTAGAAATCGCATGTTGTATAGATATAAACATCAATCTGGAAATCCCCTTCACATGTAGAGGTTGAACCACGAATTTACATTGGTTTAGAAGTAGAAATTCTGGAAAAAGAATAAGAAGAACTAAGTTAAAGAAATTTTTAGGGTTCATGATATTTATATGAATTTTAGCCCTTTCAATTCATGATACTTGATGAAAACTCGCATGCCTTACGTAGAATATTGTTCATTTGGATTTAGAATGTTTGTGGCATAAATTTCTGGGAGATTGGGAGTTAAAAATTTGGATTTGGAGGATTTTGGATGATAATTTTCGTAACTGGTATTCTGCAGATTCGCCATACCTTCTTGATCGATCGATCGACCATAGGGCATCGATCGATCGATGGTTCGATCGATCGAACACCTGCCCTCGATCGATCGGCCCCTCCTATATAACTCACATTCCCTTTTTAATAGTTCATTCCAACTTAAATGATTAGACATTTTTGGGATATAAATATTAATACAATTTGGGATATAAAGAAGACCAGTTGGACCTTAGAAACATATGGACCCGTTAATACGACATTAACATCTCGCGGGGGGGGGGGGTATTTTACACATAAGGGATAATGGGAACTTGTGTTAAAGGGTGAGACTCGGAAGGAAGTTATGTTGTAAAATAAATGAGTACCTACTGAAATTACACTTGGAGAGATAGGAATCCATAAGTGTTACGTATTAAGTTGGAATAATTCCACAAATTAGAATAAGAGACAAACCATTATACGTGATGACTAAATAACGAGTAATAAGGATAAATATCATAATTATGGGTTGTGAGAGTGTACCTAAATTTGATATGGTAATAGTAGTATATTTATATGACTGTGTTTATGCATATACTATATACGTGTAAAAATCATGCCCGTACTACTTGCTATCCCAGAGGTTACCGCGATGGGCCAGTCTTATCTCGATGGGACCTTTATGGGGGATATTGACTCGTACCATAGAAGATAGAAATCCTTGGTACAGGCTATCGGATCGATAGTCAGACGGTCCTAAGAGACGTGAGGGCATGTGCTGACCTTTTAGAGACTTGGAACTATGCTTCGCCTCAATATTGTATGTGTTTTGGGTCAATACAGTTCGAGAGTGATTCCGAACTTGTATTTCCCTTAGTACGAGTGATATGGGGACTAGATAGCAGAGTATGCCCGCACCATAATTGTTATGTGGGGTGCCGTTAAAAGAATAAACATATATTATGAGTATTTATTATATATATATATATATATTTAAATCTGGAATTTGGGAATTTCCTGCTGTGACTATGGTATGTAATAAATGAATAAATTATTTCAACTTGGGAATAAGTGTTTGAAAAGTATAATATATTACTGAGAGACTTTATTATCAAATAAGGTTTAAATGAGAACTTTACTGTTAAATAAAATTAACCTCTTAAACATTTGAATTTATCGGTTTGAAACTTTACGAGTAACTTAAGATAAGATAAGTTAAACTGTTGGGAAGATTAGTGCGATAGGTGTGAACATTAGGAGAGAGGTGACAATTTCTCAAGGTAGTGCCGCACTAATATGTTGGTTGCATTAGCTGGTAGCATTTTAAATACTTGCTAAACTAATTTTTAAACTGTTTTACAATCGGGCTCTGACCCGTTTGCTATTTTCTCTTCTCTCTTGTATATATATGTATATATTACAGGTGCCCAGCCACAAGGGCGTCTTGCATAGGATCCTTTGGAAGGAATGCACTGCAGCTTAGGTGGGAGTTGCAGGCCTCTTGCTTAGACGACCTCATTGTTGATTCCACTTCTAGCACTATTTATTCAGTTGGGCATGTGTCGCCCTTTGTCCATTATTTAGTTGTTTATCAGATATTGCGATTAGTTTATTTCCAGTATTTATAGTTTGGGATTTATTACTGTCAGGATGTTTTCCTTTAAGTTTTAATGTTGGAATCAATTAATTAGATGTTTAATTGATTGGATTGTATGTTCCAGTATATTTGTTGGATGATTCTTAATTTATGAATTATGTAAACTTTTAAAATATTGGTCTTTAATTGAAATTGAAATTAATGTTTTAAAAATGGTTTTTGTTACTTAGCTTAATTAATTAGGATATTTAATTGGAAAAGTTATTTTTACGACAGTGATGCTAAGAATGAACCAACCGTTCACCTTGATTATAATTTAATAAAGGACTGATCACCCGGTATGTAATTAGGCGGGGTGTCACAGGTGGTATCAGAGCATCAGGTTCTAGTGTCCTTAGGATCTGTACGGCTTACTTCGCTTTTAGCTTAGCGTTCTTATTATAGAGCCCTATTTTAGGATTGTTGTATTCTTGCTTTTACGATTACGTCTTCATCTATTTGAGATTTGATAATAACTGTAGACTAATAAATTTCTTCACATTTTAGATGCCTCCGAGATGTGCACCAAAGGATAGGCGTGCCCAAGCCGAGCAGCCAGTAGCTCCGGCTCAGGGAATAATGAATGCAAATGAGGTAGCCGCCATCGTTGCTCAGGCGGTGAATGCCGCGCAGACTGAGATGAGGAGGAAATTACTAAGTCTGAAGCAGGAAAATTTGACTGTTGCTAAGTATGAAGAGGAGTTCACAGGACTTCTCACTATAGTGCCAGATGAGGCACCCACTGAAGGCAAAAAGATACTATTGTTTGTGGACGGGTTAGCTTGGAGGATCCGTCAGCACCTTATAGGGAATCTGTCCTTGAGTACCTACACAGATGTACTCAACGCTGCTTTGCTACGCTACCAGGATCACCGCTTCCATCTGCAGGGAAGCAAACGAGTTAGAGTGTCTAGCCAGCAGGGCAAGACAGGGGGTAGTGGTGCTAGTGGTGCACCAACATCTTAGGGGCAGACTCGTCAGCATGAGAAGAGTTTCCATCAGGGGGACCCTAACAAGCGGTTCCGATAAAGTGATTCCAAGCAGGGATTTGGGGGATTTAGGCAAGGTCAGCAGGGCTAGCCTAATCAGTAGGGCCAGCAAGGCCAACACCGTCAGCAGCAGGGTCAACAGGGCCAACAACGTTTTCATCAGGTCCAACAGGGCTAGTGGAGGGGTGGTAATGGCCAACAGGGCCGTGGTCAGCAGGGTCAAAGGGGAGGTAATTTCAGAGGCCGATGTTTCGGGTGCGGCAAGAATGGCCATAAGTGCTAGGATTGTTAGGAGGGTGATAGGGCCCCACAACAACAGGGTGTCCGTAATGAGCCACATAGGCCACTTTTTCCAGCCGCCCTCCCAGCACCAGCTCAGGTACTAGCCCTACCAGCCATTCCAGCCGCTCCAGTACAACAGGGGCAGTTATAGTAAGGACGTGTCTATAACGTCCACCAGGCAGCAGCTCCACAGGCACCACCCGTGATTGAGGGTATGTTTCCTATCCATGGTACTATGGGTTAGGTTTTATTTCATACTGGGGCGACACACTATTTTATAGCTACCCATTTTGTGAAGGCCTTAGGGTCATTAGCCACAGCAGAGAGCACTGTAACGTGTGTAGACTCGCCACTGGGAAATGGATCGCTAATTTTCTTTATATGCCAGGGTGTGGGAGTAGATATTGGTAGCTTGGTATTATCAGCAGACATGTTAGTCTTAGATATGCATGAGCACGACGTTATTATTGGTATGGATTGGCGCGCAGCTTACAGAGCCATGATAGATTATTTTGGTGGGAGTATTGTCTTTACCATTCCGGGGCAAGAGATGTTTGTAGTGGCGATGACTCGCCCAGAGGGAGGCTTGACCGTTCATTTGTATTACATAGAGGAGGATACCTCTAAGGAGGCCGTAATTCCCTTATACTCGATCCCTGTTGTTCGTGAGTATTCTGATGTATTTCAGGAGATACCAGGCCTACCCCCCAGTCGAGAGATAGATTTTGTCATAGATTTATTACCGGATACTCGATCTATAGCACGTGCTCCATACCATATGGCTCCGGCAGAGATGCGAGAGTTACGAGATCAGATAGAGTAGCTATTAGGTCAGGGCTTCATTCGCAGGAGTACCTCACCTTGGGGCTCTCCAGTTTTGTTTATGAAAAAGAGAGATGGTTCACTGAGGCTATGTGTGGACTACAGGGAACTGTCCAAGGTCACGATATGGAACAAGTATCCGTTGCCTCGAATCGATGATCTGTTCGACCAGCTGAGGGGAGCAACTTTCTTTTCAAATATAGATCTGAGGTTAGGGTGCCCTCAGCTACGTATTAGGGAGCAGGATGTTTCCAAGACTGCTTTCTTGACGAGATATGGGTCCTATGAGTTCAGAGTGATGCCATTTGGACTCACAAATTCTCTAGCCGTATTCATGGACTTGATGAATCGAGTGTTCAGAGAGTTCTTGGATCAATTTGTCATCGTCTTTATAGATGATATCTTGATATATTCACACTCTGAGGAAGAGCATGCCAAGCACTTGAGGCAGGTTCTTCAGACTCTACCAGAGCATCAGTTGTATGCTAAGTACAAGAAGTGCGGGTTCTAGTTACGAAAAGTGCAGTTCTTGCGGCATGTTGTTTCTGAGCAGGGGATAGCAGTTGACCCGAGTAAAGTGTCAACGATGAGGGAGTGGGGACAACCCACGACACCGACGAAAGTACGTAGTTTCTTGGGATTAGTCGGATACTACAGGAGATTCATTCGGGGGTTTTCCAAAATAGCAGGTCCATTGACGAACCTGACTAGCAAGGGGCTACCATACGTTTGGGACGATGCTTATCAATTGGCTTTCGACGAGCTGAAGGACAAGCTTACTTCAGCACCGGTCCCTGCTTTACCTAAGTCGGGCGTGGAATATCTGGTTTACATCGACGCCTCTTTACGGGGACTCGGGGGAGTACTTCAGCAGGAGGAGAAGGCTATATCTTTTGCCTCCCGCAAGCTTAAGCCGCACGAGAAGAATTACCCCACACACGAACTAGAGTTAGCAGTGATCGTTTTTGCATTGGGGATATGGAGACACTATTTATTTGGGGAGAAATTTTGCTTATTCACGGACCACAAGTCACTGTAGTATCTGTTCACTCAGCTAGAGCTGAATATGCTTCAGCGCAGGTGGTTAGAGTTTGTGAAGGACTATCAGTTCGACATACAGTACCATCTGGGAAAGGCCAACGTAGTTGCCGATGCCTTGAGCTGTAGACCGGTAGACGATGTAGCGAACATCTGGAAAGAAAAGTTGAAAGAGTTGGGTCATCAGGACGCATTAGCTCGTTCCTTCATATCTGTCATGACAGTGACACCCGAGATTTTTATGAGGGTAATACAAACACACACCGCAGACCTATTTTACCATGAGCAGATTGTATGACTTTTAGCTGAGGGTACTGAGTCCTATTCTATTAGTTCTGATGGGGGTTTGAGGATTAATGGGAGATTGGTGGTTGCAGAAGGAACAGACTTACGTTATACAGTGATGACCCAATCTCACGGGTCCCGATTTGCGGTGCATCCTGGGGGAGATAAGATGTACCATGATATGAGGCGGCAATACTGGTGGAGTGGGTTGAAAAAGGACATTGCTGAGTTTGTGTCCAAGTGTTCTACCTGCTAGCTGGTAAAGGTAGACCACCAGAAATCGTCAGGGTTACTTCAGCCATTGGAAATACCCGCGTGGAAGTGGGTGAGTATTTCTATGGATTTTATTACTGAGTTGCCTACATCACAATGGGGCCACGACTCCATTTGGGTGATTGTGGACCATTTGACCAAGGTGGCTCATTTTCTGTCAGTGCGGACAGACTATACCACGGGTCAGTATGCTCAGTTGTTCATTGCTGAGATTGTCAGATTACATGGGGTGCCCCTGAATATTGTATCAGATAGAGATAAGATATTTGTGTCATGTTTATGGGAGAGCTTTCAGGAGTCCATGGGTACGGAGTTGAGGTTGAGTTCAGCTTATCACCCATAGACAGATGGACAAACAGAGCGTACCAATGAGATGTTGGAGGATATGCTACGCATGTGTGTCCTTGATTTTGGAGGAGTTTGGGAGCCACATCTTCCACTGGTAGAGATCGCTTATAATAACTCTTATCAGTTCACGATTGGCATGGCTCTATCCGAGGCATTGTATGGCAGGCCTTGTCGTTCCCCAACGTGTTGGCTAGAGATGGGGGATAACAAGTTGCTCAGACCAGAGGTAATTCAGGAAACCTCAGCGATGATTGAGATTATCAAGAGTCGCATTTGAGTATCCCAGGAGAGGCAGAAAAGTTACGCCGATGCGAAACGGTTCTTTCGAGAGTTTAATGTGGGGGACCAAGTATTACTACGTGTATCTCCTATGAAAGGAGTGATGAGATTCGAGAAGAAATGGAAATTGGCCCCGAGGTACGTGAAACCATTTCCCATTATCGAGAGTATTGGACCGGTAGCATACAGATTGGGGTTGTCAGAGCACTTACACCGCATTCACGATGTATTTCATATTTCGACATTGAGGCAATATCTTCGGGATGATATGGCCCACACCCACATCGCAATAGAAGAGATAGACTTACAGCCCGACACCTCTTATGAGGAGAGACAAGTGGCTATCCTAGACCATAGCGAAAGGAGATTGAGGTCGAAGGTAGTTCCACTTGTAAGGGTCCAGTGGGAGCATCATGATGTGGAGGAATCCACCTGGGAGCGCGAGGCAGATATGCGCGAGAGATACCCAGATTTATTCTTACCAGGTATGCCTTATTTTCCGAATTTTGGAACGAAATTCCGTTATTAGGGGGGAAGTATGTAATACCCCGTATTTTTATGCTTTCTAAATTTAGGAATTTATTAAATTTAATGGGAGTTATTAATTTAATATAAATTCGAAAATTAATTATTTTATAATTACTAACGTGATGAGAGTTAGTAATCATTGGAAACTTGTTGAATATTACTAATGAGCAAAGTAATATATAATATTGGTTCTATTAAATGTCACGAGTGAATAAAATGACAATTTTAGAAATTTAAGTCGGGACGCGCCCGTGTCGTGTCGGGACTAAATTTTGATTAATAAAAGTGAATAAATTATAAGTTGACCTATGGTCATTTCGAATGCGACAAAGTTTCCGGAAGCGTCGAGATAGTCAAAATAATGTACCCGGGAGTTTTGTTTGGGTCTCGGAGCGTTTTTAGGCCTAATTAACACCCCGGGAGGGCGTTTTGGACATTTTACATTTTTGGGCCCGAAAACCCACGAAAATTTCAAGGTTATATCAGATGCTTAGGGTTTTCTTCTAGGGTTAACACAACCAAAAACAAGAAATGGCCATTGGATAAGGAAAGGGAAAGCTTACCAAAGAGTTCTAGGCCAAGAACTCCTCCGTTTGCACCGCCAAACGCTAGACCACACCACGAGGATCACAACCACACTGATTTCAGCGACAAATTCATAAACAAAAATTCTCAGGAAAGTATTTATCTTGCTTAATTTAGTTAATTCTTCATTCATATTAGTTTAGGATTGATTAGGATGAGTTTTTATGAAAGAATACCTATGTTGGAGGTTAGAAATCGTATGTTGTATAGATATAAACATCAATCTAGAAATCCCCTTCACATGTAGAGGTTGAACCACGAATTTACATTGGTTTAGAAGTAGAAATTCTGGAAAAAGAATAAGAAGAACAAAGTTAAAGAAATTTTTAGGGTTCATGATATTTATATGAATTTTAGCCCTTTTTATTCATGATACTTGATGAAAACTCGCATGCCTTACGTAGAATATTGTTCATTTGGATTTAGAATCTTTGTGGCATAAATTTTTGGGAGTTTGGGAGTTAAAAACTTGGATTTGGAGGATTTTGGATGATAATTCCCGTAACTGGTATTCTGCAGATTCGCTATACCTGCTTGATCGATCGATCGACCATAGGGCATCGATCGATCGATGGTTCGATCGATCGAACACCTGCCCTCGATCGATCGACCCCTCCTGTATAACTCACATTCCCTTTTTAATAGTTCATGCTAACTTAAATGATTAGACATTTTTGGGATATAAATATTAATACAATTTGGGATATAAAGAAGACCAGTAGGACCTTAGAAACATATGGACCCGTTAATAAGAGATTAACATCTCACGGGGGGGGGGGGGGGGGTTGTTTTACACATAAGGGATAATGGGAACTTGTGTTAAAGGGTGAGACTCGGAAGGAAGTTATGTTGTAAAATAAATGAGTACCTACTGAAATTACACTTGGAGAGATAAAAGTCCATAAGTTTTACGTAGTAAGTTGAAATAATTCCACAAATTAGAATAAGAGACAAACCGTTATACGTGATGACTAAATAACGAGTAATAAGGATAAATATCATAATTATGGGTTGTGAGAGTGTACCTAAATTTGATATGGTAATAGAAGTATATTTATATGACTGTGTTTATGCATATACTATATACGTGTAAAAATTATGCCCGCGCTACTTTCTATCCCTGAGGTTACCGCGCTGGGACAGTCTTATCTCGATGGGACCTTTATGAGGGATATTGACTCGTACATTAGAAGATAGAAATCCTTGGTACAGGCTATCGGATCGATAGTCAGACGGTCCTAAGAGATGTGAGGGTATGTGCTGACCTTTTAAAGACTTGGAACTATGCTTCGCCTCAATATTGTATGTGTTTTGTGTCAATACAGTTTAAGAGTGATTCTAAACTTGTATTTCCCTTAGTACGAATGATACGGGGACTGGATAGCAGAGTATGCTCGCACCATAATTGTTATGTGGGGTGCCGTTAGAAGAATAAATATATATTATGAGTATTTATTATATATATGTATATATATATATATATATATATTTAAATCTGGAATTTGGGAATTTCCTGTTGTGACTATGGTATGTAAGAAATGAATAAATTATTTCAACTTGGGAATAAGTGTTTGAAAAGTATAATATATTACTGAGAGACTTTATTATCAATTAAGGTTTAAATGAGAACTTTACTGTTAAATAAAATTAACCTCTTAAACATTTGAATTTATCGGTTTGAAACTTTACGAGTAACTTAAGATAAGATAAGTTAAACTGTTGGGAAGATTAGTGCGATAGGTGTGCACATTAGGAGAGAGGTGAGAATTTCTCAAGGGAGTGCCGCACTAATATGTTGGTTGCATTAGCTGGTAGCATTTTAAATACTTGCTAAACTAATTTTTAAACTGTTTTACAATTGGGCTCTGACCCGTTTGCTATTTTCTCTTCTCCCTTGTATATATATGTATATATTACAGGTGCCCAGCCACAAGGGCGTCTTGCATAGGATCCTTTGGAAGGAATGCACTGCAGCTTAGGTGGGAGTTGCAGGCCTCTTGCTTAGACGACCTCATTGTTGATTCCACTTCTAGCACTATTTATTCAGTTGGGCATGTGTCGCCCTTTGTCCATTATTTAGTTGTTTATCAGATATTGCGATTAGTTTATTTCCAGTATTTATACTTTGGGATTTATTACTGTCAGGATGTTTTCCTTTAAGTTTTAATGTTGCAATCAATTAATTGGATGTTTAATTGATTGGATTGTATGTTCCAGTATATTTGTTGGATGATTCTTAATTTATGAATTATGTAAACTCTTAAAATATTGGTCTTTAATTGAAATTGAAATTAATGTTTTAAAAATGGTTTTTGTCACTTAGCTTAATTCATTAGGATGTTTAATTGGAAAAGTTATTTTTACGACAGTGATGCTAAGAATGAACCAACCGTTCACCTTGATTATAATTTAATAAAGGACTGATCAGCCGGTATTTAATTAGGCGGGGTGTCACAGGTGGTATCAGAGCATCAGGTTCTAGTGTCCTTAGGATCTGTACGGCTTACTTCGCTTTCAGCTTAGCGTTCTTGTTATAGAGCCCTATTTTAGGATTGTTGTATTCTTGCTTTTACGATTACGTCTTCATCTATTTGAGATTTGATAATAACTGTAGACTAATAAATTTCTTCATATTTCAGATGCCTCCGAGATGTGCACCAAAGGATAGGCGTGCCCAAGCCGAGCAGCCAGTAGCTTCGGCTCAGGGAATAATGAATGCAAATGAGGTAGCCGCCATCGTTGCCGTGGTGAATGACGCGCTAGCAGTAGTGCAGCAGGTTCCACCCCAAGTGCAAGCAGTGGCACCAGTACCTGCACAGCTTCCATCTGCATGGGAACGGGTTAGGGATGCCTTTAAGAAGGCGCATCCCCCTGAGTTCTCGGGTAGTTCAGATATCATCATTGTCAGCCAGTAGAAGAAAGATATCCAGAGGCATCTGCGTATGTATGAGTGCACAGACGTGCAGAAACAGTTATTGGCTTCTTTTAAGCTTGTGGGGGCCGCTTTGCAGTGGTGGGAGTCCACCACCACCTTGGAGGAGAGAGATGTTATGTCGATTCATTCATTCTGGGAGCGGTTTAACCGCAAATACTTCCCATCCGCCGTGCAGACTAAGATGTGAAGGAAATTACTGAGTCTTAAGAAGGAAAATTCGACTGTTGCTGAGTATGAAGAGGAGTTCACAAGACTTCTCACTATAGTGCCAGATGAGGCACCCACTGAGGGCAAGAATATACTATTATTTATGGACGGGTTAGCTTGGAGGATCCGTCAGCACCATATAGGGAATCTGTCCTTGAGTACCTACACAGATGTACTTAGCGCTGCTTTGCTACACTGCCAGGATCACCGCTTCCGTCTGTAGGGAAGCAAACAAGCTGGAGAGTCTGGCCAGCAGGGCAAGACAGGGGGTAGTGGTGTTAGTGGAGCACCGACATCTCAGGGGCAGACTCGTTAGCATGAGCAGAGTTTCCATCAGGGGGACCCTGACAAGCGGTTCCGATCAGGTGATTCCAAGCAGGGATTTGGGGGATTTAGGCAGGGTCAGCAGGGCCAGCAAGGCCAACACTGTCAGCAGCAGGGTCAACAAGGCCAACAACGTTTTCATCAGGGCCAACAGGGCCAGTGGAGGGGTGGTAACGGCCAACAGGGCCGTGGTCAGCAGGGTCAAAGGGGAGGTAATTTTAGGGGCTGATGTTTCGGGTGCGACAAGAATGGCCATAAGTGTCAGGATTGTCGAGAGGGTGATAGGGCCCCACAGCAGCAGGGTGTCCGTAATGAGCCACAGAGGACACTTTTTCCAGCCGCCCTCCCAGCACCAGATCAGGTACCATCCCTACCAGCCATTCCAGCTGCTCCAGTACAGCAGGGGTAGTTATAGTACGGACGTGTCTATAACGTCTACCAAGCAGAAGCTCCACAGGCACCACCCGCGATTGAGGATATGTTTCCTATCTATGGTACTATGGGTCGAGTTTTATTTGATACAGGGGCAACACACTATTTTATAGCTACCCATTTTGCGAAGGCCTTAGGGTTATTAGCCACAACAGATAGCACTGTAACGTGTGTAGACTCGCCACTGGGAAATGGATCACTAATTTTCTTTATATGTCGGGGTGTGGGAGTAGAGATTGGTCACTTGGTATTACCAGCAGACATGTTAGTCTTAGATATGCATGAGCACGACGTTATTATTGGTATGGATTGGCTCGCAACTTACAGAGCCATGATAGATTATTTTGGTGGGAGTATTGTCTTTGCCATTTCGGGGCAAGAGATGTTTGTAGTGGCGATGCCTCGCCCAGAGGGAGGCTCGACCGCTCATTTGTATTACATAGAGGAGGATGCCTCTAAGGAGGCCGTAATTCTCTTAGACTCGATCCCAGTTATTCGTGAGTATTCTGATGTATTTCAGGAGATACCAGGCCTACCCCCAGTCGAGAGATAGATTTTGTCATAGATTTATTATCGGATACTCGACCTATAGCACGCGCTACATACCGTATGGCTCCAGCGGAGATGCGAAAGTTACGAGATCAGATAGAGCAGCTGTTAGGTCACGGCTTCATTCGCAGGAGTACCTCATCTTGGGGAGATCTAGTTTTGTTTATGAAAAGAGAGACGGTTCACTGAGGCTATGTGTGGACTACCGGGAACTGAACAAGGTCACGATATGGAATAAGTATCCGTTGCCTTGAATCGATGATCTGTTCGACCAGCTGAGGGGAGCAACTTTCTTTTCAAAGATAGATCTGAGGTCAGGGTACCCTCAGCTACGTATTAGGGAGCGGGATGTTTCCAAGACTACTTTCTTGACGAGATATGGGTCCTATGAGTTCAGAGTGATGCCATTTGGACTCACAAATGCTCCGACCGTATTCATGGACTTGATGAATGGAGTGTTCAGAGTGTTCTTGGATCAGTTGTCATCGTCTTCATAGATGACATCTTGATATATTCACACTCTGAGGAAGAGCATGCCGAGCACTTGAGGCAGGTTCTTCAGACTCTACGAGAGCATCAGTTGTATGCTAAGTACAAGAAGTGCGGGTTTTGGTTACGAAAAGTGCAGTTCTTGGGGCATGTTGTTTCTAAGCAGGGGATAGCAGTTGACCCAAGTAAAGTGTCAGCGGTGAGGGAGTGGGGACAGCCCACGACACCGACGAAAGTACGTAGTTTCTTGGGATTAGTCAGATACTACAGGAGATTCATTCGGGGTTTTCCAAAATAGCAGGTCCATTGACGAACCTGACTCGCAAGGGGGTACCATACGTTTGGGACGATGCTTGTCAATTGGCTTTCGACGAGATGAATGATAAGCTTACTTCAGCACCGGTCCTTGCTTTACCTAAGCCAGGCGTGGAATATCTTGTTTACACCAACGCCTCTTTACGGGGACTCGGGGGAGTACTTCAGCAGTAGGAGAAGGCTATAGCTTTTGCCTCCCGCAAGCTTAAGCCGCACGAGAAAAATTACCCCACACACGACCTAGAGTTAGCAGCGGTCGTTTTTGCATTGAGGATATGGAGACACTATTTATTGGGGGAGAAATTTCGCTTATTCACGGATCACAAGTCACTGCAGTATCTGTTCACTCGGCGAGAGCTGAATATGCGTCAGCGCAGGTGGTTAGAGTTTGTGAAGGACTATCAGTTCGACATACAGTACCATCCGAGAAAGACCAATGTAGTTGCTGATGCGTTGAGCCGTTGATCGGTAGACGATGTAGCGGACATCTGGAAAGAAAAGTGGAAAGAGTTGGGTCACCAGTACGCAGTAGCTCGTTCCTTCATATCTGTCATGACAGTGACACCCGAGATTGTTACGAGGGTAATATAGGCACAGACCGCAGACCCATTTTGTCAGGAGCAGATTGTACGACTTTTAACTGAGGGTGCTGAGTCCTATTCTGTTAGTTCTGATGGGGGTTTGAGGTTTAATGGGAGATTGGTGGTTGCAGAAAGAGCAGACTTACGTCATGCAGTGATGACCCAGTCTCACGGGTCCCGATTTACGGTGCATCCTGGGGGAGATAAGATGTACCTGGATATGAGGCAGCAATACTGGTGGAGTGGGATGAAAAAGGACATTGTTGAGTTCGTGTCTAAGTGTTCTGCCTGCCAGCTGATGAAGGTAGACCGCCAGAAACCGTCACGGTTGCTTCAGCCATTGGAAATACCCGCGTGGAAGTGGGAGAGTATTTCTATGGATTTTATTACTGGGTTCCCTACATCACAACGGGGCCACGACTCCATCTAGGTGATTGTGGACCGTTTGACCAAGGTGGCTCATTTTCTACCAGTGCGGACAGACTATACCACGGGTCAGTATGCTCAGTTGTTCATTATTGAGATTGTCAGATTATATGGGGTGCCCCTGAATATTGTATCAGATAGAGATAAGGGTCTGTTTGGTTGGCATAATTTGCCTAGGCAAATGCCAAAAAGTTGGCAAATATGAAAATTTGCCCACATTTTGGCTGTTTGGTTGCATAATTTGCCTAGGCATTATTTGCCAATGTACAACACCTCCTATGCACAATCCGTGGGCAAATTTTGCTTACCTATTTGAGTGGGAAATATTTGCCCACAAATTTGCCAACTTCTTAAACGATTTTAATGTTTTAAAAAATAATTTAAAAATTGTTTTAAATAATTAAAAAACTGTTATGAATATTTAAAAATTGTTTTGTAATGTTTCAAAACTGTTTTTAATATTATAAAAAAATGTTAAGAAAATGTTTACAATTTTTTTTAAAAAACCGTATTAACAAAATATTGTAAAAAAAAAACTATTTTAAAAAAACCGTATTAACAAAATATTGTAAAAACTGTTTTTAACATTTTTAAAAACTGTTGTGAATATGTTATAAAAACAGTTTTAAAGTTTTAAAAAATAATTTTAAAGACTGTTTTAAATATTTAAAAAAACTGTTATAAATATTTAAAAACTGTTTTGTAATGTTTTCAAAACTGCTTTTAATATTATAAAAAATTGTTAAGAGAATGTTTTACAAATTTTTTGAAAAACCGTAATATAAAAATATTGTAAAACAGTTTTTAATATTTTTTAAAAACTGTTTTGGATATATTATAAAAACAGTTTTAAAGTTTTAAAAAACATTTTTTAAAACTGTTTTAAAGAGTTTAAAAAAACTGTTGTGAATGTTTAAAAACTATTTTGTAATGTTTTGAAAACTGCTTTTAATATTATAAAAAATTGTTAAGAGAATGTTATACAATTTTTTTGAAAAACCGTAATATAAAAATATTGTAAAACAGTTTTTAACATTTTTAAAAACTGTTTTGGATATATTATAAAAACTGTTTTAAAGTTTTAAAAAACATTTTTTAAAACTGTTTTAAAGAGTTTAAAAAAACTGTTGTGAATGTTTAAAATTTGTTTTGTAATATTTTAAAAACTGTTTTTGATATTATAAAAAATTGTTAAGAGAATGTTTTACAAATTTTTTAACATTTTTGAATATAATATAAAAACTGTAATATAAAAATATTGCAAAAACTATTTTTAACATTTTTTAATATAATATAAAAATTATTTTTAAATAAATTAATTGGATTGACTTTAATTTCGCCTAATGTTGTTTGATAGCGTCATCTGAATTTGCCTAGGTAAAATTTACCTAGGCAAATTTTGCCATGCCCACGCTTTTGCCCACTAACAACCAAACGGACCCTAAGATCTTTGTGTCATGTTTCTGGGAGAGCTTTCAGGAGGCCATGGGTACGGAGTTGAGGCTGAGTTCAGCTTATCACCCATAGACATATGGACAAATAGAGCGTACCAATCAGATGTTAGAGGATATGCTACGCATGTGTGTGCTTTATTTTGGAGGAGGTTGGGAGCCACATTTTTCACTGGTAGAGTTCTCTTATAATTACTCTTATCAGTTCACGATTGGCATGGCTCCATTCGAGGCTTTGTATGGCAGGCCTTGTCGTTCCCCAACGTGTTGGCTAGAGGTGGGGGATAACAAGTTGCTCGGACTAGAGGTAATTCAGGAAACCTCAGCGAGGATTGAGATTATCAGGAGTCGTATTTGAGTAGCCCAGGACAGGCAGAAAATCTACGCCGATGCGAAACGGTTCTTTCGAGAGTTTAATGTGGGGGACCAAGTATTACTACGTGTATCTCCAATGAAAGGAGTGATGAGGTTCGGGAAGAAAGGGAAATTGGCCCCAAGGTACGTGGCACCATTTCCCATTATCGAGAGGATTGGGCCGATAGCATATAGATTGGGGTTGCCAAAGCACTTACACCGCATTCACCATGTATTTCATATTTCGGCATTGAGGCAATATCTTTGGGATGATATGGCCCACACCCACATCACGATAGAAGAGATAGACTTATAGCCCGACAGCTCTTACGAGGAGAGACCAGTGGCTATCCTAGACCATAGCGAAAGGAGATTGAGGTCGAAGGTAGTTCCACTTGTACCGGTCCAGTGGGAGCATCATAATGTGGAGGAATCCACCTGGGAGCGCGAGGCAGATATGCGCGAGAGATACCAAGATTTATTCTTACCAGGTATGCCTTATTTTCCGAATTTCCGGACGAAAGTCCATTATTAGGGGGGAAGTATGTAATACCCCGTATTTTTATGCTTTCTAAATTTAGGGATTTATTAAATTTAATGGGAGTTATTAATTTAATATAAATTCAAAAATTAATTATTTTATAATTACTAACGTGACGAGAGTTAGTAATCATTGGAAACTTGTTGAATATTACTAATGAGCAAAGTAATATATAATATTGGTTCTATTAAATGTCACGAGTGAATAAAATGATAATTTTGAAAATTTAAGTCGGGACGCGCCCGTGTCGTGTCGGGACTAAATTTTGATTAATAAAAGTTAATAAATTATAAGCCGCCCGTATGGTCATTTCGAGTGCACCAAAGTGTCCGGAAGGGTCGAGATAGTCAAAATAATGTACTCGGGGGTTTAGTTTGGGTCTCGGGACGTTTTTAGGCCTAATTAACACCCCGGGAGGGCGTTTTGGACATTTTACATTTTTGGGCCTGAAAACCCACGAAAATTTCAAGGTTATATCAGATGCTTAGGTTTTTCTTCTAGGGTTAACACAACCAAAAACAAGAAACGACCATTGGAGAAGGAAAGTGAAAGCTTACCAAAGAGTTTTAGGCCAAGAACTCCTCCGTTTGCACCGCCGTCACCACCAAAAGCTAGATCACGCCACGAGGATCACAACCACAGTCATTTCAGCCACAAATTCAGAAACAAAAATTCTCAGGCAAGTATTTATCTTGCTTAATTTATTTAATGCTCCATTCATATTAGTTTATTATTGATTAGGATGAGTTTTTATGAAAGAATACCTATGTTGGAGGTTAGAAATCGCATGTTGTATAAATATAAACATCAATCTGGAAATCCCCTTCACATGTAGAGGTTGAACCACGAATTTACATTGGTTTAGAAGTAGAAATTCTGGAAAAAGAATAAGAAGAACTTAGTTAAAGAAATTTTTAGGGTTCATGAGATTTATATGAATTTTAGCCATTTTAATTCATGATATTTGATGAAAACTCGCATGCCTTACGTAGAATATTATTCATTTGGATTTAGAATGTTTGTGGCATAAATTTCTGGGAGTTTGGGAGTTAAAAACTTGGATTTGGAGGATTTTGGATGATAATTTCCGTAACTGGTATTCTGCAGATTCCCCATACCTGCTTGGTCGATCGATCGACCATAGGGCATCGGTCGATCGATGGTTCAATCGATCGAACACCTGCTCTCAATCGATCGCCCCCTCCTGTATAACTCACATTCCTTTTTTAATAGTTCATTCCAACTTAAATGATTAAACATTTTTGGGATATAGATATTAATACAATTTGGGATATAAAGAAAACCAGTAGGACCATAGAAACATATGGACCCGTTAATAAGAGATTAACATCTCATGCGGGGGGGGGGGGAGGGGTTGTTTTACACCTAAGGGATATTGCGAACTTGTGTTAAAGGGTGAAACTCGCAAGGAATTTATGTTGTAAAATAAATGAGTACCTACTGAAATTACACTTGGAGAGATAGGAATCCATAAGTGTTACGTAGTAAGTTGGAATAATTCCACAAATTAGAATAAGAGACAAACCGTTATACGTGATGACTAAATAACGAGTAATAAGGATAAATATCATAATTATGGGTTGTGAGAGTGTACCTAAATTTGATATGGTAATAGTAGTATATTTATATGACTGTGTTTATGCATATACTATATACGTGTAAAAATCATGCCCGCGCTACTTGCTATCCCTGAGGTTACCGCGCTGGGACAGTCTTATCTCGATGGGACCTTTATGGGGGATATTGACTCGTACCCTAGAAGATAGAAATCCTTGGTACAGGCTTTCGGATTGATAGTCAGACGGTCCTAAGAGACGTGAGGGTATGTTCTGACCTCTTAGAGACTTGGAACTATGCTTCACCTCAATATTGTATGTGTTTTGTGTCATTACAGTTCGAGAGTGATTCCGAACTTGTATTTCCCTTAGTACGAGTGATACGGGGACTGGATAGCAGAGTATGCCCGCACCATAATTGTTATGTGGGGTGCCGTTAGAAGAATAAATATATATTATGAGTATTTATTATATATATATATATATATATATATATATATATTTAAATATGGAATTTGGGAATTTCCTGTTGTGACTACGGTATGTAAGAAATGAATAAATTATTTCAACTTGGGAGTAAGTGTTTGAAAAGTATAATATATTACTGAGAGACTTTATTATCAAATAACGTTTAAATGAGAAATTTACTATTAAATAAAATTAACCTCTTAAACATTTGAATTTATCGGTTTGAAACCTTACGAGTAACTTAAGATAAGATAAGTTAAACTGTTGGGAAGATTAGTGCGATAGGTGTACACATTAGGAGAGAGGTGAGAATTTCGCAAGGGAGTGTCGCACTAATATGTTGATTGGATTAGCCGGTAGCATTTTGAATACTTGCTAAACTAATTTTTAAACTACAATCGGGCTCTGACCCATTTGCTATTTTCTCTTCTCTCTTGTATATATATGTATATATTACAGGTGCCCAGCCACAGGGGCGTCTTGCATAGGATTCTTTGGAAGGAACGCGCTGCAGCTTAGGTGGGAGTTGCAGGCCTCTTGCTTAGACGACCTCATTGTTGATTCCACTTCTAGCACTATTTATTCAGTTGGGCATGTGTCGCCCTTTTTCCATTATTCCGTTGTTTATCAGATATTGCAATTAGTTTATTTTCAGTATTTATACTTTGGGATTTATTACTGTGAGGATGTTTTCCTTTAAGTTTTAATGTTGGAATCAATTAGTTACATGTTTATAATTGATTGGATTGTTTTTTCCAGTGTATTTGTTGGATGATTCTTAATTTATGAATTATGTAAAGTTTTAAAATATTGGTTTTTAATTGAAATTGAAATTAATGTTTTAAAAATGGTTTTTGTCACTTAACTTAATTAATTAGGGTGTTTAATTGGAAAAGTTATTTTTAGGACAGTGATGCTAAGAATGAACCAACCGTTCACCTTGATTATAATTTAATAAAGGACTGATCACCCGGTATTTAATTAGGCGGGGTGTCACATAGACCTTTGGAACTCCAAACAGATTAACCTTAAAATTAAATGTCACTTCAAATGGTTTCCATTCTTTGTGTGCAGTAACATAGGAGGTGAACCATATACTAAATGAAAGGTCTAGAAGTCTTTTTTCCAATGAGTTTTGAATCATGTCATGCGGACTTCTGAAAAGTGAGTTATGACTTTTTTTACCAAAGGGTGTCTATGCTAACAGTAGAATTTGAAAATAGACTCTTTAATTTCTTTTAGCCCAATTAATGAACCGTGAAGCTTCTAGGGACCAGCAGAAACTTTAGGAGTTTCTCTGCATCACGTTGTTATTTAAACCCACTGAAAATTGGACAAATATAAAATAGATTATTTTTCTAAAGTTCCATAGGGTGAGGGGTGGTTTGTATGCGGGTCATATAATTAATGTGACTATGTGCGTAATAGAGGAGTCAGTTTTACCTTATCTGTGTTTAAGCTCTCATGTGCGCATGTATTTGGATTTGGTTTGCGTGTTTGTATGTGAAATCGAACAATTAACAATATATATATATATATATATATATATATATATATATATATATATATATATATATATATATATATATATATATATATATATATATATTTGAACAACAAAATTAAATATATAAATCAGTTCAAAAATTTGCCACTAAAGTTTTTTGCATTATTAAATATTACGCAATCATACTTTCAATAACGTAAAATTTATTTTTATTTAAAATGTACCTACTTCGTAAAAATTGGTAATCAAAATGATAGACTATGCGTTTGAGAAAATAGAATTATACGAATTGAAAGACAAACCCCTACATTATTGTCTCATCTTTTTTGTCTCCAACAACCCCTTTCAATCAGTAAATAGGTAACTTTCATATACTTGTTCATTTTTAAACACATCGTCAAAACTTACAAAATAATATTCATATTTAATCTAAAATTTTATAAAAAGATATGTTTCTACAGATCCAACTTTATGCACTTTTATATATTATGAATCCACAATTTTGTTATTAACCACAATCTAGAGAAACGTTATTACCCCATACTATTATACATATATTAATTGTATATAATTTTACATAAAATATAATTTATATATAATATTTACTTTTTTATTTTATTTACAGAGAAATGTGGAATATAAATATACCCATAAGTTCTATAATTAGAAATAGTTCAAACTTCAAAAAAAAAATTGCATAAGTTATAAGTCAACTATGCTCATAGTGTATTTTTAATTATTAAAGAGGGATATCTCAAAATAGCGCATTATTTCAGGGGCAAAAATAAAACAAATCTTAATATTTACACATAAATGTGAGATTCCCCTTCATTTAACATACTTGGCACATCTATCTTTATATATTCCCTGTCTTCACATACAAACAAGGGTTCTCTTAAAGACACCCCAAATTTAACTCTCAAACACCACATAAAAAGTCAAATGATTTTTTACTATAAACACCAAAAGTAAGATATTTTTTATGACATGTTCATTTTACTAAAATACCCTCTGAATAAAAAAAAATAAATACCTAAACTAACCTTTTATCCTTTAAACCTAACCCCACCACCACCACCACTTCGACCACCACCTATTACCAGCACCATCACCAAACTTTCATCTTCTCTTAATCAACCCCAAAACACCGAAAAAATCAAACCAACATTAAAACACTTCAACCCACCTCAAAATGTAATTTTAAATCCCCTAATTACCCAAATAACCACCAAAATTTATAAACTCGTTAAAAATCGTCGACTCTGGACCTTCAGTGGGGCTTCACTGGATATATCCACCTAAATTCGATGGATTGTAGCCAAATGGGTTCAAAAGGAAAAAATGAACTTTCACACCCACGGTGAATTTCCACCATGTCAAACCTTTTATCACGGTGACTTGTCACTGTGTCAATCCCATCTTCACGGTACGAAGTCACCGTGGATTTCTACGATGGTAAGTCACCGTATAAAGTCCATTTATATGGTGACTTTCTCACCGTGGAAAACCCATTTCCACAGCAACGGCCCACCGTGTGTGCAAAGGCGACCATTTTTAAAGGTATTTACGTTTTTAGTGTTTTTAGGGTATATTAGGGTTTTAGTTTATTATTATTTTGTTGTACTGAGGGTAGTTGTCTTAAAAAATAAAGTTATAGTTAAAATGGTTGTGGTGGGGGTGGTTGTGTTATTTTCTGAGTTAAAAAGAGTAGGAGAAGCGGTAGGGGTGGAGAGATGGCATTTGGAGTAAGTGGTGGAAGTTGTTAGAGGAGGCAGGAGTGTAGGAGGTGGAGGTGGGAGGAGGTGATAAGGTAAAGTTAGGGTTAGGTTTAGTTTTGAGAGAGAATAAGAAGTTAGAGAGAATAAGAAGTTAGAGAGAGAAAGAGAAAGAGAAGAAAAAATGAGGATTTTGGTCAATTTTAACTTAAATATGCTTTGACTCTTGGGGTACCTCTTAACTTTGTATAAGGAATAAGTTTTTAGTTAGATTGTGGTGCAGGTAAGATATTAGTGTTGGAAGTTAAATTTGTGGTTACCGTAAAATAAAAGGGATGGAGAGATAATTTAGAGGTAGAGAAATTTTCATTTCATTGTTATGTGAATACTCAAGGGGTATGACCCCTATTTATAGTACATAATAAGGTATACCAATAAACCATTTAATAATTATGGAATACTAGTGGACATCCATCAAAGACATATTTTATAACATTCTCCCTGGATATACATTATATCTACTATTTAATGATTATTGCCTCATTAAAACCTTATTAATGAAAAAGTCAATGAAAAAAAATAAAGTGAAGAAAAGAGAGTACAACTTTTGTGATCATTGAATTAATGTTGGATACTCTTAGTAATGTCTTGTTAAAACATTTAACAGGAAAACCCAATGGGAAAAAACTTTATTCAAGAAAAAAGAGTACAAGGTGCATATGTACAAAATATCGTGTTCTTCGATTCTCCGCCTGATAAAATCTTTCCCTTGATTCGGTACTCCCCCTAATTATGAAATATCTCTGATGATTGAGTTGATGCCTTTCTGTTTTATATACAACTTGCTAAAATATTTATTTGACTTGGTGAATCGATTTAATAGATTGTTACTTCAATCTCATTTTTCTTCAGATGCTCGACTTTTATAAGACTTAGGTGAAAATGGATGCACATGTCACTTTAGCAGATCTTTTTAACTTTAGTAGCATAACTCTTCTTTCATGTATGTAGAAGAACTGAAATGTGTCATATCTCCCTCGATGTAGCCTCTTTGAGTTCGATCTATACAAGAACCATTGCCTTCGTAAGTAGAAGTAGGAACACATGTTATTTATGGCAAGGCATAAGTTCTTTGATTATTCCTTATGAGGATCCCAGAGATAACCCACATATGTATAACTAACTATACATAAATCATTAGATTTAAAATATCACACCAATAATTTCATAAATGTATCACGTGATATGAGTGATATTAGTCACATGCTTTCAAGTCGATGGTAATTATTTATTTTTAAGATATTGATTGTACTATGCCTGATTTTATGCATTGTGCAATATATAACAATATATCAATAAGGTACAAATAAGGTACTTCAGGACCAAACTTAACAACGCACTAATAAAATGCAAATATGGTACTTCTGGATCAAATCTAACAATGCAAAAACATGCAAATATGGTACTTCTGGAATAAGTTTATATATGCCATACTCTTTAGGATGATATGGATATTTTAATATCGAAAGACCGAAGATCATGGGTATACATAATGTTGTGCTTAACATGTGCTAAAACATTGTAGGACTTTTTGATCCATTTGATTAATTGGTTAATGTTTAATCAAAACTATTTTCGATATTGAAGTCGATGCAATAACTAATTACTCCAAGGTCATTTATTTTTCAATTCCTTATTTAGATATTTTGCATTTCAATTGAGATATCCAGGAGCACATCCTTTTAAGGATATTTTTATAATGGCACGTTAGAATATATGATTATTTTCATACCCTTGCTTAGAAAAATATTTACTAAGAGGGTTGTACCTATATCCTTTCAGATTGCCTAATCTACAATCAACATTATAGTGTATTTGAGTATGTACTCCTTATCTTGATTTAGGCAAAGGAAATCCTTCTATGGTTTTTATATGTATTCTTTGTCTAAGTCCTGTATAAATAAGAAGACATAATATTCACGAGTCTCATATAATTATTTCAAAAATTTGTAAGCTAGTAAGATATATGAAACGTATTTACAGTCGTTAGGGGATGGTATGTTTGTATATAACCAATATTTGGTTTCTTCAGAACCTTGTGCCATAGGTCGTGCACTTTTAACGAGTTTATCACTTCGCATTCTTAAAAACTTCCATTTGTAACCTTCAGGGTTAACATCTCCACTATAGGTCCAAATACATGACGTATATTAAGAGACTCAAATTATACCATTATGGAATTTTTCATTTTTGGTCAATATATTCTTTATCAACATTTAATTATAAAATTTGGATTTATATAATCAAGGTCCATGTATTTGTATAGGTACAACGTATGTAAGTATATCATCGATGATAATCTTTGTCGATCTCACTTTTCTCATGTATATGTATAGCACATAGAGATCTCATTTAATATTAGGTACATTTACCTACTCCAGAGGCTTTATAGTTACTTCAGGGACTTTTGTCTTTTCATAAACAATAACGTCTTTTGAGTTTTAGAATAAATGGATCTTTTGTTCATAACCTATTCTAGAGCATATATATATATATATATATATATATATATATATATAGGTCGGCTCTAATGCAGACGCAGCTTGTGGATTTAACTTGCGGACGAATTTTTCCATATTTTTTAAAAATAACAAAAAAACTTTTTTGATTTGATTTTTTTTATATGGTATTAAGCATTTTAGGGGACCCCTGTAAAAAAATCAGCTCAAAATGAATTGCTTTGCTATTTTTAAAAAAATGTTCAAACATATATCAGTTTTTAAAGCTCTTAAAAACTCACATATGTTTTAACTACTGACATATATTTGATCGACTTTTTAAAAATAGTAAAATAATTCATTTTGATCTGATATTTTTACAAGGGTCCCCTGAAATGTTTAAATACCACATAAAAAATCAAATCGAATTTTTTTTTTCTATTTTTAAAAAATCACATAAAAATTCATCCGTAAGATAAATCCGCAAGTTGCGTCCGCATTAGAGTCTGGCTGTGTGTGTGTGCGTGTGTGTCTGTGTGTATATATATATACCCTTGTGATAAACATAAATTAAAATAATAATATTTTGTAAAAAAATCGCACGGTACCATTTGCAATTTTAAAGGCTTATGAAAAACAAATTAGGTGATCAAAATGGTTATTGTATAATATCACCTAATTGAACTATGGAGCTTCAGACTCATGACAAAGTGAAATTATACAATAATATATGTTGTATAGTATAACCCCGTGAATAATAAAATGATTGTCTGATAGTATACGCTTCTTGCTTCCAACACTAGAAGTAATGCAATATTACTTGTTAGTATGGTATTCATGTATTCTTTTGCCCATAAAACGAAGTAAAATTCTTTCTAAATTTCTTTTATATAATTCATCACATATGAATGGGCAGGTAGCATATAACAACATTATAAAGGCTCTTCTAGAGCTTTAGGTTCAACTATGGTTGAAGTCTTTACTATATAACATACCAAGTTTGAAAAAACTTATGGCTTTTCATAATACTGTGAGTTGTTTATTGTCTGCTAGACAAATATTATTATATAACGACAACTCACAATTATCAATTACAACATTTAATATATATATATATATATCGTGAATTACGTGCAAGTCCAAATATATAAATGAACAACAATATAATAATTTATGTTACGTTCAAATGTTTGGTGACCAAACTTAAACAAGTGTAAGTATTTAAAAAACTCGTATCAAATAATTATTAGGTACTCAAATAAATGGTCGGATAAGAAAAACTTTAAGTTTTGTTACAATATATCTCTGAATACTTAATAATCTCAAATGAATTTCATATTTAAGGACATCGATAATTTATCAAAATAATACGAAGAAATATATGTCTAAAAATCATGCATTTTTATGACTTTGGATCATCACAAATTATAATTTATTCATTATTCTTTAAGCATTAAAAATCTTAACTCTACAGATACCAAATCAGGATGTATATGTAAAGAAGAAAATAATTGATCAATTAAAGTTAGAACTTATAGTTCACAAACTTCATGTTTCTTGGGTCATAGGTTAGAGACTCTAGGTTCAAAAATAAGAAAACTAAATTTCTAATATATAATTATGGCCACTAAAACTAGTCATGACCAGTATTTTTTTAGAAAAGTAAACTTCAAGTTCTCAATATTGTTAATGTCAAAGGACATATAATTCTCTACCTTTTGTATCAAAACTTCCGGATTATTTATGAAACAAATGTTAGATAATATTCCAAACAAGTACCAAATATATATTTTAACTTTTACCGATGATAATACAATTTACCTTTTAAAAACGATTTCACATTCTCTACATATTCTCAAGACTCTAATGTATAGTAAATGATTGGAATGTGAAGAGTAGTTAAAATTAAATACCATTAAAATTATAATGTTATATTCAAATGAACCAAAAGGTCAAGAGATAAAGTTTTAATATTGAAATCATTAATATGATAGTTAAAAGGACATTTAACAATTGAAAGAGTATTTAAAAGGACATTTTATTTAATAAATAAAATAAAAAACTAAGAAGTTGAAAAGAGATGTTGTAATATCCAATTACTTTTGAAACTAATTCCAACAAAATATATATTTAGAAGTTCAAGTCAAAACTATAAATAATTATTTTGGTAACTTTCAAAATCCATAACCCTTTAATAATTAAAACTTAAAGTTTTGATCTATGGTATATTTAAATAATAATTAGGAATTTCGTGCCCTAATAAAAATAGAAAACTTCTGGTTCCATAATTTAAATGATAATTTCATAATTAAATATTTAGAATTTGAATATGTAAAATTTTATGAATAACTAAATTATGGGATTAATATAAAAATAATTAGAAGTATAAAGAATTATAAGTCCCTTTTTGAGTTGTGAAACTTACCATGATAGTTGAAATATCAAAATCTTAATAACAATTATATAAACTACCATTTGGAAGTTTGAAACAAAGGAGAGTATGAAGCCGTCCAAATTCCTAAAATCTCATCTCAGGTAGATGTGATCTAGAATGGAAAACATTGGTGGGAGCACTCGTTATGATAACGTGTCGTAAAATAAAAAGAATATAGAGATAATTTAGAGATAAAAAATTTCTCATTTCATTATTATATAAATACTAAATAACGATGCTACTAAAAATTGCTATAGATGACTCTTCTACAAAGGGTGCAAAGCTCTCTTTTTCGAAAGGAAGAAAAAAGGACCACCATTATTTTTTAATTTTTCAATGAGAAATTCATACCCTTTCAACGTCCTATCACTATGATAATGTAACTATAATAAAGGATATGACTCATATTTATACATAATTTATACTTATCTAAAAAACTCTTTAATAATTGTGAAACAGCACATATTTGTGGAATTACTAAATACACAATTTATAACTGGGTGCTTTTATCAACTCCTTTTATAATTAAACAATTGGAATTATCAACTTTGGCGGTGTTATATTGCATCTAGGGGTGGTAAACGAACAGATATGGATAGGATACCATATTTTTCATATCCGTATACGCTATCTGAATGTACTATCCATATCCATATCCGTATCCGTATCCCCCCAGATAGTTAAAACAACTATCCATATCCGTATACGCTCGAATATCTCGGATTCGGATAATTTTCGTATCCGTTTACATTATTTAGCCATCGCAAAAAATAACTATTAAAATATCCAATCCAATGAAATCCAATCCAATCCAAATAAATATATAACAAAATTACTGCCTCCTAACATTAACAATTATGGATTCCATAATAATAGTATCAATCCATAATGACAATATGTCTTAAAGCCATCCATATAAGCTTAAAGCCATTCAAAGAAAAATAATAGTCGCATTCCATGAAAGTAGAAATAAATATGCACCTTTTAGATTAAATCAAATTTATTGAGAATGATAACGTCATGGACCTTTTGTTTTCAAAACATACTGATATTTTTATTTTAATAAGTATATATTTTTATTTTGTATATAATATACATGTTGTTAACTTCCGTTCTCATCACAATCAAAATCATCTCTTTACTTTTATGTTTCTTTCTTACATTCTATTATGTTTCTCTCTTATATTCTTTTATGTTTCTCTCTTACATTTATATATAATTAAGGAAACAAACGAACAACCACATGAGAGTTTCTTTTCACTTGTTTTATAGGAAAGAGAAATGGAATGAAGTTGGTTTTTTTTGTTTTGAGTGAAGTATATGTTCTTAAGTGGGTGTATGCTGTGTGTGATAGGGTGTATTGTAACTTTAATGTAACTCCATGATAATATACCCAATAAAATAATAATACATGACATTTTATAACATACCCAATAAAATAATAACTTTAGGGCGTTTTTATTTTGAGTGGAGTATATGTTTATTTTGTTTTAGGGAATAAACGATTAAGGTTTTTTTTTTAATATTATTTTATTAATAATACTAATACTAATATTATTAGTAATATTTTAAACATATATTTGACGGATACAGATATTCGGTAAAACGGATATCCGATAAAATGGATGCTCCGCATCGGATACGAAATATCCGTGTCGGATACTAGTACTATCCGTATCCGGTTTCTCGAATATTTTTATAGAGTATCCATATTCGTATCCATTTCTATATTTTCGAATAAATATCCGTAAATTCGAATTTAAATATCGAACGAATGCGAATTTTCGAATATCCGTTTCCACCCTAATTGCATCCTACTTTTTTGAACTTTGTATGACACCTTTAATCGCAATAAGGAAACAGTCGAAAATAGTCGGCTGTAATAGTGTCCTAACTTGAAACTGCAACTGGGGTTGTTACAAAACTTACCCCTCTCTCTCTCTCTCCTCTTTTGTACTCCACTATGACTTTGAGAGATGAGGATTTTTCGAACTTCTTTTCTTACTTGTTCAGAACAAGTATAGCCAAGGAGCTTATATTGTGAACCGTAACTTTTCGCCCACTCATTCTCTCTCTCTCTCTCTCACAACCACATTTAAGATTGAGAAAGATGGGTAGAGCAACTAGGTGGTTGAAGGGCTTGTTTGGGATAACAAAAGAGAAAGGGCCAAATCCCAGTGACCAGAAAAACAAGAAAGGTATAGGCTCAACCGGATTGTGTGAGAATCCAGCAACTATTCCTCCTAACATAACGCCTGCAGAGGCATCTTGGTTGAAATCTTTTTACAACCACTCCGAAAATGAACAGAGCAAGCACGCAATTGCAGTAGCTGCAGCAACAGCCGCGGCAGCCGATGCAGCTGTTGCAGCCGCACAAGCGGCGGTAGCCGTGGTTAGGCTCACTAGCAATGGCAGAGGCACCATGTTTGGTGGTGCCCGTGAAAGATGGGCTGCCCTCAAGATTCAGACCTGCTTTCGTGGATACTTGGTAAATTAACACACTTCATTATCTCTTACCTTGGTTGTACTTATTTTACATATTTATTAGTTTTTAAAAAAATTTAGATCTCATACTTGTAATTATATATTTCAAGAGTTTCAGTTGCATAATCACATTTGATTAAGTTGTAACTCAAAAAAGAAAAAAACTTTTAAATAAGCGGAGGTCAAAATTGATATATAATATAATAATAGTACAAGCACTTGTCATAGGGTACAAGCACACTTCATTACGGGTCAAATCAATGTTTTTTTTTCCCATTAAAACTGAAGTTTTAGTGGTTGGAATGGAATGTGACAGTCTAGAAAAGCACTGAGGGCATTGAAAGGACTAGTGAAGCTGCAAGCGCTAGTTAGAGGGTATTTGGTGCGTAAACAAGCCAATGAAACACTTCGTAGCATGCAAGCTCTAGTAAGAGCTCAGGCCAGTGTTCGTGCCCAAAAGGCTCGTGGATCCATCAAGAATGTTGATGGTTTTCATTCTCAATTTCGAGGACGAAAATCTATGGTAAGACTCGAGTTTCAGTTTCATATCTACATTTTGTTACATACAATACAAGTCTCTATAATTATATTACTTTTTGTCCTTTACAATAGTATTTGTTTCTACATATATTATTGTGTATGCCCGTTACCGTTTCAGTCGATGTTTTTGTTTTTTTACGTTTTTCTACTTTAAAAACATTTCTTTATTTATCGATGTATTTTGGCTTTCATTCAAATTTTGACTTTAAGAATTCAAAATAGAGAGGAATGAGCGGCAAATTGGGTCCATTCATCATTTGTTCTCCAAAATGTTGACCTGGTAATATAACTTGGTGACCAAAAAGTTTTCGCAGTTTCATTATTAACGTCCCGAGTTTGTATAATTTGAAATTGACCCTCAGCCTCATTTGGAATTAGCCTTTATTTCAAATTACAATAGTCTCTCTTAACTCATCTCTCTCTCTCTCCCTCACAGCGAGTTGTGGCTTGGGTTCTCTCTCCCTCAGTTAATGTGTGTCGAATTGGGGTGACGGTTGGTGGTACTCTCATGGTGGTGGTGGTGGTGGTTTGGATGAATTTTCTTACAATAGCGGTTTTCAAGAAAATCATGATTTTATTTTTGGGGAAATGCATGATTTTCTTGGGAAAATAAAAAATAAAAAACTCCAAATCACAATATTAAAAATGATCAAATACCAAAAAGTCCTTCAAATATTTTTTAATACATCTTTAGTCCAAACTTTTTATTTTTTATCAAAAATTCATTTATTCTCTTACCTTTTTGGCATAGTGAATGACTTTTTGATACAAAATAAAGAGGTTTGGACTAAATGTATATTAAAAAAAATTTGAGGAACTATTTGGTATATGCCCTTTTTAAAAAATCCTAAATTATATTTGGTTATTTCAATTGGAATTGGTTGAGATTTAGAAAATTCCAAATTCAGTGTTAGAGGATGAACTACTTTTTCAATTTAATTTTTGGAATTGTCGGAGGTTGTTGAAAAATATTTATAAAAAAAAAAATCCAAAGTTAGCTCTAATGAATAGCATTGTATACGTTCTGTATTTGTCGCTTTAGCAGCCCAACTTACCTATAGTTTCGTCTAAAATTTAGGGTCATTCACCAATTATGCAAACTCACGTTGTTAATGTTCAACACGGTGAATGCTTTTGCGGGTCTATGTCCACTAGACTAAATCTTTTATAATATGCATTTGATCCCCATAATAAATTAAAATTGTTGGTTTTGATGGTTCAGTGTCATATAAAATGATAATTTTCCCCTTATCATAGATTAATAATACAATATTAATCAATTTTGTATTTACATTAAAAAACTTTCCTTTTTTTTGGACACATTTATTTTACTAGAAAATTATATGTATTTTACCGGAAATAAAAACCTTGATATACTTAGCTTGGTACTAATAACCCCCAATACTAAAAACCATGATCATTTTTAAAAAGCAGCAAATATCCCCTCTATTTCATTATAAATTTTTGTGACCCTTTTAGCGACCCTTAAGGAGGGTATTTGCAACTTTTTTCATAATTTAGGGACTTATTAGTAGTACTGAGAGGTAATTGCATAGTTTATTTTTAAAATAGCAAAATGCCCTCATTTTTCGTCAAAATGAAGATTTGTAACCTTTTTTTTATTACTTATTGTTTGACTGAATTAATTGAAAAGGGCAAAATAAACATTTTAACATCGAAATTAATTGTTTTTTATTTGTAACATGCAGGAGAGATTTGATGACACGAGAAGTGAATCAATCCATAGCAGAAGACTCTCAGCCTCATTTGAGAGTACAATATGTGGAAGCCCAAAGATTGTAGAGGTTGACACAGGTAGGCCCAAATCAAGATCCAGAAGAACCAACACATGGGCCTCTGATTCTAACAACAACCCATACAGCCACACACATTCCTCCCCACTTACAACCCAAACTCCATCCCGTTTATCAATACCCAACTGCCCAAACTGTCATGACACTGATTGGGGCCTAACCGGTGATGAGTGCCGTTTCTCCACACCTCAAAGCACACCCCGTCCAATAGGGACACCAAAAAGTGTCTGTGGGGAGAGCTTTTTTCGGAGATATGCAAATTTTCCAAATTACATGGCGAGTACTCAGTCTTATAAGAACAAGTTGAGGTCCCAAAGTGCTCCTAAGCAAAGGCCTGAAGTGGGGCCCAAAAAGAGGTTGTCACTCAATGAATTGATGGAGTCCCGAAGTAGCTTAAGTGGGGTTAAAATGCAAAGATCATGTTCACGAGCTCAAGAGGTCATTGATTTCAAGAGTGCTGTAATGGGTAATTTTGATAGGTCTTTAGAGGTTGTTAGAGCACCTCAGAGGGATTATTATATGGAGGGAAAATGGTGAGAGATTCAGGATAATGGAGAGAGAGAGAGTAGTGCAACCCAAAAGGCAATAGATGGTGATCCATGTTGAAATATAATAGTATATGTGTAAAGATACATGCAGGGTGAGATTTTTAATTGTATCTTGTAGATGAATGTTAACGATGGTTTAGTTCTACTAGAAAGAATGCTTTCGAAAATTAATTTTGCGAAGAAATTAAAGTGCATTATTTTTTAAACAAACTCGAAGGAACATTGATTATTCAATTTTTAGTGTTCATCAATTTAATATTCACATCACATGACGATAAGAAAATTTAAATGCACAAAGGATGTCAAGTTCCTGTTAAAGTTAGTGTTTTAATCTAATAAGCATATGATATCAATGTGACACAAAGTCTAGACATCACGCGATTTCTATATATAATGAATAAGAATTATTGCGATATTGGAAGTACGAGAAAACACTTGTAACACTTACTGAACATTGCATTTTGCGATGCAGCTCGTCTCAAAATGTGTTAAAGAGCCTTGGCCTGAACTCGGTCATTTTCTTTGATAAGTGAGTCTGTAATGTTAGGGACTATCTTTCAAATTAATTATTCATTAGCAATGATAATATGGGAATAATTTATTGTACTTCATTACTTTACCGGCTCTGTGCACCACTAATCTTTTATTCCCCATCCCTATAAACTGCATTGGATAGCTATTATGGAGGGATACTTTAAGGTCACTTATGATGTCTCTTTACCTCCAAAGATGTAAAGTTGTTGAAAATCCTATGACTTGATAGCATTTTTTACGTTGTATGGAAAAAAGTCAGAATATTTTCCCTGAGAATCTATAGGTTTGATTCTTGGCGTATGATATGTCAAATTTTATTATTTGCCATCACATCACAGAAGATATTATAGACCGCTCATACGTTGCAAGAGATGCTTGAGTTAGTTACGAGACTCCCTTAGTTCCGCGATTGCAATATTTGCATCAAATTCATGTTGGAAATTAATAATAAAGTCGGAAATTAATTTTTTAATTTAGATTATATTAAATTTTGAACATATGAATTTCTCATTTATGTAGTCTTGATAAATATCAACGTGATAGATATAAATAATAAATGATTGAATTAATCTTATCCGTTAGTCACATGATGATTAGTGGTATTAATGGGAGATTTGAAATAGAGTCACATCTTGACTAGGATTCCGACTCTCTTCCCCTTATAAATAGAGGAACCGTACACCATCTGGAGTTATCTCAAAACACACTATTATGAGGTGGGAGAGAAACTCTGAAATTCCATTTAAGTGCAATTTTTTCAAGAAGGGAGATTGATGGAGCAATTAATCAAGATGATTGAAAGAGATTTCTACAACAAGGTTGATCAATGTATTGGATCAAGGTAAGTCTTCTTTTCTATACTTTAGGCATATTATGTGAAAATATGAATATCCAATATCCTTTTATTAAGAACAATTGCATGCTAAAATTTAATCATATTAATGTGTTCATGATTAATATTAGAGTGTTCTTAAGAATGATTTTACATGTGGTATCAGAGCTAAAGTTTAAGATCTCATGATTTTCCTTATTGATGTTTGTCTATAATAAAATCTATATTAAATTATTTTTGTGCCTGAGACCTTCTACGACGTCTTATTTCTTTCATTGAATCTGCTCTTAAAGTATGTCTAAGACTTTCTGCGATGTTTTTCTTGTGTCGCCAATACTCACTAGTTGGAACGAAAGGTCAAAACTTACTCGGAATTTTACGAAACTGACATGGTCGACTAGAAACATCGAAATAAACAAAACCCATTTTTGAATGGGCACCACCTTACTTTTGCATTTTGATGTCATCTAGACCCTTAACATTACGTTTTTACCATTTTTGGTAATAATGTTGACGTCAATATCTCACTCCAAAAAATTAATTTTTGAATTCTGTAAATTGTTTTGAGATCCTAAAGTAATTCTCTACATCTATGTGGTGCTAACTGAAAATTTATATTTTTGGTAAAATTACGATTTTCCTAATAGAGAAATAAGGTTACGTTTTTACCGTTTTTGGTAATAATGTTAACGTCAATATCTCACTCCAGAAAATTAATTTTTGAATTCCGCAAATTATTTTGAGATCCTGGAGTAATTCTCTACATCTCTGTGGTGCTAACTGAAAATTTATATTTTTGAGGAATAATTTTCTACATTTGCATGATGCCGACTCATTTTTTTTTGGAAAAATTTAAGTTTTTCCATATTTCATGTATGTTTTATCTAGAACTCTGATAAAACCTTTCTCTAATGATCCTATTTTAGTTGAATATTCGTGTCAAACATAGGCCAACAAATTTATATGGTAAGATATTAGACTTGCATTATTGTTAATATTCATATTTTGATGAGTCTCGTTCCAAACACACGCCAACGATTCATATTGTTGAATATTATGATATTCGTGTTTTAGCGAGTCTCGCGTCAAACACAGGGCAACGATTCATGTGGTTGAAAATCAGTATTATTGTTTAATTTAATGTTAGTACTCCCGTTAGGTTGAATTAAATGCCAAACACGGGCTACAATTCATATGTGCGGATACTAGATTTATGATTTCGTTGCATACATGCATATTTGAATGCATGACTTGCAGAGTTTGAGACTCATAAGTAGGTATTCGTTCAGTTTAATCAAATGTTAAATACAGGCCAAGATTACATGTGAAGTTATTATATATGTAGTCATTTCAGATTATCCTAATGTTTGTTATATTGTTAAATTGAAGCGCAACACATGCTAAAATTTGAATCAAATAAACATTGATTTTTTTATATAAATATTAAATAATTGACATCAATGTTATAAAGTCATATTGACATTGTAGAGGGGGCTTGAAGATAATTTTGAGATTAGAGGTAATTCCACATTAGCAACAGTGTTTTGGGGATTATGGCACTGTGGAAGCTCAGTGTGGCATCTCAGCGTGGCAACTCAGTGCGGCAGCTCAAGCGAGGTAGCTCAGCGTGACAACTTGTATTTAGCATGTTGTATTAGTCATATTATATCTTTGTTTATATTGACTATAAGCTATAACGGTTGTAATTGTGTAACGAGAATAATAATGAGTTTTAATGTGAGGTCAAACGGTACTCACGAGAGACCAGGCTTGGCAGGACCTGAGAGAGCTTTAATGCTCTATCGAATGACCTCATTATGGGAACTTTAGAGGGACTTGGTTTGGAGTATTGAGAAGTGAGGCACCGTTGGGGCTTGTCCTGACCATTTTAGATACACCTGGTAAAACACCGAAGGACCCTGACCATGGAACCTCGGTCGGAGAAACTTGGAGTTCCATCGAGCGTTGAGTTGTGAACCAAATAACCCTCTACTTAATGTCAAATATACTGTAGGTGATGTCACTAGCCAGCTAAACAATGTCAAACCTACACTTGAGTAAACCACCATGATATTTGGGGTTGTCAGGCAGTTGGTGAGCCACCTCTCCAACAAAAGCCCCCCTAACACACAATGGTTAGGCAAAAGACATGTCTTGGCATTTAATGTTTATGACGTGGAGACAACTAGTGCATCAGGCATTTAATGCTGTGACATAAAGTATGAGGGAAGTCTTTCATAGTCTTTAATGACTGAGTTGCCTTGGGGATGGCGTGGGGGGCTATTTAAGGACCCCAACCACCCTTGAGGAGAGGATGATCTTTTGAGAGTTCAACAAGTTATTACAAGAGAGAATACACATCAGAGAGAGAGTTATTACAAACCAGAGGTCTTATTAACTCACCATTGTCATTTATTACAAAGCTTTTAATACTTGATAGAGATTCTTGAGGGTGGTTGATGTGTTTGGCTGCCTGCCAAGGTGTATTTAGGGTGCTTACTTCTATCTCCCTCTAGCTAAGTTACTTCTAAGTTCATTACAACTTTCTGAGTTATACACGAGAGATTTGTGAGTTTAAACTGAGTCTTATCTTTATTAGGTTTGTGTTTGCATGTTCTATCACTAATCCAAGGTTTTGGCTAATTAACTTATCATTACTATACTTCAAAGGGGTTACGTCTCCATTTTATCTAAAGTACCCTCTTACATTTAGTGACTCCACTAAGGAGGCATTCTTCTAAGTAGGGAGTATGGCACAAGATAATGCTAATCGAAGGCTCAACTTTGATGACGTCCAATACAATGAAGAACAAGCTGCGAGAGAACTGGAGGCTCTAGGGGATGGGGTTCCTTGAATAGAGGTACCTCCGGTTCAGGTGATGATAGGCGCTCCAGGGGTGACACAAGCTCCCACGAGTGCTGGGTTAGGACCCATTCAGGTGGCGCTCCTCATGAGTAAGTTTTGTGAGTTTTTGCAAACTCCGGTAGCTTCCACAATGCTGAGAGGATTGGAAGCCAATGCTTTCATAACACCAGGGATAGCCCCAATGGCCCCACCAGGTGCAGGTGTAGCAGGAACGGTCCCAACAAGCATACCCTATGTTGTGAATCCAGCAGTGGGAACCTCAGGAGTATCAACGGCACCAACTGTGATGATTGTTCCAGCTACAATGGGTACTCAGCCTATGGTACCATTAGCTGTTGCCCCAATAGCATCACCCATGGAGGAAATGAGAAAGGAGACACAGAAAGAGATGTTGAAGTTCATGCAAGCCTCCTCGCAATCTGCTGGCGAGGTAGCTTTGGTTTATGATGACTTTCGAACACCTTATCCTCAGGAATGAAATGATGGGCCCTATCCAAAGGACTATATTCCTCATATTTTTGAAAAATACACAAGGAAGGGTGGGAACCCGAAGGAGCATATTAAGCGCTTTGTTGAACACTTGGGAACGCATTGCAATAATAAGAAACTTAGGTTGAGGGAGTTTTCCAAATCCTTAACCGATAAAGCATACATCTGGTATTCCCATTTGGCTCCTAACAGCATTTCTACATGGGAGGAGATGCACGTGTTGTTTGTCCAGAAGTTCTTTCTGGCAGAAGATGAGTTTACTTTGACCCAACTGGGTAGGGAGAAGCAACGACCTGGGGAAGAAGTGGTGGCATATGTTCGAAAGTTCAGGGAAAGATCCCTCGACGTGAGGGAGGAGGCCAAAGAATCCAAGTTATTATAGATATGTGCTGAGGGGCTGCTTTCTGAGTACATCTGTCATCTTATCAATGAGACACACGAGGGGACTTTTGCAGCATTCTTAAAAGCGGCGAGAAATATATCCTTGGTGGTGCGGCCCAATCCGATGGTGGTGCCCATGATGTTTAGGCAACTGATGCAACCCGTGGGGGGGGGGGGGGAGATCTCATCCCCCACGGGTAGGGTACACCGAGGAGGGAGATAGGGGCAAAGCACCGAAGAAGGATAATAAGAGGAAGTTCGAAAGAGATAGGGAGGACCCACCACCATTGCCTTGTACAGTGGAAAAATTTGTTAGCTGTTACAATGCTATGGTCCAAGGGGGAACAGTCTATGAGCCAAAGAACATTCCCGTTGGGGAGCCCGATGCGGCAACGAAGGCAGATCCAAAATACTGCCAGGTTCATCAGAGAATACAGCATCCAACCGAGAGCTATTTCACACTGAGAAGAATCATTGACAAGTACGTGAAGGCAGGGACGTTGCAAATCCCTTCACAGAACGTCAATAACAACCCACTGCCAGCACATGGGGCCAATCTCGTGGTGGCCTATGATGAAGTGGCTGAGAAAGGAGAAAGAGAGTCAACAATAAAGCAAGAAGAGTATGAAGAGGCTCTAGAAGATTGCACGAGGAGAATGGCTAATGTAGTTTTGGCTTATGACGAAGCAAGCGCCAAGGATGTGGAGGATGTATACGGTGTTGAAGGTGAGGAAGTAGACCCAGGTCTAGAATACTGTGCAGTTTTGAAATCCCCAAAGTTCACCTGGTTCTTCGACCAAGTGGGGATACCAAAGGAGAGTAGGTTGGAGATAACCCAAGCAATACTCGATATTGCGAGGAAGAACGCAGTCCCTTCGCTGAGATCGAAGGGACCAATGGCCAGACTGGTGAGAAAGTTTCTATTAGAAGTAACCTTCAGCGATGCAGATATGGCTGTAAGGTTCCCTCCTAACAGGCCATTGTATGTGACTGCCAGCGTCAATGGAGTTAGCTTTGCGTGGACTCTTATGGATGAAGGAGCTTCCATAAATATCATGCCAATCAACTCCTTCCACGCATCTAATATTCCAGAAGAAAGGTTGGTCCCCATGCCTTTGGTAATTTAAGGGTATGATAACCAATCTTCCAAATCCATTGGGTATGTTAATGTTGGGATTATAATGGGAAATCTGAGTTCCCATGTCAAGTTCCACGTAATAGAGAGTGAAACTTTCTACCATCTGTTGATAGGAAGAGTATGGATGCACAATCAAGGGCTAGTTCCCTCAATGTACCACCAATGTGCTAAAGCGAATATCAAGGAAACAGAGGTGACCATTAGGGCTATGAAGAGGCCCTTCGCTGTTGAGGAGGCTCACTTGGTGGATGCATCATTTTACACAGAGTTAGAAGAGAGTGTTCGGGTCCTAACGAGAAGAATAGAGGGAGCATGGGTTCCCTCGATCAGAGAGAGGATGGGACCCGTGAATGAGCAAGGTAAAGAGGTTAAAAGAAGCATAAGGGTAATAGCCGAAGAGGCTCACCAGGTGGCCCCTCGACCCCAAAGCATCTCGAAGCAGCTCAAAGACAGGATGAGGCCCAGAGCGGACCAATGGAGCATGAGGTTCAACGACAAAGCGTGCTGAGCCGATTCTCAGGAGAAAGAATGGTCGAGGCTTCTAAAGAGAAGAAGAGGAAGGCAGTCACCACTACCAGCAGACAATGCAAGAAGGTCATTACCGAGGAAGGAAAGGTGGTGTATCGATTATAACGACGTGAGCGGGCGGGCGAGGAAATTGATAATGAGGTTGAACCGATATATGAATGCTTTCTGGTGGATCAATGGGGATAATGCATGGTGATAGAAAACTCCAACATACAGGAGTTTGTAGAGGATATCGTCGAAGAACCAGACTACATAGAAGATCAGCCAAAGCCACAGGCATAAGAGTTTGAGCTATTGAACTTGGCCAAAGAAGGGGGAGATCCAAGGCCCATCTTCATCTCGAAGAATCTTAGTAAGGAGAAATGAGAGGTCTTAGTTGAGTTGATTCGGGAGTTTATAGACATCTTCGCGTGAAAATACATAGAGATGGAGGGGCTGAACGAGGAAATAAGATGCCATAAGTTGAACATAATGCCTTCAGCCATTCCGGTGAAACAAGCGACGAGAACATACAAGCCTGATTTAGATTTAAAGATCAAGGAAGAGGTTCAACGCTTATTAACGACAGGGTTCATCACATCGATACAACACCTGCTCTGGCTATTTAGCATTGTCCCAGTGGGAAAGAAAGACAAAAATCAAATTAGGATTTGTGTGGATTTCAGGGATTTGAACAGAGCTTATCCCAAAGATGAGTTACCTCTGCCCTCCATTGACAACTGTCGTTCATGAGATATACAACTTTATGGATGGGTATGTAGGGTACAACAAAATTAAGATGGAGCCCATGGATGCAGAGAAAACAACGTTCAGAATCCCGTTGGGCAACTTCATGTACAAGGTGATGCCGTTTGGACTTAAGAACGCTGGGGCGACCTATCAGAGAACAATGATGGCCATTTTCCATAACTTCTTCAATAAATTTGTGGAATTTTATATGAATGATTTGGTCATCAAATCGAGGAAGGAGGAGTCCCATTTGAGCGATTTGAGGAAGGTAGTATCCCGTTGTAAGAAATGTAAATTAAAGATGAACCCACTGAAGCGTGTTTTTGGAGTGACAAGTGGGAAATTCCTAGGCTTTGTGGTTGATCGACAAGGGGTGCCGATGTACTAGGATAAACATCGGGCGATTTTGGAAATGCCATGCCCAAGAACGACAAAGAAGCTGAAGAGTTTCCTCGGTAAAGTCTCCTACCTCAGGAGATTTGTGCCTGGATTAGCCAAAATAACACATCCATTGATGCAGCTGCTACGAAAGAACACGAAGTTCAAGTGGGAGGAGGTTCACCAGGAGTCTCTCAACGGGCTGAAGAAACTGCTCGTTTCACCACAGACCATGGTCCTCCCAAATTCAGGAATACCATTGCAGTTGTACCTCACATCCACCACGAGGTTCGTGGGAGCTTTGCTGGCACAAGAGATTAACGGGCAAAAATGACCAGTTTACTAGCTCAGTAGGATCATCCATGGGCTAGAAGTCAGATATAGTAGCTTGGAAAGGCATTGTTTAGCCTTAGTATTTGTAGCGTAAAAATTTAGGCACTATATTATGTCTTTTACAATTCATATTGTAACTAGATGTGATCCTATTAAGTATTTTCTAGCTAGAACTATATTGATTAGTAGAGCAGCTAGGTGGTTCCTTATCCTCTTCGAATATGACTTAAAGTGTGTGGTTCCTCGCACGATCAAAAGCCAGCCCTACGCTGTTCTATTGGCTATTTTCCCCTCAGGGACGTTTGAGCCACCCAAAGAAAATATTCTAGGAGATAATTTGTAGGACAACCACCTAGACGCAACAGATGAGGAATGGACAATGAAGTTCAATGGATCTTCGGTGGAAAAGAAAGGAGGAGCAGGGGTTATTCTCTCAAAGGGAATGGAAGAGATTTTCCTTTCCTACAAGTTAGATTTCCCTTGTTCTAATAACGAGGCAGAATATGAAGCATTGGTGTTGGGATTGCTAGAGGCTCTTCGAAGGGGGATCCCTTCACTTTGCATAAAAGGGGATTCAAACTTGGTGGTTCAGCAAGTGAATATAGAGTATGCATTGGAACACATGAGCCTGGCACCATACAAAACAATCATTCAGAGGCTCCTCTGCCAGTTCCATTGGACCAAGATCAAGAGACGGCCCAGAACGATGAACTGCCACCCAGACGCCTATGCCACCATTGCCCAAAAAATGGTCATGAGGAGCGATATGACTAACGTCGTGATCCAACGGAGAACAGCTCCTTCGATGGTGCAGTCAATTCTACCAATGGAAGAGGATGGTGACTGGAGGGGAGATATTAAGAGGCAACTGGAGGCTGGTGAAGGAATAATGGGACTTAGAGAATTGGCCCAGTACTTTATAAACTAGAGAAACCTTTACTTCAGAAACGCAGGAGGATAGCTCTCGAGATGCATCGATCCAGAAGAGGAAAGGAAAAGATTGAAGAAAATGCATGAAGCGCACTCCAAAACAATTGAGATACCCCTATACCGAAGAATGCAAAGGGAGGGGTATTTTTGGCCTAAGATGAAACAGGACGCGACGGAGCTACAATGAAAATGCGACAAATGCCAATTATTCTTCGAGGCAGCTGAATGTCATTTTGTAGAAGCTTAGGCTGACTGGAGATAGCCCTATAATGACTTTATTAAAGATGGAGTTGTCCCAACAAAGAAAATTGATGCGATGGAACTCAGGTGAAGGGCCATGAGATTCTACGTTCAAGAGGGGAAACTTTATCAAAGGGGATACTTTAATAGGACATTGCGTTGCATCACGAAGGAAGAAGCAGACGAGGTACTCAAGTAGGCGAACGATCCATCTCATATAGGAGGGGCAAAATTATATGACTAGTTGATGACTTTGGGATACTATTGGCCAATGATGGAGAAAGATTCAGCGGATTTCGTTCGAAAGTGTAAGGCTTGCCAACTTCATGGAAATATGATCCATGCCCCATCAATGGACTTACACTCACTGGAAACGCCTTATCCTTTTCACACTTGGGCGTTCGACCTGGTAGGGGAAATACACCCCTCTTCGAGGGGAAAGATATGGATACTAGTAGCAACAGAGTGCTTCACAAAGTGGGCTGAGGTGATACCACTAAGAAGGGCGACAAGGGGGGTAGTGAGCAACTTCATTAGAGAATACATCATTTGTCGTTTTGGGATCCCAAAGATTATCCTTTTAGACAACAGAACCCCTTTTGCCAATTCAGAAGTAACGATGCTCACAGACAAATACTCCATTGTCCATCACACTTCGACGGTGGCATACCCAAAGGGAAACGGTCAAGCCGAAGCGGCAAATAAAACTTTAGTCAATATCTTGGATAAAACGATGGAAGATTTCCCAGGGTCGTGGGATGACAAAATATCATCCATTTTATGGGCCTATCGAACGAATAAGAGGAAGCCCACAGGGTATACACAATTATCTCTTGTTTATGGGGCCGAGGCGATTCTCGCAGTGGAGTTAGAAGTCCCATTTGCTCGATATGCCTTACGAAGTAGCATGCTCCCCTAGCATAGACATGTGCAGTTGGAAGCATTGGACGAACACAGAGATAATGTGATGCAACACTTTCAAATGTATACGAAATAGTTGTCCAGGGTATACGATAGCTTGGTGAGACCAAGGAAGTTCGTGGGGGAGACCTCGTATTGAAAGCAGCAGTGAAACACATCAGGGGGCTTACTCTACCCAAGTTTGAAGCAAATTTGGAAGGACCTTTCATTGTGAAGGAAGCTCATGATTCAGGTTATTGCTTAATTTCTAAGATGGAAGAAGACAAACCATTCAAAATCAACAATAAATGGTTAAAGGTTTATCATGTGTAAGCAATTATGTTTGGGTCACCTATGTATCTAGCTGATTATGAATATACAAGTTCTTTTCATAATGAGTATACAAGTTCTTTTTATTATAACACAAGCAGAGATGAAAGAATTACAAAACTTCACACTTCACAATCTATGTAAACAGTTGTAACACAAAGAAATGGCATGAGAAAATTGATATCTTTCTTCATTCATAAACTTTAGGGCATTACAAAATTGGGAGCTATTGCCCAAGAATTATATAAGAAGAAGAACAAAGGAAAAATATATACAAAAAATCATGGGCCTAGTAGAAACCATAGGTCTGGGTAAGAGAAAAAGTCTCCAGGGAGGCTCGAAGAAGCTGTTTGACAAGATCGTCGGGCATTCATAGAAACCTCCAGTCTCGTTTGAGCTTGTGTGCGCTCGATGAGGAGTTTCTCTCGTTTCAACTTTACCGTGCATAGAGCTTCCTCGAGGTCCCCCACCTTTTTGTCAATGGTTTCCAGAAGAGGTGCTAGCTCGGCCAGCTTAGCTTACTCGGCCCACTGGTCCTCCTGATATTTTCGCAAGAGTTCCCTCTGGCTGTCCAACCGTTGGCTCTTCAAAGTCTTCAAATGCGTGATGAGCCAATCAAAACGGAAGCCGTCGCGATCCAAATCCCTCAGAAAACCCAGAAATTGATTAAGCAGGGGTCTGGTAATGCTCGTAGTTGGAGTATTGGAAATTTCAGCAACAACGGTGGCCATATCCTGAAGCCTATAGCTCATAACTGAGATGTTCGAACGAAGGCAATCCACTATGAATGTTTCAGGATGATGGTTCGCAAGTTTCTCAACTACCAAACGATGGTTGGCAGGAATTTGAGGAAAACATTGGAGCACTATCAAGTAGAAAGTGTGAGGAACAAGGTCGGGCAGAGGAAGCTCGCACCCAGATTCGCTGTCGGTAGCGGCACCGATCATAGAACCTTGGTCATTATGGCTGGAATCTTCCGAGACGATAGGTTCCCGATGGGGAGAGCCAACAGGCAAGGGAACTGGTGAAGAATCTTCTCGTGAAACTTGAGAACAGTCAGAGGAAATATGGAGTTATGAAAAAATCTTAACTAGTGTTTTCATTGTTAAGTCACCGATATAGGTGGAGTTTTTGGAAAAATCTTAACAAGTGTTTTCACTGTTAAGTCACCAATATAGGTGGAGTTTTTGAAAAAATCTTAACAAGTGTTTTCGTTGTTAAGTCACCGATATAGGTGGAGTTTTTTTGGAAAATCTTAACAAGTGTTTACATTGTTAAGTCACCGATATAAGTGGAGTTTTTTGAAAAAATCTTAACAAGTGTTTTCGTTGTTAAGTCACCGATATAGGTGGAGTTTTTGGAAAAACTTAACAAGTGTTTTCATTGTTAAGTCACCAATATAGATGGAGTTTTTGGAAAACCTTAACAATTGTTTTTGTGGTTAAGCCACCGATATAGGTGGAGTTTTTGGAAAAACCTTAACAAGTGTTTTCGTTGTTAAGTCACCTACATAGGTGAAGTTCGAGAAACTGATAAATACAGAGAAATTAGTGAAGTAACTCAGCAGCAGTAGGAGCGAGAACGAGAGTCACCATGGGGGCCCTCATGGTAAAAGCCGTTGGAGGCGGGCTCATTGCCTCAGCAGCTTCAACGGGGCCCTTGGCTGGAGAAGCTTGAATAGTAGGAAAACTTCCCTTGCCAACATAAGGTATCAAATCCAACATGAGCGCATCATCGAAAGAAGACGTTGGATCTTCAAGAGATGCCCCAACGAAAGTAATAGAATCAACTGTGGCCTTGGAGGGCAAAAGGCCACTAAGGGCAAAGGGTGGAGAGAGACTTGGTGAAAGCTGCAGCAACAAAGCTAAGTGTTAGGAAAGACAAATTGATACTCTAAAAGAGAGAAATACATCTAAGCGTTACTTACCCCTGTTATGGCACCAAAAAGAGGAACTGCAATAAGGGGCCTTGACAATGCAGGAGGAAGGAGAATGTTAATTATCAATGGTGCCACTTCCACCTAAAACGGCCCAACATATTAGAAATAATAAACAGAATAAGGGGACAAATAAAAGATGTAAGACTTGGCAAGAAATTTACCCATGGGGCATTCTCCTTGACCACAATGAGGGGCAGAGGGACCTCCTACTCCGATGGTAACTCAGAGGAAGCTACAGTAGTTCCCTCTGGTTGACTAGGCAGCTCAACAAACTCAACGTCGACAACCCTCGTAGAATTTTCTTTGGCCTGTTGGGAGGACAATCTCCGTGAGTAGGTAAGGCCTGTCATAGGGGAATGAGATGGGGTGATATCATCTTAAGAGATACCGTAATGCCCCCCCACGAAGCGACTTACAGGGGGACTGGGAGGATTGGGCCTCTCTTCTTTAACTCCTTACACCAAAGCATTTTCTTATTAAGAAATGAGCAGATGCAACACATCTTAAGAGAAGGGGAATAAGAAATCAAGAATGAACAACATACCTCGATCTAGAGGGAGAATGAGAAGGTATAACCACTGGTGAAGGTGGCGAGGAGGCAACAGGAGAAAAAGCTGGGGATGGAGGTTTCTCAAGCATCTATTTCTTCTAGGGCTTGGTTCCCAGCGTTTTCCTCTTTGAGCTCGTTGCACCACCAATTTTAGGTACTCTCGAACTTCTTCTACTTTTTTCTCGGGGCTCACTGGGATCAACCACGATCGTGGGAAAAGCAGTCGAAGGAGGAATGACGACAGTGCACCGTTGAAACTCAGCATGTATCTTGTCGACCTCAGTTTGCACCTGCTTCCTCAGCTCTTCAGCCATCTCCGGAGACATGGGAGGGGGAACGGAGGAAATAGCAAACGCCTCCAAGGGAGTTTGTGCTTGAGCCTGAGGCTTAGACTTTGAGGACTTGGACTTCTTAGCTTTCTTGGCAGGTGGCTGAGAAGGTCCTTCGCCTGTTGCAGCTTCGATTTTATCGATGTGTTATCATGATAACATGATAACATGTTAAATCAAAGCTAAGAAGTCCAAGAAAATTGATAGCATGATAACACATCGATAACATCTGCCAAGAAAATTGATGTGTGTGTTGTTAAATCAAAAAATTAATGAAGTGATAACATTGATAACATGATAACGCACTTCGATAACATCGATAACATGATAATAACACACACATCGATAACACGGTTATGCACTTAATTTATTATCATGTTATCAATGTGTGTGTTGTTAAATTAAAGAATTAATCAAGTGAGCACTTTATCTCATTATCTTTTCATATTATTGTATCCCAGTTTGTTTCTCTAAAATTTCATATTTAATTTGTTTAAACAAATTGAGTTTGTCTACATGTTGTACACTCGGACTAATAATGATATAGATAATATATATCTTTTATGATTTGAAACGAGTTTTTCATCTTAGTAGAGTTTTCAAGTTATACTTACTATGTTATAGAAAGTATTTACTTTTGATGCAAGGATTGTTTCTAAAACAAACTAGAAATGCTAATAGAATTCTTTTCTTTTGTTATCGGGGAATCAAATCGCCATTTATTTTTCATAAACCCTCAATTTTTAATTTTCTTGTAATTTGTTTGTCTAGACTTGATCGTGAGGGATATGTTCTAAAGAATCTTTTGATGTATATTTTTTCAAAGGTTGTGGCATTCCTTTTGATGCTTTGTATGAAATAAAATTTTGGACATATTTCTTTTAAAGATTGTTTTGATCTTGCATCATAATCGTAACCTTATTGATTAAACTCTTTAATCTTGTACTAAATTAAATCTAGACACCCTTTAATAATTTTTGTGGACATGGTTTTTGTAATATCTCTTGTAAATCTTGATATTCAAGTTGTGCTCTTGTAAGGACATTTTTTTCATGTCCAACATGTTACATTTATGTATGTCGTACGCCGCTACATTTGGCACGTCATCTCACGATCTCACATGACGGCCTCTATCCGAATTCCAAGAATCAAGCATTCAACATCTCCATTAATGTGTTCCTCATCTGCCTCAACGACTTCACGTTCCACGATTTTAGGGACTTAATGCAAGTGGTATGCAAGGGAAGTCAAAACAGTGAAAAAAAGGCACGATAGGAGTGTTCAAGGGCATTTTCGTAATTTCACATCCATATTTTGGAGGTCTGGTCAACTGGAAAGTTGAAGAGCTCTCCGCAACGAAGATACTGGAAAAAACGGCACCTCAATCCGGGCTACGGTGAAGGAGTTATGACCTTTTGAAGATCGAGAAAATTCCTTAAAGAATGCTGTTTTTTTTGTACGCTGGATAGAATTTTAGAGTTTTAAGAACGTGGGACTCTTCATCTTTTTTCCTATAAATACCAACTTCGGGGGAGTTGTTTTGCAAGACTTTAGAAGACGTTTTTGAGAGTCCAAATACCTCTAGTCTTCATATTTTTTGAGTCCCAATACTCATGTTTTGATTCACACAATTCTTCCAAACCTTTGTGAATCAGTTTGCAACCCAAGAACACATCCGTGTATCTGTTCAACCCTTGTGAAGAAGACGTTCTCTTCTTCATTGCAGCCCTCCTGGAAAGGGAAAATTCCAGCCGACAAACTTGTGGAGAAGCCGTTTCTCTTCTTCATTGCTGACCACCTGAAGTTCCTGCGGGAGATTTCAGCCGAGACATCGAAACCGACGCCTGAGGGTATTTCGTATGTCGCACTTATTTCATTGTAATCCGTGTAAGCCGTTTTCTTACAAATTATAGTGAAATAAAAGGTTTTGCCCCTTTGGGGGATTTTTCCTGAAACTATTTGATTCTGCATGCTATATTTTATTTGATAAATCATCTAGATGCATGTTATAGGGTTTAACTAAAATTTGGGAATAATTAAAATTGGATTTTATTTGAGAAGTCGCAATATTTCCGCTGTAGCAATTCTTCAAATTGGTATCAGAGCGGGTTACGCTAATTTATCGCGTGATCCTGATTTTTTGAGGATTTACTTTCTGATACAATTTGTCTACTCACGTTTTCAAATTGGTATCAGAGCCCGTTGCACTAAGTTATTGTGTTTTGATCCTGATTTTGCACAAAAAATGGCTTTTGATGGTTTTTATGATCTTCGATGTCAAATTTTTGAAAAAGTTAATTGGAAAATTCATAGGAACTCTTGCTTTAAATCTTCTGTTGAAAACGAATCTCAGAAGTGTTCTTGTTGTGAGGGGATTGGTCACACGTTAGATGAGTGTACAACAAATTTAAAGAAGAAATTGAATAAACCGATTTCTCATGTTTCTACCCTTAGTGATAGTGATTCGAAAGAAGAAGTCTTTTATGCTTCTAGGCGAGAGTTTCCCATCCGTGTGATTAGTGATGAGAGTGAGGGTGAAAAGAGTGAGGAGGAAGAAGAAGAATTGAGTGAGTTGCAAGTTGCCTACAATAATTTATATTTTGAATGTTTAAAGACAAAAAAGGCAAACTTGAAACTTGAAGCTCAATTGAAAGATTGTGCCTTAAAAAATAATGATGTTTTAGTTGAAGAACTTAGGGCACGAGAGAAAATTTTGAGAGAGAAGCTGGGATATGTCGAGGGTGAGAGAGATGATCTTCGAGGCGTGATGGAAGCTATGAAAAAGGAGATTCTCGAGTTTGAGGAGTCTAGGCGCTTACTTGAATCTAGGATAGATTAACTTGAGAAAAGTTTGAGAGATTCGAGTAAGGTGAAATTTGATTTGGAGTCTAGGTCTGAAAAACTTGATAAGATTTTAGGCACTATCGAGATTAAAAAGGATAGGGGTGGGATTGGTTTTGAAAAACATGGTGCACCCATTCCCACACGTGTTAGAGAGCCCCCTAGGATTGTTAAGAAAGAGACACCTAAGGTTGTTAGGAAAGAGCCTCCTAGGAACATCGTGAGAGAACCTCCTAGGATCATTAGGAGAGACCCACCTAGGCAAATTCGGAGAGAGCAACCGAGAAATTTGAGGAGAGGGCCACCTTTAGGTAACACACACCGCCCGATTTACTCTTGTACACATTGCGGTAGGCAAGGTCATCTTAGGCAATTTTGTTACAAGCTTTTAAATGAACCTAGGAAGATTAATAGAAGAATAAATTCGATTCCCCACACCCCCACACCTCGTTACACATCTATTTGGGTTAGAAAATCGGATTTAGAGGCTTATGGTTTATTTGTCCACGATTCCCGTTTGCTTGCACGTGATTCACCCCATGTGAAATCTTTTGGTTGATTGTGTTTGCATGTTTGTCATACACTAGTTATGGTTTCATGATATATTTTTTTTGCTAGTGTGATGACTTGTACTTTTTGTATAATTTTTTATTTTTAAAATTTTTAGAAAAATCCAAAAAGATTTTTGTATTTTGTTTGCACCGTTTATGGATGGAGACTTAGGATAACCGAGTCGCAACATCATTACAGTTTTTTTCATGTGACTGTTTGATAGTGTTTTGAGACAATAGGTCAATTCATCCTTGTGCTTTATAATGTTTGGAGTCATTAAGATGTAATTAAGTGTTACTTCCTTCATGTTTGACTCATGTTTCCTTTATTGCACACATGCACGAATTTATTTGATTATTGTGCTTGTCTTATCACATGTTGGTTGGGTGTTTTCACTTCAATCCTGTCCTTAAAACAAACCAAGCGCGATAAAATTTTGATAAGGAAATTGTGCATATAAGAACCGTTTTGTGAGATTGTGTGCTTTGTTTAAGAACGGGGAGGGGCTGCGAAAGGTAATTATCTCTTATTAAGCCACCGTTCCAAAGGACCAAAAAAATGGAGGAATTTTATTATCCGGGGTCCAAAGAGGTTAAAAGAGCCCAAAAAAATTGAAAGGCAATAAAAAGAAATTCATGCCAATTATGGGCCATATAGGTTTTTGCACCAATTCTCCAAAGTTTGAGAATTTAGATTAACACCTCTAAAAGAAAATATTTGTGAGGAAGTTTGGTTGGAGTATTTAAAACGGGTTTGCACGTCCTTGAAATTGTTGAAAATGCGCTAAATAGTTTTGGACGTTATTGGTGTTGAAATCATTTGACTTTGATTTGTTGATTTTCATAAGACGATGTCATTTAAATTCAACAATCTTTTACACCTAAGGATACTTTTGATGCTTATTCGTTAGGGGTACACATATGCATCGTGCACATATGATTGATTGAGTTGATTTACCTATCGAATGTGTTCACACCCATTCATTCCGTTTCCATGACTTGGTTGTTTGAGTCTAAATCCATGGTGTGATTTTTGTATCATTTTTTTTCAAATGGTATCAATTTTTTTTTGTTCAAAAAATTAAAAAATCAAAAATAGTTTGTGAAAGTTTTTTTTAGCATCTCCTTGCTAGAGCAAGTTTACCATATTGATTGATGCTTTGCTTTTGAATACCGTGACACCTCGATTTTTCTTGTTTGATTCAATCTTCTTATTTGTCTATTTGGGGACATCATAAAAAGGGGGAGAAAGAATTATCTTATTCTGGGGGAGTTTGAATTTTGGGGGAGTTTTTGAGATTTGACTTATGCTTATCATATATTGGTATCTATGTTTATCTCATTTCAAACTCGATACGTCACTTGGTATTTTTCTTTATCTCATGTGTGTAGGTACTGCATTGATGATCACTGAATTACACACCCTGATGAGATAAAATTTGAGATTCCTGAAGATTTGAAGAACAAACGATGGAGACTATTCATTTGTACTTTTTCCAGTTTTGGGTTCATGGAAGGGTAGATTTGTATAGGCAATTTTGTTATTTGATAATTCGGATTTTTTATGTATGTACCGGCATAGACATAGGGGGAGATTTGTAAGGACATTTTTTTCATGTCCAACATGTTACATTTATGTATGTCGTACGCCGCTACATTTGGCACGTCATCTCACGATCTCACATGACGGCCTCTATCCGAATTCCAAGAATCAAGCATTCAACATCTCCATTAATGTGTTCCTCATCTGCCTCAACGACTTCACGTTCCACGATTTTAGGGACTTAATGCAAGTGGTATGCAAGGGAAGTCAAAACAGTGAAAAAAAGGCACGATAGGAGTGTTCAAGGGCATTTTCGTAATTTCACATCCATATTTTGGAGGTCTGGTCAACTGGAAAGTTGAATAGCTCGCCGCAATGAAGATACTGGAAAAAACGGCACCTCAATCCGAGCTACGGTGAAGGAGTTATGACCTTTTGAAGATGGAGAAAATTCCTTAAAGAATGCTGTTTTTTTTGTACGCTGGATAGAATTTTAGAGTTTTAAGAACGTTGGACTCTTCATCTTTTTTCCTATAAATACCAACTTCGGGGGAGTTGTTTTGCAAGACTTTAGAAGACGTTTTTGAGAGTCCAAATACCTCTAGTCTTCATATTTTTTGAGTCCCAATACTCATGTTTTGATTCACATAATTCTTCCAAACCTTTGTGAATCAATTTGCAACCCAAGAACACATCCGTGTATCTGTTCAACCCTTGTGGAGAAGCCGTTCTCTTCTTCATAGAAGCACTCCTGGAAAGGGAAAATTCCAGCCGACAAACTTGTGGAGAAGCCGTTTCTCTTCTTCATTGCTGACCACCTGAAGTTCCTGCGGGAGATTTCAGCTGAGACATCGAAACCGACGCCTGAGGGTATTTCGTATGTCGCACTTATTTCATTGTAATCCGTGTAAGCCGTTTTCTTACAAATTATAGTGAAATAAAAGGTTTTGCCCCTTTGGGAGATTTTTCCTGAAACTATTTGATTCTGCATGCTATATTTTATTTGATAAATCATCTAGATGCATGTTATAGGGTTTAACTAAAATTTGGGAATAATTAAAATTGGATTTTATTTGAGAAGTCGCAATATTTCCGCTGTAGCAATTCTTCATCTCTTAAGGTATTACGATGTCTAATATCAGTATGACCTATGTAGCCCATGTGGGAGATTATGAGAAACTTCTCTTAAAGTGGACATACATAGATCATATACTTGTTATTGACATGTACATGTTGCATTAAAGAAAACCGAAAATGTCAAATTCATTATGAATGGTGAAATTAGTGGGAGTAATAAATCATGAAATATGGTTATAAAGGAAGGTATGGTACTTATCCCATTACCGATAACTTTCTTAAATACTTGTTCTTTTTTAACAAATAAATTATCAACCACTAAATGATAATATTTTCACCCTGAGACAAATGTAGATAAAATCATAAGAAATAGTATTAAGAAGATCCTAAAAGATCTATTATCCTAAATGATTATGTATTATATCTACATGAACATGAATTTGGTGTATGGATAAATAATGACCTGGTTTTATTTTCACAAGTCATAAGAAGTGAAACTAATGGACTATATCTATGTTTAGAATCTCGTCGAATTTCATAATTGATGCACTAAAGTTGGGTATGAGGGGGCCATCAAGACCAAACGCGACACTAACGGTAGTTAAATGAGATAAAGCTAAATTGTAGTAAAATATTTCACCATTAATGAAGAAAAGGTTATAAATGAACCTTCTCAATTATATGTAAGGAGATGGAATTCTAATGATATTAGTAGCTCATTATGATTGAGAGTTACATGAAGTGGATGTGAAAATTACTTTTTGGAATCTTATAAAGCATGTGTATATGTTTAGGAGATCATTTTATAAACATAAGTTTCCCACATGATGTATTTTAAGAAATAATATCATAATTTTTTAATCGTTGTATATTTTTATACACCTTAAGATCAGTGGGAGTAAGTTTATATATTTTCTCTATATACAAGCACGAATTTAGAAAGTAGAGAATCAAAATAATTTTATGGGTTTAAAAGTTGTGTATGAAGTAATGAGATACATAAAGGACTATATGCTCACATTTATGATGTATGTGTTCATTTAAATATGAACAGTTATTGTGACTCGAATTTACTAGTTGTACGGATGGTATGAAGTTCACTCTTGCTTAAGTATGTTTGTTTTGGTTTATCAACTAATATAATGAAGGGGTGCAACACAAACCATCCATTGACTATTGTGAAAGTTGAGTTTGTAGCATGTTTGATGCTACAACTTATGTATTTTGGCAGTGTGACTTCATTTCGGGACTTGGAGTTATCGACACTATTATCAAGTCGTGGAAATATTATGATAATGTCGTTGCAATCTTCTTTATGAAGAAATGTTATGTATTCCTAAAGTAACTAAGCACATTGAATGAAATTCCTATCACTGAAAGAAGAAATTAAGAAACAAAGAGTGTCAATTGATCACATTAGTACGAGTGATAACATAGCAGATCCTCTTATGAAAGGACTATCTCTGATTGGGCATAAATATTGTATATTTATCCCCCTAATTTCAGTACATTTGTGAACCCGAGTGATGTAACATATATGGATTTGATTCACATTTATGCTTCTAACCTTCGTTGGCGAGTATTTCGTGTTTCGTGCTTCTCTTATTGGTTTTACAGGTAAATTATGCAAGCAGTGCAAAAGAGGAAGCAAGACAATGCTAGAAAAGCTAAGAAGGCAAGTTCAAGGGCAAATTGGTAATTTTTCAGCCAGATTCGAAAGGATAAGTCAACTGGAAAGTTGAAGATCTCAGAACAACGAGAACACTGGAAGAAATGGCACCCAAATCCGAGCTACGGTTGAAAAGTTATGCTCAGTTGAAGTTGAAGAAAAATCCAAGAAAAGAAGAGAAAAGCCAAAAAATCCTAAGTGTTGAACTCCAGGCCAGCATACATTCGCGAACCCCAGGCCGAACCGGTTTGGGGGGGCGAATCGGTTCGCAGGTACACCCGAACCGGTTCGGGGTACCTGATGCGCGAATTTTGTCTTTTATGCTGATTGGTTCCCAAGACTCCTATTAGGTTTTTAACACTCCAAAATTGTAGGAAACGGAGGCAACATCTGGGGAACAGCTATTAGGGCTAGTTTTAGAGAGTTTTTGATAAGAAAAAAAGAGAGGAACATCTAGGAACATCAAGGGATTATATTGCTTCAAGATTTCATTGTTTCGGGTTTGTTTTTCAAGTTTTAATTCAAGATTCAAGATTTTTGTCGTTGTTCTTGCATGCTTAGTTTTCGTAGTCGATTCAACTTGTTTTCGCATTCATAGTATATCTTTACATGTTTCAATCTTGTTTCATCATGAATTCATACACAGGCAACGTTAATATTTCATGCATTAGTCCATTTAACATGTCCGGCTAGGTTTTAAAGGTTGGGATGCATGAACCCAACCTGATGTGTTAGTGTATGTGTACAACGTGAATCCGATAAATTTAATGATTGATTTTGATCGTATCGCATAATTACATAATAATTGTGGATCTTTATATCTCGTTTACCTTTGGGTACTCGTGATGATTTAGAGTACAATTTGAATGCAATTACCGCGATACCGATTTCCTTATCCTCAGATTAGGTATGACGCGGGCTTGAACCTCGTATACATAATGCTTGGGAGTCCTAAATTCCGGGTCGGATTAATCGGATAAATTTATGATTGGCATTGTCACTGCACTACACTAGCGTTGGGGGATTGTATTCCCATCCTGTTTTCTTATCATTTAGGTTCAAAAAGTTTCAATGTAATTCTTCATTCCTCATTTAGATAATTTAGTTAGTTGCATAGTTCATCCTAATTTCATAATTGCATTTAGTTTAATCAATCCCAAAAACCAAAACCAAATCTTTTCCTTCCTTTTTAGAGTCATCGTTAGGATTCCTCCGTCTGATTCCATCGTCACAACTCCGTTGTCCTTTTTCCCTGAGGATCGATACCCGACTTGTCGGATTATTACTTGAGCAACAGGCTTGCACTTGAGCCTAGAGAGTACACACTTTAGAGACACATTCTGAGTCGTGTCAATCTCCAAAGACATTATAGAACGTGTCAAAGAGATGGGTCTCGATTAGTAATATTATGATTGCTATTTGGCTTAGTTGTTTGATACTATTACTTGAATTCAATAAAAGTGTTTCCGATTTCAATTATTTATGTCTTTTGCGAATGCATGTATATGATTATGAATTATTGTTGACAGAAATAGTCCTTATTCAAAAGGACATTATGAGGCCATTATGATACCTAATATTAAAGGCCTAGTTGAATGAAACATTGGTGTTGTGGTACATGGAAGGAGCCATACTCTTGAATAGTATGGAACCGCCATGACTCACATTCGTGAATTGTTTGATTTAAGGAAACTATATTTATTAGTTATTGTGCACCTTATGGTACCTAATTTAATTATGGGGATTATTAAAATCATGTGCGAGACTGTTGGAAATTAATAATGTAGTCCGAAATTAATTTTTTAATTTCGATTACATTAAATTCGAAAATTGATGAATTTTCCATTTATGTTGTCTCGATAAATATCAGATAATTAATTAGGAACGTGATAAATACAAATAATAAAGGATTGGGTTAATCTTATCCGTTAGTCACATGATGGTTAGTGGAATTAGTGGGAGACTTGAAAACTCTTGCCCTTATAAATAGAGGAACCCTACACCATCTGGGGTTATCTCATAACACAATATTTTGAGGTGGGAGAGAAATTCTGAAATTTCATTTAGGTGCAATTTTTCCAAGAAGGGAGATTGATGGAGCAATTAATCAAGTTAATTAAAAGACATTTCTACAACAAGATTGATCAATGAATTGGATCAAGGTAAGTCTTATTTTCTATCCTTTAGGCATATTATGTGAAAATATGAAGATCCAAGATCCTTTTATTAAGAAAAAATGTATGCTAAAGTTTAATCATATTAATGTGTCCGTGATTAATATTATGATGTTCTTAAGAATGATTTTACAATTTAAAGACTTCGGTTGTTGTTTTGGAAATTTTACGTTAGGTATATAACATTAAACACTAGTTAATTCCCTCATTTTCTCTCACATTTTATTTACATGTTTTTATCCTTAAAATAATCTATTTCATAAAGTAATGAATGAATCTCATTGACAACCAAAGTCGTGAAATTACCTTCTTTTGGAGGTGAGTCATTCATTGGGTTTCAACTCACATTACGGTTGGTAGCTATCAAGGCTCTAACAACTCTATGTTCTCTTGAAATGGAGAGGCATTAGTTGGACAAGTGTCCTCAACCACCAAAAGTGAAACAAGCCATTGTCTCGTTTAGAGATCTACCATTCTTCACCTTACTTCGTTGATATGTACCAATATGTCCAACCTAAAATTTTCATTTAACTTTGGTTTATTTTCCATCTTTCACAACTTAGCCCTCAGTAACAATCAAACGAATATCTTTGAAAGAAATTTCATTTTGTTTTGTGAACACTTGGATCCCATAATTCAATTTCACCTCATTTGTTTAAAGTGAAACACCCAATTCATCAATACGCAAAGAGGCATTACTTTGCGCCTAGAACTTCTTCAATAACATCTACTTTTCTATCAAACCTCTTGGGTAACTATGGAAGTTATCACGTACTTCAACATGAGTGATAATTTTTCCCAAAGGAAAAAGTAATTCACTATATAACTTAGAACTTATTAAAACTAGAATTTTCTTTCATAATCTATGCTAAAATTTATGTGGCCAGACATTAAATCTTGAGTGTTTCACAAATGAGATGCCTTCATGATATTCTCGAAAATGCCCCACGCTTCTTTAAATGTTGCATAATTTATTATTCGTATAAATTAATCATTAGTATTAATTTTGAATAAAGCATTTAAGACTTTACTGCCGCACACTCAATTTCTTATCCTTGGCCTCTCAATGAAATATTATCTTTTTAATCTAGGCACTATATACAATGATCACTAGCCATTTTCAACCCATTTCCATACTAATCCATATCTTATCCGTGGACTATAAACAAGTTTTAATTTTAGCTTTCTAGTGGGAATAGTTATCGATGTGGGGAATTTTTACTTGTCATCAGTTGAGTACCGAGATGAAAGCCAAGGAAAAAGGAATACCAAGATATCGTTATATACTCTAAAATGCTATACAAGAGTTAAAGGCGCCCTTTCACTTAAGGTGTCCATGTGGCACCTCCTATATCTTTTCTTATCTCACGCTTCTTTTTTCTTAATAAGTGAGCATTTAACCTTTCATTTCTCATCCTATTAAATGCAAACGTCCCATCCGTCTGTTTACTTCCCAAACCTATCCCTTTATATCCCCACATCTAACCTTTATATCCTATTAAAATATATTTTCTCGTTTTTACATTTTTGTTTGCTGAGGATTTGTGATTTTGTTATGAGATCTATAGTTTTGAATATTTAGATTCGTTCGTTTTGAGGTTGAATAAATGCATTTTTGTTTTGTTCTCTTATGAGATCTAATGTTATGTTATGTTTTTGACAGGATTAGGTTAAAACGAAGTGAATACTAGACTAGGTAATATGGAAATTTATTGCTTTTATATGTTTAGACTTGATTGACTTTATGTTTATTTTATTTTTCTGTAGTTTTTGTGGTAGAGTTTTGTTTTTGTAACGAGATCTATAATTTTGTTAGTTTTTTGGGAGAATTAGGTTAAGGTAAGGTATTTACAAATCAAGCATTTTTATGTGCTTCTATTTGTTTGATTTTATGTTTTATTTAGTTTTTATGAGTTTTTTGCAGTGGAGTTATGTTGTGGGATAGATGGAGATGTTTTGAACTTTTGAATGCTAATAGAGGGTTTGAGGAGGCATGGAAGAGAGATAAATTGAGTTGGAATTTTGAAATGAGTTTGTTGGGTTAGGATGAAGGTGGGTTTGTTTTCTTTAATTTTTTTTTGGTGATGCTTGATATAATGTAATTTAGTGATTCTCTCCGTGGTGTTTTTCTACAATATTCACGAAAGAAATATATGGTTTATAATTATTTTTTATGTTGGGGTCATATGTAATAAGAGTTGGGTTATTTGCTTAAAATCTATGAATGTAATTTTTGTTGTACAACTTGAAATTTACTTATTTAGTTGCAATTTTATTTGACAGATGATGCCTATAAATAGTGCAACAAAATAGATAAATTTTATTTTTTCCATTAAATTAAGAATCTAATGTAGATTTATTGTTAATATAAATACAAATTGCTTCTTTCTTGCGCATTGCTTACAACGGTTCACTTTTTTTTCTTTTTCTTTTTTTTGTGCATAAATTAAAATTAATTTTTTTTATTCACATGGATGAATATTTTACTAATACATGATATATATTGATGAATGTTATAAAAGTTTATTTCAACTTGCAGAGTTCTTGACAACCTTTTAAGTACAATTAAGTGTAGTTATGTCATGCTTTTTCAAAGTTGTTTTTCATTATTTGCCATTTAAATTCCACAGCTTGAAAATTTTAACATGGCCATGACTTCCGTTCTATAATGTATTTAAGGGATCACTCTTCATTTTGTTTTCTTTTTATACGTAATGCTTTTAAATGATGGGGTTCAAGAACTGTGACGTCAATGAACTTATCAACACAGTACAATGAAGTTGAATAGTTACATTTACTGCTACTGATTTCTTAAGGATTGTGCTTATTGAATGTGGTGAAATTTATTGTTGATATAGCTTTCAGAAATATCAAGTAGTTTCTAAAAAAATCACTGCTTAGGTTTTCATACTTTACAAACCTAGATTTGATATTTCAATTATTTTCATATTGTTATCTTTGTTGTCAAATCCATCGGAAACCATTCCATTTTAGTTGTTGTAATTTTACATATTTCGATGTTACCCCATAATGTAATAGCCGGCGCATCGCGCGGGTTTATACCTAATGAATAGCATAATGCTTAAGAATAAATAAATACACCCTCCAAAGCGACTTTGAGACGATATGGATAAGGAAAGTGGGAATTGACACAATCATCCCTTTATTTTAACAGTACAAAGCAACTCTTAGAATTCTCCAACCCATTATCCAAAATATTCACCATGTACCAGCAGTGGGGGGGCTCATCCCGTGATACCTAAGGAAGAAGGTCAACAATCTATTATTGAGACATGACATGTGGATAATAACTTCCTGTAAATACTGAACATTACAATATATATTGTATAGGATGATTTTAAGTTAGCTATATCAAATAACTAGGGAGAATTGTGTTAGACATAACATCTTTTTTGCATACTCTAACTCCCCTGTTTTCCATACATATAATGCCCAGTCCGACGTACAGTCCATAAGGTCTACCAAATAATTAAATACCATTCTTAACTTTTAAGATAAATAGAGGCTGAAAATAATAGATTACAACATAAACAACTAAACAAATTAAAACCATCAACTAAATCATTCGAAAATTAATACGTCTCAAATCCACAATAATAATAATAATAGTAATAGTAATAGTAATAATAATAATAATAATAATAATAATAATAATAATAATAATAATAATAAATCCTCAAATGAAAATGATTAAATCAAAATTCGACACCAACATGCCCTATAAATAGAAACCCTCCCAAATAACATAATGTAAATAGATACGGGATGCAACTCCTTGACACCTACATATATGTTAACAAAAAGAAACTAATGTATGCTGAACGTTATTATTGATAACAAAAATTATCCATCTACACGGACCAATTAGAAATGGACACATGCCCTCTTACATGGCAACGGTCATAGTCATCAATCATTTGGTCGACTAAGAAGATAGTTGATCGGCCAGCAGCCGACCAACCTGAAGAATACAAACAATCATTGTGGATAAATAGTTATTGTACGGAAAGCAACCAAGAGTCACTCTACACGTGGTCAATACTATCAATAATCACATTCATTATGTACGGGTGTAAATGCTTAAATGTATATTGGAATTCCAACCCTTGATCTCCGGGTCACTTTAAATACAAGTCCTTCCCTCAATTCAAGGGACAAGTACAACTAAATCATTCACAACATATCATATTATTCTATTGTAAAGCCCTGGAATAAAATAACAATGGATGTCGACCTTCCCTATAGCCGAATCACTTTAAAATCTCAATCTTTTCCATGTGTAATTTGAGTTATTTTCATCATTTTTATCCGTGATTATAAAATTGGCATCATACAATTCACTGCTAATTTTAGACATCAATAGATTGGCACCATCTGTCGAAAAGTTTTGTCTATCATCGTTCTCCACCAAAAACATTCATTAAATCTTCTTGAAAGATTCCACAAGATGAATAAAATTCCTGAAAGCAGTAACACTACTGAACGCAATGCCCCTCATGGCACAAACTTGCCAAGGGGCAAGGAGTAATGCAGGCGACTATGAGGCAATTGCATCAATCTTAGCAAGCTCGACCAACTGCTCCATCTTGGCATACCAATGAGCCGTCTTTCAGAAGGGAAATTCCACCTCCTCCTCCTAGGAGGAATCAAAATAGTTATTCGAGATCCTCACACGATAGGTCCTATTTCTAGGGATTAATGGATTACTACGATGATTTCTCTCTCACTCCTGAATGCCCAAGTTCCTTGGAAAGATTAAGTAGGGCATCAACCTTTGATCATCTAGGTCTTCGAGTAATTAGAGGACATCAACAAGAACCATCCCGATCAAGAGAATGTCATATCGAACATCATAAAAGATCAGTTAGATCAAGAATAAGTGTCCGAGGATTCATGCATCCCGAGAAGACTTCCCGAGAAGAAAGATTAGCACAAACACAATATATGTCTGAGTTGCTTCTAATAGGTCTAAAGCTGAAAATCCTTCATGAAAGGGGTCAATTCAGCGATTAGAAGATCAGTTGGGGGAGATGTCCAAAGCAAATAATCCATTACAGTGCAATTTCGTCAAAGGGTCTCCTTTCCTCTAAGCGATTGTCAATTTTTCTACCCCATCAAAGTTTAATACACCAGTGGTTACCTCTCAATATAAGGGGGTGCACGAACCCGAATAAATCGAATGGACCAAAAAAAATAAATCGGACCGAACCCACTTTTGCGAGTTTTTTTCATTCGATCTTAATTCGGTCTAAAAATATATAGGATCGCATAATTTGGATCAGTCTCGGTCTTGGGTTGACCGCTTTTATTATATATATATATATATATATATATATATATATATATATATAATATTTTTAACTTAACAACTCATACACAACCCATAACAACATTACCCTAATTTTCTCCTCTCTCTCTCTCTCTGTACCAACTCAGCTACGGACGCACAACACACCAAACTCTAAGCTCCGGCTACACACCAAACTTTATATCATCCTTTCCCTTTCGGTTCCGGTGCACTCTCCTCCAATGACGGCTTAGATTTTTAATAAGAGGGTTTCCAAAGCTCCGGCTATGGCTTAGATTTTCAGCAAGAGTGTATTTAAAGCTCCGACTCCAGATCACTTTTCAGGGATTCTTAAAGTCAAAACCAATTTCATGTTTGATAGCTTAGTTTGATGGAGAAGGTTTTCTCATGTTTGATAACTTAGAGTGATTCTCCTAATTTAGATATTTGGTACTTAAAAGAGTTTTCAATTAGCTTTAAATTCAAGGATTAATTTTGCATTTGAGTTTAGACTTTCGAATTGCTTCATTTCAGATTTGAGTTTGTATATAAGTTTTAATTTCAGATTTTGGGACTAGGGGTTTAAAAACATAAATTTAGTGTTTTCTTTGCCTTTCTTTATGGATGTTTTTATTCAATCCAAAAAATTATTTCATCTTTCCTTTCCTTGAATCCTTGAATTTTTCCTAAATCTTACCAATTGGCATATTTATATGTTATATTCATGTGCTGAACAATAAGATGTGGGTTTATAAAGATGAGAAATGAAAAACGTATAGCTATGCCAACTGTGTATACTCCTACTAGGAAGAGATTTACAGTTTACAGATTTATAGTTCTTTTTAGGTAGTTAGTTTACACTTGTGAAATTACAGATTTATAGTTGTGAAATTAAATTACAGATTTACAACAAATTGTGTTGTTTTATTTTGGTATGGACCGAATAAAATCGAGACCGATTATTCTAGTCTGATCTCGGTCCATAATGTTCTTGGATCGATTGATGCAGTCCGATCCAAAAAATACCTCAAACCCGAACCAGACTGGACGACAAACAATCCTACCTATATATAATGGTAAGATTGACCTAGTCTTGCACATTGACCAATATCAGGCGGCCGCTGATATATATTCTTTTCCCGATGAAATGAATTGTATAACTTTTTCGAGCACCATCACTGTCTCAGCCACTACACCAAAAACACAAAAATGACACTTTTGAGCCGGCCACCCTTGTCACGGTCAATGACCGTGACAGGTTCGTGACAACTTTGTCAGTAAAAAAACCCTCCCTCTTTTTTTCCCCACATTTTCTATTCTTTCTCTCTCTCTCTCTCTCTCTCTCTCTGTGTGTGTGTGTGTGTGTGTGTGTGTGTGTGTGTGTGTGTGTGTGTGTGTGTGTGTGTACCAGGTATTTTTTCTTCTCTCTTTATCTTTCATTTGTGTGTATATGTGTTCATGTGTGTGTGTATATGTACGTGTGCATGTACATGGGTGTGTGTGTGCGTGTACATAGGGGTGTGTGTGTGTGAGTGCATGTGTGTGTGGTGGGCGGGAGGGGGCATGGGTGGTGGTGGTGGGGAGGGGGTACATGGGTGTGTGTGTGAGGGGGTACATGGGTGTGTATGTGAGTGTGTGTACATTTGTGTGTGTGTGTGTGTGTATGTGTATGTGTAGTGGGGAAGGGGGGTGGGGCATTTAGGTGGGGGTTGGGTGGGGTTTGTGTTTATGTGCAGGTGTAGGGGTGGTGGTGGTGGGGAGGGGGTGGTAGGGCAGGGGGTGTGGGGTGTGTATGCATGTGTGTTGAAATTAATTGGTGTTTAGTTTAATACTTAAAATTAATTGTTAATGTTGATTTAGGATTTGAAATTAATGTTTAGTTTAGGACTTGAAATTAATTGTTAATGTTGATTGGATAGTATATATATTGTTTCTTTATTTTTATTTAGGTTTGAAATTGTTATTGTTGAATTAATTAAATAGATGAATTAGATGGAGTATGGGATGCACATTTGTTGGTTTGTTGTTGTTGTTGGATTATATTGGATCGAGGTGGTTGGATATGGAAGTTGGTTGTTAAATTTTTTACAAATACTTAATTTAATTCACACACATAAATCCGTAAATAATTATATTGTCTTAATTTGTTCAGTTGGTTAATTTTGGAAGTGGCACGACCACTGGATTATTGTCAAAATGGGGGGAGGGGGAGTTTTTGACTTTTTTCTAAAATTATTTTCTGTCACGACCCGTTCGAGAGTGGAAGGACCACGGACTTATCATAATTAAATGAAACATACATACAATTCACTACACCAAAAATAAGAAACTGGCACGGTTTAAAATAGTGCCAGACACAATTTGGCATGGTTCAAAACCGTGCCAGAATCAGGCGTGCTAGATTTTCTTGATTGGTTTAAAACCGTGCCAGATTTCCAAAACTGGTACGCTTTTGGCACGTTTTTAAACTATGCCAGTTTTTTTAATCTGGCACCCTTTTGACACACTTTTAAACCGTTCTAGATGTTAAATCTGGCACGCTTTTAGCACACGCCGAAACCGTGCCAAATTGTCTATTTTCTGGCACACTTTTGGCGCGGTTATAAAGCGTGACAGATTGTTTTATAAGCGTTCTCATTTTTATGCATTGGCACGGTTTTGGCATGGTTTAAAACCGTGCCAGATTTTTTGGTTGATTAAAAAAAAATAATCATAGGAAACAAATCTGAAAAATCTGCAAATTCCAAATCCGGTAGGAAAAATATTTATTATTTGCAAAAACGAAATCAAGAAAATTAACAAATTATGAATATCGCAGGTTGTTGATAAACTAACGTGCATACAAACTTAAAAAAATTACAAGAGTTAATACCAATATAAAGCCGTACATGACCATAAAAGTCGACAATAACTTCAAAAAATTACAAGAGTTAATAGTTCGAATATAAAAAAAAAAAATGGGCAGAGTTTCCTCTATTTTTCGAGCATTCCAAAACCTGCTAACATAAAATATGCCCGTATAAAGCCCACACGACCATAAAAGTCAACAATAAAACTACTACAGCTAGCACGGCCATAAAAATAAACCATAAAACTACTGAAGCTTGCTCGGCCATAACACAAAAAATAGAATCCTGAATATTAACGACACTAAATAAACAATCCCCCTGTTGTAAAGCATTGACTTCTTCGTGCGTTCCAAGTGGATAAAAGCTAGCGATTGAATGTCATCCTATAAAAAAAAATAAGACACAAAAAAGATACAATATTAGTAACCAAGTCATTTTAAAAAAAATCGTATTCAAGAAGGAAAATTGCATATACAAGCAGAAAAATTGCATATACGACTATGTGGTTAGTTTGTACAAGTTACATTAGTCCCGTGCAAGGTGTTCGTGCCTCTTACGGGACCGTTTGGGAGCTGGTTTGGGTTTTAAACCTCAAATGGCCTGTTTTTAAGTGTTATTTTTACAAATTATCATCATATTCTCAAATCGGGAGATCCGTGACTACGCGGTCAGTTCTTAAAAGCTACATTGGTCCCGTGCGAGGTGTTCGTGCCTCTTACGGGTCCGTTTGGGAGATGGTTTAGGTTTTCACCCTTTATCGTCATACTCTCATACCGGGAGACCCGGTACTACGCGGTCAGTTCCTACAAGTTACATCAGTCCCGTGTGAGGTGTTCGTGCCTCCTACGGGGTCGTTTGGGGGCTGGTTTGGGTTTTCACCCTTTAACGGCTTGTTTTCAAGTCAAAGTGTGATTCTTACAAATTATCGTCACACTCTCAAACTGGGAGACCCGGGACTACGCGGTCAGTTCCTACAAGTTACATCGGTCCCGTGCGAGGTGTTCGTGCCTCCACGGGGTCGTTTGGGGGCTGGTTTGGGTTTTCACCCTTTAATGGCTTGTTTTCAAGTCAAAGTGTGATTTTTGCAAATTATCATCACACTATCAAATCGAGAGACTCGGGACTACGCGGTTGGTTCCTACAAGCTACATTGGTCCCGTGGGAGGTGTTCGTGCCTCCTACGGGTCCGTTTGGCGGCTGGTTTGGGTTTTCACCCTTTAACGACTTGTTTTCAAGTCTAAGTGTTGATTTTTACAAATTATCATCATACTCTCAAACCGAGCGACCCGGGACAACGCAGTCGGTTCTTACAAGTTACATTGGTCCCGTGCGAGGTGTTCGTGCCTCCTATGGGTCCGTTTGGGGGCTGGTTTGGGTTTTCACCCTTTAACGACCTGTTTTCAAGTCAAAGTGTGATTTTTGCAATTTATCGTCATACTCTCAAACCGGGAGATCCGGGACTACGCGGTCGGTTCCTACAAGCTACATTGGTCCCGTGGGAGGTGTTCGTGCCTCCTACGGGTCCGTTTGGGTACTGGTTTGGGTTTTCACCCTTTAACAGCCTGTTTTGAAGTTAAAGTGTTGATTTTTGCAAATTATTGTCATACTCTCAAACCGGGCGACCCAGGACTACGCGATCAGTTCCTACAAGTTACATTGGTCCGGTACGAGGTGTTTGTGCCTCTTACGGGGTCGTTTGGGGGCTGGTTTGGGTTTTCACCCTTTAACGACTTGTTTTTAAGTCAAAGTGTGATTTTTTAAAATTATCATCATACTCTCAAACCTGGAGACCCGAGACTATGTGATCAGTTCCTACAAGTTACATTGGTCCAGTTCGAGTTGTTCGTGCCTCCTACAGTGTCCTTTGGGGGCTGGTTTTGGTTTTCACACTTTAATGGTCTGTTTTGAAGTTTAAGTGTTATTTTTGTAAATTATCATCATACTCTCAAATCGGGAGACCCGAGACTACGCGGCCAGTTCCTACAAGTTACATTTGTCCCGTGTGAGGTGTTCGTTCCTCCTACGGGGTCGTTTGTGGGATGGTTTGAGTTTTCACCCATTAATGGCTTGTTTTCAAGTAAGTGTTGATTTTTGCATATTATAGTCATACTCTCAAATCGGGAGTCTCAGGATAACGCGGGTAGTTCCTACAAGTTACATCGGTGTAGTTCGAGGTGTTTGTGCCTCCTACGGGGTCGTTTGTGGGCTGGTTTGGGTTTTCACCCTTTAACGACTTGTTTTCAAGTCAATGTGTGATTTTTGCAAATTATCATCTTACTCTCAAACCCGGAGACCCATGACTACATGGTCAGTTCCTACAAGCTACATCGGTCCCGTTCGAGGTGTTCATGCCTCTTACGGGTCCGTTTGGGGGCTGGTTTGAGTTTTCACCCTCTAACGGCCTCTTTTCAAGTCAAAGTATGATTTTTGCAAATTATCGTCATACTCTCAAACCGGGAGACCCTGGACTACGCGGTCAGTTCCTACAAGTTACATTGGTCTCGTACGAGGTGTTCGTGCCTCCTACGGGGTCGTTTGGTGGCTGGTTTGGGTTTTCACCCTTTAACGATCGGTTTTCAAGTCTAAGAGTTATTTTTGCAAATTATTGTCATACTCTCAAACCGAGAGACCCTGGAATACATAGTCAGTTCCTACAAGCTACATTGGTCCCGTGCGAGGTGTTCGTGCCTCTTACAGGTCCGTTTGGGGGCTGGTTTAGGTTTTCACCCTTTAACGGCTTATTTTTAAGTATTAGTGTGATTTTTGCAAATTATCGTCATACTCTCAAACTGGGAGACCCGGGACTACGTGATCAGTTACAACAAGTTACATTGGTCCCGTGCGAGGTGTTTGTGCCTCTTACGGGTCCGTTTGGGGGCTGGTTTGGGTTTTCACCCTTTAATGGCCTGTTTTGAAGTCTAAGTGTTATTTTTACAAATTATCGTCATACTCTCAAACCGAGAGACCCGGGATTACGCGGTCAGTTCTTACAAGTTACATTGGTCCCGTGCGAGGTGTTCGTGCCTCCTACGGAGTCGGTTGGGGGCTGGTTTGAGTTTTCACCCTTTAACGACATGTTTTCAAGTAAGTGTTGATTTTTGCAAATTATCATCATACTCTCAAACCGGGAGACCCAGGACTACGTGATCAGTTCCTACAAGTTACATCGGTCCCGTTCGAGGTGTTCGTGCCTCCTACGGCTGGTTTGGGTTTTCACACTTTAATGGCTTATTTTCAAGTCAAAGTGTGATTTTTGTAAATTATCATCATACTCTCAAACCGGGAGACCAGGGACTACGCGGTCTGTTCCTACAAGCTACATTGGTCCCGTACGAGGTGTTCCTGCCTCTTACGGGTCCGTTTGGGGGCTGGATTAGGTTTTCACCATTTAATGGCTTGTTTTTAAGTCTAAGAGTTGATTTTTGCAAATTATCATCATACTCTCAAACCGGGCGACTCGGGACTACGCGATCGGTTCCTACAAGCTACATTGGTCCCCGGCGAGGTGTTCGTGCCTCCTACAGGTCCATTTGGGGGCTGGTTTGTGTATTCACCCTTTAACGACCTGTTTTCAAGTTAAAGTGTTTATTTTTGTAAATTATCATCATACTCTCAAACCGGGCGACCCGGGACTACGCGGTCAGTTCCTACAAGTTACATCGGGCCCGTGCGAGGTGTTTGTGCCTCCTACGGGGTCGTTTGAGGGATGGTTTGGGTTTTCACCCTTTAACGACTTGTTTTTAAGTCAAAGTGTGATTTTCAAAAACTATCATCATACTCTCAAACGGGGAGACCCGGGATTACACGGTAAGTTCCTACTAGTTACATTGGTCCCGTGTGAGGTGTCCGTGCCTCTTACGGGGTCGTTTGGGGGCTGGTTTGGGTTTTCACCCTTTAACGGCATCTTTCAAAGTCAAAGTGTGATTTTTGCAAATTATCGTCATTCTCTCAAATCGGGAGACCCCAAACTACGCGATCAGTTCCTCCAAGCTACGTTGGTCCCGTGCGAGGTGTTCGTGCCTCCTACGGGGTCGTTTGGGGGCTGGTTTGGTTTTTCAACCTTTAACGACCTGTTTTCAATTCTAAGTGTTAATTTTTGAAAATTATCGTCATACTCTCAAATCGGGAGACCCAGGACTACGCGATCATTTTCTACAAGCTACATTGGCCCCGTGGGAGGTGTTCGTGCCTCTTACGAGGTCATTTGGGGGCTGGTTTGATTTTTCACCCTTTAATGGCTTCTTTCTAAGTTTAAGTGTTATTTTTGCAAATTTTAATCATACTCTCAAACCGGGAGACCCGGGACTACGCGATCAGTTCCTACAAGTTACATTGGTCCCGTGCGAGGTTTTCGTGCCTCCTACGGGGTCGTTTGGGGTCTGGTTTGGGTTTTCACTCTTTAACGGCCTATTTTGAAGTCTAAGTGTTATTTTTGGAAATTATCGTCATACTCTCAAATCGGGAGACCAGGGACTACGCGGTCAGTTCCTACAAGTTACATTGGTCCTGTGCGAGGTGTTCGTGCCTCCTACGGGGTTGTTTGGGGGCTAGTTTGAGTTTTCACACTTTAACGGCTTATTTTCAAGTAAGTGTTGATTTTTGCAAAATATCGTCATACTCTCAAACCGGGAGACCTAGGATTACGCGGTCAATTCCTACAAGCTACATTAGTCCCGTTCGAGGTGTTCGTGCCTCCTACGGGGTCGTTTGGGGGCTGGTTTGGGTTTTCACCCTTTAACGGCCTGTTTTGAAGTCTAAGTGTTATTTTTGCAAATTATCGTCATACTCTCAAACCGGGAGACCAGGGACTACGCGGTCAGTTCCTACAAGTTACATTGGTCCTGTGCGAGGTGTTCGTGCCTCCTACGGGGTTGTTTGGGGGCTAGTTTGAGTTTTCACACTTTAACGGCCTGTTTTGAAGTCTAAGTGTTATTTTTGCAAATTATCGTCATACTCTCAAACCGGGAGACCAGGGACTACGCGGTCAGTTCCTACAAGTTACATTGGTCCTGTGCGAGGTGTTCGTGCCTCCTACGGGGTTGTTTGGGGGCTAGTTTGAGTTTTCACACTTTAACGGCTTATTTTCAAGTAAGTGTTGATTTTTGCAAAATATCGTCATACTCTCAAACCGGGAGACCTAGGATTACGCGGTCAATTCCTACAAGCTACATTAGTCCTGTTCGAGGTGTTCGTGCCTCTTACGGGTCCGTTGGGGGGCTGGTTTGGGTTTTCACCCTTTAACGGCCTGTTTTGAAGTCTAAGTGTTATTTTTACAAATTATCATCATACTCTCAAATCGGGAGACCCGTGACTACGCGGTCAGTTCCTATAAGTTACATTAGTCTCGTGCAAGGTGTTCGTGCCTCCTACGGGGTCATTTGGGGGCTGGTTTGGGTTTTCACCCTTTCACGGTCTGTTTTGAAGTCTAAGTGTTATTTTTGCAAATTATCATCATACTCTCAAACCGAAAGACCCGGGACTACGCTGTCAGTTCCTACAAGTTACATTGGTCTCGTGCGAGGTGTTCGTGCCTCCTACAGGGTCGTTTTGGGGATGGTTTTAGTTTTCACCCTTTAACAGCTTGTTTTCAAGTAAGTGTTGATTTTTGCAAATTATCGTCATATTGTCAAACTGGGAGACCTGGGACTACGCGATCAGTTCCTACAAGTTACATCGGTCCCGTTCGAGGTGTTCGTGCCGCCTACGGAGTCGTTTGGGGCTGGTTTGGGTTTTCACCCTTTAATAGATTGTTTTCAAGCCAATGTGTGATTTTTGCTAATTATCATCATACTCTCAAACTAGGAGACCCGAGACTGTGTGGTCAGTTCCTACATGCTACATTGGTCCCGTGCGAGGTGTTCGTGCCTCTTACGGGTCCGTTTATGGGCTGGTTTAGGTTTTCACCCTTTAACGGCCTGTTTTTGAGTCTAAGTGTTGATTTTTGCAAATTATCATCATACTCTCAAATCAGGAGATCTGGGACTATGCGGCCAGTTCCTACAAGTTAAATTGGTTCCGTGCGAGGTGTTCGTGCCTCCTACGGGGTCGTTTGGGGGCTGGTTTGGGTTTTCACCTTTTAACGGCTTGTTTTCAAGTCAAAGTGTTATTTTTGCAAATTATCATCGTACTCTCAAACCGGGAGACCCGGGACTACGCGGTCAGTTCCTAGAAGCTACATTGGTCCCGTGCGAGGTGTTTGTGCCTCTTACGGGGTCGTTTGGGGGCTGGTTTGGGTTTTCACCCTTTAAGGGCCTGTTTTTAAGTATAAGTTTGATTAATGCAAATTATCATCATACTCTCAACTCGGGAGACCCGGGACTATGCGGTCAGTTCCTACAAGTTACATTGGTCCCGTGCGAGGTGTTCGTGCCTCCTACGGGGTCGTTTGGGGGCTAGTTTGGGTTTTCACACTTTAACGGCATGTTTTCAAGTATAAGTGTGATTTTTTCAAATTATCGTCATACTCACAAATTGTGAGACCCAGGACTACGCGGTCAGTTCCTACATGTTACATTGGTCCTGTGCGAGGTGTTCGTGCCTCGTACGGGGTCGTTTGGGGGCTAGTTTGAGTTTTCACACTTTAAAGACTTGTTTTCAAGTAAGTGTTGATTTTTGCAAATTATCGTCATACTCTTAAATTGGGAGACCTGGGACTAGGCGGTCAGTTCCTACAAGCTACATTGGTCCCGCTCGAGGTGTTCGTTCCACTTACGGGTCCGTTGGGGGGTTGGTTTGGGTTTTCACCCTTTAACGGCCTGTTTTGAAGTCTAAGTGTTATTTTTGCAAATTAACATCATACTCTCAAACCGGGAGACTTGTGACAACGCGATAAGTTCCTACAAGTTACATTAGTCCCGTGGGAGGTGTTCGTGCCTCCTAAGGGTCGTTTGGGGGCTGGTATGGGTTTTGACCCTTTAACGGTCTGTTTTGAAGTCTAAGTGTTATTTTTGAAAATTATCATCATACTCTCAAACCGGAAGACCCGGGACTACGCTGTCAGTTCCTACAAGTTATATTGGTCCCGTGCGAGGTGTTCGTGCCTCCTACGGGGTCGTTTGGGGGATGGTTTGAGTTTTCACCCTTTAACGGCCTGTTTTCAAGTATAAGTGTGATTTTTTCAAATTATCGTCATACTCTCAAACTGGGAGACCCGAAACTACGCGATCAGTTCCTACATGTTACATTGGTCCCGTGCGAGGTGTTCGTGCCTCTTACGGGGTCGTTTGGGGGTTAGTTTGAGTTTTCACACTTTAAAGGCTTGATTTCAAGTAAGTGTTGATTTTTGCAAATTATCGTCATACTCTTAAATTGGGAGACCTGGGACTACGCGGTCAGTTCCTACAAGCTACATTGATCCCGTTCGAGGTGTTCGTGCCTCTTACGGATCCGTTGGGGGGCAGGTTTGGGTTTTCACCCTTAAACGGCCTGTTTTGAAGTCTAAGTGTTATTTTTGAAAATTAACATCATACTCTCAAACCAGGAGACCCGTGACAACCCGATCAGTTCCTACAAGTTACATTAGTCCCGTGGGAGGTGTTCGTGCCTCCTACGGGGTCGTTTGGGGGCTGGTTTGGGTTTTCACCCTTTAACGACCTGTTTTGAAGTCTAAGTGTTATTTTTGCAAATTATCGTCATACTCTCAAACCGAGAGACCCAGGATTACCCGGTCAGTTCTTACAAGTTACATTGGTCCCGTGCGAGGTGTTCGTACCTCCTACGGGGTCGGTTGGGGGCTGGTTTGAGTTTCCACCCTTTAACGGCTTGTTTTCAAGTAAGTGTTGATTTTTGCAAATTATCGTTATACTCTCAAACCGGGAGACCAAGGACTACGTGATCAGTTCCTACAAGTTACATCGGTCCCGTTCGAGGTGTTCGTGCCTCCTACGGCTGGTTTGGGTTTTCACCCTTTAACGGCTTGTTTTCAAGTCAAAGTGTGATTTTTGCAAATTATCATCATACTCTCAAACCGGGAGACCCGGGACTACGCGGTCTGTTCCTACAAGCTACATTGGTCTCGTGCGAGGTGTTCCTGCCTCTTACGGGTTCGTTTGGGGGCTGGATTAGGTTTTCACCATTTAATGGCTTGTTTTTAAGTCTAAGAGTTGATTTTTGCAAATTATCGTCATACTCTCAAACCGGGTGACTCGGGACTACGCAGTCGGTTCCTACAAGCTACATTGGTCCCGTGCGAGGTGTTCGTGCCTCCTACAGGTCCATTTGGGGTCTGGTTTGTGTATTCACCCTTTAACGGCCTGTTTTCAAGTCAAAGTGTTTATTTTTGAAAATTATCGTCATACTCTCAAACCGGGCGACCCGGGACTACGCGGTCAGTTCCTATAAGTTACATCGGTCCCGTGCGAGGTGTTTGTGCCTCCTACGGGGTCGTTTGAGGACTGGTTTGGGTTTTCACCCTTTAACGTCTTGTTTTTAAGTCAAAGTGTGAGTTTTTAAAACTATCATCATACTCTCAAACGGGGAGACCCGGGATTACGCGGTCAGTTCCTACAAGTTACATTGGTCCCGTGTGAGGTGTTCGTGCCTCTTACGGGGTCGTTTGGGGGCTGGTTTGGTTTTTCACCCTTTAACGGCCTCTTTCAAAGTCAAAGTGTGATTTTTGCAAATTATCGTCATTCTCTCAAACCGAGAGACCCGGGACTACGCGATCAGTTCCTCCAAGCTACATTGGTCCCGTGCGAGGTATTCGTGCTTCCTACGGGGTCGTTTGGGGGTTGGTTTGGTTTTTCAACCTTTAACGGCCTGTTTTCAAGTCTAAGTGTTGATTTTTGCAAATTATCGCCATACTCTCAAATCAGGAGACCCAGGACTACGCGATCAGTTTCTACAACCTACATTGGTCCCGTGGGAGGTGTTCGTGCCTCTTACGAGGTCATTTGGGGTCTGGTTTGGGTTTTCACCCCTTAACGGCTTGTTTTTAAGTCTAAGTGGTATTTTTGCAAATTTTCATCATACTCTCAAATCGGGAGACCCGGGACTACGCGGTCAGTTCCTACAAGTTACATTGGTCCCGTGCGAGGTGTTCGTGCCTCCTACGGGGTCGTTTGGGTTCTGGTTTGGGTTTTCACCCTTTAACGGCCTGTTTTGAAGTCTAAGTGTTTTTTTTTGCAAATTATCATCATACTCTCAAACCGGGAGGCCCGAGACTACGCGGTCAGTTCTTACAAGTTACATTGGTCTTGTGCGAGGTGTTCGTGCCTCCTACGGGGTTATTTGGGGGCTAGTTTGAGTTTTCACACTTTAACGGCTTATTTTGAAGTAAGTGTTGATTTTTGCAAATTATCTTCATACTCTCAAACCGGGATACCTAGGACTACGCGGTCAGTTCCTACAAGCTACATTGGTCCCGTTCGAGGTGTTCGTGACTCTTACGGGTCCGTTGAGGGGCTGGTTTGGGTTTTCACCCTTTAACAACCTGTTTTTAAGTCAAAGTGTAATTTTTTAAAACTATCATCATACTCTGAAATGGGGAGACCCGGGATTACGCGGTTAGTTCCTACAAGTTACATTTGTCCCGTGTGAGCTGTTCGTTCCTCTTACGGGGTCGTTTGGGGGCTGGTTGTGACACCCCGACTAATTAAATACCGGGTAGCTACTCCTTTATTAAATTAATTCAAAATGCCAAGTTGGTCCAGTTAATAGCATCACTGTCGAAAACATTTTAATGATTACTAACCACCTAGTATTTAAAAAGTAAGTTGCTAAATTTTAATTAAAGTCTGATTAACATGTAACAAGTGTAATGAAGAATAATAACACCATTCACCATACCGAAGTAAATAGAATACCATCACATAATGTAAATAAAGTCTGGAGGAAACTCCTCACTACAAATCCACAAACTGAAATAATTAAACTGAATACTGAAACAATACAAGCCAAAGTCTGAAAACTGAAACGGAAAAGTCTCTAATAGAATTTGGGCACATGCCCTACAACTGAAGAATACTGAATATGGAGTCCAAATGATAGAAGCGTCTAAGAGCAAATCCATGTAGCTTCCACAAACAGCTACAGCTCGTCACCTGAATGAGTATCCTATGCATGGTGTTCTTGTGGCTGGGCACCTAAAAATGGTTTTACAAAAAGATAGATTTGAAAGCAAACGGGTCAGAGCCCGAATGTGGAGATATTTTACCTGCAAGTGCTTTAAAAACATTTAAAATGTTAAATTCAAAGTACATGTTAGGATGTGCACTCACATGAAATTCTCACCTCTCGTCTAACTGTGCACTCCTAACGTAAGTACCCATCTAACCACTAGCTAAGTGACATCATATCTAGCTAGACTGTCATAGGTTCTACCCTTATTACTCGGTTCCCATTAACATTATAACGATCTCAATTAAATAGGGGCTTAACGTAAATTCAGGTTCTCATATAAAAGTAATACAACTCATTATAGATCATCCTTTTTTTTTATTCCATAGTTACACACAATACCATATGAAAGTTCTCAGTTTATTAAGCGTATATTTTCCACAACATAAATATACAATATAAGCACCCCGAGACTCAGCTGCGGTGCACACATACTCTGCTATCCATCCCGGTACATCACGTACATAAGGATCACATATTCCGAATCTCTCAGGAATAGTTCACAGATAACAACATCACAAATAATGGAGGCGAACACAGTCACATCACATGGGTTACGCACATACCTGCGCTCCCACGATCAGCAGACTTATTAACATCCCAATAAGTCCTTCTCTGACCTATGTTCATCGAGGTAACCAGTCTAAATCCGGGCAACACAAGGATTAGAGGGCCCTAAGCGAACGCAAACCTCCCGTGATAGCAAGTATGGTAGATATGTCATACACACAGTTCATATTCCAATACTAAGTAAGCACACATCTTAGTAATCCCGTAGTTTAATTGTAGTACTTATCGCATTCTCGTACCAACTTAATATATATACAACTTATATAATCCCGGTCCATATTTATACGCGCCATAATTTATTCTCACGTCGTAGTAGGCACTCACGTCTCGACTCAAATGTCTATTTGATTTGATCCACACTTATATAATTTACTCCTCATTATATCCCAAATGTCCCAAGCATACTAATACACCATCAAAGGAATGTTATCTCTATCCTCGAACAAGTTTACGGGACTCCAAAAATCAAAACAGGCCAAAAGGCCTAAACTGCCAGCTCGTTAGAAGTCTCGTTCGAACGAGGCTGTTCGAACGAGAGTTCTTTCGAACGAACTGGGCTATCTAACGAGATCTCGTTCGAACGAGATTATCGAACGAACATCCCCCTCGTTAGAACTCCAAACTGTCAACTCGTTAGAAGCTCGTTCGAACGAGCTCGTTCGAACGACCTGGGTAGGTCTTTTAACGAGTGACCAGATTCAAGCCCATAAATTTTATATTCGTTTTTCACCAATTTCTACACTTCTAATCTCAACCAAAATTCGTCCCAACAATGTTTTATGGTCTCTAATCATCCTAAAACATACTAAGATCATATACTAACATCTATTAAGGAATTTACACATCCTAAACATCATTAATTCATCAAATCTCTACCCCTTTCCCCAAATTTTCAAGAACATAAGCCCTAGAATTTTAAATCCTCAATAAGTCCATTCTAGATCCGTTTTTGTTACATCCAACATATTTTAACATCAGAATAATCATCTCCATACTATTCTACATGCAATTTGTCCTCAAAGTTTAAGTCCTAAGTCCAATTCAAATGGGTTTCTATTTAACTTCCAAGAATAAATGTAAATCTATCAATTTATCTAACATTGAAGAAACATTCTCTGAATTAAATCAAATTAAATCACTTGCCTCGAGTGTCTCTGAATTTGGTGTTGGTTTGATGGAGCTTTTTCTGCAGAATTCCCTTCTATCTCTCTCTCTCCAAGCTTATCTCCAATGGTGGCTAGGGTTTTCTTTGGGAAAGTTTTGGAAACCTAATTTGATAACCCCCGTAGCTTATTGGGTCATTAAGGGTTGGTTAGTGGGTTTAGTGGGTCTATTCCCAATCAGATAAAGACTCCTAATTTTCGTCATTATTAATTCCCAAAAATACAATATTACCAAACTACCCTTATAAGATGCCGGTATGGCCTAAAAATACCCCGGGACCCAAACTAAACCCCCGGCTAGTGTTTTCTGACTATCTCGACCCTTCCGGACGCGTTGGCGCACTCAAAACGACCATACGGTTAATATAATTTAAATTCACTTTTACAATTAAAATAATTATATCCTGACGCGACTGTCTCACGCGTCCCAATAAAATGTCCAAATTGCCGTATATCAAACTCACGACAATTTCATAATTCAATATTCATATAACATCATATATACTCAATATAGTCAAATACCAACTCACATCTCGTTAGTATTTTATCCGGATTAATTCCCAATTAATTCTCATTTAATTAATTAATCCCAAAAATAAATATTGCCAAAAATACGGGGTATTACATACTTCCCCCCTAATAACTGAATTTCGTCCTGAAATTCGGAACTAGAAAGTACCTGCTAAAAACAACTCTGGATAACGTTCGCGCATCTCATCCTCGCGCTCCCATGTGGACTCCTCGACATTGTGATGTCGCCACTGAACACGCACTAATGGAACTATCTTTGACCGCAACTTCCTCTCACTTCGGTCCAAAATAACAATCGGCCCCTCCTCGTAGGAGCTATCCGGCTGGAGATCGATGTCCTCCACAGCAATGTGAGAATGAGCCAAATTATCTCTAAGGTATTTCCTTAGCGAGGAAATATGGAACACATCGTGAATCCGATGCAAATGCTCCGGTAACCCAAGTCTATACGCAACTGGTCCGATCCGCTCAATAATAGGAAACAACCCCACATACCTTGGTGCCAACTTTCCCTTCTTCCCAAAATGCATAATCCCCTTCATAGGAGATACTCTGAGCAAAACCTGGTCCCCCACTTGGAACTCCCTAAAAAACCTCTTCGCATCAGCATAACTCTTCTGCCGGTCTTGAGCTACCCGAATGCGACTCCGAATCAACTCAATCCTTGCCGAAGTATCCTGAATCACTTCCGGCCCAAGTAGTTTGTTGTCCCCCACCTCTAACCAACATGCTGGGGAACGACAAGGCCTACCGTACAACGCCTCAAATGGAGCCATGCCAATAGTGAACTGATAGGAGTTGTTGTAAGCAAACTCCACCAGTGGAAGGTACTGCTCCCATCCATCCCCAAAGTCAATAATGCACATGCGTAGCATGTCCTCCAACATCTGATTTTTGCGCTCTGTCTGCCCATCGGTCTGCGGATGATAAGCCGTACTCAACCGCAATTCCGTGCCCATGGCCTCCTGGAAACTCCCCCAAAACCGCGAAACAAATATCTTGTCTCTGTCAGACACGATATTTAGGGGCACACCGTGAAGTCTCACAATCTCTGAAATGAAGAGCTGGGCGTACTGTCCCGTAGTGTAGTCAGTCCTTACGGGTAAAAAGTGAGTGACTTTGGACAACCTGTCCACAATTACCCAAATGGAGTCGTGACCCCTCTGCGACGTAGGCAACCCCGTGATAAAGTCCATGGATATGCTCTCCCACATCCACACCGGGACCTCCAACGGCTGTAGAAGTCCTGTCGGTCTCTGATGATCCACTTTTACTAGCTGGCAAGTGGCGCATTTCGAAACAAACTCAGCAATATCTCTCTTCATACCGCTCCACCAATACTGCCGTCTCATGTCTTGGTACATTTTGTCCCCTCCGGGATGTACCGCGAACCGTGAGCCGTGCGACTCTGCCATCACCTCGTGTCGCAATTTCTCCCCTTCCGGAACTACCAATCTCCCATTGAAGCGTAATCCCCCGTCTGAGCTGACGGTATAGGACTCGGCTCCCTCTGCTAGTAATCGAACTATCTGCTCCTGACAGAACGAGTCATTAGCCTGTGCCCGTACTACCTTCGTGACAATCTGCGGTGTAACGGTCATCACAGACATGAAAGATCGGGCCATTGCATCCTGGTGTCCCAACTCCTTCCACTTTGCCTTCCACACCTCTGCCACCTCATCTGCTGGCCTACGGCTCAACGCGTCTGCTACCACGTTAGCCTTACCTGGGTGATACTGGATATCGAACTGGTAGTCTTTCACAAACTCAAGCCACCTACGCTGCCTCATATTCAACTCTTTCTGCGTGAACAGGTATTGTAGGGACTTGTGGTCCGTGAACAGTTGGAACTTCTCCCCTAAAATATAGTGCCTCCAAATCCGTAGGGCAAATACCACTGCCGCCAACTCCAAATCATGCGTGGGGTAATTCTTCTCGTGAGGCTTAAGCTTACGGGAAGCATAAGCTATGGCCTGTCTCTCCTGCTGTAATACACCTCCAAGCCCTTGCAAAGACGCGTCGGTGTAAACCAAATACTCAACTCCCGGTCTCGGCAATGCTAACACAGGTGCTGAGGTCAATTTATCCTTCAATTCATCTAATGCCAACTGACAGGCATCACTCCAGATGAATGGCACACCCTTACGAGTCAGGATGTGTCAAAGGACCTGCTATATTCGAGAAACCCCGAATAAACCTCCTGTAGTATCCTGCTAGCCCAAGAAACTACGAATCTCAGTCGGTGTCGTGGGCTGTCCCCACTCCCTCACCGCGGATACTTTCCCCGGATCAACAGATATTCCCCGGTCGGAAATAATATGTCCCAAAAACTGGACCTCCTTCAACCAAAACCCGCACTTCTCATATTTTGCATACAACTCGTTCTGACGGAGTGTCTGCAAAACTTGCCTCAAATGCTCGGCGTGCTCCTCCTCTGTCTGGGAGTAAACCAGAATATCATCGATGAAGACAATGACAAACTGATCTAGGAAATCCCTGAACACTCTGTTCATCAAGTCCATAAACACTGCTAGAGCGTTGGTCAAACCAAAAGGCATAACCCGAAACTCGTAAGAACCATATCTCGACAAGAACGCAGTCTTCGAGACATCCTCCTCCCTGATACGCAACTGATGGTATCCCGATCTCAAATCAATCTTCGAGAAGAAAGAAGATCCTCTCAACTGGTCGAATAAGTCATCGATTCGAGGTAACGGATACTTATTCCGTATCGTGACCTTGTTCAACTCTCGGTAGTCCACACACAATCTCAGTGAACCGTCCCTCTTCTTCACAAACAAAACTGGAGCGCCCCAAGGTGAGGTACTTCTGCAAATAAAGACCTGACCTAACAACTACTCTATCTGATCTCGTAGCTCTCGCATCTCTGCCGGAGCCATACGGTACGGTGCGCGTGCTATAGGCCTCTTATCTGGCAATAGGTCTATAACAAAGTCTATCTCTCGACTGGGGGGTAGGCCTGGTATCTCCTAAAACACATCCGAATACTCCCTGACGACTGGGATCGAATCTAAAGGAATCACAACCTCCTTAGAGGTATCCTCCTCTAGGTAATACAAAGGAGCGGTCGAGCCTCCCTCTGGGCGAGGCATCGCCACTACAAACATCTCTTGCCCCAGAATGGCAAAAACAATTCTCCCACCGAAACAATCAATCATGGCTCTATAATCAGCGAGCCAATCCATACCAATAATCACATTGTGAACATGCATATCTAATACCAACATATCTGCAGGTAATACCAGACTACCAATCTCTACCCCCACTCCCCGGCATATAAAGAATATAAGTGACCCACTCCCCAATGGTAAGTCGACACACGTCACTGTGCTCTCTGCCGTAGCTAACAATCCTAAAGCTTTCGCAAAATGTGTAGCTATAAAACAATGTGTAGCCCCCGTATCAAACTATACCCGACCCATAGTGCCATGGATAGGAAACGTACCCTCAATCGCGGGCGGTTCCTGTGGAACTGATGCCTGGTGGACGTTGTAGACACGTCCATACTGTAGCTGCCCCTGCTGAACTGGGACTGCTGGAATGGGTGGCAATGCTGCCATCTGTGGCGGTGCGGGGAGAGCGGCGAGAAACATAGGCCTCGGCGGCTCCTGGCGAGCACCCTGCTGCTGCTGCTGTGGGGCCCTGCCCCTATTAGGACAATCATGTCGTTTATGGCCAGTCTTGCCACAAACAAAACACTTCCTTGGGAAGTTCCCTCCTCTCTGCCCCTGCGGTCCCCGGCCTTGGTGGCCGTTACCGTTCCTCCCTTTGCCCTGCTGGCCCTGCTGAAACTGCTGCCCATTCTGTCCCTGTTGGCCCTGATGGCCGTTTGGACCCTGATGGACCTGACGGAAACCTCCCTATCCGTGCCTGTAATTCCCTGATCTGAACCTCTTCTGATCCCCCTGTTGGGAACTTTGCTCACCCTGTCTCTGCCCCTGAACAGATTGTGCCCCACGGGCACCATGTCCTCCTGTCCTGCCCTGATGGCTAGACTCTCCCGACCTCTTGCCCTCAGCCATATAAAAGCGGTGATCCTGGCAGTGTAACAAAGCAGCGTTAACCACATCAGAATACATGGCCAACGAAAGGTTCCCTAACAGATGCTGACGGATCCTCCATGATAACCCGTCGGTGAATTTCTCAATCTTCTTCTTTTGTGTTGGTATCTCATCCGGAACGATATTCAACAGATTTGTGAACTCGGCCTCATACTCGGCCACGGTCTTACCCTCTTACTTCAGATTCATCAGTTTCCTCCTCATTTCCGAGTGAACAGCCGGCGGAAAGTACTTGCGGTCGAACCGCACCCAAAAGTCCTGAATAGTGAGAGTATCCCTCTCCTCCACGGTGGTAATAGACTCCCACCACTGTAATGCATATCCAACTAGCTTGAAAGTAGCTAGCACCTGCTTCTGAACGTCCGTGCACTCATACATCCTCAAGTGCCTCTGCATATCCTTCCTCCACTGGCTCGAGACTACCACATCCGAGCTACCTGCAAACTCTGGCGGATGCGCTTTCTGAAAAGCGTCACGTACACGTTCCCAAGCAGACGGGAATGCATTTGCCTGTACTGGCGCGGCGACCGGCGCCTGAGGTGGTGCCTGCTGAACTACGGCAATTGCGGCATTTACCGCTTGAGCTACAATGGCTGCAACCTCAGCGGCGTTCATCATGCCCTGAACTGGAGCGGGCTGTGGTTCGAGCGTTGCATCCCCAGGAACTCGTCGTGCACGTCGTGGAGGCATCTGAAATAAGAATAAATTTTATAAGTTCACTGTTTATAAACTTAAAATAGCTGAAGAACGAAGCATACACAAAAAGAGTACAACAGTCCTAAAATATAGGGCTCTATATCAAAGAAACTTAGCGGAAACATAATAGCCGTACAGATCCTAAAGGACACTAGAACCTGATGCTCTGATACCACCTGTGACACCCCGACTAATTAAATACCGGGTAGCTACTCCTTTATTAAATTAATTCAAAATGCCAAGTTGGTCCAGTTAATAGCATCACTGTCGAAAACATTTTAATGATTACTAACCACCTAGTTTTTAAAAAGTAAGTTGCCAAATTTTAATTAAAGTCTGATTAACATGCAACAAGTGTAATGAAGAATAATAACACCATTCACCATACCGAAGTAAATAGAATACCATCACATAATGTAAATAAAGTCTGGAGGAAACTCCTCACTACAAATCCACAAACTGAAATAATTAAACTGAATACTGAAACAATACAAGCCAAAGTCTGAAAACTGAAACAGAAAAGTCTCTAATAGAATTTGGGCACATGCCCTACAACTGAAGAATACTGAATATGGAGTCCAAATGATAGAAGCGTCTAAGAGCAAATCCCTGTAGCTTCCACAAACAGCTACAACTCGTCACCTGAATGAGTATCCTATGCATGGTGTCCTTGTGGCTGGGCACCTAAAAATGGTTTTACAAAAAGATAGATTTGAAAGAAAATGGGTCAGAGCCCGAATGTGGAGATATTTTAAAAACCTGCAAGTGCTTTAAAAACATTTAAAACGTTAAATGCAAAGTACATGTTAGGACGCGCACTCACATGAAATTCTCACCTCTCGTCTAACTGTGCACTCCTAACGTAAGTACCCATCTAACCACTAGCTAAGTGACATCATATCTAGCTAGACTGTCATAGGTTCTACCCTTATTACTCGGTTCCCATTAACATTATAACGATCTCAATTAAATAGGGGCTTAACGTAAATTCAGGTTCTCATATAAAAGTAATACAACTCATTATAGATCATCCTTTTTTTTATTCCATAGTTACACACAATACCATATGAAAGTTCTCAGTTTATTAAGCGTATATTTTCCACAACATAAATATACAATATAAGCACCCCGAGACTCAGCTGCGGTGCACACATACTCTGCTATCCATCCCGGTACATCACGTACATAAGGATCACATATTCCGAATCTCTCAGGAATAGTTCACAGATAACAACATCACAAATAATGGAGGCGAACACAGTCACATCACATGGGTCACGCACATACCTGCGCTCCCACGATCAGAAGACTTATTAACATCCCAATAAGTCCTTCTCTGACCTATGTTCATCGAGGTAACCAGTCTAAATTCGGGCAACACAAGGATTAGAGGGACCTAAGCGAACGCAAACCTCCCGTGATAGCAAGTATGGTAGGTATGTCATACACACAGTTCATATACCAATACTAAGTAAGCACACATCTTAGTAATCCCGTAATTTAATTGTAGTACTTATCGCATTCTCGTACCAACTTAATATATATACAACTTATATAATCCCGGTCCATATTTATACGCGCCATAATTTATTCTCACGTCGTAGTAGGCACTCACGTCTCGACTCAAATGTCTATTTGATTTGATCCACACTTATATAATTTACTCCTCATTATATCCCAAATGTCCCAAGCATACTAATACACCATCAAAGGAATGTTATCTCTATCCTCGAACAAGTTTACGGGACTCCAAAAATCAAAACAGGCCAAAAGGCCTAAACTGTCAGCTCGTTAGAAGTCTCGTTCGAACGAGGCTGTTCGAACGAGAGTTCGTTCGAACGAACTGGGCTAACTAACGAGATCTCGTTCGAACGAGATTATCGAACGAACATCCCCCTCATTAGAACTCCAAACTGTCAACTCGTTAGAAGCTCGTTCGAACGAGCTCGTTCGAACGACCTGGGTAGGTCTTCTAACGAGTGACCAGATTCAAGCCCAGAAATTTTATATTCGTTTTTCACCAATTTCTACACTTCTAATCTCAACCAAAATTCATCCCAACAATGTTTTATGGTCTCTAATCATCCTAAAACATACTAAGATCATATACTAACATCTTTTAAGGAATTTACACATCCTAAACATCATTAATTCATCAAATCTCTACCCCTTTCCCCAAATTTTCAAGAACATAAGCCCTAGAATTTTAAATCCTCAATAAGTCCATTCTAGATCCGTTTTTGTTACATCCAAAATATTTTAACATCAGAATAATCATCTCCATACTATTCTACATGCAATTTGTCCTCAAAGTTTAAGTCCTAAGTCCAATTCAAATGGGTTTCTATTTAACTTCCAAGAATAAATGTAAATCTGTCAATTTATCTAACATGGAAGAAACATTCTCTGAATTAAATCACTTGCCTCGAGTGTCTCTGAATTTAGTGTTGGTTTGATGGAGCTTTTTCTGCAGAATTCCCTTCTATCTCTCTCTCTCCAAGCTTATCTCCAATGGTGGCTAGGGTTTTCTTTGGGAAAGTTTTGGAAACCTAATTTGATAACCCCCGTAGCTTATTGGGTCATTAAGGGTTGGTTAGTGGGTTTAGTGGGTCTATTCCCAATCAGATAAAGACTCCTAATTTTCGTCATTATTAATTCCCAAAAATACAATATTACCAAACTACCCTTATAAGATGCCGGTATGGCCTAAAAATACCCCGGGACCCAAACTAAACCCCCGGCTAGTGTTTTCTGACTATCTCGACCCTTCCGGACGCGTTGGCGCACTCAAAACGACCATACAGTTATAGAATTTAAATTCACTTTTACAATTAAAATAATTATATCCTGACGCGACTGTCTCACGCGTCCCAATAAAATGTCCAAATTGCCGTATATCAAACTCACGATAATTTCATAATTCAATATTCATATAACATCATATATACTCAATATAGTCAAATACCAACTCACATCATGTTAGTATTTTATCCGGATTAATTCCCAATTAATTCTCATTTAATTAATTAATCCCAAAAATAAATATTGCCAAAAATACGGGGTATTACACTGGTTTGGGTTTTCACCCTTTAACGGCCTCTTTTAAAGTCAAAGTGTGATTTTTGTAAATTATCGTCATTCTCTCAAACCGGGAGACCCGGGACTACGCGATCAGTTCCTCCAAGCTACATTGGTCCCGTGCGAGGTGTTCGTGCCTCCTACGGGGTCGTTTGGGGGCTGGTTTGGTTTTTCAACCTTTAACGACCTGTTTTTAAGTCTAAGTGTTGATTTTTGCAAATTATTGTCATACTCTCAAATCGGGAGACCCAGGACTATGCGATCAATTTCTACAAGCTACATTGGTCCCGTGGGAAGTATTCGTGACTCTTACGAGGTCATTTGGGGGCTGGTTTGGGTTTTCACCCTTTAGCGACTTGTTTTTAAGTCTAAGTGTTATTTTTGCAAATTTTCGTCATACTCTCAAACCGGGAGGTCCGGGACTACGCGGTGAATTCCTACAAGTTACATTGGTCCCGTGCGAGGTGTTCGTGCCTCCTACGGGGTCGTTTGGGGTCTGGTTTGGGTTTTCACCCTTTAACGGCCTGTTTTGAAGTCTAAGTGTTTTTTTTGCAAATTATCGTCATACCCTCAAACCGGGAGGCCTGGGACTACGCGGTCAGTTCCTACAAGTTACATTGGTCCTGTCCGAGGTGTTCATGCCTCCTACGGGGTCGTTTGGGGGCTGGTTTGAGTTTTCACACTTTAACGGCTTGTTTTCAAGTAAGTGTTGATTTTTGCAAATTATCGTCATACTCTCATACCGGGAGACCTGGAACTACGCGGTCAGTTCCTACAAGCTACATTGGTCCCGTTCGAGGTGTTCGTGCCTCTTACGGGTCCGTTGGGGAGCTGGTTTGGGTTTTCACCCTTTAACGGTCTGTTTTGAAGTCTAAGTGTTATTTTTGCAAATTATCATCATACTCTCAAATCGAGATTCCCGTGACTACGCGGTCAGTTCCTACAAGTTTCATTTGTCCCGTGCGAGGTGTTCGTGCCTCCTACGGGGTCGTTTGGGGGCTGGTTTGGGTTTTCACCCTTTAACGGTCTGTTTTGAAGTCTAAGTGTTATTTTTGCAAATTATCGTCATACTCTCAAACCAGAAGACCCGGGACTACGCTGTCAGTTCCTATAAGTTACATTGGTCCCGTACGAGGTGTTCGTGCCTCCTACGGGGTCGTTTGGGGGATGGTTTGATTTTTTACCCTTTAACGGCTTGTTTTCAAGTAAGTGTTGAATTTTGGAAATTATCGCCATACTCTCAAACCGGGAGACTCGGGACTACGCGATCAGTTCTTACAAGTTACATCGGTCCCGTCCGAGGTGTTCGTGCCTCCAACGGGGTCGTTTGGGGCCTGGTTTGGGTTTTCAACCTTTAACGGTTTGTTTTCAAGCCAATGTGTGATTTTTGCTAATTATCATCATACTCTCAAACTAGGGGCCCCGGGACTGTGCGGTCGATTCCTACATGCTACATTGGTCCCGTGCGAGGTGTTCGTGCCTCTTACGGGTCCGTTTGGGGGCTGGTTTAGGTTTTCACCCTTTAACGGCCTGTTTTTAAGACTAAGTGTTGATTTTTGCAAATTATCGTCATACTCTCAAATCGGGAGATTCGGGACTATGCAGTCAGTTTCTACCACATACATTGGTCCCGTGCGAGGTGTTCGTGCCTCCTACGGGGTCGTTTGGGGGCTGGTTTGGGTTTTCACCCTTTAACGACTTGTTTTCAAGTCAAAGTGTGATTTTTGCAAATTATCATCATAATCTCAAATCGGGAGACCCGGGACTACGCGGTCAGTTCCTACAAGCTACATTGGTCCCGTGCGAGGTGTTTGTGCCTCTTACGGGGTCGTTTGGGGGCTGGTTTGGGTTTTCACCCTTTAAGGGTCTGTTTTCAAGTATAAGTTTTATTTATGCAAATTATCATCATACTCTCAAACCGGGAGACCCGGGACTACGCGGTCAGTTCCTACAAGTTACATTGGTCCCATGCGAGGTGTTCGTGCCTCCTACGGGGTCGTTTGGGGGCTAGTTTGGGTTTTCATCCTTTAACGACCTGTTTTCAAGTATAAGTTTAATTTTTGCAAATAATCATCATACTCTCAAACCGGGAGACCCGGGACTACGCGGTCAGTTCCTACAAGTTACATTGGTCCCGTACGAGGTGTTCGTGCCTCCTATGGGGTCGTTTGGGGGCTAGTTTGAGTTTTCACACTTTAACGGCTTGTTTTCAAGTAAGTGTTGATTTTTGCAAATTATCGTCATACTCTCAAATCGGGAGACCTGGGACTACGTGGTCAGTTCCTACAAGCTACATTGGTCCCGTTCGAGGTGTTCGTGCCTCTTACGGGTCCGTTGGGGGGCTGGTTTGGGTTTTCACCCTTTAACGGTCTGTTTTGAAGTCTAAGTGTTATTTTTGCAAATTATCATCATACTCTCAAACCGGGAGACCCGTGACTACGCGGTCGGTTCCTACAAGTTACATTAGTCCCGTGCGAGGTGTTCGTGCCTCCTACGAGGTCGTTTGGGGGCTGGTTTGGGTTTTCACCCTTTAACGGTCTGTTTTGAAGTCTAAGTATTATTTTTGCAAATTATCGTCATACTCTCAAACCGGAAGACCCGGGACTACGCTGTCAGTTCCTATAAGTTACATTGGTCGCGTGCGAGGTGTTCGTGCCTCCTACGGGGTCGTTTGGGGGATGGTTTGAGTTTTCACCCTTTAACAGCTTATTTTCAAGTAAGTGTTGATTTTTGCAAATTATCGTCATACTCTCAAATCGGGAGACCCGGTCTACGCAATCAGTTCCTACAAGTTACATCGGTCCCGTTCGAGGTGTTCGTGCCTCCTACGGGGTCGTTTGGGGGCTGGTTTGGGTTTTCACCGTTTAACAAATTATTTTTAAGCCAATGTGTGATTTTTTCTAATTATCATCATACTCTCAAACTGGGAGACCCGGGACTGTGAGGTCAGTTCTTACAAGCTACATTGGTCCCGTGCGAGGTGTTCGTGCCTCTTACGGGTATGTTTGGGGGCTGGTTTAGGTTTTCACCCTTTAACGGCCTGTTTTTAAGTCTAAGTGTTGATTTTTGCAAATTATCGTCATACTCTCAAATCGGGTGATCCGTGACTACGCGGTCAGTTCCTCCAAGCTACATTGGTCCCGTGCGAGGTGTTCGTGCCTCCTACGGGGTCGTTTGGGTGCTGGTTTGGGTTTTCACCCTTTAACGGCTTGTTTTCAAGTCAAAGTGTGATTTTAACAAATTATCATCATAATCTCAAACCGGGAGACCCGAGACTACGTGGTCAGTTCCTATAAGCTACATTGGTGCCGTGCGAGGTGTTTGTGCCTCTTACGGAGTCGTTTGGGGGCTGGTTTGGGTTTTCACCCTTTAAGGGCCTGTTTTCAAGTATAAGTTTGATTTATGCAAATTATCATCATACTCTCAATCTGGGAGACCCGGGACTACGCGGTCAGTTCCTACAAGTTACATTGGTCCCGTGCGAGGTGTTCGTGCCTCCTACGGGGTCGTTTGGGGGCTAGTTTGGGTTTTCACCCTTTAACGGCCTGTTTTCAAGTGTAAGTGTGATTTTTGCAAATTATCGTCATACTCTCAAACTGGGAGACCCGGGACTACGTGATTAGTTACTACAAGTTACATCGGTCCCGTTTGAGGTGTTCGTGCCTCTTACGGGTCCCTTTGGGGGCTGGTTTGGGTTTTCACCCTTTAACAGCCTGTTTTTTAGCACAAGTGTTGATTTTTTCAAATTATCATCATATTCTCAAACGGGGAGACCCGGGACTACGCAGTGAGTTTGTACAAGTTACATTGGTCCCGTGCGAGGTGTTCGTGCCTCTTATGGGATCGTTTGGGGGCTGGTTTGGATTTTCATCACCTATAGCAGCCCAATAGCTAAACACCTCATGACAACATGAGTAAAAAACTCATGTCCATAATAAGCTATACTTCTATGTCAATATGGACTCACTACGACGGGTCATTAATTGTTTGTACTAAATCTCAATAGTGTAAGGCATAATTACTATCAAGAGGCATAATTTTGAAAAACTAACACATGTTATTCAAAATCCATTCATTAAGACTCCTATCATTGGAAGAGGTCTGATGATGTGGGAATGCTCACACAACTAAAGTTTTTCTGTTTTTTGACTTCAAGTAATAAGTAAATATTCTTATAGAGTTTCTCATAGTTTATCCAATTACGTCTTGATTAACAACATAAGATCACGTAACTTTAATTTTACTTCCATAATAAAACTTCAGATATGAAAACACCTAATTTTAAAAAAAAGTGTTAAACCCCATAACCATATATACACTAAAGGAGACGCATATATAAAGTTCTGCACATAAATAAAACTATATATCTTATTAGAAGTAAAATATAATACTAGAGTTTTACCTGTCCAGTAGCGGGTTAGTGGGATTCTGCATGTGAAAGTTACATTACTTGTAATTCCTTGGCCTTGCTCTGAAGCTACTTTTACATATAAACCGCTAACATCCTGACCTACAATATGTTAATGTGATCAAAATTAACCAGAGAATAAACTAGAAAGAAGTCAAGTCCAAAGGGTATGAACAATAAGATTACCTTTGTATCCATGCTAACTAAATCCTTAGCACAAGTGAACATTCCAAATGGATGCTAACTACATCATTATATATAATTCAATTACATAAATTTATTGAATGGTTTCTTACTGGACAATAAAAAGAAAAAAAATAAAGAAAAATTCCATATAGTGAATACTTACTTACAGTTATTGATATGCCCCCAAGCCCCCGGTGATTGCTCACAACAACATTCCGACCACATTTTGCAACAAAGTTTGGCACTATTTCATCAACCAAACATAGTGCTAATAAATTTAAAGTGTATAATTACATGTATATACATACATGTGTAAATATACATATTCATACCAATCAAAAGCTGATCTTTAGAGCACTTCTTCCCTTCCACCTTCAAGTACACACACTATGTGCACGCACACATATATACATAAACAATCAATTCATTGATGAGACAGTAAGGTGTTAAAATGACAATATACAAACATATACACACACACACACATACGTGTTTTGGAAATTAATTCTAATTCTAATTCTAAATTTCTCTATAGACCTTTATTTCTCATTTTTTTCTCCTAAAGTTTTAGTGAAATAATCCCATTTTTATTTCATTTCCACCCTTCCAGCTCCAAATCTACACACATAGACAATCAACTCATCAACGAGACACAGGGCTGTAAAAAGGAAAATATACAACTATACGAACACACACACACACACTGCGTGTGACAATTATTTTTAAATCTGAATTTCTCTATAAGCCTTAATATTTTGATTTTTCCTCAAGCTTCAATGAAATCGGTACCCGAAATTGCAACTGATATATATATATATATATATATAGAGAGAGAGAGATGTAATACCTTACGGTGATGAGGCCGGTAGCATGGGAACAGTAGCAGCAACGCGGAGCAACAATGATAAGGAGAAGCAATGAGGAAGCCGGGAGGGGGAGAGAGAGAGAGAGAGTGAGGATTGGAATGTCTTGAAAATTTGGTCCCCCGCTCCAAATTTTGGGGGGTTATTTTTTTTAACAAAGCGTACCCATATTTGGCACAGTTAAAAATCGTGCCAAATTTTGGCACTATTTCAAACTGTGCCAGATTATGATAAAACCGTGCCAGAATCTGGCACGACTTTAAACAGTACCAGAATCTCCTTCCCTAAGCGTGACAGATTGGCATTTTTGGTGTAGTGATTACACATAGTGTGCATAGATACTAGCCTTCTAGTTCTTATGCGTACGCATTCAATAGCCCTTAGACTCGTTCGAGAGTCATTATCCCTGTAATGAGATCTTTCGAATTGTCCCGTTTGGATAGTTTGGGACTGCATAATTTCTGTATAATAATATTCGTAGTGGCTTAAAGTTGTTACTTTTGGAGGAAGTTCTGCAGTCGTATCCTAATGTTCTTTAAGTACATACTAGATTGGCAAGTGTGAGTGTTATTTCAATTGATCAATTGAAATAACACTCACGCTTGCCAATCTACATCGTGTACTTGGAGAACTATGGGGATATGCTGCCGAATTTTTCTCAAATCGCAACAATGTGTATGAGATGTTAAGTATATTACCAAAATAAGCGGTCTTGAATGGGATAGGACCACTCACCCTCTAGAGGAGATAGAGGAAATAGGAATTACTATTATAAATTGAAATTTAAAAATCGAATATAAATAAGACATAATTAATTGAAACATACTATAATTATAAGTTTTGTTTATACTAATCCACGAATATACGCTTCTTACCTTTATTAGGTGATTGTTTGTAGTAGCTGTGACGGGATATCCTAAATTCAAAGAGTGGATGGGGGAGACAAATAGATTGGGGGATGTATTTCACAGAGGTGCTAATGAATTTGTGAATTACGTAAAGAGATGTTATAATGATGAAGATTTTCCATCTCCGTGTGCTAGGTGTAAGAATGGTAAGGTGTTTGAGTGGAAAATAGTTGAACTACATTTGTTAAGATCGGGTATGCAGGATAATTATCCATTTTGGAGTTTTCACGGTGAATTGAAAGTTCCTTTTATCCCCGAACAACCTTCATAACAGCCTTCAACAAGTAGGATAGATGTAAACGGGGACGACGTAGATCATAATATGTTAGAGAATTTAGTTGATGACGTGTAAGGAGTTCATAAAGTGGAGGCGAATGAGGTCACTGACGATGTACAAGGTTCAGGTGCTCATGAAGATATCATGATAAACCTTGACGATGACTACCAAAATTTATAATTTAAGGCGACCCAACCGTTATACTCTGGCTCTGATAAGGATCAAACAACTTTACATGCCATGGTTGATTTGCACAGTTTGAAGATACAATATGATTTGTTTGGCAATAACATAACAAGAATTATGAATTGGGTGAAGGGATTACTACCCAAGGAGAATACACTTCCAAATAGCTATCCTATTATGAAAAATAGTTTGAAAGGTTTCGAAATGAAGTATAAATCGATTCATGCTTATGTGTATGACTGCATACTATACCGAAAGGAGTATGAAAATTTCGATCATTGTCCGGTATGCGATGAACTTAGATATGTCCAATCTACTGGCAAGGAAGGCACAAGCTCAAAAGTTCCTCAAAAAGTGTTGAAATATCTTCCCATTGGGCCTAGATTAAAGCGATTTTTCACAGTACCATGGATAGCGGAGGCAATGACTTGGAATGCTATGGAAAAAGTGGGGGATAATGTTATGCGTCATCCTATTGATTCTACAGCTTGGAGGAGGATGAGTTATGAATATGCAAATTTTTTTCAAGAACAGCGTAACATTCGTTTGGCTATATCAACAGATGGTTTAAATCCATTTGGAAATCTAAGAACCAATCAGAGTGTATGTCCAGTGATCGTATCCCCACTCAACCTCCGTCCTTCACAATATATGAGACTCGAATTTTCGATGTTGTCTTTGTTGATACCTGGGCCAAAGGCACCAAGTGATGACATCGACGTCTATTTGACTCCTTTGGTAGAAGAGTTTAATGAGTAGTGGGAAGATAGTGTGCAAGAATTTGACTCTTTTAGAAAAGAAGAGTTTACAGTGAAAGCTATGTTGATGTGGGCAATTCATGATTTTCCAGTTTATGGGACATTATTCGGTTGTGTAATACATGGTTATTTGGGGTGTCCTATTTGTAGAGAGGAGACTGAATCTCTTTGTCTCCCCGCTAGCTCAAAAAATATATACCATTGCCATAGGAGGTTTTTACCCCTGACTTATAGTTTCAGATTTGAGAAAGATTAAACATAGGCTACCGCCGAGAAAACTATCAGGTTCAGAAACTGAAAGTACATCTTCTGATTGTGCCCCTAATATGCCAGGTGAGAATCCTAAATTTAAGAATGTCAAGCATAATAAGACCCAAACTGGAATGAAACTGAGACAAGAAAGGCATTGTCTAGGAGGTCAATTTTATTTGACTTGCCTTATTGGAAGAATAACTTGGTGATCCATGTATTGGATGTGATGCATGCAGATAAGAATCTCGGTGAACATATTGTGGGTACATGCCTTGGGGGGATTAATTCGAAGGGTGGAGAAAATACACAAAAAGACCTTAAATCGTTAAAACTTAAGCCACAACTATGGTTGAAAGAAGATAGTAAGGGAAGGACAATAATCCCCCCTTGTGCATTTACTTTGACGAGTGGGGAAAGGAAGGTTCTTTTAGACACAATATATAATTTGAAGGTTCCATATAATTTTTCATCGAACTTGCAAAGGATTATGAATTATGCTACCCATGATTTACATAAATGTAACTCCCACGATTGGCATGTGATTATGCAATTGGTTCCTCTATTGTTTAAGCACCGTTTCTCCAAGCACAAGGATTTGCGGAGGGATATTATGCAAATTAGTATCTACTTCTCACTTTTGTGTGAGAAGGCAGTCAATCGAGAACATATAGTGGCCGCAAAATTGACAGCGATTGAAGAAATTTGTGTGTTGGAGAAGTACTTTACCCCAGCATTCTTTGACATAAGTGTTCACTTATTGGTACACCTATGTGACGAGACACTTCTTTGCGGTCTAGTTGGATATTGGTGGATGTATCCATTTGAAAGATTGTTGAAAGTTTTTAAAGATTACATCAAGAATACGTGATACATTATAGGTTCAATTATAGAGGAATACATCATCGTGGAATCATCAATTTATACTTAGGAATATATGCCTGACACGACCAACATTTAATACACTGATGAGTTCATCCATGAGGTTGCTCATGTGATGGCAAAATGAGTGAAATTAACGAGTTTGCAACAAGAACAAGTAGATCGTTATTTATTTGACACACATGAAGATGCCGAAGAATGGAAAAAGTATGTTTCAATTATTTTAAGTTTTACATTATTTTAGATTATTTTATAAATGATTAATTTTGTAATATTTTCGTCACAATAATTGTATGCAGAAAATATGAAGCCCGTGAGAACAATAAAAGACGAAAAACAATGGCACAATCAAATAACGATTTTAGGCTGTGGTTGTCACACGGGGTAATTATAATGAAAACGGCTGTTATATAACGTTACATTAAAATAAACTTTACTAACCTAATTAATTTATCTCTATTCTCAGCTCTTAAAGACGGGTGATGCGACATCAAGGCATGCTAGTCTAGCCACTTGACCATTGTTCATGGCACAAGAGTACAAAAAGTATCGATTGAATGGTTACGTATTTGGCGCAAGGGTGTACGAGGAAAATACAAATATACATAACTCAGGCATTTCATACAAGGCTCTTACTTTCTTTCGAGCGAGTGAAAAAGATAAAAACCTCGTTGAAGCTGAAATGACTTACTATGGTGTAATTCGAAATATATTTGAATTGGACTATATAAGCTTCAAAGAGGTCATATTTTAATGTGATTGGGTGAGAGTTGAGGATAAAAATGCTTGTAAAGTTGATCCTGGCACCAATTTGATCATGGTTGACTTGTCCAAGTTGAAGAGCAACGAACACGTGAGCGATGAGCCGTTTGTTTGTGCATTTTAAAAGGTCAACCAAGGGTTTTACTCAGAGTATATCAACAACGAGCCATGTTCAATCATCCGACATGTACCAAAGCATCTAAACAGTAGTTTGGATGACTTGACTGCTCCTACCGAATATCAATCCATTGTTTATGATAACTCGAATTTGAAATAATTTTTTAATTTATAATAAGTATAAGCAATTTAGTGCATGTACTAGTGTTTTATTATTATCGGACATCGGTTTAATGCTTTTAATTCATTTGTACTCTATAATTTTCACTCCTTTTATCTTTCTCTCTTTCCTTTGTATATGCGTGTGAGTTAAATAGTAAAAAGTATTCCAAACATCGGTTTAATGCTTTTTTATTTATTTGTACTTGATTACATTAGCGCATGAACTATTTAGACTTAATGTTTGCATGTATTCTTCTAATTCATTTTGAATTTGTACTAATAACAATATTTTTTTTTTACAGAAAATGTCTCTTTCAGGGATTAAGGCAAGGATAATGACGATGATAATGCTGATGTCTTCTGGGCTCGGTGGTAGCGGAGGCGACAAGGGCTCCTCGGCCCCTATGCTCACCAAATGGGGAAAATTGGAATGGCCGTTGAGAATAAGATGACGATATTAGCTAGATCCCTCGAGCGGCTAAAGACGATTATCGACCCGGGGTACACTAGTTGGAGGGAGGTGCCAAATGAGCTCAAGTTAGCTATTTAGGCGGAACTACAGGTAATGTATTTATATTTATATTTCAATTTATATTTCTATTTATTCATAACTAGCATTGTATTTGTTTGACAGGAACAATTCAGCCTGGCCCCAGAACTTCGCGATTCTATCTTATAGCAGTTGAGGGAGCAACACAAGACATGGAAGAAGAATTTATGGGGCCGGTACTTTGGGAAGAATCGAGAATCCATTATCAGAATGCATGAGTCCATTTCGTCGAAGGAGCTGATCTCATTGGCGCAATGGCAAAAGTTTATTGACAACTAGATCGATGAGAGACAATTGGCATCTGGGCAATCAAGGAGGGTAAATCAGGCAAAAAAGATGGACGTGTACTACTCCGACCGGATGTCTTACGCTGAGGTGGAGCATAGGATGATGATAAGTTTTTATTTTTCTATAATTACAGAAATATGTTATTTTATATCTGCATTATTTTACTTTGTGGACCCAGTACTAATTTTGCATTATTTTATTTCAGGGGACGGGGAGTGGCCCGAGGGATAGGCCACATAGGGTCGATGCCTATATGGAAATTCAGACGAAGAAGGGGAAGGATAAGGAGGTGACCCCGAGCATCGTGGCCACAATTATAAGTAATCTGATAATTTACATTTTGTTAATTACGTTATAATTTTTTTATTTACTTATTTAACTAATCGTGTACTTTTTGTCATTTCATGCAAAGCTTAAAGAAGTGCATAAGTCGTAGTCCGATTCCGACAAGGCATCTTTGTCCACAGATGCACTCAGCCAAGTGCTTGGCGCTGATCGCAAGGGGAGGACATGGGAGTGAGCTCGCGGGTGGCCAAATCTTGGATCATCGGATTGGAGACGAGCAACATCGGGTTGGCTCATTAGGTGGACTCACATGACGTGAAGCTATCAAGGTTGGAGGCGATGGTCCAAGATATGTTCTCATTCATGAAGTTTTTGTTGGGCGGAAAGGGCAAGGGAAAGGGAAAGGGAAAGGATAATGTGGTGGAGGAGGAGGTAGAGTAGGATGAGGACATGGACATTACTACTTCATCGTCGACATGTGTGGACTCACTGATTGGTGATCATATCCCCTACTTGTCACCCGTCGAGCGGACTTTGTCAATAATTGGTTAGCCGAGCGTGTTTATACTCGACGTATTTAATGGCATGCATATAGGGAGGGGGTTGAGGGACCCGAATACCACCCAGGGTATGTTGGTTCACGGAAGTGTGCTTCAAGACATCGAGACTAAGTTGCTCGTCACACATGTGATAACCGGGAAGGAGAATGCCCCATTGTGGTGGTGCGAATAATGCTGCTTGATGCATATTTAGGGGTGTCTCAATGCGTTTGTCGTGTGGCCTTACTTCCTCCTCAAACCTACCAATGACATTATTTGAATCTATTTTATCTGGAAACTTGGATTATATTTGTATTGTTTTGATTTGTTACATTTTGGTTTGGATATGTAATTATATATGCAATGATTTGGGTCATTCTTTCTATTTTATTTGGATATATGTTGTCTAAACAGGTGAAATTTTGCTATAACATGTGCAAATATACTGCTGGACAGTTTTTTTTATTCTGCCCAGATTTGTCACGGTCATTGATCACGACAAGTCCGTGACAAAGGAAACTTATCATAAACTTGTCACGGTCAATGACCATGACAATTTTTTAAAGATTGCCACCGTTTTGTCATGGTCTTTGACCATGAAAAATATTGTCAAGGTCGAAGACCATGACATAATCATGAAAAGGCTAATGAACTTATCACGGTTAATGACCTTGATAAGTCCGTGATAAGAAAAATTGTCACCCCCAGAATTATCACGGTCATTGACCTTAACAATTCGGCAGATTTGGTGTAGTGAGCCCAGATATGGTACAAGAACTTGCCCCGAAGATAAATTTCCAGTTTTAATCAACTTTTCGAGCTGTTCATCAGCAACTTCTATTTTGGGGCCAAGCCAGTTAAGAGAGTAGCTCATCTTCTAAGTGTTAGGCGATGAGCGGGAGAGACACCAGATAATACATCACTCGTTTCAATATTGATAAACTGGAAGTGGTTGATTATGAAGCAAAAACAACCATCACCATCTTGATGAGTGGATTACTTACAAAAAAGTTTTATTATTCATTGGCAAAAGATCCTTCCAAAACCATGACAGAGCTCATGGCTAAGGATAAAAAATCATGAATGTCTAGGAAGTAATGGCTGCAAAGTAAAGCCCTATGACCAAGTTCGAAAAGAAGGAGCAGAAACAGAAGAAAGAGGATAAGCCCTAAAAATATGAAACATTCACTCCTCTGACGATTAGTGTCCACCATGACCTAGAGGAAATTAGGCACAATAGAGATTTAAGTGGCTTGAGGAGCTGAGGGATCCTCCCAACATGAGGGATAAATCCAAATATCATGAATTACACAAGGATCATGGACACACGATCGATAATTTTATTGATTTAAATAATGAAATTGAGTCCTTCATTCGCCAAGAAAAGATGAGAAAATTTGGTGATAAGTATGAAAGCCGAAAAACAGGAGGAATGCCAAATTCTCCCTGCAAACCTTGAGATGATAAGAAGAGAGGCCATGAGGATGGTTATGAAGACGATCCAGACCTACCAAAGAAGCCCAAGCAATCAGAAATTGTGGTAGCTATGATAATTTTTGGTTAGTTTAGTTTCCATGTCATCATAGGTAGAATTACAGGAGGAGGAGATCAAATTCCTAAAAAGAAAGCTTATCTGAATGAAGCACGAGCCTGCACCTACATATAATGCATCAGTTTGAATTAAGATGATCGGCCCAAGAAAGTAAATAAAGATAAACTTTTCATTGGCTTCTCCAAAAATGATCTCTGTGGAGTACTATATCCCCATGACGACCCATTGGTCGTCAAGTTTAGAATCCTAGAAGCCATCATTGCCAGGGTGCTGATAGACAATGGAAGTTCAGCTGATATCATGTTCTATAACTATTTCTAGATATTGGAATTAAAGCTTAATCAACTGGAACCATACCAAAAACCCTTGATTAGATTTTTTGGGGAAAACATTTACCCCATAGGAACAATCAAATTGGAAGTGTTGTTCGTCACTTGGCCAGCAAGCCGCATTGAGAAGATACGTTTATTTATTCTGGATAGAAATGTTTAGTCAGCTTATAATGTGATCTTCGGTGGGGTAGGATTAAAGAAATTTAAAGTTGTTCCATACACTATCCATTTATGTTTAAAATTCCGTACTCATTTTGGGGTCAGCGTAGTAAAGAGTGATCAGAAGGTGGCCATAGAATGCTATTACACTTCAGCTGAGCAGGAAGAATTGATCGATTTGAAGAAAAAAGACCACCACTTACGATGTTGGCACTATGGAGCCCAACAACAATTTAAAAGTTGATACATTGGATCCCCAAGATGAAACAAATATAGTCAAAGGAAAAATAGTAGAATCTACTGAAAGAATAATCTTGGATGATGAAAAACCAAAAAAAATCACCCAAATTGGCTCCACAATGGCACCACTCCTTAAACAGGAATTAGTTGCATTTTTTAGGGAATAAAAGAATGTCTTCACTTGGAGTCATGAAGATATGCTTAGGATTGATCCCAACTTCCTCTGTCACGAGCTAAACATTAACAAAGATGCCTAACCGATTAAATAAAAGAGCAAGGTGTTTGTCCTAAGAAAAACCAAGCCATTCAAGAGGAAGTAGAAAAACTACAAAAAGATCAATTCATTGAAGATGTCAAATACCCAACGTGGTTGGCAAATGTTGGGATGGTCAAAAAGAAAAAATGATAAATGATGGATGTGTGTAGATTTCACTGATCTTAACAAGGCTTACCCAAAGGACCATTTTCCTTTACCCAGAATTAATTAGTTAGTAAATGCCACAACAGGACATGAGTTGTTGAGTTTCACGGATGCCTATTATGGATATGACTAAATAAAAATGAAACTAGAGGACAAAGAAAGTGCTTCTTTCGTTACCAAATGAGGTACTTATTGTTAAAACGTTATGCCTTTTGGGCTTAAAAATGCTGGAGCAATGTACCAGATATTGGTCAATAAGGTGTTTGAAGAACAAATTGGCAGGAATATGAAGGTGTACGTAGATGACATACTGACAAAAAGAAGAAAAGCTTCAAATCATATCAAGGACCACAGTCAAACTTTCGACTAACTGAAAATGCATCAAATGAAACTGAATCCAACCAAGTGCGTATTTGGATTGTAAGAAGGAATGTTACTAGACTTTGTAGTAAATCAGAGAGAAATATAAGCTAATATTTTTAAAATCAAAGCTCTGATTGAGATGCAATCACCAACAAAAAATATGTTCAAAAACTTACTAATAGAGTGGCTACCCCAAATCGAATTGTTTCTCGAGCAACTGACATGTGATTACCATTCTTTAAAGTACTTAGAAAGACCTTCGAATGGAATGAGGATTATGAAGAAGAATTTCAAGAGAAGAAGAAGAAGTATTTGGGGTTTCCACCATTAGTATCCCGACCAACTTTAGGAGAAAAAATATTCTTGTATTTAACTATTTCTGAATTTGGAGTTAGCTCGACACTAGTTCGGCTGGAGAATGGAATCCAAAAACCAGCCTACTATACCAACAAGGCATTCAGGGGTGCAGAGGTTAGATATCCATGGATAGAAAAGTTATCATTATCTTTCATTAAAGCCTCCAGGTGAATGAAACATTATTTTCAAGCACACACCATAGTAGTATACACCGATTTACCTCTTCAACAAGCACTCCACAAACTAAAAAGATTAGGCAAGTTAATGTATTGGGCGGTAGAGCTTGGAGAATACAATATTATCTATGAGCCTAGATCCTCATTAAAAGGTCAAGATTTAGCATATTTTATTACAGAATTTACATATCTAGAGATTACTGACTAACCGAACTTACTTATCGAGCAGACTTCTCCGAAAGAGAGCTCAACTCAAAAGTAAACTAGAGTCATAGACGATTAACCAAAATCATCCATTGCTCGAGAAATGGCCCAAAAGTATGCAAAAGAAAGTAAGAAGATATTCTTCCATGGAATTATATCTATAGAATGCTTTAAGAGTGAAATTATATTATGGAACTTATATGTGGATGGATCTTCATGCGCAACTAGTAGTGGAGCAAATATCATACTTAAAACTCTTGATAATATTGATGTGAAGTATGCCCTCAGGTTTCAATTTCAAGATTCAAATAATGAAGCCAAGTACGAGACATTAATTATCAGCCTTAAATTATCCCAATCATAAGACGTCGAGTAAGTAATGGCACATAGTGACTCCCAATTGGTTGTCAACCAAGTGCTTCAGATATATGAAGTTAATGGGGATTTATTGGTGAGATACTTGGCTAAGGTAATGGAAGTCAATTCCAAATTTTTATCCATACAGATATGTAGAATACTAAGAATAGAAAATGTCCGAGCTGATTCACTTGCTCGACTTGCTCGACTGGCTTCCGCAATAAGAATAAAACTCAGGAGAAGCATTCCAATGGAGACTTAGAAACTAGGAGCATATATGTGGATCTAATGATTAATTTCATTACTATAGATATGGGACCATCTTAGATGGATCCGATTAGAGCTTACATCAAAAAAGGGACCTTGACAAATGATAGAAAAGACTCAAGAAAGCTTAGGTACAAAGCAACAGAATATATGTTGGAGAGGGGAGTACTATACGAAAGGGGATACACTGTTTCCTTACTATGCTGTGTCCATCCAATGGAAGTACCTAATTTAGTCAATGAGGTACATGAAGGTTTTTGTGGAGCTCATTCAGCTGATCGGTCGTTAGTCCAGAGAATTACCACACAAGGGCGTTACTGTCCAACTATGAAGGCATATTTTAAGTAGTTCGCAAGAAAATGCGATAAGTGCCAGAGATTTGCTGCAGTTCATAGAGCACCAGGTGTTGCTTTAACATCGATCACTTATCCATAGTCATTCACCATTTGGGAATTGAATTGGTCAGTTTATTACCAACCATAAAAGGCAAATTCAAATATTTAGTGGTAGTTGTTGATTATTTCACGAAATGGGTGGAAGCAGAGCCATTAATAGAGATGCCCTATAAGAAAGTATTTCTGTTTATATGAAAGAACATCATATGCAGGGATGTCATGCCTTATGCCTTTATTACTGACCATGGCACCCAGTTAAATAACGATGAATATGAAGCATACCGTTTTCAATCTAAGATCCAAAAACTTCACTCTACCCCAGGACATCCACAAAGAAACGATCAAATAAAAGTGACAAATAGAACCTTGCTTAATGGGCTGAACAGGAGACTTGTTGCTGCCAAGGGTAATTGGATGAATGAATTACACATTGTTCTTTGGGCTTATATAATCACTCTGAGAACAGACATTGGAGAAAAACCTTATATGCTTGCATTTGGGACAAAGGCTATAGTACTAACCGAGATAGGTCTACCGACTTATAGAGTGTTAAAATTTTACTTTCCCCAAAATGATCTAGTGAGATGATTGGACTTTGACATGGTGAAAGAGGTCCGAGAAGATGTTGTCCTTAGAGCTGCCGCATATCAGCAAAGGACTGCCCGCGTTTAAAACAAAAAGGTCAAGGTGAGCAACTTGAAAGAGGCAGATTATGTTCTCAAAAAGGTCATTCAGAAAGGAAATAAGTTTGAGGCAAACTGACATGGTCCATATCCCATTTCAGTAGCAGTCCGACCAGGAACTTTCGACTAAAGACACTTGATGGGGAAGAATTAAGGAACCCTTAGAACGCCGAGCACCCCCAAAAATACTATCAGTGAATAAAGGAACTTTATACTTCCTTTTTATTTATGTTCAACAAAACTTTATTCCAAATTTCAATAAAATATATTGATTTTAGTTCCCTTACACTTCAATTTTTTTTCGGAGTACGGTGATATACATCCCTAGAAATAATACTCAAATAATGTCTCTTGCTCTTCATCCCTTTTCGATCAATCGATGATAAAAACTACTTAATCAGGTTAAACTTATCAAATTTGGGATCCACCAACAACGCAACAAGTAGTTTGAGATGCACCAACAACTTAACAAGCAGTCAACCTGACCATATTAAACACAGGAATACATATATTCCTAACACACCTGGTCGCCAATGATAACTACCTCAAGTGTGACTTCGTCTTTGATAAATCAAGAAAAAGAATCCTATAAAACTTCATATATACACACAAGAAGTTTTACTCAACTGGGTTAAATATAGGAATACATGTATACATTCTCACACACAGTAATACATACATTCCTAATACACTTGGTCGCCACTGACAACTAATGCTACAGCTTGGATCAACAAAAATATTTACAGTTTTATCTAAGTGTATTAGTAGAATGTAAGTCCCTACGATCGCAGTTTAATAACTCATCATCCAAACAAGAAAGTTACTTAGTCGACTAAATGAGTAACCAGTAATAAGTTAACAACAAGTACATATACTTTTATTCAAATACTAAAGGCATTACAATCAAGATCAAGCAAATACAAAAAAAAAAAAAAAAATATTCTGTTGGACGTTTTCCTTGTGCTTTGGTCCTTTCAGAAGACATCTATTGTACTTTCTTTATCCCAGCGGGAGGATCATCCAAGATATAATGACGAATTTATGTAATTAAAATCTTTAAATATTTTCCTATTACTACTGCTCATCCTTTTAATCAAATTAGGAGGAAGAATTATCTCATGCACATCGTGAAGGCCATAATCTCACAGATATTTGGTGATTAAACATTGGGGAATGGCATTAGGAAGGATCCATGTTATATCCAAGTTGAATGGAGGCTTGTCACAATCCAACAAACCAAGATCATTCTAATACCATGACTCACTATTTTGATCATATTTCAGTGAGGTAAGTAAGTTGGTCCATCCCCACTATATGCCTCACAACGACTCTGTGCAATATGATCATCCACATGGCTTAGGACCTCATTGTAACCTTCCATCCAAATCTTCTTGAGAACATCGTTATTAACTTTCAACTGGGCAGATTGGTCGGCAATAGATTTATCTTTAGCTTCTAGCTGGATAAATAGATTGGCAATGGCAATATTCTTTTCTTTTAACTTTGGAGCTTGGTCGGACATAGCTTTCCTAGTTCTTTCTTCATCAACAGTTCGTCAGACAACCACCCTTTGTCTGGATGTTTGCCCAGGTCTGGTTTTCTGCATTTCTTTAAGTTATTCGACTAACCTTGCATTCTTAGTTTCCAGGATGGGAGAACTTTCATCAGGACCAATGATAGACAATTTCTTTAGGCTGTCAAGCTTATTCCTTAAAGAATTATTCTTCTTCTCCAGCATAGAATCAATTACTCAGACATTCTCCATATATTGCTTCAGAGATAATTCCTTCATATTAAAAGAAAAAGTGATATCTTTTATCTTTTTCTTAATACCCCATCCTTCTCTTATAGATTTATTCTTAGCTTCATTTTTATTAATCAACATGCAACAAATCTTTGGACTGATTGTGATCCTCTTGAAGTTTCTCTATCATTTTATAATAAGAAACATTATTGGGTACCTCCATGTCCCATAAATAATGAAGAGGTCAAACACATAAGGGTTAAGAAACCCATTCAAATATTCCTCAGTCAAAGGAATGTGACCAGCTTCCAGGAGATTCTTACTTTTTCTAAGCAAATCATATTCAGTAGCTTCTATATTTGTCTTCAATGCATCAAATTGGAAAATCATAAAGAAGTACATGAGTTTAAAGAATAATCCAAGACACCATACGACAATTAAGAACGAATAATGTTTTTCGTCTAAAAATTAAAGGCATCACAGAATAAAGATAAAATCTTATTCTTTTATTGATAAGCAATTCATGATTATAAAAGATGTTACACCAAAGGCAAGAAAAAGAAACAAAGATATACAAAAGCAGACTGGTTAGACCTTCTCCTTATCCTTAGCCTGGGCTTGACAAGTAGTTGGTAGGTCGACTGGCACCATTTCAGGTTCAGAAGGCATGGCAGAAGACTCTCTTGATCCTTCTTTAGCATCAAACTCCTCGTCCAAGTTGGGGGGAGTGATAGGATCATGTCTAGAGAAAAGTTAAAATTTTTCCTCTGTGCCGACCTCCTTCAAAGATCTAGTCCAACCTTCTATGAAGGAATTTTTTAACATACTCAATCTGAGTAGAGGCAGCAAAAATGGCTTTCTCCCAGCCTTTGTCAAAAGAAATTTTCCCTTGGCCTTCACGGTAATCACATTATCGGACAAAGTATTCACCTTTGCCTCTGCAGTTTTGTCTTGGGTAGAGACAATCATAAAGCTTATCTTCAATCACCTTAGCCCTAGTTTCAGAAGTTGTATCCCTATTTTCTGCAGTCTTTAATAGGCCTTCAACATTGCTAGCCCTGTTACTAGCTTTCTTCATCTCCTCCTATTAGGATTTCTACTTCACCTCCATAGCTCGATGAAATTCCTCTAAGGAGTTTCTCAGACCTGAAAAATGCCTCTTCAACTTCTATTGAAGAACACAGCTGGTCGTCCTTCTCCATCATTTGGTTGAAATCAACCAAAAATTGCATATGAAGGCACAAAAGTTAGAAAAAATCATCAAGGTCTTATCATCATAAGTATACAAACCAATAAGTAGTATGAATTTACCAATGCCAAACTATGTCAAGCCCTCTTAGTCTGACGGGACCTCGGCAAGGGGGCTAACGTAGCTCGATCAGTAGGAAGAGTCCCTAATTTGATTATATCCCTGACTAAACCAGGGTTAACAGAAACATAGGTTGACCCCATGTCGAGGTCAACTTGGATTTTGTTCACCAACTCTTGTTAGTCAGTAGTTTTCCTGGAAGCTATATGTTGCTGCTTAACTTGTGTTTGCTTAACATGTTTTGAAGGATTAGGTTAACCTCTCTTAATTTTCTTGAGTCGATGATCCTTGGCCTGAGCCTCATCAGTTCCAGTAGGCCTCTTGTCACTAGCATTGTATTTTTTACTACTATCTTCAGACTTGGGAGTTAGGGATAGGAGACCACCCATCAAGTTGGGTATTTTCCTTTTCATCATATCTATAGCAGCAAAAGAGGGAGAAACAAGAATTTCAGAAACGTCTAAAGACTCAAATAAAGAAGAAGTTTCTCCAGGAATAACCTTAACTCCTATAGATTCAGTAGCCGAGGAAGTAGACACAGGATCTTCCTCAAGATTATTGGCAAGTGGGGGCAGAGCTATAATATGACGGGAAATAGAAGAAGTAGCAAAGCTTCTGTAATGTAACATGTAGGAGGCTGCTCTGGGAATCTCCTCACCAATTCTCTGGTGAATGCCCCAAAAATATTTAAGCTCTTGAAGATTAATGTCCCCCTTACTTTGGACACTTTTCTTTCTCTCCATTGCATAAAAAGTAGACAAAAAAGTTAGTTGACATATCATAAAACAGTTAGTCGGTAGGAAAATAAAAATAAAAACTTCGACAACCCATGCCATGTCCCTCCTGGGGACACTCGGGTCCATCATACAGTTCTCATCTTTGAAGAGGAGGATTTTGCCAGTTCTTTGCTATTAAACCATAATCAAAGTAATCCTCATTAGAATCTGGTAAGTTGACTAGTAAAGCTCTATTGACAAACCTTGTCTTCAAACAGTAAGTGTTGTCACTAGTGACCCACTTATAGAAAAATATTAACTTAGGAATACCAATATGGGTTTTATATATCTGGTTAAGCCTATGAATCCCCTTTACTATTCTCCATGTATTGGGGGCTACCTTAGCAGGGACATCATCAAAATATTGACAAAACTCCAAAAAGAAACGAGTGGGGGTAAAGGTAATACCACTAGAATATACACAACCTATATCGATTGTGAAGTGGCATCTTAAATAATGAGCAATAAGTTTAGAAGCGAAACCAAAAGCAACTCAACACTTGGAGAATTTATTTAGATAGAGAGTAAAATAATCCCCTATTGAGTCTCAGAAACGGGCAAAGATGACCCAATTGGGGTGGAAACATCCACCACATCATCATTTGGGTTGGCCCAAAGTTTTTTTTCGAGGAAGATAATGGCATGGGAGTTGGAATCATGCACTTTCCAATGTGATTCTTGACCAAATTCTTTTTATGATGATGAGAAACATCAGCTAGAGGCACTTACTTCACTTACTGCACACGATAAACCTTCATTTTAACAACCTGAGGAATAATAAAATCATCAGATGTGTGTTTCTTCTCTAAACCATCTAACACATCATCCATAGTAATGTGTCTAGATTTTGCTCTAGAAACAACATCCGGCACTACATCAACTAACTTATCTGCCAGAATGGGATTTAGTGAAGGTACAAACTCTGAAGGAACATAACTGATAAATAAGGGAATAAAGCATTGTCCAAATACACTGCTTGTTATTTTCGATTACATCCGCAATACAAAACCTAAACTTTAACTACACTCTTACGAGCTTATAGTGTCTAGTTTGGGTATCGAATCCACGGGAAATGTCCATTGGACTATAGTTACTTCTCAATAAAAGTATAAAAGGTAATTGTTTTAATTATAAATTACAACTAGGCATGTATTTAAACTATGTTAAACATTATTTATATATATGCAGAAGATAATAAATAGTAACCTTACATACAAACCTTTAGAAAGAGAATAAAGTAAAGCTCCCAACACTAACCAAACCCTAGCCTAAACTATTACAAAATGTAATATATATTCTAATAAAACCCCACTTACTATTTATAGCAAGGGAGAAAGAAATGAAAAAAATAGATAAAAAAAATGAAAGGTAAATTTCGTTGCTACAAAAAAGAATTTTTTTATAATAGTTCGTAATGTCTTTTCTTTGTATTTGTATTCTTTATTTTCATTTGTTTTGAATACTTATACATTTGAGCCCCAAAAAATTCTTGAATTCATCGGCTGGACACCACACTGTGGATTTTCCCATCTTGAGCTTTGGGTGAGCATGTCTTACTTTCATGTTTTTTGTAATCGTACTGATAGTTATCAAAATCCCCCAAAACCTTTGACTTTTGATGAATAATTGTATAAGGAGAAGAATGGAAATTTCAAATCACTTTGGGTGAGTATTACAAAAGCCATGTTATGGATTAATGATCTTTCCGATCGAGGGCTGACGAAGGCATCAACCTTCGAAATTCTCATGTCCAGCCCGACCCAGTAAAAACCTTTCCAAGTTGGACCTGTCTTGGTAGCATGATCTTAAGAATTGAAAACCGACCCCATCTGACCCTGCCCGACCTGAGTCGTTCTTATTTGTGCATCCACGAAATTTCCCTTTTATTTTTTATCTTTAATTTTCATTTCTTTTCGAATTTGTTATAAATAGTACGTGGAGTTTTATTAGAACACATTTTTCATTTTGTATTAGTTTAAGCTAGAGTTTGATTGGTTTTTAGGAGCTTTCCTACATTCTCTCTCAAAGGGTTAATGTGTAAGGTTACTATTCATTGTCTTCTCTCTCTATATATATAAGTTGTATTTCTTTGTTTAAAATTTTGTTAACTAGTTTCTTGCTTTGATAGATATTTTTAATTCTTAATTTATTACTTTCTTTCATTCATTTCTATGTCATTTATATTTCTTTGTAGTTAATTTAGTTTAGGTTGAGATTATTGAACTCACCATAGATTAGTCGGTTGTTTTGCTTTGGTATAATGGATTATACTAGTTTGAATGGGTTAGGTTGTTCGTGATTTTATGCCTAGGAGATTTAATAGTGTATATCATATATGCATCATATTTAGGACCTTGCATGTGTAATCTTTGGAAAATTTGTTGATGCCAAAATCAAAGTAGAATTTTATGACAATTTAGGGGGTGACAACTCTACGTTTGATAAATTGACGAAATGAAATTTAATCTTGTAAAGATTTTCTTCTCATGTAACCATTTCTGCTAATTAACCCGTGGTGAGAGGTATAATTTTCAATCTATAGTTTTTATTCTTCTTATGTTGAATTTAGTCTAAATATATGCCTAGACATAATTTATAATTAAAACAATTATCTTCTACACTTTTATTGAGAAGTAATAAATCAACTAAATTCTAACAAACATTCCACGTGGATTCGATATCCGGACTAGCCTATATACTCCCATAAGAGTGTAGTTAAAGTTTATTTTTTTATTTTTGTGGGAACCAAAAAAAATGACCAACATATTTAAACGAGACTCGATTTTTCCACTTAACCAAAAAGCGTTATTATCGGAGATTGTTTTGTTTTAGATCCTAACTGATTTTTTATTTCATAATATCTTTTTCTACTGTATTTGTATTTTTTTTAAGTTTAATTTTAAGGCTTATACATTCCCGTATGGACCTGAGAGTTTTAAAGGTTACTACTTTGGTCCAAATCAAGTCCATTTTCGCGTGTCGATGCGAGAATAGTCATAAAATCATCATACAAACTCAGAATGATGCAAAAAGATAAGTCAATGCTCTACATGTTCAAATTTTAAAATCTCCAAATTATGTAATATGAAATGACCAAATTTCTCTTAAGGTTTCATCTTGTGATGAAAATTTTCCAAAATATAATCAATTGCTCCGTTAAGCATTCAAAACCTACAAAAGCTCAAATAAACCTTGCAAAAAATATATATATATATAAAAACAAAGGTTAACCTATTGAGGAAATAACTGACACAATCGTGCTAGAATGCATAACTATAAAGGGAACGAATATACAATATTCGTGACTAATCAACCACTGTAAGGACATATTTTTATAGGTCCGTTATCAATTTATTATGTCATATACCACTACACCGTCGAAGAGTATTCAAGAGACATTTACATAAAAGACGGATCCGAATTACTCAAGTTCTTCATCATTCAAGACTCTGCGAAGTGTACTTTGGTAAGGTTATGCTTTTAATACCTTAACTTTTAACTTAGAGCTTTTTAGATACTTTTACAAAATATTTTCTAAGTGTTGCAGTGGACTTTTTCGTCAAAATTTGAGAATGAATATTTTTTCTAAGTGTTGAAGCGGACATTAAAATAATAATTTTTCCACAACAGTCGTTCGAGCGACATAGCAAGTCGTTCGCGTGAGATAGCATGTCCTTTGTTCGAGCGACATACTGATCTCGTTCAAACGAGCTCTGTTTTTGTGGCAGCGCGATTTTTTATAAAATCTCATTCTCTAGTTTCGTTTTGTTAAAGAAGTCCGGCGTTTTAAAGAACATAAAAACTGAGAAAATAGAATTCTTTAGGCATCTTCCTTTTGTGGTTTAATTCCCTTTTTTTTGTTTTCCATTCACAAAACTCCCATTTGCTTTAGTGAATTGTTTTTGGTGTTTCGAGAACATAATTTTGCCTTTGTTTAATTTTTGTGGAGAAGGGATCTCCATATTTGATCGGTGGATACTGAACGTAGTCATTCTGCGTGTGGTCTAGCTGAAGACGACGAATCGATGCCTGGAGGGTATTTCGCTGTCTCTCGTATCTTTGAAGATTTGCTGAAGGCACCGTGCATTACACACTTGTGGGAGATTATTAGTTGTATGTAGGTCAAAGGTCTTGTGAATTCTTCAAAGTGTTTATAAAAGGTTTTTACCCGAAAGGTTTTTTTCCTCAAACGGTCGTCTTTATTTTTCATGCATGGGTTGAATTATTTATGATGTTTAGATGCATGTGTAGGGGTTGAATTAAGTTTGTTTAAAAATAGACTCTAATTAAATACGGTTTGATTGGAAACTTGGGAATTAATTTGAAATCGGTATCACACGTTTTACATATTGGTATCAGAGCAAGTTGCGCTAATTTATTGCGTACTCCTATTTTTCGCAAAATTTGTGTGATATTGATTTAAAAAAAAAATCAAGTTTGTGAAAAAATCATAATTTTTTCAATGGAACGCCCGTTTAATGAGGAGCCTATTTTTGAAAAAGTTCACGACCATGCTGAAAATTTAAAAAGTTTGAATTTGAAACATTGCAAAAGAATTAAAGTTTTGGAAAAAGAAAATTCTCTCTTTAAAAGTAAGATTGAATCTTTGCAAGAGTTTCAAACTCATAGTGATATTTTTCGTGAGCATTATGGAAATTTATGGATTGATTTTGATTCTTTGAAAATTTCCAAAAAGAAGAGTGATGAGAAAGTCCTAGTTTTAGAGGAGGAATTGAAGGACTTAAAAAATTATAGGGTTCCCGTTTGAGCCGTCGAGGATAAATAATTAATCGATGATTTTACGGCACGTGAAAAGACTATTAGGGATAAGTTTTTTTTAATTGAGGGTGAGTGTGATAAACTGTTAAGTTTAATAGAAAATTTGAAAAAGAAATCCCTATCTTTGGAAGAGTCTATTTCGTTGCTTGAATCAAATATTTTGAAGTTGAAAAATGATTTAAATGATTCAAGTAGGTTTTATAGTGATGGTAATGTCGCATCGTGTTCTCATGCTTCTAATGTTAAAGCCAAAACCATTATTTATGTTAGAGGGTCAACTAATTCCAAGGATGTTAGTAAAGATCATACTTTAGGTGTCGTTCCACCCCTTTACACATGTTCATATTGTGGTAGGAAAGGTCACCTTAGGAGACTTTGTTTTGATCTTAGAAGACGTCCTAGGAATTCGAAATCCAACATTTTTTTGGTTCACAAATCCCCGTGTCGACGTGTTACATCCGCTTGGGTTAGGAAATCACTTTTGGATACGCTAGATTTTAGAATAGTTGATTCTCGTTTTCTTTCCCACGATTCTTCTCTTGCCATATCATATAGATGATTGTGTTTGTTTGTTTGTCGTACAGTAGTTGTGGTTTCATGATTTATACTTGTTTGCTAGTGTTATGACATGTGTACTTTTTGTATAAATTTTTGTTTTTAGAAAATTTTTGAAAAATACAAAAAGTTTTTATTCTGATAAATTTTTTGAAAAATCCAAAAAAGATTTTTCTATTTTTTTTGTACCGTTTATGGATGGAAACTTGGGATGACCAAGTCACAATTTTATTCCATTTTTCATGTGACTATTTGATAGTGTTTTGAGATAATATGTCAATTCATTCACATGCTTTATAATGTTTGGAGTCATTAAGATGTAATTAAGTGTTACTTCCAACATGTTTGACTCATGTTTTACTTTATTGCACACATGCACGGATTTGTTTGATCATTGGGATTGTCTTATCATATGTTGGTTGGGTGCTTTCACTTCAATCCCGTACTTAAAACAAACCAAGCGCGATAAACTTGATGAGAAAGTTGTGCATATAAGAACCGTTTTGTGAGTTTGTGTGCTTTGTTTGAAAACGGTGAAGCGCTACGAAAGATTTTTTTTTTCTTTGCAATTAAGCCGCCGTTTAAATTGGACCTAAAAAATTGAGGAATTTTATTATCCGGGGTCCAAAGAGGTTTAAAAGATCCCGAAAAAATTTAAAGACAATAAAAAGAAATTAAAGCCAAAAATGGGCCATTTAGGTTTGTTAACAATTTCTCCAAAGTTTGAGAATTTAGGTTACCACCTCTAAAAGAAAATATATATGAGGGAGTTTGGTTGGAGATTTTTGTGACAAACCGCATTCCGAAATAAGGGGTGGCCAGCCCGATACCTCGACATAACGGAATTATGGATAGATATCATCCTCAACAACATACAATTAAATAGGTATACGGGAAAACCAGTCCATAAATCAGAAAGCAGGTTGTCAAAAATTTTAGTTTAATAAGGATTTAAGAAATAAATTAAACAACCCAAATCTGATGAAAGTGGAATTTCAAAGGAACATATAGATAAATACCAAAACAACATACAATAAGAGAACCCAATAATCTGTCGGTCCACAGTTACAATACAAGTGTTTCAACAATTCAATATTTTACATACTACATCCATTAACAAGTATAAAAGATGGGCCACTTGCCCGAATGAAAGACCCGATCATAGCTAGATTCCAAAAATGATGGCGTCTAACAAACATCCTGTAATAATCCGCAAGGTCATACATCTCATCAAAAGCATAAGAGTGGAGAATCATAATGGGCGCCCTTGCGGAGGAGCACCTGAGCGGATACAAAAAAATGCACAACATGGAAAATGAACGGGTCACGACCCGATTTATATATGATTCCCAGAAGAGTAAGAAACATGATAGATATGGAAAATAAATCATAAATAATGTGAAATGAGAATCTAACAACCTAATCATAAAATGTGATGATTCAATTATATAGGTTTCTAACAGTTATTAAATTAACCAAGAGAAATAAAATTAAATCTCATTTCTTCTCATATCTTATATTTTTCCATTCCTTAATAGGAATATAGTTTCCATCATATCTTTCCGTTTTCCATTCCTTAGCAAGAATATAATTACCATCTCATATCTTACGGCAATTTACATACCTCAAGTCCCACTTGAGTTAGAAAGGTTATATTCTTATACATATAACGTTTCTAAGACCACCCCTCCGAGTTTCCCCACTGGGCGCGCTCCTAAATGACTATCATCTTCCAGGGCCTATCTATACAAGACAACCTGGACACCTAACGCACGTCGGGAAGTGGACATATGCCTGTGAGTGAGTCATAACCACACCCGGAATTACCTCACTAGCGCAGAAAAATGTACAAAACCCGCATATGGCCGAGGACTATAGTCAGCCTGCATTCAATAGTCAGGGGACATCACCTCATGCACGAGCTTCCCTTGTGATAGCATTTAGAGAGGTGTGTTTAAGTAATTTACCAATTACCAATTTAAATTTCATTTTCATTACCGTTAATCACATGTGTTTCATTTTATTTGAAACCATCATCTTTGAATATTTCTTATTCAATTTCATCATATATTTAAGTCCCGAAGTATTCTCCAAACAATTCCCCAAAGTCTCACAAATCCCGAGGTTTCATATACCTCAAAAAGGGCTTCTAACATCTCCACTTATGGGCTTAGAACTCTAACTTCAACTAATTTACCAAAAGAGAAGTGATACCTAAGCATCACTTTAAGTACCCCTGAATTAACCCCAAGTGATCCCATTCAACTATAGGGTAACGACCAGACTCAACTCAAACTCTAGAATCCTATGCTTACTTCATTCAAGAAGGGTCCTTGGTCATAATCCTAGACAAAGGAGTTAAATTCAAAAAAGAAAAACAAAGGAAAATTGCAGGCTTCGCGAATCGATTCGGACTCGCCGAATCGATTTGGGTTCTTAAAGGCGAATCGATTCGCAATAGCCGAATTGATTCGCAATAGCCGAATCTATTCATCCAGGAAAAGTGAGCTTCTGCATAACTTCCGAATCGATTTGGATGAGCCGAACCGATTCGGATAACCCAGGCTTGGAAACTATCTCTCAGCAAATCGATTCGGCCAGGCCGAATCGGTTCGGTTCTACAGAAATTCCAAGTTTTATTCATGGAGTCTTTGACTCCAAATTCTACCCAACTTCAACCAACTCAAATCCCTATCCTTTAATGCTACCAACTGATCATAAATACATCATCCAACCATAATTTACCTCAAATTCATATCAATTCAACTTCCAAAGATCTAAAGCCCATAAATCAAATAAAAGCCCTAACTTCCATAAACCACACACAACCATAACTATCAATGCTAATTACTCTACTTAAATCATAAAATAGCAAGTAGATAACTTGCCTCAACGTTGCAAGTTCAAATTTTGATGAAGTTGTATGCAAGAACAATCACCAAAGCCTCAATTCTCCCACTTTCTCCCAATGTTTCTTCTTCTCTTTCTTTCTCTAGGTTTACCAATTTAATTAGGGGAATAGTGACTTAGTTCAATACATAAATCGTGGCTTGAGTCCAAATTTCCAGCTTAAGTGATTTATACGCGGTAAAATAATACGCAACTACTCATATAAGCTACAACTAGTCAAAAGTGCCCGGAACCTCGAAATACAACATGGCACATAATTTGACTATCTCGAACCTCCCGGAACTATCTACACCCTCCAAATTATCATTAAGAGATTCTATAATTCATTTTAGGTTCCGGTTTCATTTTAAGCCAAATGTCATTTTTAAATCACATGACATTACAAAACATAACATAGCAAAATTTACCTCTACATACGGTAAATATGCAACATCATAGTAGATATTAACTTTTCTTTCTTAAATTAATACCTACTTCATATACCAACATCTTTATATCTAATCACTTTATCTAGAAAATTAAATATAAAATAGGACCTCAAAAGCGAGGGTTGTTACATACTCCCCCCTTATGAGGGAATTTTGTCCCCAAAATTCAGGCGTACTTTGTATAAAGAGATGCGGATACTTTTCCCGCATGTCATCCTCGCATTCCCACGTCGATTCCTTGGATTTATGGTGACTCCATTGAACCCTCACCAAGGGAAACACACGAGATCTTAATCTACGCTCCCCATGCTCTAAAATAGCAACAGGTTGTTCTTCATATGAAACATCGGGTTGCAAATCAATATCCTCGAAAGGGATGTGCCAAAGCGCACCTTCACATCTCCTATACTTCTTTAGGGAGGAAATATGGAATACATCATGAATTTGTTGTAATGGTTCTGGTAAAGCAAGTTGGTATGCCACTGGACCCACCTTTGCAATAACTGGAAAAGGTCCATAAAAGCATGGCGTAAGCTTCCCCTTATTACCGAAAAGCTTTATACCTTTCATGGGCGACACTCGAACCAAAACTTTGTCCCTAATCTCCAATTCCATATGTCGTTGACCTGCATCGACATAGCTCTTTTGATGGTCTTGGGCTATCCGAATGCGATTTCGAATCAATTCAATTTTCGAGGTAGTATCTTGGATCATTTCGGGTCCAAGAAATTTATTATCACCCACTTCCAACCAATAAGTGGGTGATTTACACGGTCTTCCATACAAAGCTTCATAAGGTGCCATTCCAATTGTGAATTGGTAAGAGTTGTTATAAGCAAACTCAACCAATGGGAGATATTGTTCCTAACCACCTTTGAAGTCAAGCATACACATGCGAAGCACATCCACCAACATTTGGTTTACCCTTTTAGTTTGGCCATCTGTTTGAGGATGATATGAAGTGCTTAACCTCAATTCGGTCCCCATCGCTTCTTGGAAACTCTTCCAAAAGTGGGAAACAAAAATTTTGTCTCGGTCGGAAACTATATTCAAAGGCACCCCATGGAGTCTCACCACCTCCTCGATGAATAAGCGGGCATACCGAGCAGTGTAATAATCTGTCCTCACGGGTAAGAAGTGTGCCGACTTTGTCAAGCGGTCGACAATCACCCAAATTGAATCACATCCACTTTATGATCTTGGCAAGCCCGTGATAAAATCCATCGATATTTTTTCCCATTTCCACACCGGGATCTCTAACGGTTGCAACAAACCTGTCAGTCTCTGATGATCGATCTTGACCAGTTGACAAGTAGTGCATTGAGACACAAATTTTGAAATATCCTTTTTCATACCTGGCCACCAATACTGACGGCGCATGTCCTGATACATTTTGTCCCCACCAGGATGAACCGTGAACTTAGACCCGTGAGATTCATCCATCACTTCCCATCTCAAATCTCCTTCCTCCGGAACAATGAGTCTTCCATGGAAGCGTAATCCACCCTCAGAACAAATTGAGTAGGACTCCGCTCCCTCGGACAGCAATCGGCGAATATGGTCTTGACACCCCTTATCCCTTCCTTGAGCTTCTACCACCCTTGCCACAATGGTAGGAGTAACGGTCATTACCGACATGAATGCTCTCACAACCGCATCTTCCTGACTGAGTTCCTTCCATTTAGCTTTCCAAACCTCAGCTAATTCTCCATCGAGCTTCCTACTCAAGGCATCCGATACAATGTTTTCCTTACCAGGATGATAACGAATATCAAATTGGTAATCTTTCATGAACTCTAACCATCGGTGCTGACGCATATTCATGTCCTTCTGTGAAAATAAATATTGCAGCGATTTGTGGTCCGTGAAAATACTAAACTTCTCTCCCAAGAGATAATACCTCCTTATCTTTAAGGCAAAAACAACTGCGGCTTGTTCTAAGTCATGCAGCGGATAGTTTCTTTCATGGGGCTTCAACTTACGGGAAGCATAAGAGATAGCCCGTCTCTCTTGCTTAAGTACACCTCGTAATCCTTGAAGAGATGCATCGGTGAAGACTAGATATTCCAATCCTGGTTTTGTCAAAGCAAGGACCGGAGTTGAAGTCAATCTATCTTTAAGCTCATCAAATGCAGCTTGGCAAGAATCATCCCAAATAAATCTCACCCCTTTTCGGGTCAAATTTGTCAAGGGGCTAGCGATTTTAGAGAAACCCTTGATGAATCGACGGTAATAACCCGCCAAACCCAGAAAACTGCAAACTTTGGTAGGTGTCGTGGGCTGACCCCACTCCCTCATCGCAGCTACCTTGCCTGGATCCACCGATACACCCTGGGATGTCACCACATGACCCAAAAACTATACCTCCTGTAACCAAAAGCCACACTTCTCGAACTTGGCATACAGTTGATGGTCCCGTAATCTCTGTAGGACCAACCTTAAATGCATAGCATGATCAGATTCCGTTCGAGAATAGACTAAAATGTCATCGATGAACACAATAAAAAATTGGTCCAGGAAATCCCGAAATACCCTATTCATGAGATCCATAAATTCAGCGGGGGCATTGGTTAGTTCAAAGGAAAAAACCAAAAATTCATAGGACCCGTACCTCGTTAGAAAAGCAGTCTTGGATACATCCTCCTCCCGTATCCTCAATTGGTGATACCCCGTCCTCAAATTGATTTTGGAGAAGTATACCGCTCCTCGAAGTTGATCAAACAAGTCATCGATACGAGGTAAAGGGTATTTATTCTGGATGGTGACCTTATTCAATTCTCTATAGTCCACACACAACCGAGAGAACCATCTCTTTTCTTAACAAACAACACTGGAGCACCCCACGGCGATGTGCTACGCCGAATAAATCCCTGCTCCAACAACTTTTGAATTTGATCTCTTAGCTCCCTCATTTTAATAGGAGACATTCGATATGGAGCCCTCGCAATAGGCCTCGTTCCCGGCACTAAATCGATCACAAACTCAATCTCATGGCTAGGAGACAAACCCGGCATTTCCCGGAAAACTTCCTCAAAATCTTTCACAACCGGAATAGAATCCAAGGGAATAACTACATCCCTAGAAGTCTCCTCGACAATACAATACAAATAAGTACTAGTACTCCCCTCTAAACGAGGTAAAACTACTAGGAACATTTCTTGTCCCAGAACGGCGAAGACTAAACTCTTCCCGTATAAATTTACTATACCATGATGTTTCATAAGCCAATCCATACCCAAAATCACATCATACCCGACCATATCCAGGACGAGTAAATTGGCCTCAAAGCATAAATTACCGAGAGAGATTTCTATATTTTTACAAACAAAGAAGATGAGTGAACCATCACCCATAGAGGACTCCACACTAGTAAAAGTTCTTTCAACAGATTTAATTAACTCGGTGGTCTGAGCAAAGCTCCGAGAAATGAACGAATGCGTGGCACCAGTATAAAATAAAACACGACTTATATGTCCCTGAATAAGGAACTTACCCTCAATGGCTGGCGGTACCGGCGGAGCTGGAGGAAGCATAGCATCCTGAATATGATAAACCCTACCATACTGTAACTGACCCTGTTGTGGAGGAGCAACTGGGTTAGGCACCTGCGAAGGGAAATGAACGTACAACTGCTGTGGAGCCTGAGGAAACTGTCCCCCAATCAACTGAGGACATTCCTTCTTATAGTGACCTGCTTCCCCGTATTGGAAACACTGACCTATCACATTTTCGGCATTCCGACCACGATTGTTTCTAAACTGATTCACACCTTGGCCTTGCTGGCCCCTACCTCCCTGACCACCGCATCCTTCTTGTTGTTGTGGGACACCCTGACTGTGCCGATTGTTATGGTTCCCCGGATTAAACCCACCAGAACGCTGCCTCTTCGACAAGTCCCCCTGTTGGGGATCCCTTTCCTTCTGTTTACTGCCCGAAGGTTGGGACGAGGGAAAGACTCCTCCTCCAATCCCAGTACCTCTCGGCCTTCCCGCTTGCCCCACTACGGAGGTCTTCTTGCCACTTTAAAAGAATAGTCTATGCTCTTGGCAATGTAGTAGAGCTTCATTCATCACATCCCCAAAAGTCTGTAAAGACGGATTACCCAGCAAGTGTTGCCGGATTCTCCAGTTCAACCCTCTCATAAACTTCGAAACTTTCTTTTCTTCGGGAGTCACTTCATCCGGTACAAAACTTGCTAACCGGGTGAATTCCTCCTCATATTCCACTACAAACCTCTCCCCTTATACAAGGTCCTGCAACCTCCTTATCATCTCCCCTTGAATTGCGGGAGGAAAGTACTTATGATCAAACAAAACCCAGAATTCAGAGATCGACATTGTGTCCCTCTGTTCTGGCATAGTCACGGACTCCCACCAGTGTAATGCGGCCCCAACCAGTTTAAAAGTAGCAAGGACTTGATTCCTGTCCTCACCACACTCCACCATACGTAGATGGCGTTGTATATCTTTCTTCCATTGATTCGACTTTATAACATCCGAGCTCCCGTCAAATTCCAGGGGCTGACCCTTTAGAAAAGATTCCCTAGCTATCTCCCATGGAGAAGGTCCGGTAGGAACTTGGGCATCTAGTGCTCTCTGTTGAGCTTGTGGCACTTGTTGGGCCACTGCTGTCATGGCCGCATTAACGGCTTGAGCCACTATATTCGCCACATCCGCGGCATTGAATGTTCCTTGTGGCGACGGAGGAGGACCAAAATCCTCATCTAAGACCCTATTACGTCTTGCCGGGCGACCTCTTTTAGGTGGCATCTGAGATGGAGAAACAATAGAGTTAGAATTTTACTTAAAACAATCTATCTTTACAGAAGATCGTAAGCATAAGCAACAAAGCAGTCCTAACATTAGGCTATATGTCAAAGAACACTATGGTAGAACGTGACAAGTCCACAAAGATCCAACAGACTTTTGAACCTGATGCTCTGATACCATCTGTGACAACCCGCATTCCGAAATAAGGGGTGGCCAACCCAATACCTCGACATAAGGTAATCATGGATATATATCATCCTCAGCAACATACAATTAAATAGGTATACGGGAAAACCACTCCATAAATCAGAAAGCAGGTTGTCAAAAATTTTAGTTTAATAAGGATTTAAGAAAGAAATTAAACAACCCAAATCTGATGAAAGTGGAATTTCAAAGGAACATATAGATAAATACCAAAACAACATACAATAAAAGAACCCAATAATCTGTCGGTCCACAGTTACAATACACGTGTTTCAACAATTCAATATTTTACATACTACATCCATTAACAAGTACAAAAGATGGGCCACTAGCCCGAATGAAAGACCCGATCATAGCTTATCATTTTCCATTCCTTAATAGGAATATAGTTTCCATCATATCTTTTCGTTTTCCATTCCTTAGCAGGAATATAATTACCATCTCATATCTTACGGCAATTTACATACCTCAAGTCCCACTTGAGTTAGAAAGGTTATATTCTTATACATATAACGTTTCTAAGACCACCCCTCCGAGTTTCCCCACTGGGCGCGCCCCTAAATGACTATCATCTTCCAGGGCCTATCTATACAAGATAACCTGGACACCTAACGCACGTCGGGAAGTGGCCATATGCCTGCGAGTGAGTCATAACCACACCCGGAATTACCTCACTAGCGCAGAAAAATATACAAACCCCGCATATGGCTGAGGACTATAGTCAGCCTGCATTCAATAGTCAGGGGACATCACCTCATGCACGAGCTTCCCTTGTGATAGCATTTAGAGAGGTGTGTTTAAGTAATTTACCAATTACCAATTTAAATTTCATTTTCATTACCGTTAATCACATGTGTTTCATTTTATTTGAAACCATCATCTTTGAATATTTCTTATTCAATTTCATCATATATTTAAGTCCCGAAGTATTCTCCAAACAATTCCCCAAAGTCTCACAAATCCCGAGGTTTCATATACCTCAAAAAGGGCTTCTAACATCTCCACTTATGGGCTTAGAACTCTAACTTCAACTAATTTACCAAAAGAGAAGTGATACCTAAGCATCACTTTAAGTACCCCTGAATTAACCCCAAGTGATCCCATTCAACTATAGGGTAACGACCAGACTCAACTCAAACTCTAGAATCCTATGCTTACTTCATTCAAGAAGGGTCCTTGGTCATAATCCTAGACAAAGGAGTTAAATTCAAAAAAGAAAAACAAAGGAAAAGTGCAGGCTTCGCGAATCGATTCGGACTAGCCGAATCGATTTGGGTTCTTAAAGGCGAATCGATTCGCAATAGCCGAATCGATTCATCCAGGAAAAGTGAGCTTCTGCATAACTGCCGAATCGATTTGAACGAGCCGAACCGATTCGGATAACCCAGGCTTGGAAACTGTCTCTCAGTAAATCGATTCGGCCAGGCCGAATCGGTTCGGTTCTACAGAAATTCCAAGTTTTGTTCATGGAGTCTTTGACTCCAAATTCTACCCAACTCCAACCAACTCAAATCCCTATCCTTTAATGCTACCAACTGATCATAAATACATCATCCAACCATAATTTACCTCAAATTCATATCAATTCAACTTCCAAAGATCTAAAGCCCATAAATCAAATAAAAGCCCTAACTTCCATAAACCACACATAACCATAACTATCAGTGCTAATTACTCTACTTAAATCTTAAAATAACAAGTAGATAACTTGCCTTAAGCTTGCAAGTTCAGATTTTGATGAAGTTGTATGCAAGAACAATCACCAAAGCCTCAATTCTCCAACTTTCTCCCAAGGTTTCTTCTTCTCTTTCTTTCTCGAGGTTTACCAATTTAATTAGGGGAATAGTGACTTAGTTCAATACATAAATCGTGGCTTGAGTCCAAATTTCCAGCTTAAGTGATTTATACGCGGTAAAATAATACGCAACTACTCATATAAGCTACAACTAGTCAAAAGTGCCCGGAACCTCGAAATACAACATGGCACATAATTTGACTATCTCGAACCTCCCGGAACTATCTACACCCTCCAAATTATCATTTGGAGATTTTATAATTCATTTTAGGTTCCGATTTTATTTTAAGCCAAATGTCATTTTTAAATCACATGACATTACAAAACATAACATAGCAAAATTTACCTCTACATACGGTAAATATGCAACATCATAGTAGATATTAACTTTTCTTTCTTAAATTAATACCTACTTCACATACCAACATCTTTATATCTAATCACTATATCTAGCAAATTAAATATAAAATAGGACCTCAAAAGCGAGGGTTGTTACAATTTTATAACGAGTTTGCACATCCTTGAAAATCTTTAAAAAGCGCTAAATAGTTTTGGACGTTATTGGTGTGGAAATCATTTGACTTTGATTTGCTGATTTGTATAAGGCGATGTCATTTAAATTCAACAAATTTTTACACCTAAGGATACTTTTGATGCTCATTTGTTTGGAGCACACATATGCATCGTGCACATATGATTGATTGAGGTTATTTACCTATCGAATGTGTTCACACCCATTCATTCCAATTGCATGACTTGGTTATTTGAGTATAATTCCAAGGTGTGATTATTTTTGTATCCTTTTTTGTATGAAAAATTGAAAAAATTCCAAAAATAGTCTGTGAACTTTTTGTGATACACCTTTGCATACCCATAGATTGATCCATGTTTGCTACGTATTTTATCGTGACACTCCATGTTTTGAATTTTTTTTCTTCTTATCTGTTTATTTGGGGACATCATAAAAAGGGTAAGAAATAATTCTCATGTTCTGGGGGAGTTTTTGCATTATGGGGGAGATTTGACTATTAATGCTTTATTCTTATATCATTTCAAACTCGATACGTCACGAAGGTTTTTGCTTTATCTCATGTGTGCAGGTACAAAGATGAAGATCATGATCTTGCACACACTGATGATAAAGGCTTTGAGAATTGACGAAGATGTTTGAAAAACGATTTTGAGGTCTTGCAAATTTATTCATGGGAGGGTAGATTTGTATAGGCATTTTGGTTTTGATAATTCGGAATTTTTTTATGTACTGGCATAGACATAGGGGGAGATTTTTAAGGATATATTTTCATAGGTCCGTTATCAATTTATTATGGCATATACCGTTACACCGTCGAAGAGCATTCAAGAGACATCTTCATCAAAGACGAATCCGAATTACTCAAGTTCTTCATTATTCAAGACTCCGCGAAGTGTACTTTGGTAAGGTTATGTTTTTAATACCTTCACTTTTCACTTAGAGCTTGTGGAATATTTTTACAAAATATTTTCTAAGTTTTGAAGAGAACTTTTTCGTCAAAATTTGAGAATGAGTATTTTTTCTAAGTGCTGAAGTGGACATTAAAATAATAATTTTTTCGCAACTGTCGTTCGAGCGACAGAGCAATTTGTTCGCGCAAGATAGCATGTCGCACGATTTCGTTCGACCGACATGCTGATCGTATTAGAACGAGCTCTGTTTTCGAGGTGGTGCAATTTTCTATAAAATATCATTCTCTAGTTTCGTTTTGTTTAAGAAGTCCCAGCATTTTACATAACAGAAAAACTGCGAAAGCAGAATTCTTTAGTCTTCTTCCTTTTGGGGTTTAATTCCTTTTTTTTTTGTTTTCAATTCAAAAAACTGCCATTTGCTTTAGTGAATTGTTTTTGGTGTTTCAACAACACATTTTCGCCTTTGTTCAACCTTTGTGGAGAAGGGATCTCCATATTTTATCGGTGGATACCGAGCGTAGTCATTCTGCATGTGGACGAGCTGAAGACGACGAACCGATGCCCGGAGGGTATTTCGCTGTCTCTCGTATCTTTGAAGATTTGTTGAAGGCACCGTGCATTACACACTTGTGGGCGATTATCAGTTGTATGTAAGTCAAAGGTCTTGTGAATTCTTAAAAGTGTTTATAAAAGGTTTTTACCCAAAAGGTTTTTTTTCCCTCAAACGGTCATCTTTATTTTTCATGCATGGGTTGAATTATTTATGATGTTTAGATGCATGTGTAGGGGATGAATTAAGTTTGTTTAAAAATAGTCTCTAATTAAATAAGGTTTAATTTAAAACTTGCGAATTAATTTGAAATCGGTATCATACGTTCTACAAATTGGTATCAGAGCGGGTTGCGCTAATTTATTGCGTATTCCTATTTTCCGCAAAATTTGTGTGATATTGATTTTTTTAAAAAAATCAAGTTTGTGAAAAAATCACAATTTTTTCAATGGAACGCACTTTTAATGAGGAGCCTATTTTTGAAAAAGTTCACGACCATACTGAAAAATTAAAAAGTTTGAATTTCAAACTTTGCAAAAGAATTAAAGTTTTGGAAAAAGAAAATTCTCTCTTTCAAAGTAAGATTGAATATTTGCAATAGTTTCAAACTCAAAGTGATATTTGTCGTGAGCATTTTGGTAATTTGTGGATTGATTTAGATTCTTTGAAAATTGCCAAAAAGAAGAGGGATGAGAAAGTCCTAGTTTTAGAGAAGGAATTGATGGACTTAAAAAATTCTAGGGTTCCCGTTTGTGCCATCGATGATAGAAAATTAATCGATGATTGTACGGCACGTGAAAAGACTCTTAGGGATAAGTTTTTTTTAATTGAGGGTGAGCATGATGAACTGTTAACTTTAGTGGAAAATTTGAAAAAGAAATCCCTATATTTGGAAGAGTCTAATTCAAGTAGGTTTTATAGTGATGGTAATTTCTCATCGTGTTCTCATGCTTCTAATATTAAAGCCAAAACCATTATTTATTTTAGAGGGTCAACTAATAACAAGGATGTTAGAAAAGATCATACTTTAAGTGTCGTTCCACCCATTTACACATGTTCATATTGTGGTAGGAAAGGTCACCTTAGGAGATTTTATTTTAATCTTGGAAGAGGTCCTAGGAATTCGAAATCTACTTTTTTTTGTTCCCAAAACCTCGTGTCGACGTGTTACATCCTCTTGGGTTATGAAATCACTTTTGGATACGCTAGATTTTAGAATAGTTGATTCTCGTTTGTTTGCACATGATTCTTCTCTTACCATATCATATAGATGATTGTGTTTTCATGTTTGTCTTACACTAGTTGTGGTTTCATGATTTATACATGTTTTCTAGTGTTATGACATTTCTACTTTTTGTATAAATTTTTGTTTTTAGAAATTTTTTGAAAAATACAAAAATATTTTATTTTGATAAAATATTTGAAAAATCCAAAAAGATTTTTGTATTTTGTTTGCACCATTTATGGATGGACACTTAGGATAACCAAGTCACAACTTCATTCCATTTTCTATGTGACTATTTGATAGTGTTTTGTGACAACAGGTCAATTCATCCTTGTGCTTTATAATGTTCGGAGTCATTAAGATGTAATTAAGTGTTACTTCCTACATGTTTGACTCATGTTTTCCTTTATTGCACACATGCACGGATTTGTTTGATCATTGTGCTTGTCTTATCACATGTTGGTTGGGTGTTTTCACTTCAATGCCGTTCTTAAAACAAACCAAGCACGATAAAACTTGATAAGAATGTGGTGCATATAAGATCCATTTTGTGAGTTTGTCTGCTCAGTTTGAAAACACTGATGGGATACGAAAGATTTTTTTTCCTTTGCGATTAAGCCTCCGTTTAAATTGGACCTAGAAAATTGAGAAATTTTATTATCCGGGGTCCAAAGAGTTTAGAAGTGCCCGAAAAAATTTAATTGCAATAAAAAGAATTTCTTGCCAAAAATGGGCCATTTAGGTCTATTCACCGATTCTCCAAAGTTTGAGAATTTAGTTTACCACCTTGAAAAGAAAATATACATGAGGGAGTTTGGTTGGAGATTTTATAACGAGTTTGCACGTCCTTGAGCATCTTGAAAAAGCGCTAAATAGTTTTGGACGTTATTGGTGTGGAAATCATTTGACTTTGATTTGTTGATTTGTAAAAGACGATGTCATTTAAATTCAACAAATTTTTACACCTAAGGAAACTTTTGATGCTCATTCGTTAGGAGTACACATATGCATCGTGCACATATGATTGATTGAGTTTATTTACCTATCGAATGTGTTCACACCCATTCATTCCATTTCCATGACTTGGTTGTTTGAGTTTAATTCCATGGTGTGATTTTTTTGTATCTTTTTTGTATGACAAATTGAAAAAATTCCAGAAATAGTTTGTGAACTTTTTGGGATACACCTTTACATGCGCCTAGTTTGATCCATGTTTGCTACGCATTTTATCGTGACACTCCATGTTTTAATTTTTTTCTTCTTATTTATCTATTTGGGGACATAATACAACGGGGAAGAAAGAATTATCATGTTTCGGGGGAGTTTTTGCTTTATCTCATGTGTTTAAGTTCAAAGACTGAAGATCATGATGTTGCACACCCGGATGATAAAGGCTTTGAGAATTGACGAAGATGTTTGAAAAACAGTTTTGAGGTCTTGGAAATTTATTCATGGGAGGGTAGATTTGTATAGGCATTTTGGTTCTTTATAATTAAGAATTTTTTTATGTACCGGCATAGACACAGGGGGAGATTTGTAAGGACATATTTTCATATGTCCGTTATCAATTTATTATGTCATATACCGCTACACCGTCGAAGAGCATTCAAGAGACATCTACATTAAAGAAGAATCCGAATTACTTAAGTTCTTCATCATTCAAGACTCCGCGAAGTGTACTTTGATAAGGTTATGTTTTTAATACCTTAACTTTTCACTTAGAGCTTGTGGAATATTTAAAAAAAATATTTTCTAAGTCTTGGAACGGACTTTTTTATCAAAATTTGAGAATGAGTATTTTTTCTAAGTGTTGAAGCTGACATTAAAATAATAATTTTTGTGCAAGATTCGTTCGAGTGACATAGCATGTCGTTCGTGCGAGATAGCATGTCGCGCGATCTTGTTCGAACGACAACTGTCCTTCGTTCGAGCGACATGCTGATCTCGTTCGAACGAGCTCTGTTTTTCAGGCAACATGATTTTCTATAAAATCTCATTCTCTAGTTTCGCTTTACAGAACAGAACAGAAAAACTGCGAAAGCAGAATTCTTTAGGCTTCTTACTTTAATGGTTTAATTTCCTTTTTTTTTTGTTTTCAATTCACAAAACTCCCATTCGCTTTAGTGAATTTTTTTTGGTGTTTCAAGACATAATTTTTCCTTTGTTCAACCTTTGTGGGGAAAGGATCTCCATATTTGATCGGTGGATACCGAGCGTAGAAATTTTGCGTGTGGAGGAGCTGAAGACGACGAATCGTTGCCTGGAGGGTATTTCGCTGTCTCTCGTATCTTTAAAGATTTACTGAAGGCGCCGTGCAATACACACTTGTGGGCGATTATTAGTTGTATGTAAGTCAAAGGTCTTGTGAATTCTTCAAAGTGTTTATAAAAGGTTTTTACCCGAAAGGTTTTTTTTCCTCAAACGGTCATTTTTATTTTTCATGCATGGGTTGAATAATTTATGATGTTTATATGCATGTGTAGGGGCTGAATTAAGTTTGTTTAAAAATACACTCTAATTAAATAAGGTTTGATTGGAAACTTGCGAATTAATTTGAAATCGGTATCACACGTTTTACAAATTGGTATCAGAGCGGGTTGCGCTAATTTATTGCGTATTCCTATTTTCCGCAAAATTTGTGTGATATTGATTTTTTTTGAAAAATCAAGTTTGTGAAAAAATCGCATTTTTTTCAATGGAACGCCCATTTAATGAGGAGCCTATTTTAGAAAAAGTTCACGACCATGCTGAAAATTTAAAAGTTTGAATTTGAAACTGTGCAAAAGATTTAAAGTTTTGGAAAAAGAAAATTTTCTCTTTCAAAGTAAGACTGAATATTTGTAAGAGTTTCAAACTCAGAGTGATATTTGTCGTGAGCATTTTGGTAATTTGTGGATTGATTTTGATTCTTTAAAAATTTCCAAAAAGAAGAGTGATGAGAAAGTCCTAGTTTTAGAGAAGGAATTGAAGGACTTAAAAAAATTCTAGGGTTCCCGTTTATGCCGTCGAGGATAAAAAAATTAATCGATGATTTTACGGCACGTGAAAAGACTCTTAGGGATAAGTTTGTTTTAATTGAGGGTGAGCGTGATAAACAGTTAAGTTTAGTGGAAAATTTGAAAAAGAAATCCCTATATTTGGAAGAGTCTAATTCGTTGCTTGAATAAAATATTTTGAAGTTGAAAAATGATTTAAATGATTCAAGTAGGTTTTATAGTGATGGTAATGCCTCATCATGTTCTCATGCTTCTAATGTTAAAGACAAAACCATTATTTATTTTAGAGGATCAACTAATTCCAAGGATGTTAGAAAAGATCATACTTTAGGTGTCGTTCCACCCATTTACACATGTTCATATTGTGGTAGGAAAGGTCACCTTAGGAGATTTTATTTTGATCTTCGAAGAGGTCCTAGGAATTCGAAATCTAGTGTTTTGTTGGTTCCCAAAACCCCGTGTCAACGTGTTTCATCCGAATGGGGTTATGAAATCACTTTTGGATACGCTAGATTTTAGAATAGTTGATTCTCGTTTGCTTGCACATGATTCTTCTCTTACCATATCTTATAGATGATTGTGTTTGCATGTTTGTCTTACACTAGTTGTGGTTTCATGATTTATACATGTTTTTTAGTGTTATGACATTTCTACTTTTTGTATAAATTTTTGTTTTTAGAAAAATTTTGAAAAATACAAAAATATTTTATTTTGATAAAATATTTGAAAAATCAAAAAAGATTTTTGTATTTTGTTTGCACCATTTATGGATGGACACTTAGGATAACCAAGTCACAACTTCATTCCATTTTCTATTGTACTATTTGATAGTGTTTTGAGACAACAGGTCAATTCATCCTTGTGCTTTATAATGTTAGGAGTCATTAAGATGTAATTAAGTGTTACTTCCTACATGTTTGACTCATGTTTTCCTTTATTGCACACATGCACGGATTTGTTTGATCATTGTGCTTGTCTTATCAAATGTTGGTTGGGTGTTTTCACTTCAATCCCGTTCTTAAAACAAACCAAGCGCGATAAAACTTGATAAGAATGTTGTGCATATAAGATCCATTTTGTGAGTTTGTCTGCTCAGTTTGATAACACTGATGGGATACGAAAGATTTTTTTTCCTTTGCGATTAAGCCTCCGTTTAAATTGGACCTAGAAAATTGAGAAATTTTATTATCCGGGGTCCAAAGAGGTTTAGAAGTGCTCGAAAAAATTTAATGGCAATAAAAAGAATTTCTTGCCAAAAATGGGCCATTTAGGTCTATTCACCGATTCTCCAAAGTTTGAGAATTTAGTTTACCACCTCGAAAAGAAAATATACATGAGGGAGTTTGGCTGGAGATTTTATAACGAGTTTGCACGTCCTTGAAAATCTTGAAAAAGCGCTAAATAGTTTTGGACGTTATTGGTGTGGAAATCATTTGACTTTGATTTGTTGATTTGTGAAAGACGATGTCATTTAAATTGAACAAATTTTCACACCTAAGGAAACTTTTGATGCTCATTCGTTAGGAGTACACATATGCATCGTGCACATATGATTGATTGAGTTTATTTACTTATCGAATGTGTTCACACCCATTCATTCCATTTCCATGAGTTGGTTGTTTGAGTTTAATTCCATGGTGTGATTTTTTTGTATCTTTTTTGTATGACAAATTGAAAAAATTCCAGAAATAGTTTGTGAACTTTTTGGGATACACCTTTACATGCGCCTAGTTTGATCCATGTTTGCTACGCATTTTATCGTGACACTCCATGTTTTAATTTTTTTCTTCTTATTTATCTATTTGGGGACATCATACAACGGGGAAGAAAGAATTATCATGTTCCGGGGGAGTTTTTGCTTTATCTCATGTGTTTAAGTTCAAAGACTGAAGATCATGATGTTGCACACCCGGATGATAAAGGCTTTGAGAATTGACGAAGATGTTTGAAAAACAGTTTTGAGGTCTTGGAAATTTATTCATGGGAGGGTAGATTTGTATAGGCATTTTGGTTCTTTATAATTCAGAATTTTTTTATGTACCGGCATAGACATAGGGGGAGATTTGTAAGGGCATATTTTCATATGTCCGTTATCAATTTATTATGTCATATACCGCTACACCGTCGAAGAGCATTCAAGAGACATCTACATTAAAGAAGAATCCGAATTACTTAAGTTCTTCATCATTCAAGACTCCGCGAAGTGTACTTTTATAAGGTTATGTTTTTAATACCTTAACTTTTCACTTAGAGCTTGTGGAATATTTAAAAAAAATATTTTCTAAGTCTTGGAACGGACTTTTTTATCAAAATTTGAGAATGAGTATTTTTTCTAAGTCTTGGAGCTGACATTAAAATAATAATTTTTTTGCAAGATTCGTTCGAGTGACATAGCATGTCGTTCGTGCGAGATAGCATGTCGCGCGATCTTGTTCGAACGACAACTGTCCTTCGTTCGAGCGACATGCTGATCTCGTTCGAACGAGCTCTGTTTTTCGGGCAGCATGATTTTCTATAAAATCTCATTCTCTAGTTTCGCTTTACAGAACAGAACAGAAAAACTGCGAAAGCAGAATTCTTTAGGCTTCTTACTTTAATGGTTTAATTTCCTTTTTTTGTTTTCAATTCACAAAACTCCCATTCGCTTTAGTGAATTTTTTTTGGTGTTTCAAGACATAATTTTTCCATTGTTCAACCTTTGTGGGGAAAGGATCTCCATATTTGATCGGTGGATACCGAGCGTAGTCATTTTGCGTGTGGAGGAGCTGAAGACGACGAATCGATGCCTGAAGGGTATTTCGCTGTCTCTCGTATCTTTAAAGATTTACTGAAGGCGCCGTGCAATACACACTTGTGGGCGATTATTAGTTGTATGTAAGTCAAAGGTCTTGTGAATTCTTCAAAGTGTTTATAAAAGGTTTTTACCCGAAAGGTTTTTTTTCCTCAAACGGTCGTTTTTATTTTTCATGCATGGGTTGAATAATTTATGATGTTTAGATGCATGTGTAGGGGCTGAATTAAGTTTGTTTAAAAATACACTCTAATTAAATAAGGTTTGATTAGAAACTTGCGAATTAATTTGAAATCGGTATCACACGTTCTACAAATTGGTATCAGAGCGGGTTGCGCTAATTTATTGCGTATTCCTATTTTCCGCAAAATTTGTGTGATATTGATTTTTTTTGAAAAATCAAGTTTGTGAAAAAATCGCATTTTTTTCAATGGAACGCCCATTTAATGAGGAGCCTATTTTAGAAAAAGTTCACGACCATGCTGAAAATTTGAAAAGTTTGAATTTGAAACTGTGCAAAAGATTTAAAGTTTTGGAAAAAGAAAATTTTCTCTTTAAAAGTAAGACTGAATATTTGTAAGAGTTTCAAACTCAGAGTGATATTAGTCGTGAGCATTTTGGTAATTTGTGGATTGATTTTGATTCTTTAAAAATTGCCAAAAAGAAGAGTGATGAGAAAGTCCTAGTTTAAGAGAAGGAATTTAAGGACTTAAAAAAATTCTAGGGTTCCCGTTTATGCCGTCGAGGATAAAAAAATTAATCGATGATTTTACGGCACGTGAAAAGACTCTTAGGGATAAGTTTGTTTTAATTGAGGGTGAGCGTGATAAACAGTTAAGTTTAGTGGAAGATTTGAAAAATAAATCCCTATATTTGGAAGAGTCTAATTCGTTGCTTGAATAAAATATTTTGAAGTTGAAAAATGATTTAAATGATTCAAGTAGGTTTTATAGTGATGGTAATGCCTCATCATGTTCTCATGCTTCTAATGTTAAAGACAAAACCATTATTTATTTTAGAGGATCAACTAATTCCAAGGATGTTAGAAAAGATCATACTTTAGGTGTCGTTCCACCCATTTACACATGTTCATATTGTGGTAGGAAAGGTCACCTTAGGAGATTTTATTTTGATCTTCGAAGAGGTCCTAGGAATTCGAAATCTAGTTATTTTTTGTTCCCAAAACCCCGTGTCGACGTGTTACATCCGCTTGGGTTATGAAATCACTTTTGGATACGCTAGATTTTAGAATAGTTGATTCTCGTTTGTTTTCACATGATTCTTCTCTTCCCATATCATATAGATGATTGTGTTTGCATGTTTGTCTTACACTAGTTGTGGTTTCATGATTTATACATGTTTTCTAGTGTTATGACATTTCTACTTTTTGTATAAATTTTTGTTTTTAGAAAATTTTTGAAAAATACAAAAATATTTTATTTTGATAAAATATTTGAAAAATCCAAAAAGCTTTTTGTATTTTGTTTGCACCATTTATGGATGGACACTTAGGATAACCAAGTCACAACTTCATTCCATTTTCTATGTGACTATTTGATAGTGTTTTGAGACAACTGGTCAATTCATCCTTGTGCTTTATAATGTTCGGAGTCATTAAGATGTAATTAAGTGTTACTTCCTACATGTTTGACTCATGTTTTCCTTTATTGCACACATGCACGGATTTGTTTGATCATTGTGCTTGTCTTATCACATGTTGGTTCGGTGTTTTCACTTCAATCCCGTTCTTAAAACAAACCAAGCACGATAAAACTTGATAAGAATGTTGTGCATATAAGATCCATTTTGTGAGTTTGTCTGCTCAGTTTGAAAACACTGATGGGATACGAAAGATTTTTTTCCTTTGCGATTAATCCTCCGTTTAAATTGGACCTAGAAAATTGAGAAATTTTATTATCCGGGGTCCAAAGAGGTTTAGAAGTGCCCGAAAAAATTTAATGGCAATAAAAAGAATTTCTTGCCAAAAATGGGCCATTTAGGTCTATTCACCGATTCTCCAAAGTTTGATAATTTAGTTTACCACCTCGAAAAGAAAATATACATGAGGGAGTTTGGTTGGAGATTTTATAACGAGTTTGCACGTCCTTGGAAATCTTGAAAAAGGGCTAAATAGTTTTGGACGTTATTGGTGTGGAAATCATTTGACTTTGATTTGTTGATTTGTATAAGATGTTGTCATTTAAATTCAACAAATTTTCACACCTAAGGAAACTTTTGATGCTCATTCGTTAGGAGTACACATATGCATCGTGAACATATGATTGATTGAGTTTATTTACCTATCGAATGTGTTCAAACCCATTCATTCCATTTCCATGACTTGGTTGTTTGAGTTTAATTCCATGGTATGATTTTTTATGTATCTTTTTCTGTATGACAAATTGAGAAAATTCCAAAAATAGATTGTGAACTTTTTGGGATACACCCTTACATGCGCCTAGTTTGATCCATGTTTGCTACGTATTTTATCGTGACACCCCATGTTTTGATTTTTTTCTTCTTATCTGTCTATATGGGGACATCATACAAAGGGTAAGAAAGAATTATCATGTTCTAGGGGAGTTTTTGCATTATGGGGGAGATTTGATTATTAACGCTTTATTCTTATATCATTTCAAACTCGATGCATCACTAAGGTTTTTGCTTTATCACATGTGTGTAGGTACAAAGATTGAAGATCATGATGTTGCACACCCTGATGATAAAGGCTTTGAGAATTGACGAAGATGTTTAAAAAACAGTTTTGAGGACTTGCAAATTTATTCATGGGATGGTAGATTTGTATAGGAATTTTGGTTTTTGATAATTCGGATTTTTTATATGTACCGGCCTTGACATAGGGGGAGATTTGTAAGGACATATTTTCATAGGTCCGTTATCCATTCATTATGTCATATACCGCTACACCGTCAAAGAGCAATCAAGAGACATCTACATCAAAGACGAATTCGAATTACTTAAGTACTTCATCATTCAAGACTCCGCGAAGTGTACATTGGTGAGGTTATGTCTTTAATACCATAACTTTTCACTTAGAGCTTATGGGATATTTTTACAAATTATTTTTTAAGTCTTGGAGCGAACTTTTTTATCAAAATTTGAGAATGAGTATTTTTTTCTAAGAGTTGAAGCTGACATTAAAATAATACTTTTTTTGCAAGTGTCGTTCGAGCGACATAGCATGTCGTTCGTGCGAGATAACATGTCGCGCGATCTTGTTCGAATGACAGTTGTCCTTCGTTCGAGCGACCTGCTGATCTCGTTCGAACAAGCTCTGTTTTTGAGGCAACACGATTTTCTATAAAATCTCATTCTCTAGTTTCGCTTTGTTTAAGAAGTCCCAGCGTTTTACAGAACAGAAAAACTGCGAAAGCAGAATTCTTTAGGCTTCTTCCTTTTATGGTTTAATGTGGCAACCCGCTCCAAATAATAACGGGTGGCCAGCCGTATACTACATAAATCAGGTATCTCAGATGGTACAGTCTCAACATCAACAACTAAACACTATAATATAAGTCTAACTACCCACAATCATTTAGTGCGAATTGCCAAAAATTTGAAACTTTTATTTTTAACAACAACAACAAAACCAATAATGCACACAACCAACAATATACATCTAACTATGGTGTGAAAAGTGCATGCTCCAATGATAAAAGAGTACAATACATTGTACAACAAAAATCTCAACAATGAAATACCTGAATATGCTGTCGGGCAACAGACAATACAATAATCTGATAAATAAAATATGAAAGTGTTAATCTACAACACTTGAATACTAACTCAATACAACTGAATCCTAATCTAGATGTACAATAGATAGGAATCGACTAAAGCAAAGTGCTGCAATAGTCCGCTACTGCCACAGCTCCACAAATCATGAATGGAGGAATGTCAAAGGCGTCCTTGCGGAGGAACACCTGAAGTAATACAATATATACATGGAGGAGGAAAATATAAACGGGTCATAACCCGAGTTTTGAAAAACAGTTTATAGCAAGTGTATTAAAATGCATAATAATTATAAATGCATTATTACATGATTTCGTTGGAATCGAACACTCCATAAAAATTCTACTCACCTCTCATCTAAAGCGCGCACTAAGCGTATGCACGTATCTCCAAATGGATGTCCGATTCTAATTTGGTAAGCGGATTTTAACTTAAACCAAAATAAAGTATTTAAGTGAGATCATCTACCCTATCTCCCAATACCTTTGTTCTCATAATTTATAAGTCATATACATTAACTTTAATGTAATAGTTATAGTTATCTTTATAATGTTCATTTGTTGGACATATAAAGTTACATGATCCAATCATCTCCACATCATCAACATACACCATCAATCTCAATTACTAGAATTTATATTCTAGTGATGCCCATATAAGGCATGAAACCATATATATAATTATTATAGATGAGTTATTAGCATCAAGAGTTATGGACTAAACTCCTCCCGATTCTCAACACGGTACTGCGTTTCATGCGTGGGACGTCTTGCCGAGGCGAAATCCAAACAAGGAACCCCCCCGTTACACTACTCCTGACCGTATCGATCCTCGGGATTATTATGCCCTCAATGCAAGATGCATGTAACCCAAATGATTATTGTCCAATTTTAATTAATTAATATTCCCAATTCTCAACAGTACACGGCGTTTCATGCGTGGTACATCTCGCCGAAGCGAAATCCAAACAAGGAACCCCCCGTTACACTACTTCTGGCATTGTCGATTGTCGGGATATGTGATATATATGTATATATAATGATGAGCATTAAGGACTAAACTTATCCCCAAGTTCCAACATTACACTGCGGTTCGTGCGTGGGACGTCTCGCCGAAGCGAAATCCAAATAAGGAACCCCCCCGATACACTAATCCTGGCAATGTAGGTCGTTGAGGTCCATTATGCCCTTGACACCCAAGTACAAACACAAGCAATAACAACCATCCAATCGAGCTATAACTCGAAGGACGCAGGCTCACATGCTATCATCTTCCAGCAGCCCATATACGTAGCAAACTGGGGCCACCTGGTGGGGTTCAATGACACCCACCTCGTGATCTACTCACGCACACGACGTCCGGGAAGCGGTCATAGTTCCTAACCGGCAAGTGAGAGCGTCACATACCCCCGACCTCTCACCCCCAAAATGAATAAATATATATATCATATGTGTCATTTGTTGACCACAAAGGACGACTATGACCTGGGGAATATCCACATCCTGCTTTTCTAGTCAGAATGCTCACCCTCTACGCACGAAACTTCCCAATGATAGCAAGGAGGCGGTATGCTTAACATGTATATACACCCTCATATAAGGTATACATACATCCCACATAATAAAGATATACCATTTTATATAAGGTATACCTGCAACATCATATTCATTTTCATTATACGCTCTTAGGCGTATTTAGATTAACATCATTATTTAGTATATCTCTCTCTATTGATACACTAACCGTCAATATTCCCACATTTACCCCACTTAGTATATACTATACTAATTCTCGCTTGAAGCTCTCATGTCGCTTCTAGTATGAATTGTCTTTCAATTCTAATTAAGTTAAGGATATTTTATATCCTAAAGCACCTCAATTAGCATTTCTCATTGTATGAGATATCTCCCAAGTCAATCATCAATAAGGATATTTCTATATCCATCTGCACATCAAATAGTATTATAATTCTCCATCCATTATAAGGTTCAATATAGTTTATGAACCATTAAAGTTATCCCAATTGGGATTGGATCCTAAGATCCGGCACCTCTAAGTCAACCTCATTTTCAAATCGTGTAGTTGTTATCATCACCAAACAAACCTCAAATAAAAGTGGGCTTCCCCACTTAGAAAAATACCAAAGTCTCTAATCGGTATTCTTCAAATTTAGTCAATATGACTCCAAAATTTCTTTTAGCCAAGGTTCTAAAAGGCGCGAGGCGTGGTCGAGGCGTAGAGGTCAAGCCTCAAGCCTTAGGAGCCTAGGCGTAAAAAGGCGTTTGTCCTTTTTTTTTATAATTTTAATTATTCCAAGGTTAGTAATATAATAAAATAGTACATACCTTGAATTTTGAAAATATATCCATATGTTTGGTAGCCATCTTTCTCACATTCATGCTCCATAACCAATATTTGTCCACTAATCCTTTGTTTTTTTAAAAAAAAGTGTGCCTTAAGCCCTTTACTAAGAATAAGGGGTAATAAGGCGTAGGCGATGCGTTTCTCTCAAGCCTCAAGCCTAGGCGGGCCTAGGCGGAGCCTAGGCGGGCCTTTTAGAACAGAGCTTTTAGGGGAAACTCGCTAAAAGTCTCCAAAACCTGATCCAAATATCTCCTATAGAGATCTCCAATCGATAACCTCGAAAAAAATGGGATGAATTTCTCTTTAGAAAAACAATCCCTCCAAAAGCCCTGTTTCCGAATCGATTCGGGCTTATTCCGAATCGATTCGGCCCAGCGAATCGATTCGGCCAGGAAGGCAAATCGATTCGGGTCATCATACCTGGGACTCTGTCTCAAGACAAATCGATTCGGCTGGAGTCCGAATCGATTCGGTCACTCAGACCTGGGCACCTGCATATTTCCGAATCGATTCGACTAGGGGGCCGAATCGATTCGGCCCTGCTGATCCTCGAAAATGGCTACTTTTTAAGTAAGCCAAAATACCTAAAAATCATTTTTATGGTTTTCTCTACATTTTTCTTCAACCCAATCACAAATACATCAACAATATTCATCCTAGAATACATATAAACTAATTTCTAACCTTAAATCCATTTATATACTACAAATCTAAGTTTTTTCCCAAAAGTTAGGTTTTGTCAATTTTAAACCTAAAACCCAAAATTTAATCCACAAATCATGCAATAATTGATACACAACAATTATTTAGCAAGTTTAATCACTTGCCTCGGGTTCGTAGGGTCTGAATCCGCCTTGAGATCGCGTGGAAACCGGAAATCTCCACTTTCTCTCCCTTTTCTCCTTCTTTCTCTTCTTCTTTCTTCTTCTCTCTTTCTTCTTTCTATTTCTCTTTCTCTCTTTTGGAGAAATATCTCCCGTAGGCTTTTTAAGCCTAATTTCCCAAGGTACACATCTTTAAATGATAATACACACTTTAAATGACTCGGTGACTTTAATTCGAGTCAAACGGTCCTAATTTATTTAGGAACCTAAATAGACCCCAAGTACAGTCATTTCGACTTTCTCGACCCTTCCGGACACAATGGTACCCTCAGAATCGACATTCGACACTCTTTCTAACGACTCTAAATTTGACCTCAATTGCCAATTTAATTATTTCTTCAATAAAATATTATTTATTTCTCCCAAAATAAATAAATTGTTGACTCCAAAACCTCGGGTTGTTACAAACTTCCCCACTTGCAAAAATTTCGTCCTCGAAATTTAGCTAAGCCTAATTCTCCAAAGCTCAACTACTTCTACTCTACCCATCTTCACTAATCCTATCTCCAAACTTCTAACTTCCCACGACGAATTAATTTATTTTATTTTATGTTGATTATGAATTAAATAAAACCAATTTCCACAACAAGGGCGCCCATACACCCTTTATAATTGAGCTTTATGCTCACAACAATCATAATGAGGCTGTATTTGCCTCGAAAGTTCCACATTTCCATAAATATAAATAATACTAAAATTTTAATGGAGAAGAATTTGAATGGTACAGAGAAATAACTCCTCTCAATTCCTGACAATCGCCACTTTCGTGCGGGGGACGTCTCGCAAAAGCGAAATCCAAACGAACCCTCCCAATACACTACTGTGTGTCGATGTCGGGGATTGAGAGTTTGTTAAATCCGGACTAGAATTTAAAAAAAAAATTATTTTATGAAATCATTTTGAAAGGGCTCGAAGGCCGATAAAAAGTTTTATTTTGAAAACAGTTTATTTTGAAAACGGTTTATATATTATGATATAATATAAAATGCCTTATGTCCAACACATGGTCTTTATATATCATCATCTATATAACATGTAGCTTAGAAATATTATCATATTCATGAGCTAAAATTTTACCTGCGTCCCATCATTCGACAATCACAACATTCAAACATAAACAACATCTCACATCATCTCAATATATATAGCCTTTATATAAGGCAAATCCATATCTGGAATACAACCATCATAATAGTCTATCATGACTATATAAAAATAAGTAGCTTTTATCATTACTACTTATCATAATTCCCATTCTTACATTAACTACAAGGTTTAAAGCTCTTTATGAGCACATTGCAAAATCCTCTATCCTTTACAAAATAATAGAATAAGAGCCTATCCTGCTCCAAATTTCCCCTTAGGGTCATTACATACCATACATAAACAAAAAGGGCTAAAGCACTACCTGATTCATATATATCTCCCATACGATATTCCAAAATTTCATATAGTAATTGTAATGACCCCATTTTCTTATGCCAATATATAATTGTCTTCTTTCAATTTCGTCACACTTACTATCTAATAATGATATATTATTACATATATGATATTCCGAGTTCTTAATATGACAAAGCCCATTTTTAAATTTGAAGAATCAACGGTAAAATGGGTCAGATTGAGATTTTATGGCACATCCTAAGCTAAGTGATAAGTTTTGGGGTAGAAAATATAATTTTATGAAACTTTAGGGACTTGGTTTTAATAAAGAAAGTTTCAAGGACCAAAATGAAATATAAAAAGGGGCCTTTTCGTAAATAAAATATTTTCAGGGACCTATAAGAAATATTGAAAATATATGGTGTGAAATTACCAAAATGCCCTTCAGGTCCGAAATGACCCTTTTACCCTTAATACCTATCCACCTCATGCTCGACACCTCGTGCTCGGTTTTGACACCTCCACCGTACACGTGTCGTCGTTAGAGGAGAAGCCAAAACACGTGTCATCGTTAGAGGAGAAGCTAAAACACGTGTCGTAGTCTGGTGAATCAAGACTGCAAGACGCCTCCGTTACGCGACACGTCAACGCTAACTCCCATTGTAAAAGCTTGGTCAGCATGGACATGTGTCAACCCCGGGATATCTTTGGAAAACTATAAATAGGGCCTTTGGGGGATCATTTGAAACTCACACCAATTCCTTGAGAATTATAGAAAGAAATAGTGAGAGAAAGTGTGAGAAAGTTTAAGAAGAAGTTCTTAGGGATATTCATCTTAAGGTAATCTTAATGTTATAATGCATCTTTATAGTTTTAATTTATTGTTTTATAGCTTTACTTAGTAGTTATGCTGGTAAAATACAATAAAGAATTCACTAATCAAAACTTAAAATTTAGAACAAATCCAAGTTGATTTTATAAACTTGTTTGAAATTATACGCTTTTAAAAATGATTCTTTTTAAAGAAATTGCTCGTTATTATGGAATCCAATTTTAGTAACTCCAAAGTCAGGCCCGGTGAAGTTCTGTCTAGATGAGATGGTATTTAAGTGGTGCCTCTGTGACCCTCCATATCTACTGGGAATGAATCCGGAAATGTTCTGTCTAGATGAGATGGTATTTAAGTGGTGCCCCTGTGACCCTCCATCTCTACTGGGAACCGACTGATGAGGAAAGACTATGAATTGAATTCTTCAATTATGATCAAGGAGTTTTAAAAGTTGACAAATGAGGATTCAGTAATCCTTTAAAAGAGGAAGTTATTATTAAAGTATAGTATAAACTGGACCTTAGAACGTGTACTTAAATCTTTATCAGATTAACGTGTGATCGAAGACTCATTACTAGTAAATTTGACCTCCATTTTGGGTGAGTACTCTGACATTCCTTGTGTATTTTGATTATATGATATTATGCAAACTATATATATTTTGTGAACTGCTTTTATTCTCAAAATTCATGTGATACCGATGACTGATTCAATTGTTATATGTTTATATTTGTCCATATAAACATACCGATTAAAATGATTATTGAAAAGGATATTGAATATTGAAATTATGATTCGGCCTAAGGGACATCTTTACTGACTGACCTTTCCAGCTGGGTTATCGCTGGTGTGCCCTAAATAAGGCGTTGTGATGAACATGTTCGATTGACCCTCAACTACCGGGGTATAATACGGTAGAAGAATACGGTATTAGAGTGTACTTGGCCATCAAAATGATATGATTGAAAGAAAAAGATATCACATTTGATTTGTTGCATTCGTCTTATTCTGAGCTATCCAATTGTGATTTATATAATTTCATTTCAAAATTATATCTATTTACTGCAAGTTCCTCTCCATATATGTATATGCCTTCTCTTTTGACTTGAATAGGTATCTATTTTCTGAAAACCCTGGAATGTTTAGAGATTGAACCTCATTCAGCTTTTAGCTGATGTTGTATAAATAACCATTTTTCAGGAAACGTTTAGGCTCATGGACGGAACGAAAATGGACTATATTGAAGATTTAGCTTTTAGAGCTCTTTTTGTAAAATGTTTATTTAGAGCATGTCTGGCTCTCTTGTAATAAGGTTTAAATTTTTTCTTAAGTTGTAACTCGTTGTTACTTTTAATATATATGAAGTTTCCTTTAGAAAGCTCTGATGACGTAATTCCTTTACTTTCAGTATTTTACGATTCATAACCATGTGATAATATATCTGTTACATTTATTTAAGGAAACAATTAAATCGGAATATTTGTTGCCTTGGTGGCATGTCAAGACACTCGTTCCCTAATACTATTTTGGGTCGGGGTCGTGACAGTAATAATCCTATTAATAAAAGAAAAATTACTTACAACATCCATCTCTAGTCCGATTGCCCATCCTCATCAATGGGCTCCCAAACATAGTCCCCCGGTCTAAAGCGACCTCGAATCTGCTGTAGGGGTTGCACTTCCAAAATTTCATCAAATTGCGGTCCTTTACCTCTTTGAGGACAATCTCTCGTTTTATGACCTATTTCTTTACAAAAGAAACACTTACCCATAAACCCTTTCTGCCTACTCGCATTACTGGCACTCTCTTTGCCAAACTTACTTGATGAACTCGAATCTCCAAAGTTCTTACTCTTTTAAGAATGAAAACGATATTCACGACACTTTAATAGTGCCGCATTCACTACCTCGATGAAAGTCATTAACTTAGGACTTTCTAACAAATGTTGTTTGATTTTCCAATCTAAACCTCGAACAAACTTCGATATACGTTTCTCTTCCGTATTTACCTCATTAGGTACTAGTCTCGCCCATAGAGAAAAATCTTCTTCATATTCTGCCACCGTCCTATTTCCATGAAAAATCCCCATATCCTGAGGAGGGGAAGGCAAATACCTTCGATCAAAAAGTTCCCAAAATGTTGTTATGGGTAAAGTATCTCTCTGTTCAAATGTGGTGACAGACTCCCACCATTGAAGAGGTGCACCCGATAACTTAAAGGTGACTAAAAATTGTTTCTGCACCTCACTACACTCAACCATACGAAGATGCCTCTGTATAATATTTTTCCATTGACTTGTAGCCGATGCATCAACTCCCCCTGCAAACTCGGGAGGATGCCCCTTACTAAAATCATCCTTCACTCTCTCCCATAAAGATAATCCTAAATGGGGTGGGGCTGCTCAAGCGGAAAATTGCTGAGCCATCGTAGAAATGGCAGCAGTTACTGCTTGTGCCACTATATTAGCAATATCATCCGTAGTCATGTTCCTTTGAGGCATTTGGGGTTGCACATTCCCTTTATTTTCCCTGACTGAACGACCTCCCTTCGGTGGCATCTGAAACAAGAGCAATTGTATCAGAACGCCTTTCAAACATTTTTTATTCACAGAAAGATATGGACGTATGAATGTAATCGTCCTAATAATAAGGCTCTATATCAAGAACGCTTACGGAAGATCGTAGTAACGCACATAGATCCTAAAGACACTAGAACCTGATGCTCTGATACCACCTGTGACAACTCGCTCCAAATAATAACGGGTGGCCAACCCTATACTACATAAATCAGGTATCTCAGATGGTACAGTCTCAACATCAACAACTAAACACTATAATATAAGGCTAACAACCCACAATCATTTAGTGCGAATTGCCAAAAATTTGAAACTTTTATTTTTAACAACAACAACAAAACCAATAATGTACACAACCAACAATATACATCTAACTATGGTGTGAAAAGTGCATGCTCCAATGATAAAAGAGTACAATACATTGTACAACAAAAATCTCAACAATGAAATACCCGAATATGCTGTCCGGCAATAGACAATACAATAATCTGATAAATAAAATATGAAAGTGTTAATCTACAACACTTGAATACTAACTCAATACAACTGAATCCTAATCTAGATGTAGAATAGATATGAATCGACTAAAGCAAAGTGCTGCAATAGTCCGCTACTGCCACAGCTAAATAAATCCTGAATGGAGGAATATCAAAGGCGTCCTTGCGGAGGAACACCTGAAGTAATACAATATATACATGGAGGAGGAAAATATAAAGGGGTCATAACCCGAGTTTTGAAAAACAGTTTATAGCAAGTGTATTAAAATGCATAATAATTATAAATGCATTATTACATGATTTCGTTGGAATCGAACACTCCATAAAAATTCAACTCACCTCTCATCTAAAGCGCGCACTAAGCGTATGCACTTATCTCCAAATGGATGTCCGATTCTAATTAGGTAAGAGGATTCTAACTTAAACCCAAATAAAGTATTTAAGTGAGATCATCTACCCTATCTCCCAATACCTTTGTTCTCATAATTTATAAGTCATATTCATTAACTTTAATGTAATAGTTATAGTTATCTTTATAATGTTCATTTGTTGAACATATAAAGTTACATGATCCAATCATGTCCACATCATCAACATACACCATCAATCTCAATTACTAGAATTTATATTCTAGTGATGCCCATGTAAGGCATGAAACCATATATATAATTATTATAGATGAGTTATTAGCATCAAGAGTTAAGGACTAAACTCCTCCCGATTCTCAACACGGTACTGCGTTTCATGCGTGGACGTCTCGCCGAGGCGAAATCCAAATAAGGAACCCCCCGGTTACACTACTCCTGACCGTATCGATCCTCGGGGCTTATTATGCCCTCAATGCAAGATGCATGTAACCCAAATGATTATTGTCCAATTTTAATTAATTAATATTCCCAATTCTCAACAGTAAACGGCGTTTCATGCGTGGGATATCTCGCCGAAGCGAAATCCAAACAAGGAACCCCCCCGTTACACTACTCCTGGCACTGTCGGTTGTCGGGATAGGTGATATATATGTATATATAATGATGAGCATTAAGGACTAAACTTATCCCCAAGTTCCAACATTACACTGCGGTTCGTGCGTGGGACGTCTCGCCGAAGCGAAATCCAAACAAGGAACCCCCCCGATACACTAATCCTGGCAATGTAGGTCGTTGAGGTCCATTATGCCCTTGACACCCAAGTACTAACACAAGCAATAACAACCATCCAACCGAGCTATAACTCGAAGGACGCAGGATCACATGCTATCATCTTCCAGCAGCCCATATACCTAACAAACTGGGGCCACCTGGTGGGGTTCAACGACACCCACCTCGTGATCTACTCACGCACACGACGTCCGGGAAGCGGTCATAGTTCCTAACCGGCAAGTGAGAGCGTCACATACCCACGACCTCTCACCCCCAAAATAAATAAATATATATATGATATATGTCATTTGCTGACCACAAAGGACGACTATGACCTGGGGAATATCCACATCCTGCTTTTCTAGTCAGAATGCTCACCCTCTACGCACGAAACTTCCCAATGATAGCAAGGAGGGGGTATGCTTAACATGTATATACACCATCATATAAGGTATACATACATCCCACATAATAAAGATATACCATTTTATATAAGGTATACCTGCAACATCATATTCATTTTCATTATACGCTCTTAGGCGTATTTAGATTAACATCATTATTTAGTATATCTCTCTCTATTGATACACTAACCGTCAATATTCCCACATTTACCCCACTTAGTATATACTATACTAATTCTCCCTTGAATCTCTCATGTCGCTTCTAGTATGAATTGTCTTTCAATTCTAATTTAGTTAAGGATATTTTATATCCTAAAGCACCTCAATTAGCATTTCTCATTGTATGAGATATCTCCCAAGTCAATCATCAATAAGGATATTTCTATATCCATCTGCACATCAAATAGTATTATAATTCTCCATCCATTATAAGGTTCAATATAGTTTATGAACCATTAAAGTTATCCCAATTGGGATTGGATCGTAAGATCCGGCACCTCTAAGTCAACCTCATTTTCAAATCGTGTAGTTGTTATCATCACCAAACAAACCTCAAATAAAAGTGGGCTTCCCCACTTAGAAAAATACCAAAGTCTCTAATCGGTATTCCTCAAATTTAGTCAATATGACTCCAAATTTTCTGTTAGGGGAAACTCGCTAAAAGTTTCCAAAACCTGCTCCAAATATCTCCTATAGAGATCTCCAATCGATAACCTCGAACAAAACGGGATGAATTTCTCTTTAGAAAAACAATCCCTCCAAAAGCCCTGTTTCCGAATCGATTCGACACAACGAATCGATTCGGCCAGGAAGGCAAATCGATTTGGGTCATCAGACCTGGGACTCTGTCTCAGGACGAATCGATTCGGCTGGAGTACGAATCGATTCGGTCACTCAGACCTGGGCACCTGCATATTTTCGAATCGATTAGACTAGGGGGCCGAATCGATTCGGCCTTGCGGATCCTCGAAAATGGCTACTTTTTAAGTAAGCCAAAATACCCAAAAATCATTTTAATGGTTTTCTCTCCATTTTTCTTCAACCAAATCACAAATACATCAACAATATTCATCCTAGAATACATATAAACTAATTTCTAACCTTAAATCCATTTATATACTTCAAATCTAAGGTTTTTTCCAAAAGTTAGGTTTTGTCAATTTTAAACCTAAAACCCAAAATTTAATCCACAAATCATGAAATAATTGATACACAACAATTATTTAGCAAGTTTAATCACTTGCCTCGGGTTCATAGGGTCTGAATCCGCTTTGAGATCGCGTGGAAACCGGAAATCTCCACTTTCTCTCCCTTTTCTCCTTCTTTCTCTTCTTCTTTCTTCTTCTCTCTTTCTTCTTTCTATTTCTTTTTCTCTCTTTTGGAGAAATATCTCCCGTAGGCTTTTTAAGCCTAATTTCCCAAGGTACACATCTTTAAATGATAATACACACTTTAAATGACTCGGTGACTTTAATTCGAGTCAAACGGTCCTAATTTATTTCGGAACCTAAATAGACCCCAAGTACAGTCATTTCGACTTTCTCGACCCTTCCGGACATAATGGTACCCTCAGAATCGACATTCGACACTCTTTCTAATGACTCTAAATTTGACCTCAATTGCCAATTTAATTATTTCTTCAATAAAATATTATTTATTTCTCCCAAAATAAATAAATTGTCGACTCCAAAACCTCGGGTTGTTACATTTAATTCCCTTTTTTTTGTTTTCAATTCACAAAACTCCCATTTGCTTTAGTGATTTTTTTTGGTGTTTCAAGAACATAATTTTGCCTTTGTTCAACCTTTGTGGAGAAAGGATCTCCATATTTGATCGGTGGATACCCAGCGTAGTCATTCTGCGTGTGGTCGAGCTGAAGACGACGAATCGATGCCTGGAGGGTATTTCGCTGTCTCTCGTATCTTTGAAGATTTGCTGAAGGCACCGTGCATTACACACTTGTGGGCGATTATTAGTTGTATGTAAGTCAAAGGTCTTCTGAATTCTTCAAAGTGTTTAGAAAAGGTTTTTACCCGAAAGTTTTTTTTTCCTCAAACGGTCGTTTTTATTTTTCATGCATGGGTTGAATAATATATGATGTTTAGATGCATGTGTAGGGGATGAATTAAGTTTGTTTACAAATAGACTCTAATTGAATAAGGTTTGATTAGAAACTTGCGAATTAATTTGAAATCGGTATCACACGTTTTACAAATTAGTATCAGAGCGGGTTGCGCTAATTTATTGCGTAATCCTATTTTTCGCAAAATTTGTGTGATATTGATTTTTTTTGAAAAATCAAGTTTGTGAAAAAATCGCATTTTTTTCAATGGAACGCCCATTTAGTGAGGAGCCTATTTTAGAAATAGTTCACGACCATGCTGAAAATTTAAAAAGTTTGAATTTGAAACTGTGCAAAAGAATTAAAGTTTTGGAAAAAGAAAATTTCATCTTTAAAAGTAAGATTGAATATTTGTATGAGTTTCAAACTCAAAGAGATATTTGTCTTGAGCATTTTTGTAATTTGTGGATTGATTTTGATTCTTCGAAAATTGCCAAAAAGAAGAGTGATCAGAAAGTCCTAGTTTTAGAGAAGGAATTGAAGGACATAAAAAAATTCTAGGGTTCCCGTTTGTGCCGTCGAGGATAAAAAATTAATCGATGATTTTACGGCACGTGAAAAGACTCTTAGGTATAAGTTTGTTTTAATTGAGGGTCAGCATGATAACTAGTTAAGTTTAGTTGAAAAGTTGAAAAAAAAATCCCCATATTTGGAAGAGTCTAATTCGTTGCTTGAATCAAATATTTTGAAGTTGAAAAATGATTTAAATGATTCAAGTAGGTTTTGTAGTGATGGTAATGTCTCATTATGTTCTCATGCTTCTAATGCAAAAGACAAAACCATTATTTATTTTAGAGGGTCAACTAATTCCAAGGATGTTAGAAAAGATCATACTTTAGGTGTCGTTCCACCCGTTTACACATGTTCATATTGTGGTAGGAAAGGTCACCTTAGGAGATTTTATTTTGATCTTGGAATAGGTCCTAGGAATTCAGAATCTAGTGTTTTGTTAGTTCCCAAAACCCCGTGTCAACGTGTTACATCCGCTTGGGTTATGAAATCACTTTTGGATACGCTAGATTTTAGAATAGTTTATTCTCGTTTGTTTGCACATGATTCTTCTCTTACCATATCATATAGATGATTGTGTTTGCATGATGTTCTTACACTAGTTGTGGTTTCATGATTTATACATGTTTTCTAGTGTTATGACATTTCTACTTTTTGTATAAATTTTTGTTTTTAAATTTTTTTTGAAAAATACAAAAATATTTTATTTTGATAAAATATTTGAAAAATCCAAAAAGATTTTTGTATTTTGTTTTCATCATTTATGGATGGACACTTAGGATAACCAAGTCACAACTTCATTCCATTTTCTATGTGCCTATTTGATAGTGTTTTGAGACAACAGGTCAATTCATCCTTGTGCTTTATAATGGTTGGAGTCATTAAGATGTAATTAAGTGTTACTTCTACATGTTTGACTCATGTTTTCCTTTATTGCACACTTGCACGGATTTGTTTGATCATTGTGCTTGTCGTATCACATGTTGGTTGGGTGTTTTTACTTCAATCCCGTTCTTAAAACAAACCAAGCGCGATAAAACTTGATAAGAATGTTGTGCATATAAGAACCATTTTGTGAGTTTGTCTGCTCAGTTTGAAAACGCTGAAGGGATACGAAAGATTTTTTTTTCCTTTGCGATTAAGCCGCTATTTAAATGGGACCTAGAAAATTGAGAAACTTTATTATCCGGGGTCCAAAGAGGTTTCGAAGAGACTGAAAAACTTTAATGGCAATAAAAAGAAATTCATGCCAAAAATGGGCCATTTAGGTCTATTCACCGATTCTCCAAAGTTTGAGCATTTAGTTTACCACCTCGAAAAGAAAATATACATGAGGGAGTTTGGTTGGAGATTTTATAACGAGTTTGCACGTCCTTGAAAATCTTGAAAAGCGCTAAAGAGTTTTTGGACGTTATTGGTGTGGAAATCATTTGATTTTGATTTGTTGATTTGTATAAGATGATGTCATTTAAATTCAATAAATTTTCACTCCTAAGGAAACTTTTGATGCTCATTCGTTAGGAGTACACATATGCATCGTGCACATATGATTGATTGAGTTTATTTACCTATCGAATGTGTTCACACCCATTCATTACATTTCCATGACTTGGTTGTTTGAGTTTAATTCCATGGTGTGATTTTTTTTGAATCTTTTTCTGTATGACAAATTGAAAAAATTCGAAAGATAGATTGTGAACTTTTTGGGATACACCCTTACATGCGCCTAGTTTGATCCATGTTTGCTACGTATTTTATCGTGACACCCCCTGTTTCAATTTTTCTCCTTCTTATCTGTCTATTTGGGGACATCATACAAAGGTAAAGAAAGAAATATAATGTTCTGGGGGAGTTTTTGCTTTATGGGGGAGATTTGATTATTAACGCTTTATTTTTATATCATTTCAATCTCGATGCATCACGAAGGTTTTTGCTTTATCCCATGTGTGTAGGACAAAGATTGAAGATCATGATGTTGCACACCCTGATGATAAAGGCTTTGAGAATGGACGAAGTTGTTTGAAAAACAGTTTTGAGGACATGCAAATTTATTCACCGGCCTTGACATAGGGGGAGATTTGTAAGGACATATTTTCATAGGTCCGTTATCAATTTATTATGGCATATACCGCTACACCGTCGAAGAGCATTCAAGATACATCTACATCAAAGACGAATCCGAATTACTTAAGTTCTTCATCATTCAAGACTCCGTGAAGTGTACTTTGGTAAGGTTATGTTTTTAATACCTTAACTTTTCACTTAGAGCTTGTGGGATATTTTTACAAAATATTTTCTAAGTCTTGGAGCGGACTTTTTTATCAAAATTTGAGAATGAGTATTTTTTCTAAGTGTTGAAGCTGACATTAAAATAATTATTTTTTTGCAAGAGTCGTTCGAGCGACATAGCATGTCGTTCATGCGAGATAACATGCCGCGCGATCTTGTTCGAACGACAGCTGTCCTTTGTTCGAGCAACATGCTGATCTCGTTCGAACGAGCTCTGTTTTTTAGGCAACACGATTTTCTATAAAATATCATTCTCTTGTTTCGCTTTGTTTAAGAAGTTCCAGCGTTTTACAGAACAGAAAAACTGCGAAAGCAGAATTCATTAGGCCTCTTCCTTTTATGGTTTAATTCTTTTTTTTTTCAATTCACAAAACTCCCATTTGCTTTAGTGATTTTTTTTTTGGTGTTTCAAGAACATAATTTTGCCTTTGTTCAACCTTTGTGGAGAAAGAATCTCCATATTTGATCGGTCGATACTGAGCGTAGTCATTCTGCGTGTGGTCTAGCTTAAGACGACGAATCGATGCCTGGAGGGTATTTCGCTGTCTCTCGTATCTTTGAAGATTTGCTGAAGGCACCATGCATTACACACTTGTGGGAGATTATTAGTTGTATGTAAGTCAAAGGTCTTGTGAATTCTTCAAACTGTTTATAAAAGGTTTTTACCCGAAAGGTTTTTTTTCCTCAAACGGTCGTTTTTATTTTTCATGCATGGGTTGAATAATTTATGATGTTTAGATGCATGTGTAGGGGCTGAATTAAGTTTGTTTAAAAATAGACTCTAATTAAATAAGGTTTGATTGGAAACTTGCGAATTAATTTGATATCGGTATCACACGTTTTACAAATTGGTATCAGAGCGGGTTGTGCTAATTTTTTGCTTATTCCTATTTTCCGCAAAATTTGTGTGATATTGATTTTTTTTGAAAAATCAAGTTTGTGAAAGAATCGCATTTTTTTCAATGGAACGCCCATTTAATTAGGAGCCTATTTTAGAAAAAGTTCACAACGATGCTGAAAATTTAAAAAGTTTGAATTTGAAACTGTGCAAAAGAATTAAAGTTTTGGAGAAAGAAAATTGTCTCTTTAAAAGTACGATTGAATATTTGTAAGAGTTTCAAACTCAAAGTGATATTTGTCTTGAGCATTTTGGTAATTTGTGGATTGATTTTGATTCTTTGAAAATTACCAAAAAGAAGAGTGATGAGAAAGTCCTAGTTTTAGAGATGGAATTAAAGGACATAAAAAATTCTAGGGTTCCCGTTTGTGCCGTCGAGGATAAAAAATTAATCGATGATTTTACGGCACGTGAAAAGACTCTTAGTTATAAGTTTGTTTTAATTGAGGGTGAGCGTGATAAACAGTTAAGTTTAGTGGAAAATTTGAAAAAAAAATCCCAGTATTTGGAAGAGTCTAATTCGTTGCTTGAATCAAATATTTTGAAGTTGAAAAATGATTTAAATGATTAAAGTAGGTTTTATAGTGATGGTAATGTCTCATCATGTTCTCATGCTTCAATGTTAAAGCCAAAACCATTATTTATTTTAGAGGGTCAACTAACTCCAAGGATGTTAGAAAAGATCATACTTTAGGTGTCGTTCCACCCGTTTACACATGTTCATATTGTGGTAGGAAAGGTCACCTTAGGAGATTTTATTTTGATCTTGGAAGAGGTCCTAGGAATTCGAAATCTAGTGTTTTGTTGGTTCCCAAAACCCCGTGTCAACGTGTTTCATCCGAATGGGGTTATGAAATCACTTTTGGATACGCTAGATTTTAGAATAGTTGATTCTCGTTTGCTTGCACATGATTGTTCTCTTACCATATCTTATAGATGATTGTGTTTGCATGTTTGTCTTACACTAGTTGTGGTTTCATGATTTATACATGTTTGCTAGTGTTATGACATGTGTACTTTTTGTATACATTTTTGTTTTTAGAAAAATTTTGAATAAAACAAAAAGATTTTATTTTGATAAATTTTTTGAAAAATCAAAAAAGATTTTTGTATTTTGTTTGCACCATTTATGGATGGACACTTAGGATGACCAAGTCAAAACTTCATTCCATTTTCTATGTGACTATTTGATAGTGTTTTGAGACAACAGGTCAATTCATCCTTGTGCTTTATAATGTTTGGAGTCATTAAGATGTAATTAAGTGTTACTTCCTACATGTTTGGCTCATGTTTTCCTTTATTGCACACATGCACGGATTTGTTTGATCATTGTGCTTGTCTTATCTCATGTTGGTTGGGTGTTTTCACTTCAATCCCGTTCTTAAAACAAACCAAGCGCGATAAAACTTGATAAGAATGTTGTGCATATAAGAACCATTTTGTGAGTTTGTCTGCTCAGTTTGAAAACGCTGAAGGGATACGAAAGATTTTTTTTCCTTGCGATTAAGCCACCATTTAAATTGGACCTAGAAAATTGAGAAATTTTATTATCCGGGGTCCAAAGAGGTTTAGAAGAGACTGAAAAAATTTAATGGCAATAAAAAGAAATTTGTGCCAAAAATGGGCCATTTAGGTCTATTCACCGATTCTCCAAAGTTTGAGAATTTAGTTTACCACCTCGAAAAGAAAATATACATGAGGGAGTTTGGTTGGAGATTTTATAACGAGTTTGCACGTCCTTGAAAATCTTGAAAAAGCGCTAAATAGTTTTGGACGTTATTGGTGTGGAAATCATTTGACTTTGATTTGTTGATTTGTATAAGATGTTGTCATTTAAATTCAACAAATTTTCACACCTAGGGAAACTTTTGATGCTCATTCGTTAGGAGTACACATATGCATCGTGCACATATGATTGATTGAGTTTATTTACCTATCGAATGTGTTCACACCCATTCATTCCATTTCCATGACTTGGTTGTTTGAGTTTAATTCCATGGTGTGATTTTTTTGTATCTTTTTCTGTATGACAAATTGAAAAAATTCCAAAAATAAATTGTGAACTTTTTGGGATACACCCTTACATGCGCCTAGTTTGATCCATGTTTGCTGCGTATTTTATTGTGACACCACATGTTTCGATTTTTTTTCTTCTTATCTGTTTATTTGGGGCATCATACAAAGGGTAAGAAAGAATTATCATGTTCTGGGGGCGTTTTTGCATTAAGGGGGAGATTTGATTATTAACGCTTTATTTTTATATCATTTTAAACTCGATGCATCACGAAGGTTTTTGCTTTTTCACATGTGTGTAGGTACAAAGATTGAAGATCATGATGTTGCACACCCTGATGATAAAGGCTTTGAGAATTGACGAAGATGGTTGAAAAACAGTTTTGAGGACTTGCAAATTTATTCATCGGCCTTGACATAGGGGGAGATTTGTAAGGACATATTTTCATAGGTCCGTTATCAATTTATTATGTCATATACCGCTACACCGTCGAAGAGCGTTCAAGAGACATCTACATCAAAGACGAATTCGAATTACTTAGGTTCTTCATCATTCAAGACTCCGTGAAGTGTACTTTGGTAAGGTTATGTCTTTAATACCATAACTTTTCACTTAGAGCTTGTGGGATATTTTTACAAAATATTTTCTAAGTCTTGGAGTGAACTTTTTTATCAAAATTTGAGAATGAGTATTTTTTCTAAGTGTTGAAGTTGACAGTAAAATAATTATTTTTTGCAAGAGTCATTCGAGCGACATAGCATGCCGTTCGTGCGAGATAACATGTCGTGCGATCTTGTTCGAACGACAGCTGTCCTTCGTTCGAGCGACATACTGATCTCGTTCGAACGAGCTCTATTTTTGAGACAATACGATTTTCTATAAAATCTCATTCTCTAGTTTTGCTTTGTTTAAGAAGTCCCAGCATTTTACAGAACAGAAAAACTGCAAAAGCAGAATTCTTTAGGCTTCTTCCTTTTATGGTTTAATTCTTTTTTTTTTCAATTCACAAAACTCCCATTTGCTTTAGTGATTTTTTTTTTGGTGTTTCAAGAACATAATTTTGCCTTTGTTCAATCTTTGTGGAGAAAGAATCTCCATATTTGATCGGTGGATACCGAGCGTAGTCATTCTGCGTGTGGTCTAGCTGAAGACGACGAATCGATGCCTGGAGGGTATTTCGTTGTCTCTCGTATCTTTGAAGATTTGCTGAAGGCACCATGCATTACACACTTGTGGGAGATTATTAGTTGTATGTAAGTCAAAGGTCTTGTGAATTCGTCAAACTGTTTATAAAAGGTTTTTACCCGAAAGGTTTTTTCCTCAAACGGTCGTTTTTATTTTTCATGCATGGGTTGAATAATTTATGATGTTTAGATGCATGTGTAGGGGCTGAATTAAGTTTGTTTAAAAATAGACTCTAATTAAATAAGGTTTGATTGGAAACTTGCGAATTAATTTGAAATCGGTATCACACGTTTTACAAATTGGTATCAGAGCGGGTTGCGCTAATTTATTGCGTATTCCTATTTTCCGAAAAATTTGTGTGATATTGATTTTTTTTGAAAAATCAAGTTTGTGAAAAAATCGCATTTTTTCAATGGAACGTCCATTTAATGAGGAGCCTATTTTAGAAAAAGTTCACGACCATGCTGAAAATTTAAAAAGTTTGAATTTAAAACTATGCAAAAGAATTAATGTTTTGGAAAAAGAAAATTTTCTCTTTAAAAGTAAGATTGAATATTTGCAAGAGTTTCAAACTCAAAGTGATATTAGTTTTGAGCATTTGGTAATTTGTCAATTGATTTTGATTCTTTGAAAATTGCCAAAAAGAAGAGTGATGAGAAAGTCCTAGTTTTAGAGAAGGAATTGAAGGACATAAAAAATTCTAGGGTTCCCATTTGTGCCGTCGAGGATAAAAAATTAATCGATGATTTTACGGCACGTGAAAAGACTCTTAGGTATAAGTTTGTTTTAATTGAAGGTGAGCGTGATAAACAGTTAAGTTTAGTGGAAAATTTGAAAAAGAAATCCCTATATTTGGAAGAGTCTAATTTGTTGCTTGAATCAAATATTTTGAAGTTGAAAAATGATTTAAATGATTCAAGTAGGTTTTATAGTGATGGTAATGTCTCATAATGTTCTCATGCTTCTAATGTTAAAGCCAAAATCATTATTTATTTTAGAGGGTCAACTAATTCCAAGGATGTTAGAAAAGATCACACTTTAGGTGTCGTTCCACCCGTTTACACATGTTCATGTTGTGGTAGGAAAGGTCACCTTAGGAGATTTTATTTTGGTCTTGGAAGAGGTCCTAGGAATTTGAAATCTAGTGTTTTGTTGGTTCCCAAAACCCCGTGTCGACGTGTTACATCCGCATGGGGTTATGAAATCACTTTTGGATACGCTAGATTTTAGAATAGTTGATTCTCGTTTGCTTGCACATGATTCTTCTCTTACCATATCATATATATGATTGTGTTTGCATGTTTGTCTTACACTTGTTGTGGTTTCATGATTTATACTTGTTTGCTAGTGTTATGACATGTGTACTTTTTGTATAAATTTTGTTTTTAGAAAAATTTTGAATAATACAAAAAGATTTTATTTTGATAACTTATTTGAAAAATCCAAAAAGATTTTTGTATTTTGTTTGCACCATTTATGGATGGACACTTAGGATGACCAAGTCAGAACATCATTCCATTTTCTATGTGACTATTTGATAGTGTTTTGAGACAATAGGTCAATTCATCCTTGTGCTTTATAATTTTTGGAGTCATTAAGATGTAATTAAGTGTTACTTCCTACATGTTTGACTCATGTTTGCCTTTATTGCACACATGCACGGATTTGTTTGATCATTATGCTTGTCTTATCACATGTTGGTTGGGTGTTTCACTTCAATTCCGTTCGTAAAACAAACCAAGCGCGATAAAACTTGATTAGAAAGTTGTGCATATAAGAACCATTTTGTGAGTTTGTCTGCTTTGTTTAAAAAAGCTGAAGGGATACGAAATATTTTTTTTCCCTTTGCGATTAAGCCGTCGTTTAAATTGGACCTAGAAAATTGAGAAATTTTATTATCCGGGGTCCATAGAGGTTTCGAAGAGCCCAATTTTTTTTTAAGGAAATAAAAAGAAATTCATGCCAAAAATGGGTCATTTAGGTTTGTTCACCAATTCTCCAAAATTTTAGAATTTAGTTTACCACCTCTAAAAGAATATATATATATATGAGGGAGTTTGGTGGGAGATTTTATAACGAGTTTGCACAACTTTGAAAATATTGAAAAAGCTCTAAATAGTTTTGGACTTTGTTGGTGTGGAAATCATTTGACTTTGATTTGTTAATTTGTATAAGGCGATGTCATTTAAATTCAACAAATTTTTACACCTAAGGATACTTTTGATTTTCATTCCTTCGGAGTACACTGTAACAACCCGCCCTTTTGGAGATGATTAAATTCCATAATTAAGTATAATTTGAAATTTGGAGAATTTCTCGAAATAGTGATTTTGGGATTTTTGAGGATTAAATGATTTTCGATGGGTATTGTAATTATTTTGGGACTATATAGGTCGAAATATTTTATTTATATGTCGCCGTGGAGTATAGCGACAAAAGAGGTAAGATTTTGAGTAGAAAACCGCATTTAATTATTTTGGGTTAGAATAGTGATTTGCAGTCAAGTACCTCGGATGGAAATTTTGACTGCGCCATGAGTCTCGGAATGTCCGAGATAGTCGGAAAAGAGTGTCTGATTGTCGAAATTGAGTTTCGGGTAATTTTAGAGGTAAAAGTAACTCGTAATTGGGTAAACGAGTCATTTTTGGGTTTTAATGGTATAAAACCCTTTTCTCCTTATAAAAGCAGGAAGAGAGGAAGAAAAAGAGAAAGAAAAGAAAGAAAAGAGAGAGAAGAGAGAGAGGAAGGAGAAAGAGGAGGAGAAAGGAAGATTCGGGCCAAACTCCGCCGGATTCGACTCGAGGTCGTTGGATTTTATTCACGAGGCAAGTGTTTACTTGCTTTATTTATTTTGAAGCATAAATATCTCATATCATTGTTGGTATAACAAACCCTAATGATTTTGGGTTGGGTATTCGTGGATAAAACGGGTTTTTGGGAGTTAAAACGAATAAACCCCTAAAAATGGTAAATTGGAGAAACTTAGGTTTTACTTGAAATTAATTGGTGATTTCGGGTTTTAGGATGTTTAGAACCCGTATTATAAGTGTATTTGTAGTTGGTTGAGGTTGTAGGACGTTGGGTGAGGCGACAAAAGCTTGGGAGAAGTTTTAATGGCGGAAATCGTCTCGGAGAAGACGATGAATAGTAACCGGTCACTTTAGGAGACCATTTTGGCCAGGAAAAGAATTGATTTAGCTTTCAGCCAAAACATGAAAGTTGTAGATCTTTTCGATACGGTCGCGTGGGCACTGACCGCATATTTTCCTGATTTTTCTACAATTTGATATGATTTTTACAAGATGACAGCTTCGGGTTGAAATCATCAACTCGGAAATCAAATCGGGAATTGGAAAAATTACGGCTAGAATTATTGTCGTAGATGTTCGGGATAATTTTTGGGGTAGTTTAGAAACCCCGAAAATGAATTTGGGTTGCTGAAAAAAAGGATTTGAGGAATTACAGTTTTGAGGACCTGGTGTGACCGGTCGACCGCGCCCCTATGGCCGGTCGACCGCGTCAAGGAGAAAGGGCCTACTGCTTTGTTTCGTAGGCTTATTTACAACCCGCGGTCGACCGGGGGTCTAGGACCGGTCGACCGGTGCCCTGTTTTCAGCCCAAGATTTTGGAGATTATTATTATTTCTCCTCTTTGAGATTTAAGTTTAAGGGCCTTCTAAATTAAAGTATATTAGAGGGTTATGTCCTAAAGGACTTGAGGAATTGGGAATATATATATATGTATATATTCACTTAGAGTGAATTATTATATTTGGAGATATCCAATAAACCTTTAAGAGTGGATTAAGGTAATTATTAGTCATCAAAGTAAGAAAATACTTTGGGCTTAGTATCATGCTTATATGAATGCATGATTGTGATTCCTGGAGGGAATCTTTGGGATTATGGTCATCGTTAGATGATATAGGCCATTAGGGTTGGTTATATATTCTAGGAAGAATATATAGGATATGTATATACTATGTGTTTTAGGTATATATATATGATATGATGGAAATGATTTTTGAAAATATAAAAATGAATATTTTCAAAATGGTAAATAAATGATTTTTCATAATTGATAAAATATGGATTACACACCTCTCTAAATCGCTATCATAAGGGAAGTTGCGTACGTATGGTGAAGCCCCCTGGCTAATGAATGCAGGGTGGATATAGTCCTATAGGCCATGTGAGCATTTGTTGATATATATTTTCTGCGCTGGTTAGGAGATTCCGGGTGTGGTCTTGACTATCCCGCAGGCACATTGCCGCTTCCCGACGGCTTGCGATATAGGATCCCAGATTGTCTTGATGATAGGCCCTGGAAGATGATAGCCATTTAGGGGCGCGCACAGTGGAGAAATCCGGACGGGCGGTCTTAGAATTAAAGTAATTCATGATAATGGATTGGCTTTAATTACATTTCCTGGATATAGGAAGGGAAATGGGTTATATGTTTAGCTTCGGTAACACTCCCGGATGGAAGAAGGGATGTGGAAGCATATGATATGATCAAATCATTTTTATGATAATGAAAATAGCTTTGAATACATTTCCTGAATATAAAAATGGAAATGAGATATTTTGAAACGAAAAAGTATTTTATGATAATAAAATTGGCTTTTAAAAACATATGATTTGTTAAAGCAATTCATGATAATGAATTGGCTTTTATATTTACATTTCCTTGATATAATAAAGGAAATGGGAAGTTTTGAAAAGGATATGTATTGATAAATACTATGTGTATAGAATACACCTCAGTCCGGGAGGTAGATCCGGATGTGTATTATAAGATATAATTGATATTATGTAAACCTCAGTCCGGGAGATATTATCCGGATGTATATCGTGAATGTACATATATATATATTTATACATTTCTGCGTGCTACGGGCCTAATGGATCTCTACCATTAAACCTGCCAAGTAGTAGTGTATCGGGGGGGTTCCGTGTTTGGATTTCGCTTTGCGAGACACCCCATGCACGAACTTAGTGCAGTGTTGAGAATGGAGGGAAGTTTATCCCTTAGCACTTGGACTATCTGGGGTAGATAGTAGTTGGGGAATAGACTAGTTAGGCAGGGATAGCTTGACTAGGGTATGTTGTTAGGGTGCGTTAGGTGTGCACTACTAGAGGAGAGGTGAGGGGTATCTCATGGGAGTGCGATACCAATTTAAATATGAGATAAAACTATTTTTCTAAAAATAAAGCATTTATGCACTTGCAAAATATTTTAAAAATTCGGGCCCTGACCCGTTTATCTACTCTCCTTTCTTTCTATATATTATATATATATAGGTGTCCAGACACAGGGACGCCTGGATGGAAATTCTTTCGAGTCAGACGTCTGTTGCAGCAGGTGTGGATGCTTGCGGGTTCTCGGTAGACGCTTCTTTCCTTGTACTCTAGATAGGAGGTATTGTACAAACACTCGGGCCAATGGTCCAACTGTTTTTATTTATTTTTCACGATATTCGATATGGTTGTATAATTTGAACCGAGTGTTCGGTTATTTTAATTTATGTCATTTTTATTTCAGTTTTATTTACGCTCTAAATTGTGGATGGTTTATTTTAATCGTTAAAAAGAGTAGTTAAGTAAAAGTTTTTAACGCTCGCCTAATAGGATATTAGTAATTATATGGATTTTTGACAGTGATGCTAAGAATGATCCATATGTAACTCCTGTTATAATTTGATATAGGAGTGATCGCCCGGTATCCCATTAGGCGGGTTGTTACAGATGGTATCAGAGCATCAGGTTCTAGTGTCCTTAGGAATCTGTGCGGACGTACTATGCTTTCAGCGTTGCTCTCGATTTGTTATAGAGCCCCAGGATTAGGATTGTTGATTTCTTTTGTGAGATTTCGTTCTCCTGCCATGTTAGAAGATTATAGTAATCTTTTGCGCGCTCGTTTTAGAATTGTGTGCGGGGCTTGGATGGCAGCAGGAGGTGGAGCTTAGCTAGAACAGCTAGTAGAAGTTGGGGACGAAGACCTTAGTAGAGTCCACTCTTCTTGTGGCAAACGCTAAGGGTGGTTACAACAACTACTAAAGTATAGTAGTTATGAGTATCCATATACTGCTATAATGGAAAGTGGTATTTAAGGTTGAATTTCCCGGTGAAGTAAGGATTCGAAAGGGATCTTACGGATTGTTTTAACCGTGAGTCCCCATGATTCTGCAGGGAGGAGAAGAATTCCGTTTCGTAATTATTCACATAAGGGTCGGCCAGAGACCGGCAGTGAATAAAGAACATTATGGAGAAGTGAACCTTGTACCGAAGTGAGGAAGGTAGAATGGATAATGAGTCCTTTCCAGGAAGGTTAGGCTCACTAGAGAAGTGTTGTTAACACTTACGGAGAATGTGGGTGTGTTCGGGTGCCCCTGAGGGGACATCCACATGGGGAGATTTGTTGAAATAGGATTGTTGGAACCGGTGGTGGAGTTTCCTTTTAACAAAGAAGTTAAGAGGATGAATAAGGTGATTGTAAGGAGCGAGGTTATATAGTCTGATGGTGTTGACGACCTTATCATGGTCAGGAAGGCCAGTGATGAAAATGGTATTGTGGAGTGCGGATCCACACGGATAGTCCTTTCCCGGTAGGAATAAAGGACAAGGTTAGGATGCC